>JAZKLR010000511.1:0-625567 GCA_037103525.1 Ganaspis brasiliensis | reverse complement strand
TTGTAAATAATTTTTTTTTGGTTTGTAAAATTAGAGGACATATCCTTGAGTATTTTTAATAATTTTAGAACTAGAGTATAATTTTTTTGCAGATTTTTTTATTTTTTTACGGATCTTTTTCTGCAATTTTCCGTAGGGGTGGTTTCTTGGGGTTGTTAATATTTTTTTTCGATTGGTAAAATTAAAAGACATATCCTTGAGTATTTTTATTAATTTTAGAACTAGAGTATAATTTTTTTGTAGATTTTTTTATTTTTTTACGGATCTTTTTCTGCAATTTTCCGTAGGGGTGGTTTCTTGGGGTTGTTAATATTTTTTTTTGATTGGTAAAATTAGAGGACATATCCTTGAGTATTTTTAATAATTTTAGAACTGGAGTATAATTTTTTTGTAAATTTTTTTATTTTTTTACGAATCTTTTTCTGCAATTTTCTGTAGGGGTGGTTTCTTGGGGTTATTAATATTTTTTTTCGATTGGTAAAATTAGAAGACATATCCCTGAGTATTTTTAGTAATTTTAGAAATTGTGAATAATTTTTTTGTAGATTTTTTTATTTTTTTACGGATTTTTTTCTGCAATTTTAGATAGATTTTCACATGACTATCAGAACCTAAGGATTGCTCTTAATATTCCTTCGATGCAATACAGACATCTTTTCTTGGAATTAAAATTTTTGTATCTTATTCTTAACGATAGAATAGATTCTCATGAAATTTCTGCTAACATTACACTATCTGAACTTACGATGATTACAAGAGGGTTCACCATCTTTAGAGTTCCGTCACATCGAACTAATTACGGGGAAAATTGCCCAATTTCGCGTATTTGTAGAGAGGCCAACAAATACCAGCAAATTGACTTTTTTAATTCTTCTTACTCTGTTTTTAAAAATCAATTACGAAACTCTTTGAAAGGTATTTTTTGACATCTCAATAATTAGTTTTTTTTGACGCTATTATGTCTAATCTCTTGTATACTTAATTTTTTACTTAAATCTTTTTGATTGTAATAAAAGGGTTTTTCTACCCGTTTATGTTTGAATAAATAAAAATAAATAAATAAATAAATAAATTTTCCGTAGGGGTGGTTTCTTAGGGTTGTTAATATTTTTTTTCGATTGGTAAAATTATAGGACATATCTCTGAGTATTTTTTATAATTTTAGAACTTGAGTATAATTTTTTTGTAGATTTTTTATTTTTTTACGGATCTTTTTCTGCAATTTTCCGTAGGGGTGGTTTCTTGGGGTTGTTAATATTTTTTTTTTAATGGTAAAATTAGAGGACATATCCTTGAGTATTTTTAATAATTTTAGAACTAGAGTATAATTTTTTTTCTTGATTTTTTTATTTTTACGGATCCTTTTCTGCAATTTTCCGTAGGGGTGGTTTCTTGGGGTTGTTAATATTCTTTTCGATTGGTAAAATTAGAGGACATATCGCTGAGTATTTTTTATAATTTTAGAACTTGAGTATAATTTTTTTGTAGATTTTTTTATTTTTTCGGATTTTTTTCTGCATTTTTTCTTAGGGGTGGTTTCTTGGGGTTGTTAATATTCTTTTCGATTGGTAAAATTAGAGGACATATCTCTGAGTATTTTTAATAATTTTAGAACTAGAATATAATTTTTTTGTAGATTTTTTTATTTTTTTACGGATCTTTTTCTGCAATTTTCCGTAGGGGTGGTTTCTTGGGGTCGTTAATATTTTTTTCGATTGGTAAAATTAGAGGACATATCGCTGAGCATTTTTAATAATTTTAGAACTAGAGTATAATTTTTTTTGTAGATTTTTTTATTTTTTCGGATTTTTTTCTGCATTATTTCTTAGGGGTGGGTTCTCGGGGTTGTTAATAATTTTTTTTGGTTTGTAAAATTAGAGGACATATCCTTGAGTATTTTTAATAATTTTAAAACTAGAGTATAATTTTTTTTGTAGATTTTTTTATTTTTTCGGATTTTTTTCTGCATTTTTCCGTAGGGGTGGTTTCTTGGGGTTGTTAATATTTTTTTTCGATTAGTAAAATTAGAGGACATATCCCAGAGTATTTTTAGTAATTTTAGAACTTGAGTATAATTTTTTTGTAGATTTTTTTTTTTTTTTACGAATCTTTTTCTGCAATTTTCCGTATGGGTGGTTTCTTGGGGTTGTTAATATTTTTTTCGATTGGTAAAATTAGAGGACATATCGCTGAGTATTTTTTATAATTTTAGAACTTGAGTATAATTTTTTTTGTAGATTTTTTTATTTTTTCGGATTTTTTTCTGCATTTTTTCTTAGGGGTGGTTTCTTGGGGTTGTTAATATTCTTTTCGATTGGTAAAATTAGAGGACATATCTCTGAGTATTTTTAATAATTTTAGAACTAGAATATAATTTTTTTGTAGATTTTTTTATTTTTTTACGGATCTTTTTCTGCAATTTTCCGTAGGGGTGGTTTCTTGGGGTTGGTAATATTTTTTTTCGATTGGTAAAATTAGAAGACATATCCCTGAGTATTTTTAGTAATTTTAGAAATTGTGAATAATTTTGTTGTAGATTTTTTTATTTTTTACGGATTTTTTTCTGCAATTTTCCGTAGGGGTGGGTTCTTTGGGTTGTTAATATTTTTTTTCGATTGGTAAAAGTAGAGGACATATCCTTGAGTATTTTGTATAATTTTAGAACTAGAGTATAATTTTTTTGTAGATTTTTTTATTTTTTTACGAATCTTTTTCTGCAATTTTCCGTAGGGGTGGTCTCTTGGGTTTGTTAATATTTTTTTCGATTGGTAAAATTAGAAGACATATCCCTGAGTATTTTTAGTAATTTAAGAAATTGTGAATAATTTTTTTGTAGATTTTTTTTTTTTTTACGGATTTTTTTCTGCAATTTTACGTAGGGGTGGTATCTTGAGGTTGTCAATATTTTTTTTCGATTGGTAAAATTAGAGGACATATCCTTGAGTATTTTTAATAAATTTAGAACTAGAGTATAATTTTTTTTGTAGATTTTTTTATTTTTTCGGATTTTTTTCTGCATTTTTTCTTAGGGGTGGGTTCTTGGGGTTGTTAATAATTTTTTTTTTGTTTTGTAAAATTAGAGGACATATCTCTGAGTATTTTTTATAATTTTAGAACTTAAGTATAATTTTTTTGTAGATTTTTTTATTTTTTTCGGATTTTCTTCTGCATTTTTTCTTAGGAGTGGGTTCTTGGTGTTGTAAATAATTTTTTTTTGGTTTGTAAAATTAGAGGACATATCCTTGAGTATTTTTAATAATTTTAGAACTAGAGTATAATTTTTTTGCAGATTTTTTTATTTTTTTACGGATCTTTTTCTGCAATTTTCCGTAGGGGTGGTTTCTTGGGGTTGTTAATATTTTTTTTCGATTGGTAAAATTAAAAGACATATCCTTGAGTATTTTTATTAATTTTAGAACTAGAGTATAATTTTTTTGTAGATTTTTTTATTTTTTTACGGATCTTTTTCTGCAATTTTCCGTAGGGGTGGTTTCTTGGGGTTGTTAATATTTTTTTTTGATTGGTAAAATTAGAGGACATATCCTTGAGTATTTTTAATAATTTTAGAACTGGAGTATAATTTTTTTGTAAATTTTTTTATTTTTTTACGAATCTTTTTCTGCAATTTTCTGTAGGGGTGGTTTCTTGGGGTTATTAATATTTTTTTTCGATTGGTAAAATTAGAAGACATATCCCTGAGTATTTTTAGTAATTTTAGAAATTGTGAATAATTTTTTTGTAGATTTTTTTATTTTTTACGGATTTTTTTCTGCAATTTTAGATAGATTTTCACATGACTATCAGAACCTAAGGATTGCTCTTAATATTCCTTCGATGCAATACAGACATCTTTTCTTGGAATTAAAATTTTTGTATCTTATTCTTAACGATAGAATAGATTCTCATGAAATTTCTGCTAACATTACACTATCTGAACTTACGATGATTACAAGAGGGTTCACCATCTTTAGAGTTCCGTCACATCGAACTAATTACGGGGAAAATTGCCCAATTTCGCGTATTTGTAGAGAGGCCAACAAATACCAGCAAATTGACTTTTTTAATTCTTCTTACTCTGTTTTTAAAAATCAATTACGAAACTCTTTGAAAGGTATTTTTTGACATCTCAATAATTAGTTTTTTTGACGCTATTATGTCTAATCTCTTGTATACTTAATTTTTTACTTAAATCTTTTTGATTGTAATAAAGGGTTTTTCTACCCGTTTATGTTTGAATAAATAAAAATAAATAAATAAATAAATAAATTTTCCGTAGGGGTGGTTTCTTAGGGTTGTTAATATTTTTTTTCGATTGGTAAAATTATAGGACATATCTCTGAGTATTTTTTATAATTTTAGAACTTGAGTATAATTTTTTTGTAGATTTTTTATTTTTTTACGGATCTTTTTCTGCAATTTTCCGTAGGGGTGGTTTCTTGGGGTTGTTAATATTCTTTTCGATTAGTAAAATTAGAGGACATATCTCTGAGTATTTTCTATAATTTTAGAACTTGAGTATAATTTTTTTTGTAGATTTTTTTATTTTTTCGGATTTTTTTCTGCATTTTTTCTTAGGGGTGGTTTCTTGAGGTTGTTAATATTCTTATCGATTGGTAAAATAAGAAGACATATCCCTGAGTATTTTTAGTAATTTTAGAAATTGTGAATTATTTTTTTGTAGATTTTTTTATTTTTTACGGATTTTTATCTGCAATTTTCCGTAGGGGTGGTTTCTTGGGGTTGTTAATATTTTTTTTCGATTCGTAAAATTAGAGGACATATCCTTGAGTATTTTTAATAATTTTAGAACTAGAGTATAATTTTTTTGTAGATTTTTTTATTTTTTCGGTTTTTTTTCTGCATTTTTTCTTAGGGGTGGGTTCTTGGGGTTGTTAATAATTTTTTTTTGGTTTGTAAAATTAGAGGTCATATCCTTGAGTATTTTTAATAATTTTAGAACTAGAGTATAATTTTTTTTGTAGATTTTTTTATTTTTTCGGATCTTTTTCTGCAATTTTCCGTAGAGGTGGTTTCTTGGGGTTGTTAATATTTTTTTTCGATTGGTAAAATTAGAGGACATATCCCTGAGTATTTTTAGTAAGTTTAGAAATTGTGAATAATTTTTTTGTAGATTTTTTTATTTTTTACGGATTTTTTTCTGCAATTTTCCGTAGGGGTGGTTTCTTAGGGTTGTTAATATTTTTTTTCGATTGGTAAAATTATAGGACATATCTCTGAGTATTTTTTATAATTTTAGAACTTGAGTATAATTTTTTTGTAGATTTTTTATTTTTTTACGGATCTTTTTCTGCAATTTTCCGTAGGGGTGGTTTCTTGGGGTTGTTAATATTTTTTTTTTAATGGTAAAATTAGAGGACATATCCTTGAGTATTTTTAATAATTTTAGAACTAGAGTATAATTTTTTTTCTTGATTTTTTTATTTTTACGGATCCTTTTCTGCAATTTTCCGTAGGGGTGGTTTCTTGGGGTTGTTAATATTCTTTTCGATTGGTAAAATTAGAGGACATATCGCTGAGTATTTTTTATAATTTTAGAACTTGAGTATAATTTTTTTGTAGATTTTTTTATTTTTTCGGATTTTTTTCTGCATTTTTTCTTAGGGGTGGTTTCTTGGGGTTGTTAATATTTTTTTCGATTGGTAAAATTAGAGGACATATCGCTGAGTATTTTTTATAATTTTAGAACTTGAGTATAATTTTTTTCTGCATTTTTTCTTAGGGGTGGTTTCTTGGGGTTGTTAATATTCTTTTCGATTGGTAAAATTAGAGGACATATCTCTGAGTATTTTTAATAATTTTAGAACTAGAATATAATTTTTTTGTAGATTTTTTCATTTTTTTACGGATCTTTTTCTGCAATTTTCCGTAGGGGTGGTTTCTTGGGGTTGTTAATATTTTTTTTCGATTGGTAAAATTAGAAGACATATCCCTGAGTATTTTTAGTAATTTTAGAAATTGCGAATAATTTTTTTGTAGATTTTTTTATTTTTTACGGATTTTTTTCTGCAATTTTCCGTAGGGGTGGGTTCTTGGGGTTGTTAATATTTTTTTTCGATTGGTAAAAGTAGAGGACATATCCTTGAGTATTTTTAATAATTTTAGAACTAGAGTATAATTTTTTTGTAGATTTTTTTATTTTTTTACGAATCTTTTTCTGCAATTTTCCGTAGGGGTGGTCTCTTGGGTTCGTTAATATTTTTTTCGATTGGTAAAATTAGAAGACATATCCCTGAGTATTTTTAGTAATTTTAGAAATTGTGAATAATTTTTTTGTAGATTTGTTTATTTTTTACGGATTTTTTTCTGCATTTTTTCTTAGGAGTGGGTTCTTGGGGTTGTAAATAATTTTTTTTTGTTTTGTAAAAATAGAGGACATATCTCTGAGTATTTTTTATAATTTTAGAACTTGAGTATAATTTTTTTGTAGATTTTTTTATTTTTTACGGATTTTTTTTTGCATTTTTTCTTAGGGGTGGTTTCTTGGGGTTTTTAATAATTTTTTTTTGTTTTGTAAAATTAGAGGACATATCTCTGAGTATTTTTTATAATTTTAGAACTTGAGTATAATTTTTTTGCAGATTTTTTTATTTTTTTACGGATCTTTTTCTGCAATTTTCCGTAGGGGTGGTTTCTTGGGGTTGTTAATATTTTTTTTCGATTGGTAAAATTAAAAGACATATCCTTGAGTATTTTTATTAATTTTAGAACTAGAGTATAATTTTTTTTGTAGATTTTTTTATTTTTTCGGATTTTTTTCTGCATTTTTTCTTAGGGGTGGGTTCTTGGGGTTGTTAATAATTTTTTTTGTTTTGTAAAATTAGAGGACATATCTCTGAGTATTTTTTATAATTTTAGAACTTAAGTATAATTTTTTTGTAGATTTTTTTATTTTTTTCGGATTTTCTTCTGCATTTTTTCTTAGGAGTGGGTTCTTGGGGTTGTTAATAATTTTTTTTTGGTTTGTAAAATTAGAGGACATATCCTTGAGCATTTTTAATAATTTTAGAACTAGAGTATAATTTTTTTTGTAGATTTTTTTATTTTTTCGGATTTTTTTCTGCATTATTTCTTAGGGGTGGGTTCTCGGGGTTGTTAATAATTTTTTTTGGTTTGTAAAATTAGAGGACATATCCTTGAGTATTTTTAATAATTTTAAAACTAGAGTATAATTTTTTTTGTAGATTTTTTTATTTTTTCGGATTTTTTTCTGCATTTTTCCGTAGGGGTGGTTTCTTGGGGTTGTTAATATTTTTTTTCGATTAGTAAAATTAGAGGACATATCCCAGAGTATTTTTAGTAATTTTAGAACTTGAGTATAATTTTTTTGTAGATTTTTTTTTTTTTTTACGAATCTTTTTCTGCAATTTTCCGTATGGGTGGTTTCTTGGGGTTGTTAATATTTTTTTCGATTGGTAAAATTAGAGGACATATCGCTGAGTATTTTTTATAATTTTAGAACTTGAGTATAATTTTTTTTGTAGATTTTTTTATTTTTTCGGATTTTTTTCTGCATTTTTTCTTAGGGGTGGTTTCTTGGGGTTGTTAATATTCTTTTCGATTGGTAAAATTAGAGGACATATCTCTGAGTATTTTTAATAATTTTAGAACTAGAATATAATTTTTTTGTAGATTTTTTTATTTTTTTACGGATCTTTTTCTGCAATTTTCCGTAGGGGTGGTTTCTTGGGGTTGGTAATATTTTTTTTCGATTGGTAAAATTAGAAGACATATCCCTGAGTATTTTTAGTAATTTTAGAAATTGTGAATAATTTTGTTGTAGATTTTTTTATTTTTTACGGATTTTTTTCTGCAATTTTCCGTAGGGGTGGGTTCTTTGGGTTGTTAATATTTTTTTTCGATTGGTAAAAGTAGAGGACATATCCTTGAGTATTTTGTATAATTTTAGAACTAGAGTATAATTTTTTTGTAGATTTTTTTATTTTTTTACGAATCTTTTTCTGCAATTTTCCGTAGGGGTGGTCTCTTGGGTTTGTTAATATTTTTTTCGATTGGTAAAATTAGAAGACATATCCCTGAGTATTTTTAGTAATTTAAGAAATTGTGAATAATTTTTTTGTAGATTTTTTTTTTTTTTACGGATTTTTTTCTGCAATTTTACGTAGGGGTGGTATCTTGAGGTTGTCAATATTTTTTTTCGATTGGTAAAATTAGAGGACATATCCTTGAGTATTTTTAATAAATTTAGAACTAGAGTATAATTTTTTTTGTAGATTTTTTTATTTTTTCGGATTTTTTTCTGCATTTTTTCTTAGGGGTGGGTTCTTGGGGTTGTTAATAATTTTTTTTTTGTTTTGTAAAATTAGAGGACATATCTCTGAGTATTTTTTATAATTTTAGAACTTAAGTATAATTTTTTTGTAGATTTTTTTATTTTTTTCGGATTTTCTTCTGCATTTTTTCTTAGGAGTGGGTTCTTGGTGTTGTAAATAATTTTTTTTTGGTTTGTAAAATTAGAGGACATATCCTTGAGTATTTTTAATAATTTTAGAACTAGAGTATAATTTTTTTGCAGATTTTTTTATTTTTTTACGGATCTTTTTCTGCAATTTTCCGTAGGGGTGGTTTCTTGGGGTTGTTAATATTTTTTTTCGATTGGTAAAATTAAAAGACATATCCTTGAGTATTTTTATTAATTTTAGAACTAGAGTATAATTTTTTTGTAGATTTTTTTATTTTTTTACGGATCTTTTTCTGCAATTTTCCGTAGGGGTGGTTTCTTGGGGTTGTTAATATTTTTTTTTGATTGGTAAAATTAGAGGACATATCCTTGAGTATTTTTAATAATTTTAGAACTGGAGTATAATTTTTTTGTAAATTTTTTTATTTTTTTACGAATCTTTTTCTGCAATTTTCTGTAGGGGTGGTTTCTTGGGGTTATTAATATTTTTTTTCGATTGGTAAAATTAGAAGACATATCCCTGAGTATTTTTAGTAATTTTAGAAATTGTGAATAATTTTTTTGTAGATTTTTTTATTTTTTACGGATTTTTTTCTGCAATTTTAGATAGATTTTCACATGACTATCAGAACCTAAGGATTGCTCTTAATATTCCTTGGATGCAATACAGACATCTTTTCTTGGAATTAAAATTTTTGTATCTTATTCTTAACGATAGAATAGATTCTCATGAAATTTCTGCTAACATTACACTATCTGAACTTACGATGATTACAAGAGGGTTCACCATCTTTAGAGTTCCGTCACATCGAACTAATTACGGGGAAAATTGCCCAATTTCGCGTATTTGTAGAGAGGCCAACAAATACCAGCAAATTGACTTTTTTAATTCTTCTTACTCTGTTTTTAAAAATCAATTACGAAACTCTTTGAAAGGTATTTTTTGACATCTCAATAATTAGTTTTTTTGACGCTATTATGTCTAATCTCTTGTATACTTAATTTTTTACTTAAATCTTTTTGATTGTAATAAAGGGTTTTTCTACCCGTTTATGTTTGAATAAATAAAAATAAATAAATAAATAAATAAATTTTCCGTAGGGGTGGTTTCTTAGGGTTGTTAATATTTTTTTTCGATTGGTAAAATTATAGGACATATCTCTGAGTATTTTTTATAATTTTAGAACTTGAGTATAATTTTTTTGTAGATTTTTTATTTTTTTACGGATCTTTTTCTGCAATTTTCCGTAGGGGTGGTTTCTTGGGGTTGTTAATATTTTTTTTTTAATGGTAAAATTAGAGGACATATCCTTGAGTATTTTTAATAATTTTAGAACTAGAGTATAATTTTTTTTCTTGATTTTTTTATTTTTACGGATCCTTTTCTGCAATTTTCCGTAGGGGTGGTTTCTTGGGGTTGTTAATATTCTTTTCGATTGGTAAAATTAGAGGACATATCGCTGAGTATTTTTTATAATTTTAGAACTTGAGTATAATTTTTTTGTAGATTTTTTTATTTTTTCGGATTTTTTTCTGCATTTTTTCTTAGGGGTGGTTTCTTGGGGTTGTTAATATTCTTTTCGATTGGTAAAATTAGAGGACATATCTCTGAGTATTTTTAATTATTTTAGAACTAGAATATAATTTTTTTGTAGATTTTTTTATTTTTTTACGGATCTTTTTCTGCAATTTTCCGTAGGGGTGGTTTCTTGGGGTCGTTAATATTTTTTTCGATTGGTAAAATTAGAGGACATATCGCTGAGCATTTTTAATAATTTTAGAACTAGAGTATAATTTTTTTTGTAGATTTTTTTATTTTTTCGGATTTTTTTCTGCATTATTTCTTAGGGGTGGGTTCTCGGGGTTGTTAATAATTTTTTTTGGTTTGTAAAATTAGAGGACATATCCTTGAGTATTTTTAATAATTTTAAAACTAGAGTATAATTTTTTTTGTAGATTTTTTTATTTTTTCGGATTTTTTTCTGCATTTTTCCGTAGGGGTGGTTTCTTGGGGTTGTTAATATTTTTTTTCGATTAGTAAAATTAGAGGACATATCCCAGAGTATTTTTAGTAATTTTAGAACTTGAGTATAATTTTTTTGTAGATTTTTTTTTTTTTTTACGAATCTTTTTCTGCAATTTTCCGTATGGGTGGTTTCTTGGGGTTGTTAATATTTTTTTCGATTGGTAAAATTAGAGGACATATCGCTGAGTATTTTTTATAATTTTAGAACTTGAGTATAATTTTTTTTGTAGATTTTTTTATTTTTTCGGATTTTTTTCTGCATTTTTTCTTAGGGGTGGTTTCTTGGGGTTGTTAATATTCTTTTCGATTGGTAAAATTAGAGGACATATCTCTGAGTATTTTTAATAATTTTAGAACTAGAATATAATTTTTTTGTAGATTTTTTTATTTTTTTACGGATCTTTTTCTGCAATTTTCCGTAGGGGTGGTTTCTTGGGGTTGGTAATATTTTTTTTCGATTGGTAAAATTAGAAGACATATCCCTGAGTATTTTTAGTAATTTTAGAAATTGTGAATAATTTTGTTGTAGATTTTTTTATTTTTTACGGATTTTTTTCTGCAATTTTCCGTAGGGGTGGGTTCTTTGGGTTGTTAATATTTTTTTTCGATTGGTAAAAGTAGAGGACATATCCTTGAGTATTTTGTATAATTTTAGAACTAGAGTATAATTTTTTTGTAGATTTTTTTATTTTTTTACGAATCTTTTTCTGCAATTTTCCGTAGGGGTGGTCTCTTGGGTTTGTTAATATTTTTTTCGATTGGTAAAATTAGAAGACATATCCCTGAGTATTTTTAGTAATTTAAGAAATTGTGAATAATTTTTTTGTAGATTTTTTTTTTTTTTACGGATTTTTTTCTGCAATTTTACGTAGGGGTGGTATCTTGAGGTTGTCAATATTTTTTTTCGATTGGTAAAATTAGAGGACATATCCTTGAGTATTTTTAATAAATTTAGAACTAGAGTATAATTTTTTTTGTAGATTTTTTTATTTTTTCGGATTTTTTTCTGCATTTTTTCTTAGGGGTGGGTTCTTGGGGTTGTTAATAATTTTTTTTTTGTTTTGTAAAATTAGAGGACATATCTCTGAGTATTTTTTATAATTTTAGAACTTAAGTATAATTTTTTTGTAGATTTTTTTATTTTTTTCGGATTTTCTTCTGCATTTTTTCTTAGGAGTGGGTTCTTGGTGTTGTAAATAATTTTTTTTTGGTTTGTAAAATTAGAGGACATATCCTTGAGTATTTTTAATAATTTTAGAACTAGAGTATAATTTTTTTGCAGATTTTTTTATTTTTTTACGGATCTTTTTCTGCAATTTTCCGTAGGGGTGGTTTCTTGGGGTTGTTAATATTTTTTTTCGATTGGTAAAATTAAAAGACATATCCTTGAGTATTTTTATTAATTTTAGAACTAGAGTATAATTTTTTTGTAGATTTTTTTATTTTTTTACGGATCTTTTTCTGCAATTTTCCGTAGGGGTGGTTTCTTGGGGTTGTTAATATTTTTTTTTGATTGGTAAAATTAGAGGACATATCCTTGAGTATTTTTAATAATTTTAGAACTGGAGTATAATTTTTTTGTAAATTTTTTTATTTTTTTACGAATCTTTTTCTGCAATTTTCTGTAGGGGTGGTTTCTTGGGGTTATTAATATTTTTTTTCGATTGGTAAAATTAGAAGACATATCCCTGAGTATTTTTAGTAATTTTAGAAATTGTGAATAATTTTTTTGTAGATTTTTTTATTTTTTACGGATTTTTTTCTGCAATTTTAGATAGATTTTCACATGACTATCAGAACCTAAGGATTGCTCTTAATATTCCTTCGATGCAATACAGACATCTTTTCTTGGAATTAAAATTTTTGTATCTTATTCTTAACGATAGAATAGATTCTCATGAAATTTCTGCTAACATTACACTATCTGAACTTACGATGATTACAAGAGGGTTCACCATCTTTAGAGTTCCGTCACATCGAACTAATTACGGGGAAAATTGCCCAATTTCGCGTATTTGTAGAGAAGCCAACAAATACCAGCAAATTGACTTTTTTAATTCTTCTTACTCTGTTTTTAAAAATCAATTACGAAACTCTTTGAAAGGTATTTTTTGACATCTCAATAATTAGTTTTTTTGACGCTATTATGTCTAATCTCTTGTATACTTAATTTTTTACTTAAATCTTTTTGATTGTAATAAAGGGTTTTTCTACCCGTTTATGTTTGAATAAATAAAAATAAATAAATAAATAAATAAATTTTCCGTAGGGGTGGTTTCTTAGGGTTGTTAATATTTTTTTTCGATTGGTAAAATTATAGGACATATCTCTGAGTATTTTTTATAATTTTAGAACTTGAGTATAATTTTTTTGTAGATTTTTTATTTTTTTACGGATCTTTTTCTGCAATTTTCCGTAGGGGTGGTTTCTTGGGGTTGTTAATATTTTTTTTTTAATGGTAAAATTAGAGGACATATCCTTGAGTATTTTTAATAATTTTAGAACTAGAGTATAATTTTTTTTCTTGATTTTTTTATTTTTACGGATCCTTTTCTGCAATTTTTCGTAGGGGTGGTTTCTTGGGGTTGTTAATATTCTTTTCGATTGGTAAAATTAGAGGACATATCGCTGAGTATTTTTTATAATTTTAGAACTTGAGTATAATTTTTTTGTAGATTTTTTTATTTTTTCGGATTTTTTTCTGCATTTTTTCTTAGGGGTGGTTTCTTGGGGTTGTTAATATTCTTTTCGATTGGTAAAATTAGAGGACATATCTCTGAGTATTTTTAATAATTTTAGAACTAGAATATAATTTTTTTGTAGATTTTTTTATTTTTTTACGGATCTTTTTCTGCAATTTTCCGTAGGGGTGGTTTCTTGGGGTCGTTAATATTTTTTTTCGATTGGTAAAATTAGAGGACATATCCCAGAGTATTTTTAGTAATTTTAGAACTTGAGTATAATTTTTTTGTAGATTTTTTTATTTTTTTACGGATCTTTTTCTGCAATTTTCCGTATGGGTGGTTTCTTGGGGTTGTTAATATTTTTTTCGATTGGTAAAATTAGAGGACATATCGCTGAGTATTTTTTATAATTTTAGAACTTGAGTATAATTTTTTTCTGCATTTTTTCTTAGGGGTGGTTTCTTGGGGTTGTTAATATTCTTTTCGATTGGTAAAATTATAGGACATATCTCTGAGTATTTTTAATAATTTTAGAACTAGAATATAATTTTTTTGTAGATTTTTTCATTTTTTTACGGATCTTTTTCTGCAATTTTCCGTAGGGGTGGTTTCTTGTGGTTGTTAATATTTTTTTTCGATTGGTAAAATTAGAAGACATATCCCTGAGTATTTTTAGTAATTTTAGAAATTGTGAATAATTTTTTTGTAGATTTTTTTATTTTTTACGGATTTTTTTCTGCAATTTTCCGTAGGGGTGGGTTCTTGGGGTTGTTAATATTTTTTTTCGATTGGTAAAAGTAGAGGACATATCCTTGAGTATTTTTAATAATTTTAGAACTAGAGTATAATTTTTTTGTAGATTTTTTTATTTTTTTACGAATCTTTTTCTGCAATTTTCCGTAGGGGTGGTTTCTTGGGGTTGTTAATATTCTTTTCGATTGGTAAAATTAGAGGACATATCGCTGAGTATTTTTTATAATTTTAGAACTTGAGTATAATTTTTTTGTAGATTTTTTTATTTTTTCGGATTTTTTTCTGCATTTTTTCTTAGGGGTGGTTTCTTGGGGTTGTTAATATTCTTTTCGATTGGTAAAATTAGAGGACATATCTCTGAGTATTTTTAATAATTTTAGAACTAGAATATAATTTTTTTGTAGATTTTTTCATTTTTTTACGGATCTTTTTCTGCAATTTTCCGTAGGGGTGGTTTCTTGGGGTTGTTAATATTTTTTTTCGATTGGTAAAATTAGAAGACATATCCCTGAGTATTTTTAGTAATTTTAGAAATTGTGAATAATTTTTTTGTAGATTTTTTTATTTTTTACGGATTTTTTTCTGCAATTTTCCGTAGGGGTGGTCTCTTGGGTTTGTTAATATTTTTTTCGATTGGTAAAATTAGAGGACATATCTCTGAGTATTTTTTATAATTTTAGAACTTGAGTATAATTTTTTTGTAGATTTTTTTATTTTTTACGGATTTTTTTTTGCATTTTTTCTTAGGGGTGGTTTCTTGGGGTTTTTAATAATTTTTTTTTGTTTTGTAAAATTAGAGGACATATCTCTGAGTATTTTTTATAATTTTAGAACTTGAGTATAATTTTTTTGTAGATTTTTTTATTTTTTACGGATTTTTTTCTGCAATTTTCCGTAGGGGTGGTTTCTTGGGGTTGTTAATATTCTTTTCGATTGGTAAAATTAGAGGACATATCTCTGAGTATTTTTTATAATTTTAGAACTTGAGTATAATTTTTTTTGTAGATTTTTTTATTTTTTCGGATTTTTTTCTGCATTTTTTCTTAGGGGTGGTTTCTTGGGGTTGTTAATATTCTTATCGATTGGTAAAATAAGAAGACATATCCCTGAGTATTTTTAGTAATTTTAGAAATTGTGAATTATTTTTTTGTAGATTTTTTTATTTTTTACGGATTTTTTTCTGCAATTTTCCGTAGGGGTGCTTTCTTGGGGTTGTTAATATTTTTTCTCGATTCGTAAAATTAGAGGACATATCCTTGAGTATTTTTAATAATTTTAGAACTAGAGTATAATTTTTTTGTAGATTTTTTTATTTTTTACGGATTTTTTTCTGCAATTTTCCGTAGGGGTGCTTTCTTGGGGTTGTTAATATTTTTTTTCGATTCGTAAAATTAGAGGACATATCCTTGAGTATTTTTAATAATTTTAGAACTAGAGTATAATTTTTTTGTCGATTTTTTTATTTTTTTACGGATCATTTTCTGCAATTTTCCGTAGGGGTGGTTTCTTGGGGTTGTTAATATTCTTTTCGATTGGTAAAATTAGAGGACATATCGCTGAGTATTTTTTATAATTTTAGAACTTGAGTATAATTTTTTTTGTAGATTTTTTTATTTTTTCGGATTTTTTTCTGCATTTTTTCTTAGGGGTGGTTTCTTGGGGTTGTTAATATTCTTTTCGATTGGTAAAATTAGAGGACATATCTCTGAGTATTTTTAATAATTTTAGAACTAGAGTATAATTTTTTTGTAGATTTTTTTTTTTTTTCGGATTTTTTTCTGCATTTTTTTATAGGGGTGGGTTCTTGGGGTTGTTAATAATTTTTTTTTGGTTTGTAAAATTAGAGGACATATCCTTGAGTATTTTTAATAATTTTAGAACTAGAGTATAATTTTTTTTGTAGATGTTTTTATTTTTTCGGATTTTTTTCTGCATTTTTTCTTAGGGGTGGGTTCTTGGGGTTGATAATAATTTTTTTTTGGTTTGTAAAATAAGAGGACATATCCTTGAGTATTTTTAATAATTATAGAACTAGAGTATAATTTTTTTGTAGATTTTTTTATTTTTTTACGGATCTTTTTCTGCAATTTTCCGTAGGGGTGGTTTCTTGGGGTTGTTAATATTCTTTTCGATTGGTAAAATTAGAGGACATATCGCTGAGTATTTTTTATAATTTTAGAACTTGAGTATAATTTTTTTTGTAGATTTTTTTATTTTTTCGGATTTTTTTCTGCATTTTTTCTTAGGGGTGGTTTCTTGGGGTTGTTAATATTCTTTTCGATTGGTAAAATTAGAGGACATATCTCTGAGTATTTTTAATAATTTTAGAACTAGAGTATAATTTTTTTGTAGATTTTTTTATTTTTTTACGGATCTTTTTCTGCAATTTTCCGTAGGGGTGGTTTCTTGGGGTTGTTAATATTTTTTTTCGATTGGTAAAATTAAAAGACATATCCTTGAGTATTTTTATTAATTTTAGAACTAGAGTATAATTTTTTTGTAGATTTTTTTATTTTTTTACGGATCTTTTTCTGCAATTTTCCGTAGGGGTGGTTTCTTGGGGTTGTTAATATTTTTTTTTGATTGGTAAAATTAGAGGACATATCCTTGAGTATTTTTAATAATTTTAGAACTGGAGTATAATTTTTTTGTAAATTTTTTTATTTTTTTACGAATCTTTTTCTGCAATTTTCTGTAGGGGTGGTTTCTTGGGGTTATTAATATTTTTTTTCGATTGGTAAAATTAGAAGACATATCCCTGAGTATTTTTAGTAATTTTAGAAATTGTGAATAATTTTTTTGTAGATTTTTTTATTTTTTACGGATTTTTTTCTGCAATTTTAGATAGATTTTCACATGACTATCAGAACCTAAGGATTGCTCTTAATATTCCTTCGATGCAATACAGACATCTTTTCTTGGAATTAAAATTTTTGTATCTTATTCTTAACGATAGAATAGATTCTCATGAAATTTCTGCTAACATTACACTATCTGAACTTACGATGATTACAAGAGGGTTCACCATCTTTAGAGTTCCGTCACATCGAACTAATTACGGGGAAAATTGCCCAATTTCGCGTATTTGTAGAGAGGCCAACAAATACCAGCAAATTGACTTTTTTAATTCTTCTTACTCTGTTTTTAAAAATCAATTACGAAACTCTTTGAAAGGTATTTTTTGACATCTCAATAATTAGTTTTTTTGACGCTATTATGTCTAATCTCTTGTATACTTAATTTTTTACTTAAATCTTTTTGATTGTAATAAAGGGTTTTTCTACCCGTTTATGTTTGAATAAATAAAAATAAATAAATAAATAAATAAATTTTCCGTAGGGGTGGTTTCTTAGGGTTGTTAATATTTTTTTTCGATTGGTAAAATTATAGGACATATCTCTGAGTATTTTTTATAATTTTAGAACTTGAGTATAATTTTTTTGTAGATTTTTTATTTTTTTACGGATCTTTTTCTGCAATTTTCCGTAGGGGTGGTTTCTTGGGGTTGTTAATATTTTTTTTTTAATGGTAAAATTAGAGGACATATCCTTGAGTATTTTTAATAATTTTAGAACTAGAGTATAATTTTTTTTCTTGATTTTTTTATTTTTACGGATCCTTTTCTGCAATTTTCCGTAGGGGTGGTTTCTTGGGGTTGTTAATATTCTTTTCGATTGGTAAAATTAGAGGACATATCGCTGAGTATTTTTTATAATTTTAGAACTTGAGTATAATTTTTTTGTAGATTTTTTTATTTTTTCGGATTTTTTTCTGCATTTTTTCTTAGGGGTGGTTTCTTGGGGTTGTTAATATTCTTTTCGATTGGTAAAATTAGAGGACATATCTCTGAGTATTTTTAATAATTTTAGAACTAGAATATAATTTTTTTGTAGATTTTTTTATTTTTTTACGGATCTTTTTCTGCAATTTTCCGTAGGGGTGGTTTCTTGGGGTCGTTAATATTTTTTTTCGATTGGTAAAATTAGAGGACATATCCCAGAGTATTTTTAGTAATTTTAGAACTTGAGTATAATTTTTTTGTAGATTTTTTTATTTTTTTACGGATCTTTTTCTGCAATTTTCCGTATGGGTGGTTTCTTGGGGTTGTTAATATTTTTTTCGATTGGTAAAATTAGAGGACATATCGCTGAGTATTTTTTATAATTTTAGAACTTGAGTATAATTTTTTTCTGCATTTTTTCTTAGGGGTGGTTTCTTGGGGTTGTTAATATTCTTTTCGATTGGTAAAATTATAGGACATATCTCTGAGTATTTTTAATAATTTTAGAACTAGAATATAATTTTTTTGTAGATTTTTTCATTTTTTTACGGATCTTTTTCTGCAATTTTCCGTAGGGGTGGTTTCTTGTGGTTGTTAATATTTTTTTTCGATTGGTAAAATTAGAAGACATATCCCTGAGTATTTTTAGTAATTTTAGAAATTGTGAATAATTTTTTTGTAGATTTTTTTATTTTTTACGGATTTTTTTCTGCAATTTTCCGTAGGGGTGGGTTCTTGGGGTTGTTAATATTTTTTTTCGATTGGTAAAAGTAGAGGACATATCCTTGAGTATTTTTAATAATTTTAGAACTAGAGTATAATTTTTTTGTAGATTTTTTTATTTTTTTACGAATCTTTTTCTGCAATTTTCCGTAGGGGTGGTTTCTTGGGGTTGTTAATATTCTTTTCGATTGGTAAAATTAGAGGACATATCGCTGAGTATTTTTTATAATTTAAGAACTTGAGTATAATTTTTTTGTAGATTTTTTTATTTTTTCGGATTTTTTTCTGCATTTTTTCTTAGGGGTGGTTTCTTGGGGTTGTTAATATTCTTTTCGATTGGTAAAATTAGAGGACATATCTCTGAGTATTTTTAATAATTTTAGAACTAGAATATAATTTTTTTGTAGATTTTTTCATTTTTTTACGGATCTTTTTCTGCAATTTTCCGTAGGGGTGGTTTCTTGGGGTTGTTAATATTTTTTTTCGATTGGTAA
This sequence comes from Ganaspis brasiliensis, assembly GCA_037103525.1. Lineage (NCBI taxonomy): Eukaryota > Metazoa > Arthropoda > Insecta > Hymenoptera > Figitidae > Ganaspis > Ganaspis brasiliensis. The sequence continues at coordinate 606,666 of JAZKLR010000511.1, read as the reverse complement.
AATTAGAAGACATATCCCTGAGTATTTTTAGTAATTTTAGAAATTGTGAATAATTTTTTTGTAGATTTTTTTATTTTTTACGGATTTTTTTCTGCAATTTTCCGTAGGGGTGGTCTCTTGGGTTTGTTAATATTTTTTTCGATTGGTAAAATTAGAGGACATATCTCTGAGTATTTTTTATAATTTTAGAACTTGAGTATAATTTTTTTGTAGATTTTTTTATTTTTTACGGATTTTTTTTTGCATTTTTTCTTAGGGGTGGTTTCTTGGGGTTTTTAATAATTTTTTTTTGTTTTGTAAAATTAGAGGACATATCTCTGAGTATTTTTTATAATTTTAGAACTTGAGTATAATTTTTTTGTAGATTTTTTTATTTTTTACGGATTTTTTTCTGCAATTTTCCGTAGGGGTGGTTTCTTGGGGTTGTTAATATTCTTTTCGATTGGTAAAATTAGAGGACATATCTCTGAGTATTTTTTATAATTTTAGAACTTGAGTATAATTTTTTTTGTAGATTTTTTTATTTTTTCGGATTTTTTTCTGCATTTTTTCTTAGGGGTGGTTTCTTGGGGTTGTTAATATTCTTATCGATTGGTAAAATAAGAAGACATATCCCTGAGTATTTTTAGTAATTTTAGAAATTGTGAATTATTTTTTTGTAGATTTTTTTATTTTTTACGGATTTTTTTCTGCAATTTTCCGTAGGGGTGCTTTCTTGGGGTTGTTAATATTTTTTCTCGATTCGTAAAATTAGAGGACATATCCTTGAGTATTTTTAATAATTTTAGAACTAGAGTATAATTTTTTTGTAGATTTTTTTATTTTTTACGGATTTTTTTCTGCAATTTTCCGTAGGGGTGCTTTCTTGGGGTTGTTAATATTTTTTTTCGATTCGTAAAATTAGAGGACATATCCTTGAGTATTTTTAATAATTTTAGAACTAGAGTATAATTTTTTTGTCGATTTTTTTATTTTTTTACGGATCATTTTCTGCAATTTTCCGTAGGGGTGGTTTCTTGGGGTTGTTAATATTCTTTTCGATTGGTAAAATTAGAGGACATATCGCTGAGTATTTTTTATAATTTTAGAACTTGAGTATAATTTTTTTTGTAGATTTTTTTATTTTTTCGGATTTTTTTCTGCATTTTTTCTTAGGGGTGGTTTCTTGGGGTTGTTAATATTCTTTTCGATTGGTAAAATTAGAGGACATATCTCTGAGTATTTTTAATAATTTTAGAACTAGAGTATAATTTTTTTGTAGATTTTTTTTTTTTTCGGATTTTTTTCTGCATTTTTTTATAGGGGTGGGTTCTTGGGGTTGTTAATAATTTTTTTTTGGTTTGTAAAATTAGAGGACATATCCTTGAGTATTTTTAATAATTTTAGAACTAGAGTATAATTTTTTTTGTAGATGTTTTTATTTTTTCGGATTTTTTTCTGCATTTTTTCTTAGGGGTGGGTTCTTGGGGTTGATAATAATTTTTTTTTGGTTTGTAAAATAAGAGGACATATCCTTGAGTATTTTTAATAATTATAGAACTAGAGTATAATTTTTTTGTAGATTTTTTTATTTTTTTACGGATCTTTTTCTGCAATTTTCCGTAGGGGTGGTTTCTTGGGGTTGTTAATATTCTTTTCGATTGGTAAAATTAGAGGACATATCGCTGAGTATTTTTTATAATTTTAGAACTTGAGTATAATTTTTTTTGTAGATTTTTTTATTTTTTCGGATTTTTTTCTGCATTTTTTCTTAGGGGTGGTTTCTTGGGGTTGTTAATATTCTTTTCGATTGGTAAAATTAGAGGACATATCTCTGAGTATTTTTAATAATTTTAGAACTAGAGTATAATTTTTTTGTAGATTTTTTTATTTTTTTACGGATCTTTTTCTGCAATTTTCCGTAGGGGTGGTTTCTTGGGGTTGTTAATATTTTTTTTCGATTGGTAAAATTAAAAGACATATCCTTGAGTATTTTTATTAATTTTAGAACTAGAGTATAATTTTTTTGTAGATTTTTTTATTTTTTTACGGATCTTTTTCTGCAATTTTCCGTAGGGGTGGTTTCTTGGGGTTGTTAATATTTTTTTTTGATTGGTAAAATTAGAGGACATATCCTTGAGTATTTTTAATAATTTTAGAACTGGAGTATAATTTTTTTGTAAATTTTTTTATTTTTTTACGAATCTTTTTCTGCAATTTTCTGTAGGGGTGGTTTCTTGGGGTTATTAATATTTTTTTTCGATTGGTAAAATTAGAAGACATATCCCTGAGTATTTTTAGTAATTTTAGAAATTGTGAATAATTTTTTTGTAGATTTTTTTATTTTTTACGGATTTTTTTCTGCAATTTTAGATAGATTTTCACATGACTATCAGAACCTAAGGATTGCTCTTAATATTCCTTCGATGCAATACAGACATCTTTTCTTGGAATTAAAATTTTTGTATCTTATTCTTAACGATAGAATAGATTCTCATGAAATTTCTGCTAACATTACACTATCTGAACTTACGATGATTACAAGAGGGTTCACCATCTTTAGAGTTCCGTCACATCGAACTAATTACGGGGAAAATTGCCCAATTTCGCGTATTTGTAGAGAGGCCAACAAATACCAGCAAATTGACTTTTTTAATTCTTCTTACTCTGTTTTTAAAAATCAATTACGAAACTCTTTGAAAGGTATTTTTTGACATCTCAATAATTAGTTTTTTTGACGCTATTATGTCTAATCTCTTGTATACTTAATTTTTTACTTAAATCTTTTTGATTGTAATAAAGGGTTTTTCTACCCGTTTATGTTTGAATAAATAAAAATAAATAAATAAATAAATAAATTTTCCGTAGGGGTGGTTTCTTAGGGTTGTTAATATTTTTTTTCGATTGGTAAAATTATAGGACATATCTCTGAGTATTTTTTATAATTTTAGAACTTGAGTATAATTTTTTTGTAGATTTTTTATTTTTTTACGGATCTTTTTCTGCAATTTTCCGTAGGGGTGGTTTCTTGGGGTTGTTAATATTTTTTTTTTAATGGTAAAATTAGAGGACATATCCTTGAGTATTTTTAATAATTTTAGAACTAGAGTATAATTTTTTTTCTTGATTTTTTTATTTTTACGGATCCTTTTCTGCAATTTTCCGTAGGGGTGGTTTCTTGGGGTTGTTAATATTCTTTTCGATTGGTAAAATTAGAGGACATATCGCTGAGTATTTTTTATAATTTTAGAACTTGAGTATAATTTTTTTGTAGATTTTTTTATTTTTTCGGATTTTTTTCTGCATTTTTTCTTAGGGGTGGTTTCTTGGGGTTGTTAATATTCTTTTCGATTGGTAAAATTAGAGGACATATCTCTGAGTATTTTTAATAATTTTAGAACTAGAATATAATTTTTTTGTAGATTTTTTTATTTTTTTACGGATCTTTTTCTGCAATTTTCCGTAGGGGTGGTTTCTTGGGGTCGTTAATATTTTTTTTCGATTGGTAAAATTAGAGGACATATCCCAGAGTATTTTTAGTAATTTTAGAACTTGAGTATAATTTTTTTGTAGATTTTTTTATTTTTTCGGATTTTTTTCTGCATTTTTTCTTAGGGGTGGTTTCTTGGGGTTGTTAATATTCTTTTCGATTGGTAAAATTAGAGGACATATCTCTGAGTATTTTTAATAATTTTAGAACTAGAATATAATTTTTTTGTAGATTTTTTTATTTTTTTACGGATCTTTTTCTGCAATTTTCCGTAGGGGTGGTTTCTTGGGGTTGTTAATATTTTTTTTCGATTGGTAAAATTAGAGGACATATCCCTGAGTATTTTTAGTAATTTTAGAAATTGTGAATTATTTTTTTGTAGATTTTTTTATTTTTTACGGATTTTTATCTGCAATTTTCCGTAGGGGTGGTTTCTTGGGGTTGTTAATATTTTTTTTCGATTCGTAAAATTAGAGGACATATCCTTGAGTATTTTTAATAATTTTAGAACTAGAGTATAATTTTTTTGTAGATTTTTTTATTTTTTTACGGATCTTTTTCTGCAATTTTCCGTAGGGGTGGTTTCTTGGGGTTGTTAATATTTTTTTTCGATTGGTAAAATTAGAGGACATATCCTTGAGTATTTTTAATAATTTTAGAACTAGAGTATAATTTTTTTGTAGTTTTTTTTAATTTTTTTACGAATCTTTTTCTGCAATTTTCTGTAGGGGTGGTTTCTTGGGGTTATTAATATTTTTTTTCGATTGGTAAAATTAGAAGACATATCCCTGAGTATTTTTAGTAATTTTAGAAATTGTGAATAATTTTTTTGTAGATTTTTTTATTTTTTACGGATTTTTTTCTGCAATTTTCCGTAGGGGTGGTTTCATGGGATTGTTAATATTCTTTTCGATTGATTAAATTAAAGGACATATCTCTGAGTATTTTTTATAATTTTAGAACTTGAGTATAATTTTTTTGTAGATTTTTTTATTTTTTACGGAATTTTTTCTGCATTTTTTCTTAGGAGTGGTTTCTTGGGCTTGTTAATAATTTTTTTTTGTTTTGTAAAATTAGAGGACATATCCTTGAGTATTTTTAATAATTTTAGAACTAGAGTATAATTTTTTTGTAGATTTTTTTATTTTTTTACGGATCTTTTTCTGCAATTTTCCGTAGGGGTGGTTTCTTGGGGTTGTTAATATTCTTTTCGATTAGTAAAATTAGAGGACATATCTCTGAGTATTTTCTATAATTTTAGAACTTGAGTATAATTTTTTTTGTAGATTTTTTTATTTTTTCGGATTTTTTTCTGCATTTTTTCTTAGGGGTGGTTTCTTGAGGTTGTTAATATTCTTATCGATTGGTAAAATAAGAAGACATATCCCTGAGTATTTTTAGTAATTTTAGAAATTGTGAATTATTTTTTTGTAGATTTTTTTATTTTTTACGGATTTTTATCTGCAATTTTCCGTAGGGGTGGTTTCTTGGGGTTGTTAATATTTTTTTTTGATTGGTAAAATTAGAGGACATATCTCTGAGTATTTTTTATAATTTTAGAACTTGAGTATAATTTTTTTGTAGATTTTTTTATTTTTTACGGAGCTTTTTCTGCATTTTTTCTTAGGGGTGCTTTCTTGGGGTTGTTAATATTTTTTTTCGATTCGTAAAATTAGAGGACATATCCTTGAGTATTTTTAATAATTTTAGAACTAGAGTATAATTTTTTTGTAGATTTTTTTATTTTTTACAGATTTTTTTCTGCAATTTTCCGTAGGGGTGGTTTCTTGGGGTTGTTAATATTTTTTTTCGATTGGTAAAATTAGAGGACATATCTCTGAGTATTTTTTATAATTTTAGAACTTAAGTATAATTTTTTTGTAGATTTTTTTATTTTTTTCGGATTTTCTTCTGCATTTTTTCTTAGGAGTGGGTTCTTGGGGTTGTAAATAATTTTTTTTTGGTTTGTAAAATTAGAGGACATATCCTTGAGTATTTTTAATAATTTTAGAACTAGAGAATAATTTTTTTGCAGATTTTTTTATTTTTTTACGGATCTTTTTCTGCAATTTTCCGTAGGGGTGGTTTCTTGGGGTTGTTAATATTCTTTTCGATTGGTAAAATTAGAGGACATATCGCTGAGTATTTTTTATAATTTTAGAACTTGAGTATAATTTTTTTTGTAGATTTTTTTATTTTTTCGGATTTTTTTCTGCATCTTTTTTTTAGGGGTGGTTTCTTGGGGTTGTTAATATTCTTTTCGATTGGTAAAATTAGAGGACATATCTCTGAGTATTTTGATTAATTTTAGAACTAGAGTATAATTTTTTTGTAGATTTTTTTATTTTTTTACGGATCTTTTTCTGCAATTTTCCGTAGGGGTGGTTTCTTGGGGTTGTTAATATTTTTTTTCGATTGGTAAAATAAGAAGACATATCTTTGAGTATTTTTAGTAATTTTAGAAATTGTGAATAATTTTTTTGTAGATTTTTTTATTTTTTACGGATTTTTTTCTGCAATTTTCCGTAGGGGTGGGTTCTTGGGGTTGTTAATATTTTTTTTCGATTGGTAAAAGTAGAGGACATATCCTTGAGTATTTTTAATAATTTTAGAACTAGAGTATAATTTTTTTGTAGATTTTTTTATTTTTTTACGAATCTTTTTCTGCAATTTTCCGTAAGGGTGGTCTCTTGGGTTTGTTAATATTTTTTTCAATTGGTAAAATTAGAAGACATATCCCTGAGTATTTTTAGTAATTTTAGAAATTGTGAATAATTTTTTTGTAGATTTTTTTATTTTTTACGGATTTTTTTCTGCAATTTTCCGTAGGGGTGGTTTCATGGGATTGTTAATATTCTTTTCGATTGATTAAATTAAAGGACATATCTCTGAGTATTTTTTATAATTTTAGAACTTGAGTATAATTTTTTTGTAGATTTTTTTATTTTTTACGGAATTTTTTCTGCATTTTTTCTTAGGAGTGGTTTCTTGGGCTTGTTAATAATTTTTTTTTGTTTTGTAAAATTAGAGGACATATCCTTGAGTATTTTTAATAATTTTAGAACTAGAGTATAATTTTTTTGTAGATTTTTTTATTTTTTTACGGATCTTTTTCTGCAATTTTCCGTAGGGGTGGTTTCTTGGGGTTGTTAATATTCTTTTCGATTAGTAAAATTAGAGGACATATCTCTGAGTATTTTCTATAATTTTAGAACTTGAGTATAATTTTTTTTGTAGATTTTTTTATTTTTTCGGATTTTTATCTGCAATTTTCCGTAGGGGTGGTTTCTTGGGGTTGTTAATATTTTTTTTCGATTGGTAAAATTAGAGGACATATCTCTGAGTATTTTTTATAATTTTAGAACTTGAGTATAATTTTTTTGTAGATTTTTTTATTTTTGACGGAGCTTTTTCTGCATTTTTTCTTAGGGGTGCTTTCTTGGGGTTGTTAATATTTTTTTTCGATTCGTAAAATTAGAGGACATATCCTTGAGTATTTTTAATAATTTTAGAACTAGAGTATAATTTTTTTGTAGATTTTTTTATTTTTTACAGATTTTTTTCTGCAATTTTCCGTAGGGGTGGTTTCTTGGGGTTGTTAATATTTTTTTTCGATTGGTAAAATTAGAGGACATATCTCTGAGTATTTTTTATAATTTTAGAACTTGAGTATAATTTTTTTTGTAGATTTTTTTATTTTTTCGGATTTTTTTCTGCATTTTTTCTTAGGGGTGGTTTCTTGGGGTTGTTAATATTCTTTTCGATTGGTAAAATTAGAGGACATATCTCTGAGTATTTTTAATAATTTTAGAACTAGAGTATAATTTTTTTGTAGATTTTTTTTTTTTTTCGGATTTTTTTCTGCATTTTTTTATAGGGGTGCTTTCTTGGGGTTGTTAATAATTTTTTTTTCGTTTGTAAAATAAGAGGACATATCCTTGAGTATTTTTAATAATTTTAGAACTAGAGTATAATTTTTTTTGTAGATTTTTTTATTTTTTCGGATTTTTTTCTGCATTTTTTCTTAGGGGTGGGTTCTTGGGGTTGTTAATAATTTTTTTTGTTTTGTAAAATTAGAGGACATATCTCTGAGTATTTTTTATAATTTTAGAACTTAAGTATAATTTTTTTGTAGATTTTTTTATTTTTTTCGGATTTTCTTCTGCATTTTTTCTTAGGAGTGGGTTCTTGGGGTTGTAAATAATTTTTTTTTGGTTTGTAAAATTAGAGGACATATCCTTGAGTATTTTTAATAATTTTAGAACTAGAGAATAATTTTTTTGCAGATTTTTTTATTTTTTTACGGATCTTTTTCTGCAATTTTCCGTAGGGGTGGTTTCTTGGGGTTGTTAATATTCTTTTCGATTGGTAAAATTAGAGGACATATCGCTGAGTATTTTTTATAATTTTAGAACTTGAGTATAATTTTTTTTGTAGATTTTTTTATTTTTTCGGATTTTTTTCTGCATTTTTTTTTTAGGGGTGGTTTCTTGGGGTTGTTAATATTCTTTTCGATTGGTAAAATTAGAGGACATATCTCTGAGTATTTTGATTAATTTTAGAACTTAAGTATAATTTTTTTGTAGATTTTTTTATTTTTTACGGATTTTTTTCTGCAATTTTCCGTAGGGGTGGTTTCTTGGGGTTGTTAATATTCTTTTCGATTGGTAAAATTAGAGGACATATCTCTGAGTATTTTTTATAATTTTAGAACTTGAGTATAATTTTTTTTGTAGATTTTTTTATTTTTTCGGATTTTTTTCTGCATTTTTTCTTAGGGGTGGTTTCTTGGGGTTGTTAATATTCTTATCGATTGGTAAAATAAGAAGACATATCCCTGAGTATTTTTAGTAATTTTAGAAATTGTGAATTATTTTTTTGTAGATTTTTTTATTTTTTACGGATTTTTATCTGCAATTTTCCGTAGGGGTGCTTTCTTGGGGTTGTTAATATTTTTTTTCGATTCGTAAAATTAGAGGACATATCCTTGAGTATTTTTAATAATTTTAGAACTAGAGTATAATTTTTTTGTAGATTTTTTTATTTTTTACAGATTTTTTTCTGCAATTTTCCGTAGGGGTGGTTTCTTGGGGTTGTTAATATTTTTTTTCGATTGGTAAAATTAGAGGACATATCTCTGAGTATTTTTTATAATTTTAGAACTTGAGTATAATTTTTTTTGTAGATTTTTTTATTTTTTCGGATTTTTTTCTGCATTTTTTCTTAGGGGTGGTTTCTTGGGGTTGTTAATATTCTTTTCGATTGGTAAAATTAGAGGACATATCTCTGAGTATTTTTAATAATTATAGAACTAGAGTATAATTTTTTTGTAGATTTTTTTATTTTTTTACGGATCTTTTTCTGCAATTTTCCGTAGGGGTGGTTTCTTGGGGTTGTTAATATTTTTTTTCGATTGGTAAAATTAGAAGACATATCCCTGAGTATTTTTAGTAATTTTAGAAATTGTGAATAATTTTTTTGTAGATTTTTTTTTTTTTTACGGATTTTTTTCTGCAATTTTACGTAGGGGTGGTTTCTTGAGGTTGTTAATATTTTTTTTCGATTGGTAAAATTAGAGGACATATCCTTGAGTATTTTTAATAATTTTAGAACTAGAGTATAATTTTTTTGTAGATTTTTTTTTTTTTCGGATTTTTTTCTGCATTTTTTTATAGGGGTGGGTTCTTGGGGTTGTTAATAATTTTTTTTTCGTTTGTAAAATTAGAGGACATTTCCTTGAGTATTTTTAATAATTTTAGAACTAGAGTATAATTTTTTTTGTAGATTTTTTTATTTTTTCGGATTTTTTTCTGCATTTTTTCTTAGGGGTGGGTTCTTGGGGTTGTTAATAATTTTTTTTTTTTGTAAAATTAGAGGACATATCTCTGAGTATTTTTTATAATTTTAGAACTTAAGTATAATTTTTTTGTAGATTTTTTTATTTTTTTCGGATTTTCTTCTGCATTTTTTCTTAGGAGTGGGTTCTTGGGGTTGTAAATAATTTTTTTTTGGTTTGTAAAATTAGAGGACATATCCTTGAGTATTTTTAATAATTTTAGAACTAGAGTATAATTTTTTTGCAGATTTTTTTATTTTTTTACGGATCTTTTTCTGCAATTTTCCGTAGGGGTGGTTTCTTGGGGTTTTTAATATTCTTTTCGATTGGTAAAATTAGAGGACATATCGCTGTGTATTTTTTATAATTTTAGAACTTGAGTATAATTTTTTTGTAGATTTTTTTATTTTTTTACGGATCTTTTTCTGCAATTTTCCGTAGGGGTGGTTTCTTGGGGTTGTTAATATTTTTTTTCGATTGGTAAAATAAGAAGACATATCCCTGAGTATTTTTAGTAATTTTAGAAATTGTGAATAATTTTTTTGTAGATTTTTTTATTTTTTACGGATTTTTTTCTGCAATTTTCCGTAGGGGTGGGTTCTTGGGGTTGTTAATATTTTTTTTCGATTGGTAAAAGTAGAGGACATATCCTTGAGTATTTTTAATAATTTTAGAACTAGAGTATAATTTTTTTGTAGATTTTTTTATTTTTTTACGAATCTTTTTCTGCAATTTTCCGTAGGGGTGGTCTCTTGGGTTTGTTAATATTTTTTTCGATTGGTAAAATTAGAAGACATATCCCTGAGTATTTTTAGTAATTTTAGAAATTGTGAATAATTTTTTTGTAGATTTTTTTATTTTTTACGGATTTTTTTCTGCATTTTTTCTTAGGAGTGGGTTCTTGGGGTTGTAAATAATTTTTTTTTGTTTTGTAAAATTAGAGGAGATATCTCTGAGTATTTTTTATAATTTTAGAACTTGAGTATAATTTTTTTGTAGATTTTTTTATTTTTTACGGATTTTTTTCTGCATTTTTTCTTAGGGGTGGTTTCTTGGGGTTGTTAATAATTTTTTTTTGTTTTGTAAAATTAGAGGACATATCTCTGAGTATTTTTTATAATTTTAGAACTTAAGTATAATTTTTTTGTAGATTTTTTTATTTTTTACGGATTTTTTTCTGCAATTTTCCGTAGGGGTGGTTTCTTGGGGTTGTTAATATTCTTTTCGATTGGTAAAATTAGAGGACATATCTCTGAGTATTTTTTATAATTTTAGAACTTGAGTATAATTTTTTTTGTAGATTTTTTTATTTTTTCGGATTTTTTTCTGCATTTTTTCTTAGGGGTGGTTTCTTGGGGTTGTTAATATTCTTATCGATTGGTAAAATAAGAATACATATCCCTGAGTATTTTTAGTAATTTTAGAAATTGTGAATTATTTTTTTGTAGATTTTTTTATTTTTTACGGATTTTTATCTGCAATTTTCCGTAGGGGTGCTTTCTTGGGGTTGTTAATATTTTTTTTCGATTCGTAAAATTAGAGGACATATCCTTGAGTATTTTTAATAATTTTAGAACTAGAGTATAATTTTTTTGTAGATTTTTTTATTTTTTACAGATTTTTTTCTGCAATTTTCCGTAGGGGTGGTTTCTTGGGGTTGTTAATATTTTTTTTCGATTGGTAAAATTAGAGGACATATCTCTGAGTATTTTTTATAATTTTAGAACTTGAGTATAATTTTTTTTGTAGATTTTTTTATTTTTTCGGATTTTTTTCTGCATTTTTTCTTAGGGGTGGTTTCTTGGGGTTGTTAATATTCTTTTCGATTGGTAAAATTAGAGGACATATCTCTGAGTATTTTTAATAATTTTAGAACTAGAGTATAATTTTTTTGTAGATTTTTTTATTTTTTTACGGATCTTTTTCTGCAATTTTCCGTAGGGGTGGTTTCTTGGGGTTGTTAATATTTTTTTTCGATTGGTAAAATTAGAAGACATATCCCTGAGTATTTTTAGTAATTTTAGAAATTGTGAATAATTTTTTTGTAGATTTTTTTTTTTTTTCGGATTTTTTTCTGCATTTTTTCTTAGGGGTGGGTTCTTGGGGTTGTTAATAATTTTTTTTTTTTTGTAAAATTAGAGGACATATCTCTGAGTATTTTTTATAATTTTAGAACTTAAGTATAATTTTTTTGTAGATTTTTTTATTTTTTTCGGATTTTCTTCTGCATTTTTTCTTAGGAGTGGGTTCTTGGGGTTGTAAATAATTTTTTTTTGGTTTGTAAAATTAGAGGACATATCCTTGAGTATTTTTAATAATTTTAGAACTAGAGTATAATTTTTTTGCAGATTTTTTTATTTTTTTACGGATCTTTTTCTGCAATTTTCCGTAGGGGTGGTTTCTTGGGGTTGTTAATATTCTTTTCGATTGGTAAAATTAGAGGACATATCGCTGTGTATTTTTTATAATTTTAGAACTTGAGTATAATTTTTTTTGTAGATTTTTTTATTTTTTCGGATTTTTTTCTGCATTTTTTTTTAGGGGTGGTTTCTTGGGGTTTTTAATATTCTTTTCGATTGGTAAAATTAGAGGACATATCTCTGAGTATTTTGATTAATTTTAGAACTAGAGTATAATTTTTTTGTAGATTTTTTTATTTTTTTACGGATCTTTTTCTGCAATTTTCCGTAGGGGTGGTTTCTTGGGGTTGTTAATATTTTTTTTCGATTGGTAAAATAAGAAGACATATCCCTGAGTATTTTTAGTAATTTTAGAAATTGTGAATAATTTTTTTGTAGATTTTTTTATTTTTTACGGATTTTTTTCTGCAATTTTCCGTAGGGGTGGGTTCTTGGGGTTGTTAATATTTTTTTTCGATTGGTAAAAGTAGAGGACATATCCTTGAGTATTTTTAATAATTTTAGAACTAGAGTATAATTTTTTTGTAGATTTTTTTATTTTTTTACGAATCTTTTTCTGCAATTTTCCGTAGGGGTGGTCTCTTGGGTTTGTTAATATTTTTTTCGATTGGTAAAATTAGAAGACATATCCCTGAGTATTTTTAGTAATTTTAGAAATTGTGAATAATTTTTTTGTAGATTTTTTTATTTTTTACGGATTTTTTTCTGCATTTTTTCTTAGGAGTGGGTTCTTGGGGTTGTAAATAATTTTTTTTTGTTTTGTAAAATTAGAGGAGATATCTCTGAGTATTTTTTATAATTTTAGAACTTGAGTATAATTTTTTTGTAGATTTTTTTATTTTTTACGGATTTTTTTCTGCATTTTTTCTTAGGGGTGGTTTCTTGGGGTTGTTAATAATTTTTTTTTGTTTTGTAAAATTAGAGGACATATCTCTGAGTATTTTTTATAATTTTAGAACTTAAGTATAATTTTTTTGTAGATTTTTTTATTTTTTACGGATTTTTTTCTGCAATTTTCCGTAGGGGTGGTTTCTTGGGGTTGTTAATATTCTTTTCGATTGGTAAAATTAGAGGACATATCTCTGAGTATTTTTTATAATTTTAGAACTTGAGTATAATTTTTTTTGTAGATTTTTTTATTTTTTCGGATTTTTTTCTGCATTTTTTCTTAGGGGTGGTTTCTTGGGGTTGTTAATATTCTTATCGATTGGTAAAATAAGAATACATATCCCTGAGTATTTTTAGTAATTTTAGAAATTGTGAATTATTTTTTTGTAGATTTTTTTATTTTTTACGGATTTTTATCTGCAATTTTCCGTAGGGGTGCTTTCTTGGGGTTGTTAATATTTTTTTTCGATTCGTAAAATTAGAGGACATATCCTTGAGTATTTTTAATAATTTTAGAACTAGAGTATAATTTTTTTGTAGATTTTTTTATTTTTTACAGATTTTTTTCTGCAATTTTCCGTAGGGGTGGTTTCTTGGGGTTGTTAATATTTTTTTTCGATTGGTAAAATTAGAGGACATATCTCTGAGTATTTTTTATAATTTTAGAACTTGCGTATAATTTTTTTTGTAGATTTTTTTATTTTTTCGGATTTTTTTCTGCATTTTTTCTTAGGGGTGGTTTCTTGGGGTTGTTAATATTCTTTTCGATTGGTAAAATTAGAGGACATATCTCTGAGTATTTTTAATAATTTTAGAACTAGAGTATAATTTTTTTGTAGATTTTTTTATTTTTTTACGGATCTTTTTCTGCAATTTTCCGTAGGGGTGGTTTCTTGGGGTTGTTAATATTTTTTTTCGATTGGTAAAATTAGAAGACATATCCCTGAGTATTTTTAGTAATTTTAGAAATTGTGAATAATTTTTTTGTAGATTTTTTTTTTTTTTACGGATTTTTTTCTGCAATTTTACGTAGGGGTGGTTTCTTGAGGTTGTCAATATTTTTTTTCGATTGGTAAAATTAGAGGACATATCCTTGAGTATTTTTAATAATTTTAGAACTAGAGTATAATTTGCGCATGTGCAAAGTATCACAACGTGGTTCTTAGTCTCCTATTAAAAAAGCTGCATTTGTGTTCGAAAGTGACTTAATAAGACCTACTTTTTATTTTATTAGTGCAAGCTATACTTTTTGTGTCTATTTTTGTATAAACTTTGGTGCAGAGTGTTGTTTCACTTGAATATATCTAACATTCTTATTTCCTAACCTAAAAGTGCGATGTCTACTTTATTATTAGTACCCGATTCTGATAAAACATGTCGTGGCTGTAATGTTGACATTCAGAAGGATGTTGTTCGATGCGATAAATGCAATGCACCGTATCATCCTAGCTGCATTAAAACTAAGAAAAAGTGTTGTGCCGTTTCTGCCGGTTCAAGGTCATCATCACCGAGTTTTGCTGGGAAAGCGGTCACTAAGGAAGATTTGAATGAGTTGCTGGCTAATCAGTTAGTGCTTCTTGTAGAGAAAATTTCTGTCAAATTAGATCCTTTACGTGAATCTTTGGATACAATTTCCGAACGAGTTTCTGGAATAGAAAATTCTATTTCTGGTGCTTTGGATCGAGTTAAGTCTTTGGAGTCTGAAGTTATTGATATAAAAAAGGACATTGAAATTGTTAACAATAAAATCGTGAAATTCTCAGATCTTACTTTTTCTAATTGCTTAAAAGAAATCGAAGATCGTAATAGCCGCAAATCAAACATCATTTTGTTTAATGTTCCTGAAGACGACAACGAATCTTCAGTTAAAAACGATTCTTCTCAGGATTCAAAACTTGTTTTAAATATCTTAAATGTTTTATCGCCTGTTAAAATTCCTGAAACTCGGTCTTTTAAACGTCTCGGACCCAGAACACAGATGTCACCTCAACCACGTCCTTTGCGTGTTACTTTGATGGATGAGAAAAGTGTCAAACTTACGATAACGGCATTCAAAAATCTTAAATCCAAACAAACAGCTCTTCCAGACATTTTACCTAAAAATCTTTCTATTTCATGGGACAAAACTCAATTGCAAATGCAAGAATACCAAAATGCTAGAAAAGAAATGGAAGATCGTATTTTGAAAGGAGAGAACGGGCTCCGAATTATTTACATAAAAGGATCACCTCAGATTATTAGGAGAGACCACAACAAACTACCACCAGATCCTAATATCACATAGATCTGACGATCAATACTAACACTCATGAGCAAATTATACTAGACTCTCCCTCTCTCTCATTTCTATTACATTGAACTGTGGATAATACGGCACTGAAACACATCTACCTTTTATCAACTTCTCAACCACGACCAAACTACAATTTACCCCCTGCTTCAACTTTATATCGGATTTCTGGAGATTTATTAAATAATAAAGGAGTCATTGATGTGCTGATTTTTTGTGACCTTCTACAAGAGGATGGAGTGATAGTTGTTAACTACATTAAACATTAAAATCTCATGTAGTGATTTATCTTAAATTTTAAATTCTATATTTTGGAATATTTTTTAAATTTTTATTATCAAGAAATTGCTATTGTCAAAAATATAAAGTCATAAATATAAAGTCATAAATTCTATGTTAAGCATATTTTATCAGATTTATATATTATCTTGGATACGGTGTAATATTTTGATACTGTTTAATACTTTGCCTCATACTTAAAAGTTTTAACTTTTCATACATGTTTTATTGTTTTTTAGTTTTAAGTTTTGTTAAGTACTCTGTACAAAAGGGCCTCAAGCCCGTTAATACCTGAATAAATAAATAAATAAATAATTTTTATGTAGATTTTTTTTTTCGGATTTTTTTCTGCATTTTTTTATAGGGGTGGGTTCTTGGGGTTGTTAATAATTTTTTTTTCGTTTGTCAAATTAGAGGACATATCCTTGAGTATTTTTAATAAATTTAGAACTAGAGTATAATTTTTTTTGTAGATTTTTTTATTTTTTCGGATTTTTTTCTGCATTTTTTCTTAGGGGTGGGTTCTTGGGGTTGTTAATAATTTTTTTTTTGTTTTGTAAAATTAGAGGACATATCTCTGAGTATTTTTTATAATTTTAGAACTTAAGTATAATTTTTTTGTAGATTTTTTTATTTTTTTCGGATTTTCTTCTGCATTTTTCTTAGGAGTGGGTTCTTGGTGTTGTAAATAATTTTTTTTTGGTTTGTAAAATTAGAGGACATATCCTTGAGTATTTTTAATAATTTTAGAACTAGAGTATAATTTTTTTGCAGATTTTTTTATTTTTTTACGGATCTTTTTCTGCAATTTTCCGTAGGGGTGGTTTCTTGGGGTTGTTAATATTTTTTTTCGATTGGTAAAATTAAAAGACATATCCTTGAGTATTTTTATTAATTTTAGAACTAGAGTATAATTTTTTTGTAGATTTTTTTATTTTTTTACGGATCTTTTTCTGCAATTTTCCGTAGGGGTGGTTTCTTGGGGTTGTTAATATTTTTTTTTGATTGGTAAAATTAGAGGACATATCTTGAGTATTTTTAATAATTTTAGAACTGGAGTATAATTTTTTTGTAGATTTTTTTATTTTATTACGAATCTTTTTCTGCAATTTTCTGTAGGGGTGGTTTCTTGGGGTTATTAATATTTTTTTTCGATTGGTAAAATTAGAAGACATATCCCTGAGTATTTTTAGTAATTTTAGAAATTGTGAATAATTTTTTTGTAGATTTTTTTATTTTTTACGGATTTTTTTCTGCAATTTTCCGTAGGGGTGGTTTCTTAGGGTTGTTAATATTTTTTTTCGATTGGTAAAATTATAGGACATATCTCTGAGTATTTTTTATAATTTTAGAACTTGAGTATAATTTTTTTGTAGATTTTTTATTTTTTTACGGATCTTTTTCTGCAATTTTCCGTAGGGGTGGTTTCTTGGGGTTGTTAATATTTTTTTTTTAATGGTAAAATTAGAGGACATATCCTTGAGTATTTTTAATAATTTTAGAACTAGAGTATAATTTTTTTTCTTGATTTTTTTATTTTTACGGATCCTTTTCTGCAATTTTCCGTAGGGGTGGTTTCTTGGGGTTGTTAATATTCTTTTCGATTGGTAAAATTAGAGGACATATCGCTGAGTATTTTTTATAATTTTAGAACTTGAGTATAATTTTTTTGTAGATTTTTTTATTTTTTCGGATTTTTTTCTGCATTTTTTCTTAGGGGTGGTTTCTTGGGGTTGTTAATATTCTTTTCGATTGGTAAAATTAGAGGACATATCTCTGAGTATTTTTAATAATTTTAGAACTAGAATATAATTTTTTTGTAGATTTTTTTATTTTTTTACGGATCTTTTTCTGCAATTTTCCGTAGGGGTGGTTTCTTGGGGTCGTTAATATTTTTTTTCAATTGGTAAAATTAGAGGACATATCCCAGAGTATTTTTAGTAATTTTAGAACTTGAGTATAATTTTTTTGTAGATTTTTTTATTTTTTTACGGATCTTTTTCTGCAATTTTCCGTATGGGTGGTTTCTTGGGGTTGTTAATATTTTTTTCGATTGGTAAAATTAGAGGACATATCGCTGAGTATTTTTTATAATTTTAGAACTTGAGTATAATTTTTTTCTGCATTTTTTCTTAGGGGTGGTTTCTTGGGGTTGTTAATATTCTTTTCGATTGGTAAAATTAGAGGACATATCTCTGAGTATTTTTAATAATTTTAGAACTAGAATATAATTTTTTTGTAGATTTTTTCATTTTTTTACGGATCTTTTTCTGCAATTTTCCGTAGGGGTGGTTTCTTGGGGTTGTTAATATTTTTTTTCGATTGGTAAAATTAGAAGACATATCCCTGAGTATTTTTAGTAATTTTAGAAATTGTGAATAATTTTTTTGTAGATTTTTTTATTTTTTACGGATTTTTTTCTGCAATTTTCCGTAGGGGTGGGTTCTTGGGGTTGTTAATATTTTTTTTCGATTGGTAAAAGTAGAGGACATATCCTTGAGTATTTTTAATAATTTTAGAACTAGAGTATAATTTTTTTGTAGATTTTTTTATTTTTTTACGAATCTTTTTCTGCAATTTTCCGTAGGGGTGGTCTCTTGGGTTTGTTAATATTTTTTTCGATTGGTAAAATTAGAAGACATATCCCTGAGTATTTTTAGTAATTTTAGAAATTGTGAATAATTTTTTTGTAGATTTGTTTATTTTTTACGGATTTTTTTCTGCATTTTTTCATAGGAGTGGGTTCTTGGGGTTGTAAATAATTTTTTTTTGTTTTGTAAAAATAGAGGACATATCTCTGAGTATTTTTTATAATTTTAGAACTTGAGTATAATTTTTTTGTAGATTTTTTTATTTTTTACGGATTTTTTTTTGCATTTTTTCTTAGGGGTGGTTTCTTGGGGTTGTTAATAATTTTTTTTTGTTTTGTAAAATTAGAGGACATATCTCTGAGTATTTTTTATAATTTTAGAACTTGAGTATAATTTTTTTGTAGATTTTTTTATTTTTTACGGATTTTTTTCTGCAATTTTCCGTAGGGGTGGTTTCTTGGGGTTGTTAATATTCTTTTCGATTGGTAAAATTAGAGGACATATCTCTGAGTATTTTTTATAATTTTAGAACTTGAGTATAATTTTTTTGTAGATTTTTTTATTTTTTTCGGATTTTTTTCTGCATTTTTTCTTAGGGGTGGTTTCTTCGGGTTGTTAATAATTTTTTTTTGTTTTGTAAAATTAGAGGACATATCTCTGAGTATTTTTTATAATTTTAGAACCTAAGTATAATTTTTTTGTAGATTTTTTTATTTTTTTACGGATCTTTTTCTGCAATTTTCCGTAGGGGTGGTTTCTTGGGGTTGTTAATATTTTTTTTCGATTGGTAAAATTAAAAGACATATCCTTGTGTATTTTTATTAATTTTAGAACTAGAGTATAATTTTTTTGTAGATTTTTTTATTTTTTTACGGATCTTTTTCTGCAATTTTCCGTATGGGTGGTTTCTTGGGGTTGTTAATATTTTTTTTTGATTGGTAAAATTAGAGGACATATCCTTGAGTATTTTTAATAATTTTAGAACTAGAGTATAATTTTTTTGTAGATTTTATTATTTTTTTACGAATCTTTTTCTGCAATTTTCCGGAGGGGTGGTTTCTTGGGGTTATTAATATTTTTTTTCGATTGGTAAAATTAGAAGACATATCCCTGAGTATTTTTAGTAATTTTAGAAATTGTGAATAATTTTTTTGTAGATTTTTTTATTTTTTACGGATTTTTTTCTGCAATTTTCCGTAGGGGTGGTTTCTTGGGGTTGTTAATATTCTTTTCGATTGGTTAAATTAAAGGACATATCTCTGAGTATTTTTTATAATTTTAGAACTTGAGTATAATTTTTTTGTAGATTTTTTTATTTTTTACGGAATTTTTTCTGCATTTTTTCTTAGGAGTGGTTTCTTGGGCTTGTTAATAATTTTTTTTGTTTTGAAAAATTAGAGGACATATCTCTGAGTATTTTTTAAAATTTTAGAACTTGAGTATAATTTTTTTGTAGATTTTTTTATTTTTTACGGATTTTTTTCTGCAATTTTCCGTAGGGGTGGTTTCTTGGGGTTGTTAATAATTTTTTTTTGGTTTGTAAAATTAGAGGACATATCCTTGAGCATTTTTAATAATTTTAGAACTAGAGTATAATTTTTTTTGTAGATTTTTTTATTTTTTCGGATTTTTTTTTGCATTGTTTCTTAGGGGTGGGTTCTTGGGGTTGTTAATAATTTTTTTTGGTTTGTAAAATTAGAGGACATATCCTTGAGTATTTTTAATAATTTTAGAACTAGAGTATAATTTTTTTTGTAGATTTTTTTATTTTTTCGGATTTTTTTCTGCATTTTTCCGTAGGGGTGGTTTCTTGGGGTCGTTAATATTTTTTTTCGATTGGTAAAATTAGAGGACATATCCCAGAGTATTTTTAGTAATTTTAGAACTTGAGTATAATTTTTTTGTAGATTTTTTTATTTTTTTACGGATCTTTTTCTGCAATTTTCCGTATGGGTGGTTTCTTGGGGTTGTTAATATTTTTTTCGATTGGTAAAATTAGAGGACATATCGCTGAGTATTTTTTATAATTTTAGAACTTGAGTATAATTTTTTTTGTAGATTTTTTTATTTTTTCGGATTTTTTTTTTTGCATTTTTTCTTAGGGGTGGTTTCTTGGGGTTGTTAATATTCTTTTCGATTGGTAAAATTACAGGACATATCTCTGAGTATTTTTAATAATTTTAGAACTAGAATATAATTTTTTTGTAGATTTTTTTATTTTTTTACGGATCTTTTTCTGCAATTTTCCGTAGTGGTGGTTTCTTGGGGTTGTTAATATTTTTTTTCGATTGGTAAAATTAGAAGACATATCCCTGAGTATTTTTAGTAATTTTAGAAATTGTGAATAATTTTTTTGTAGATTTTTTTATTTTTTACGGATTTTTTTCTGCAATTTTCCGTAGGGGTGGGTTCTTGGGGTTGTTAATATTTTTTTTCGATTGGTAAAAGTAGAGGACATATCCTTGAGTATTTTTAATAATTTTAGAACTAGAGTATAATTTTTTTGTAGATTTTTTTATTTTTTTACGAATCTTTTTCTGCAATTTTCCGTAGGGGTGGTCTCTTGGGTTTGTTAATATTTTTTTCGATTGGTAAAATTAGAACACATATCCCTGAGTATTTTTAGTAATTTTAGAAATTGTGAATAATTTTTTTGTAGATTTGTTTATTTTTTACGGATTTTTTTCTGCATTTTTTCTTAGGAGTGGGTTCTTGGGGTTGTAAATAATTTTTTTTTGTTTTGTAAAAATAGAGGACATATCTCTGAGTATTTTTTATAATTTTAGAACTTGAGTATAATTTTTTTGTAGATTTTTTTATTTTTTACGGATTTTTTTCTGCATTTTTTCTTAGGGGTGGTTTCTTGGGGTTGTTAATAATTTTTTTTTGTTTTGTAAAATTAGAGGACATATCTCTGAGTATTTTTTATAATTTTAGAACTTGAGTATAATTTTTTTGTAGATTTCTTTATTTTTTACGGATTTTTTTCTGCAATTTTCCGTAGGGGTGGTTTCTTGGGGTTGTTAATATTCTTTTCGATTGGTAAAATTAGAGGACATATCTCTGAGTATTTTTTATAATTTTAGAACTTGAGTATAATTTTTTTTGTAGATTTTTTTATTTTTTCGGATTTTTTTCTGCATTTTTTCTTAGGGGTGGTTTCTTAAGGTTGTTAATATTCTTATCGATTGGTAAAATAAGAAGACATATCCCTGAGTATTTTTAGTAATTTTAGAAATTGTGAATTATTTTTTTGTAGATTTTTTTATTTTTTACGGATTTTTATCTGCAATTTTCCGTAGGGGTGCTTTCTTGGGGTTGTTAATTTTTTTTTTCGATTCGTAAAATTAGAGGACATATCCTTGAGTTTTTTTAATAATTTTAGAACTAGAGTATAATTTTTTTGTAGATTTTTTTATTTTTTACGGATTTTTTTCTGCAATTTTCCGTAGGGGTGGTTTCTTGGGGTTGTTAATATTCTTTTCGATTGGTTAAATTAAAGGACATATCTCTGAGTATTTTTTATAATTTTAGAACTTGAGTATAATTTTTTTGTAGATTTTTTTATTTTTTACGGAATTTTTTCTGCATTTTTTCTTAGGAGTGGTTTCTTGGGCTTGTTAATAATTTTTTTTGTTTTGAAAAATTAGAGGACATATCTCTGAGTATTTTTTAAAATTTTAGAACTTGAGTATAATTTTTTTGTAGATTTTTTTATTTTTTACGGATTTTTTTCTGCAATTTTCCGTAGGGGTGGTTTCTTGATGTTGTTAATAATTTTTTTTTGGTTTGTAAAATTAGAGGACATATCCTTGAGCATTTTTAATAATTTTAGAACTAGAGTATAATTTTTTTTGTAGATTTTTTTATTTTTTCGGATTTTTTTCTGCATTGTTTCTTAGGGGTGGGTTCTTGGGGTTGTTAATAATTTTTTTTGGTTTGTAAAATTAGAGGACATATCCTTGAGTATTTTTAATAATTTTAGAACTAGAGTATAATTTTTTTTGTAGATTTTTTTATTTTTTCGGATTTTTTTCTGCATTTTTCCGTAGGGGTGGTTTCTTGGGGTCGTTAATATTTTTTTTCGATTGGTAAAATTAGAGGACATATCCCAGAGTATTTTTAGTAATTTTAGAACTTGAGTATAATTTTTTTGTAGATTTTTTTATTTTTTTACGGATCTTTTTCTGCAATTTTCCGTATGGGTGGTTTCTTGGGGTTGTTAATATTTTTTTCGATTGGTAAAATTAGAGGACATATCGCTGAGTATTTTTTATAATTTTAGAACTTGAGTATAATTTTTTTTGTAGATTTTTTTATTTTTTCGGATTTTTTTTTTTGCATTTTTTCTTAGGGGTGGTTTCTTGGGGTTGTTAATATTCTTTTCGATTGGTAAAATTACAGGACATATCTCTGAGTATTTTTAATAATTTTAGAACTAGAATATAATTTTTTTGTAGATTTTTTTATTTTTTTACGGATCTTTTTCTGCAATTTTCCGTAGTGGTGGTTTCTTGGGGTTGTTAATATTTTTTTTCGATTGGTAAAATTAGAAGACATATCCCTGAGTATTTTTAGTAATTTTAGAAATTGTGAATAATTTTTTTGTAGATTTTTTTATTTTTTACGGATTTTTTTCTGCAATTTTCCGTAGGGGTGGGTTCTTGGGGTTGTTAATATTTTTTTTCGATTGGTAAAAGTAGAGGACATATCCTTGAGTATTTTTAATAATTTTAGAACTAGAGTATAATTTTTTTGTAGATTTTTTTATTTTTTTACGAATCTTTTTCTGCAATTTTCCGTAGGGGTGGTCTCTTGGGTTTGTTAATATTTTTTTCGATTGGTAAAATTAGAACACATATCCCTGAGTATTTTTAGTAATTTTAGAAATTGTGAATAATTTTTTTGTAGATTTGTTTATTTTTTACGGATTTTTTTCTGCATTTTTTCTTAGGAGTGGGTTCTTGGGGTTGTAAATAATTTTTTTTTGTTTTGTAAAAATAGAGGACATATCTCTGAGTATTTTTTATAATTTTAGAACTTGAGTATAATTTTTTTGTAGATTTTTTTATTTTTTACGGATTTTTTTCTGCATTTTTTCTTAGGGGTGGTTTCTTGGGGTTGTTAATAATTTTTTTTTGTTTTGTAAAATTAGAGGACATATCTCTGAGTATTTTTTATAATTTTAGAACTTGAGTATAATTTTTTTGTAGATTTCTTTATTTTTTACGGATTTTTTTCTGCAATTTTCCGTAGGGGTGGTTTCTTGGGGTTGTTAATATTCTTTTCGATTGGTAAAATTAGAGGACATATCTCTGAGTATTTTTTATAATTTTAGAACTTGAGTATAATTTTTTTTGTAGATTTTTTTATTTTTTCGGATTTTTTTCTGCATTTTTTCTTAGGGGTGGTTTCTTAAGGTTGTTAATATTCTTATCGATTGGTAAAATAAGAAGACATATCCCTGAGTATTTTTAGTAATTTTAGAAATTGTGAATTATTTTTTTGTAGATTTTTTTATTTTTTACGGATTTTTATCTGCAATTTTCCGTAGGGGTGGGTTCTTGGGGTTGTTAATATTTTTTTTCGATTGGTAAAATTAGAGGACATATCTCTGAGTATTTTTAATAATTTTAGAACTAGAGTATAATTTTTTTGTAGATTTTTTTTTTTTTTCGGATTTTTTTCTGCAATTTTCCGTAGGGGTGGGTTCTTGGGGTTGTTAATAATTTTTTTTTGGTTTGTAAAATTAGAGGACATATCCTTGAGTATTTTTAATAATTTTAGAACTAGAGTATAATTTTTTTTGTAGATGTTTTTATTTTTTCGGATTTTTTTCTGCATTTTTTCTTAGGGGTGGGTTCTTGGGGTTGTTAATAAGTTTTTTTTGTTTTGTAAAATTAGAGGACATATCTCTGAGTATTTTTTATAATTTTAGAACTTGAGTATAATTTTTTTGTAGATTTTTTTATTTTTTTCGGATTTTTTTCTGCATTTTTTCTTAGGGGTAGTTTCTTCGGGTTGTTAATAATTTTTTTTTGTTTTGTAAAATTAGAGGACATATCTCTGAGTATTTTTTATAATTTTAGAACCTAAGTATAATTTTTTTGTAGATTTTTTTATTTTTTTCGGATTTTTTTCTGCATTTTTTCTTAGGAGTGGGTTCTTGGGGTTGTAAATAATTTTTTTTTGGTTTGTAAAATTAGAGGACATATCCTTGAGTATTTTTAATAATTTTAGAACTAGAGTATAATTTTTTTGCAGATTTTTTTATTTTTTTACGGATCTTTTTCTGCAATTTTCCGTAGGGGTGGTTTCTTGGGGTTGTTAATATTTTTTTTCGATTGGTAAAATTAAAAGACATATCCTTGTGTATTTTTATTAATTTTAGAACCAGAGTATAATTTTTTTGTAGATTTTTTTATTTTTTTACGGATCTTTTTCTGCAATTTTCCGTATGGGTGGTTTCTTGGGGTTGTTAATATTTTTTTTTGATTGGTAAAATTAGAGGACATATCCTTGAGTATTTTTAATAATTTTAGAACTAGAGTATAATTTTTTTGTAGATTTTTTTATTTTTTTACGAATCTTTTTCTGCAATTTTCCGTAGGGGTGGTTTCTTGGGGTTATTAATATTTTTTTTCGATTGGTAAAATTAGAAGACATATCCCTGAGTATTTTTAGTAATTTTAGAAATTGTGAATAATTTTTTTGTAGATTTTTTTATTTTTTACGGATTTTTTTCTGCAATTTTCCGTAGGGGTGGTTTCTTGGGGTTGTTAATATTCTTTTCGATTGGTTAAATTAAAGGACATATCTCTGAGTATTTTTTATAATTTTAGAACTTGAGTATAATTTTTTTGTAGATTTTTTTATTTTTTACGGAATTTTTTCTGCATTTTTTCTTAGGAGTGGTTTCTTGGGCTTGTTAATAATTTTTTTTGTTTTGTAAAATTAGAGGACATATCTCTGAGTATTTTTCAAAATTTTAGAACTTGAGTATAATTTTTTTGTAGATTTTTTTATTTTTTACGGATTTTTTTCTGCAATTTTCCGTAGGGGTGGTTTCTTGGGGTTGTTAATAATTTTTTTTTGGTTTGTAAAATTAGAGGACATATCCTTGAGCATTTTTAATAATTTTAGAACTAGAGTATAATTTTTTTTGTAGATTTTTTTATTTTTTCGGATTTTTTTCTGCATTGTTTCTTACGGGTGGGTTCTTGGGGTTGTTAATAATTTTTTTTGGTTTGTAAAATTAGAGGACATATCCTTGAGTATTTTTAATAATTTTAGAACTAGAGTATAATTTTTTTTGTAGACTTTTTTATTTTTTCGGATTTTTTTCTGCATTTTTCCGTAGGGGTGGTTTCTTGGGGTCGTTAATATTTTTTTTCGATTGGTAAAATTAGAGGACATATCCCAGAGTATTTTTAGTAATTTTAGAACTTGAGTATAATTTTTTTGTAGATTTTTTTATTTTTTTACGGATCTTTTTCTGCAATTTTCCGTATGGGTGGTTTCTTGGGGTTGTTAATATTTTTTTCGATTGGTAAAATTAGAGGACATATCGCTGAGTATTTTTTATAATTTTAGAACTTGAGTATAATTTTTTTTGTAGATTTTTTTATTTTTTCGGATTTTTTTCTGCATTTTTTCTTAGGGGTGGTTTCTTGCGGTTGTTAATATTCTTTTCGATTGGTAAAATTAGAGGACATATCTCTGAGTATTTTTAATAATTTTAGAACTAGAATATAATTTTTTTGTAGATTTTTTTATTTTTTTACGGATCTTTTTCTGCAATTTTCCGTAGGGGTGGTTTCTTGGGGTTGTTAATATTTTTTTTCGATTGGTAAAATTAGAAGACATATCCTTGAGTATTTTTAATAATTTTAGAACTAGAGTATAATTTTTTTGTAGATTTTTTTATTTTTTTACGAATCTTTTTCTGCAATTTTCCGTAGGGGTGGTCTCTTGGGTTTGTTAATATTTTTTTCGATTGGTAAAATTAGAAGACATATCCCTGAGTATTTTTAGTAATTTTAGAAATTGTGAATAATTTTTTTGTAGATTTGTTTATTTTTTACGGATTTTTTTCTGCATTTTTTCTTAGGAGTGGGTTCTTGGGGTTGTAAATAATTTTTTTTTGTTTTGTAAAAATAGAGGACATATCTCTGAGTATTTTTTATAATTTTAGAACTTGAGTATAATTTTTTTGTAGATTTTTTTATTTTTTACGGATTTTTTTCTGCATTTTTTCTTAGGGGTGGTTTCTTGGGGTTGTTAATAATTTTTTTTTGTTTTGTAAAATTAGAGGACATATCTCTGAGTATTTTTTATAATTTTAGAACTTGAGTATAATTTTTTTTGTAGATTTTTTTATTTTTTCGGATTTTTTTCTGCATTTTTTCTTAGGGGTGGTTTCTTGGGGTTGTTAATATTCTTATCGATTGGTAAAATAAGAAGACATATCCCTGAGTATTTTTAGTAATTTTAGAAATTGTGAATTATTTTTTTGTAGATTTTTTTATTTTTTACGGATTTTTATCTGCAATTTTCCGTAGGGGTGCTTTCTTGGGGTTGTTAATATTTTTTTTCGATTCGTAAAATTAGAGGACATATCCTTGAGTATTTTTAATAATTTTAGAACTAGAGTATAATTTTTTTGTAGATTTTTTTATTTTTTACGGATTTTTTTCTGCAATTTTCCGTAGGGGTGGTTTCTTGGGGTTGTTAATATTTTTTTTCGATTGGTAAAATTAGAGGACATATCTCTGAGTATTTTTTATAATTTTAGAACTTGAGTATAATTTTTTTGTAGATTTTTTTATTTTTTACGGATCTTTTTCTGCATTTTTTCTTAGGGGTGCTTTCTTGGGGTTGTTAATATTTTTTTTCGATTCGTAAAATTAGAGGACATATCCTTGAGTATTTTTAATAATTTTAGAACTAGAGTATAATTTTTTTGTCGATTTTTTTATTTTTTTACGGATCATTTTCTGCAATTTTCCGTAGGGGTGGTTTCTTGGGGTTGTTAATATTCTTTTCGATTGGTAAAATTAGAGGACATATCGCTGAGTATTTTTTATAATTTTAGAACTTGAGTATAATTTTTTTTGTAGATTTTTTTATTTTTTCGGATTTTTTTCTGCATTTTTTCTTAGGGGTGGTTTCTTGGGGTTGTTAATATTCTTTTCGATTGGTAAAATTAGAGGACATATCTCTGAGTATTTTTAATAATTTTAGAACTAGAGTATAATTTTTTTGTAGATTTTTTTTTTTTCGGATTTTTTTCTGCAATTTTCCGTAGGGGTGGGTTCTTGGGGTTGTTAATAATTTTTTTTTGGTTTGTAAAATTAGAGGACATATCCTTGAGTATTTTTAATAATTTTAGAACTAGAGTATAATTTTTTTTGTAGATGTTTTTATTTTTTCGGATTTTTTTCTGCATTTTTTCTTAGGGGTGGGTTCTTGGGGTTGATAATAATTTTTTTTTGGTTTGTAAAATTAGAGGACATATCCTTGAGTATTTTAAATAATTTTAGAACTAGAGTATAATTTTTTTGTAGATTTTTTTATTTTTTTACGAATCTTTTTCTGCAATTTTCCGTAGGGGTGGTCTCTTGGGTTTGTTAATATTTTTTTCGATTGGTAAAATTAGAAGACATATCCCTGAGTATTTTTAGTAATTTTAGAAATTGTGAATAATTTTTTTGTAGATTTTTTTATTTTTTACGGATTTTTTTCTGCAATTTTCCGTAGGGGTGGTTTCTTGGGGTTGTTAATATTCTTTTCGATTGGTAAAATTAAAGGACATATCTCTGAGTATTTTTTATAATTTTAGAACTTGAGTATAATTTTTTTATTTATTTGAAATATATACGGGACCAGCCCTTTCGTACAAAGTACTACTATCCTAAAGTTACAAAACGCAACTATATATATATTTACATTATTTCAAAGACGTGTAGCTAGAATGGCAATAATAATTAAAATCTAATATACGTGTCTACGCAATAATGACACGAATCTAGAGATACTACTCTCGAAGAAGTCAATTTCGTCGTTCGAGCGGTTTGCTTCTCTGTTCAATCTATCAATCAAAGATTGCCTCCCATAATTAGTTCTGTGAAAAGTTTCAAAGTACAACGAGTAATTTCTAGTTAGTATTTGAGGTACATGAAAGTTTATCTTACTTAGAAGTGCTGGGCAATCAATGTGTCCGTTTAATAATTTATAAAAGAACAGCATGTCAACGTAAATGAGTCTGGACGTGATTAAAGGAATATTCATTCGAGTGCGTAAGTGAACGTAGTCATGAGTATAAAAGTCAAAAGGCAGGTTCAATTGGCGAGCGGCGAAGCGGAGAAATCTATTTTGCACTCGCTCCAGTCTTATTATGTTGAACGTATAAAAAGGAGACCAAATAACCGAAGCATATTCTAAAATAGACCTGACAAGTGCAAAATAGAGAACTCTTAAAGTTCCCATGCTGTGAAACATCGACGCGTTCCTCATCATGAAACCCAAAGATCTAATAGCGTTTGAGACTACTTCGGAAATGTGATCGTTGAAAGACATATTGCTACACAAAAGAAGCCCAAGGTCTCTCACTCGAACAGTTCTAGGCAACTCTGTATCATTTAAAGTGTAAATTTGTAGATTTTTTTATTTTTTACGGAATTTTTTCTGAATTTTTTCTTAGGAGTAGTTTCTTGGGGTTGTTAATAAGTTTTTTTTGTTCTGTAAAATTAGAGGACATATCTCTGAGTATTTTTTATAATTTTAGAACTTGAGTATAATTTTTTTGTAGATTTTTTTATTTTTTTCGGATTTTTTTCTGCATTTTTTCTTAGGGGTGGTTTCTTCGGGTTGTTAATAATTTTTTTTTGTTTTGTAAAATTAGAGGACATATCCCTGAGTATTTTTAGTAATATTAGAAATTGTGAATAATTTTTTTGTAGATTTTTTTATTTTTTACGGATTTTTTTCTGCAATTTTCCGTAGGGGTGGTTTCTTGGGGTTGTTAATATTCTATTCGATTGGTAAAATTAAAGGACATATCTCTGAGTATTTTTTATAATTTTAGAACTTGAGTATAATTTTTTTGTAGATTTTTTTATTTTTTGCGGATTTTTTTCTGCATTTTTTCTTAGGAGTGGTTTCTTAAGGTTGTTAATAATTTTTTTTTGTTTTGTAAAATTAGAGGACATATCTCTGAGTATTTTTTATAATTTTAGAACCTAAGTATAATTTTTTTGTAGATTTTTTTATTTTTTTCGGATTTTTTTCTGCATTTTTTCTTAGGAGTGGGTTCTTGGGGTTGTAAATAATTTTTTTTTGGTTTGTAAAATTAGAGGACATATCCTTGAGTATTTTTAATAATTTTAGAACTAGAGTATAATTTTTTTGCAGATTTTTTTATTTTTTTACGGATCTTTTTCTGCAATTTTCCGTAGGGGTGGTTTCTTGGGGTTGTTAATATTTTTTTTCGATTGGTAAAATTAAAAGACATATCCTTGTGTATTTTTATTAATTTTAGAACTAGAGTATAATTTTTTTGTAGATTTTTTTATTTTTTTACGGATCTTTTTCTGCAATTTTCCGTATGGGTGGTTTCTTGGGGTTGTTAATATTTTTTTTTGATTGGTAAAATTAGAGGACATATCCTTGAGTATTTTTAATAATTTTAGAACTAGAGTATAATTTTTTTGTAGATTTTTTTATTTTTTTACGAATCTTTTTCTGCAATTTTCCGTAGGGGTGGTTTCTTGGGGTTATTAATATTTTTTTTCGATTGGTAAAATTAGAAGACATATCCCTGAGTATTTTTAGTAATTTTAGAAATTGTGAATAATTTTTTTGTAGATTTTTTTATTTTTTACGGATTTTTTTCTGCAATTTTCCGTAGGGGTGGTTTCTTGGGGTTGTTAATATTCTTTTCAATTGGTTAAATTAAAGGACATATCTCTGAGTATTTTTTATAATTTTAGAACTTGAGTATAATTTTTTTGTAGATTTTTTTATTTTTTACGGAATTTTTTCTGCATTTTTTCTTAGGAGTGGTTTCTTGGGCTTGTTAATAATTTTTTTTGTTTTGTAAAATTAGAGGACATATCTCTGAGTATTTTTTAAAATTTTAGAACTTGAGTATAATTTTTTTGTAGATTTTTTTATTTTTTACGGATTTTTTTCTGCAATTTTCCGTAGGGGTGGTTTCTTGGGGTTGTTAATATTCTTTTCGATTGGTTAAATTAAAGGACATATCTCTGAGTATTTTTTATAATTTTAGAAATTGAGTATAATTTTTTTTGTAGATTTTTTTATTTTTTCGGATTTTTTTCTGCATTTTTTCTTAGGGGTGGTTTCTTGGGGTTGTTAATATTCTTATCGATTGTTAAAATAAGAAGACATATCCCTGAGTATTTTTAGTAATTTTAGAAATTGTGAATTATTTTTTTGTAGATTTTTTTATTTTTTACGGATTTTTATCTGCAATTTTCCGTAGGGGTGGTTTCTTGGGGTTGTTAATATTTTTTTTCGATTCGTAAAATTAGAGGACATATCCTTGAGTATTTTTAATAATTTCAGAACTAGAGTATAATTTTTTTGTAGATTTTTTTATTTTTTCGGTTTTTTTTCTGCATTTTTTCTTAGGGGTGGGTTCTTGGGGTTGTTAATAATTTTTTTTTGGTTTGTAAAATTAGAGGTCATATCCTTGAGTATTTTTAATAATTTTAGAAATTGTGAATAATTTTTTTGTAGATTTTTTTATTTTTTACGGATTTTTTTCTGCAATTTTCCGTAGGGGTGGTTTCTTGGGGTTGTTAATATTCTTTTCGATTGGTAAAATTAAAGGACATATCTCTGAGTATTTTTTATAATTTTAGAAATTGAGTATAATTTTTTTTGTAGATTTTTTTATTTTTTCGGATTTTTTTCTGCATTTTTTCTTAGGGGTGGTTTCTTGGGGTTGTTAATATTCTTATCGATTGGTAAAATAAGAAGACATATCCCTGAGTATTTTTAGTAATTTTAGAAATTGTGAATTATTTTTTTGTAGATTTTTTTATTTTTTACGGATTTTTATCTGCAATTTTCCGTAGGGGTGGTTTCTTGGGGTTGTTAATATTTTTTTTCGATTCGTAAATTTAGAGGACATATCCTTGAGTATTTTTAATAATTTTAGAACTAGAGTATAATTTTTTTGTAGATTTTTTTATTTTTTTACGGATCTTTTTCTGCAATTTTCCGTAGGGGTGGTTTCTTGGGGTTGTTAATATTTTTTTTCGATTGGTAAAATTAGAGGACATATCCCTGAGTATTTTTAGTAATTTAAGAAATTGTGAATAATTTTTTTGTAGATTTTTTTATTTTTTACGGATTTTTTTCTGCAACTTTCCGTAGGGGTGGTTTCTTGGGGTTGTTAATATTTTTTTTTGATTGGTAAAATTAGAGGACATATCGCTGAGTATTTTTTATAATTTTAGAACTTGAGTATAATTTTTTTTGTAGATTTTTTTATTTTTTCGGATTTTTTTCTGCATTTTTTCTTAGGGGTGGTTTCTTGGGGTTGTTAATATTCTTTTCGATTGGTAAAATTAGAGGAGATATCTCTGAGTATTTTTAATAATTTTAGAACTAGAGTATAATTTTTTTGTAGATTTTTTTATTTTTTTACGGATCTTTTTCTGCAATTTTCCGTAGGGGTGGTTTCTTGGGGTTGTTAATATTTTTTTTTGATTGGTAAAATTAGAAGACATATCCCTAAGTATTTTTAGTAATTTTAGAAATTGTGAATAATTTTTTTGTAGATTTTTTTATTTTTTACGGATTTTTTTCTGCAATTTTCCGTAGGGGTGTTTTCTTGGGGTTGTTAATATTTTTTTTCGATTGGTAAAATTAGAGGACATATCTCTGAGTATTTTTTATAATTTTAGAACTAGAGTATAATTTTT
This sequence comes from Ganaspis brasiliensis, assembly GCA_037103525.1. Lineage (NCBI taxonomy): Eukaryota > Metazoa > Arthropoda > Insecta > Hymenoptera > Figitidae > Ganaspis > Ganaspis brasiliensis. Next base: position 574,938 of record JAZKLR010000511.1, on the reverse strand, counting down.
TTGTAGATTCTTTTATTTTTTACGGATCATTTTCTGCAATTTTCCGTAGGGGTGGTGTCTTGGGGTTGTTAATATTCTTTTCGATTGGTAAAATTAGAGGACATATCGCTGAGTATTTTTCATAATTTTAGAACTTGAGTATAATTTTTTTTGTAGATTTTTTTATTTTTTCGGATTTTTTTCTGCATTTTTATTTAGGGGTGGTTTCTTGGGGTTGTTAATATTCTTTTCGATTGGTAAAATTAGAGGACATATCTCTGAGTATTTTTAATAATTTTAGAACTAGAGTATAATTTTTTTGTAGATTTTTTTTTTTTTCGGATTTTTTTCTGCATTTTTTTATAGGGGTGGGTTCTTGGGGTTGATAATAATTTTTTTTGGTTTGTAAAATTAGAGGACATATCTTTGAGTATTTTTAATAATTGTAGAACTAGAGTATAATTTTTTTGTAGATTTTTTTATTTTTTTACGGATCTTTTTCTGCAATTTTCCGTAGGGGTGGTTTCTTGGGGTTGTTAATATTCTTTTTGATTGGTAAAATTAGAGGACATATCGCTGAGTATTTTTTATAATTTTAGAACTTGAGTATAATTTTTTTTGTAGATTTTTTTATTTTTTCGGATTTTTTTCTGCATTTTTTCTTAGGGGTGGTTTCTTGGGGTTGTTAATATTCTTTTCGATTGGTAAAATTAGAGGACATATCTCTGAGTATTTTTAATAATTTTAGAACTAGAGTATAATTTTTTTGTAGATTTTTTTATTTTTTTACGGATCTTTTTCTGCAAATTTCCGTAGGGGTGGTTTCTTGGGGTTGTTAATATTTTTTTTCGATTGGTAAAATTAGAAGACATATCCCTGAGTATTTTTAGTAATTTAAGAAATTGTGAATAATTTTTTTGTAGATTTTTTTATTTTTTACGGATTTTTTCTGCAATTTTCCGTAGGGGTGGGTTTTTAAGGTTGTTAATATTTTTTTTCGATATTGTAAAATTAGAGGACATATCCTTGAGTATTTTAAATAATTTTAGAACTAGAGTATAATTTTTTTGTAGATTTTTTTATTTTTTTACGAATCTTTTTCTGCAATTTTCCGTAGGGGTGGTCTCTTGGGTTTGTTAATATTTTTTTCGATTGGTAAAATAAGAAGACATATCCCTGAGTATTTTTAGTAATTTTAGAAATTGTGAATAATTTTTTTGTAGATTTTTTTATTTTTTACGGATTTTTTTCTGCAATTTTCCCTAGGGGTGGTTTCTTGGGGTTGTTAATATTCTTTTCGATTGGTAAAATTAGAGGACATATCTCTGAGTATTTTTAATAATTTTAGAACTAGAGTATAATTTTTTTGTAGATTTTTTTATTTTTTTACCGATCTTTTTCTGCAATTTTTCGTAGGGGTGGTTTCTTGGGGTTGTTAATATTTGTTTTCGATTGGTAAAATAAGAAGACATATCCCTGAGTATTTTTAGTAATTTTAGAAATTGTGAATAATTTTTTTGTAGATTTTTTTATTTTTTACGGATTTTTTCTGCAATTTTCCGTAGGGGTGGGTTCTTGGGGTTGTTAATATTTTTTTTCGATTGGTAAAATTAGAGGACATATCCTTGAGTATTTTTAATAATTTTAGAACTAGAGTATAATTTTTTTGTAGATTTTTTTATTTTTTTACGAATCTTTTTCTGCAATTTTCCGTAGGGGTGGTCTCTTGGGTTTGTTAATATTTTTTTCGATTGGTAAAATTAGAAGACATATTCCTGAGTATTTTTAGTAATTTTAGAAATTGTGAATAATTTTTTTGTAGATTTTTTTATTTTTTACGGATTTTTTTCTGCAATTTTCCGTAGGGGTGGTTTCTTGGGGTTGTTAATATTCTTTTCGATTGGTAAAATCAAAGGACATATCTCTGAGTATTTTTTATAATTTTAGAACTTGAGTATAATTTTTTTGTAGATTTTTTTATTTTTTACGGAATTTTTTCTGAATTTATTCTTAGGAGTGGTTTCTTGGGGTTGTTAATATTTTTTTTCGATTGGTAAAATTAGAGGACATATCCCTGAGTATTTTTAGTAATTTAAGAAATTGTGAATAATTTTTTTGTAGATTTTTTATTTTTTTACGGATCTTTTTCTGCAATTTTCCGTAGGGGTGGTTTCTTGGGGTTGTTAATATTTTTTTTTTAATGGTAAAATTAGAGGACATATCCTTGAGTATTTTTAATAATTTTAGAACTAGAGTATAATTTTTTTGTAGATTTTTTTATTTTTTTACGGATCTTTTTCTGCAATTTTCCGTAGGGGTGGTTTCTTGGGGTTGTTAATATTCTTTTTGATTGGTAAAATTAGAGGACATATCGCTGAGTATTTTTTATAATTTTAGAACTTGAGTATAATTTTTTTTGTAGATTTTTTTATTTTTTCGGATTTTTTTCTGCATTTTTTCTTAGGGGTGGTTTCTTGGGGTTGTTAATATTCTTTTCGATTGGTAAAATTAGAGGACATATCTCTGAGTATTTTTAATAATTTTAGAACTAGAGTATAATTTTTTTGTAGATTTTTTTATTTTTTTACGGATCTTTTTCTGCAATTTTCCGTAGGGGTGGTTTCTTGGGGTTGTTAATATTTTTTTTCGATTGGTAAAATTAGAGGACATATCCCTGAGTATTTTTAGTAATTTAAGAAATTGTGAATAATTTTTTTGTAGATTTTTTTATTTTTTACGGATTTTTTTCTGCAACTTTCCGTAGGGGTGGTTTCTTGGGGTTGTTAATATTTTTTTTTGATTGGTAAAATTAGAGGACATATCGCTGAGTATTTTTTATAATTTTAGAACTTGAGTATAATTTTTTTTGTAGATTTTTTTATTTTTTCGGATTTTTTTCTGCATTTTTTCTTAGGGGTGGTTTCTTGGGGTTGTTAATATTCTTTTCGATTGGTAAAATTAGAGGAGATATCTCTGAGTATTTTTAATAATTTTAGAACTAGAGTATAATTTTTTTGTAGATTTTTTTATTTTTTTACGGATCTTTTTCTGCAATTTTCCGTAGGGGTGGTTTCTTGGGGTTGTTAATATTTTTTTTTGATTGGTAAAATTAGAAGACATATCCCTAAGTATTTTTAGTAATTTTAGAAATTGTGAATAATTTTTTTGTAGATTTTTTTATTTTTTACGGATTTTTTTCTGCAATTTTCCGTAGGGGTGTTTTCTTGGGGTTGTTAATATTTTTTTTCGATTGGAAAAATTAGAGGACATATCTCTGAGTATTTTTTATAATTTTAGAACTAGAGTATAATTTTTTTGTAGATTTTTTTATTTTTTACGGATCATTTTCTGCAATTTTCCGTAGGGGTGGTGTCTTGGGGTTGTTAATATTCTTTTCGATTGGTAAAATTAGAGGACATATCGCTGAGTATTTTTCATAATTTTAGAACTTGAGTATAATTTTTTTTGTAGATTTTTTTATTTTTTCGGATTTTTTTCTGCATTTTTATTTAGGGGTGGTTTCTTGGGGTTGTTAATATTCTTTTCGATTGGTAAAATTAGAGGACATATCTCTGAGTATTTTTAATAATTTTAGAACTAGAGTATAATTTTTTTGTAGATTTTTTTTTTTTCGGATTTTTTTCTGCATTTTTTTATAGGGGTGGGTTCTTGGGGTTGATAATAATTTTTTTTGGTTTGTAAAATTAGAGGACATATCTTTGAGTATTTTTAATAATTGTAGAACTAGAGTATAATTTTTTTGTAGATTTTTTTATTTTTTTACGGATCTTTTTCTGCAATTTTCCGTAGGGGTGGTTTCTTGGGGTTGTTAATATTCTTTTTGATTGGTAAAATTAGAGGACATATCGCTGAGTATTTTTTATAATTTTAGAACTTGAGTATAATTTTTTTTGTAGATTTTTTTATTTTTTCGGATTTTTTTCTGCATTTTTTCTTAGGGGTGGTTTCTTGGGGTTGTTAATATTCTTTTCGATTGGTAAAATTAGAGGACATATCTCTGAGTATTTTTAATAATTTTAGAACTAGAGTATAATTTTTTTGTAGATTTTTTTATTTTTTTACGGATCTTTTTCTGCAAATTTCCGTAGGGGTGGTTTCTTGGGGTTGTTAATATTTTTTTTCGATTGGTAAAATTAGAAGACATATCCCTGAGTATTTTTAGTAATTTAAGAAATTGTGAATAATTTTTTTGTAGATTTTTTTATTTTTTACGGATTTTTTCTGCAATTTTCCGTAGGGGTGGGTTTTTAAGGTTGTTAATATTTTTTTTCGATATTGTAAAATTAGAGGACATATCCTTGAGTATTTTAAATAATTTTAGAACTAGAGTATAATTTTTTTGTAGATTTTTTTATTTTTTTACGAATCTTTTTCTGCAATTTTCCGTAGGGGTGGTCTCTTGGGTTTGTTAATATTTTTTTCGATTGGTAAAATAAGAAGACATATCCCTGAGTATTTTTAGTAATTTTAGAAATTGTGAATAATTTTTTTGTAGATTTTTTTATTTTTTACGGATTTTTTTCTGCAATTTTCCGTAGGGGTGGTTTCTTGGGGTTGTTAATATTCTTTTCGATTGGTAAAATTAGAGGACATATCTCTGAGTATTTTTAATAATTTTAGAACTAGAGTATAATTTTTTTGTAGATTTTTTTATTTTTTTACCGATCTTTTTCTGCAATTTTTCGTAGGGGTGGTTTCTTGGGGTTGTTAATATTTGTTTTCGATTGGTAAAATAAGAAGACATATCCCTGAGTATTTTTAGTAATTTTAGAAATTGTGAATAATTTTTTTGTAGATTTTTTTATTTTTTACGGATTTTTTCTGCAATTTTCCGTAGGGGTGGGTTCTTGGGGTTGTTAATATTTTTTTTCGATTGGTAAAATTAGAGGACATATCCTTGAGTATTTTTAATAATTTTAGAACTAGAGTATAATTTTTTTGTAGATTTTTTTATTTTTTTACGAATCTTTTTCTGCAATTTTCCGTAGGGGTGGTCTCTTGGGTTTGTTAATATTTTTTTCGATTGGTAAAATTAGAAGACATATTCCTGAGTATTTTTAGTAATTTTAGAAATTGTGAATAATTTTTTTGTAGATTTTTTTATTTTTTACGGATTTTTTTCTGCAATTTTCCGTAGGGGTGGTTTCTTGGGGTTGTTAATATTCTTTTCGATTGGTAAAATCAAAGGACATATCTCTGAGTATTTTTTATAATTTTAGAACTTGAGTATAATTTTTTTGTAGATTTTTTTATTTTTTACGGAATTTTTTCTGAATTTATTCTTAGGAGTGGTTTCTTGGGGTTGTTAATAATTTTTTTTTGTTCTGTAAAATAAGAGAACATATCTCTGAGTATTTTTTATAATTTTAGAACTTGAGTATAATTTTTTTGTAGATTTTTTTATTTTTTTCGGATTTTTTTCTGCATTTTTTCTTAGGGGTGGTTTCTTCGGGTTGTTAATAATTTTTTTTTGTTTTGTAAAATTAGAGGACATATCCCTGAGTATTTTTAGTAATTTTAGAAATTGTGAATAATTTTTTTGTAGATTTTTTTATTTTTTACGGATTTTTTTCTGCAATTTTCCGTAGGGGTGGTTTCTTGGGGTTGTTAACATTCTTTTCGATTGGTAAAATTAAAGGACATATCTCTGAGTATTTTTTATAATTTTAGAACTTGAGTATAATTTTTTTGTAGATTTTTTTATTTTTTGCGGATTTTTTTCTGCATTTTTTCTTAGGAGTGGTTTCTTGGGGTTGTTAATAATTTTTTTTTGTTTTGTAAAATTAGAGGACATATCTCTGAGTATTTTTTATAATTTTAGAACCTAAGTATAATTTTTTTGTAGATTTTTTTATTTTTTTCGGATTTTTTTCTGCATTTTTTCTTAGGAGTGGGTTCTTGGGGTTGTAAATAATTTTTTTTTGGTTTGTAAAATTAGAGGACATATCCTTGAGTATTTTAAATAATTTTAGAACTAGAGTATAATTTTTTTGCAGATTTTTTTATTTTTTTACGGATCTTTTTCTGCAATTTTCCGTAGGGGTGGTTTCTTGGGGTTGTTAATATTTTTTTTCGATTGGTAAAATTAAAAGACATATCCTTGTGTATTTTTATTAATTTTAGAACTAGAGTATAATTTTTTTGTAGATTTTTTTATTTTTTTACGAATCTTTTTCTGCAATTTTCCGTAGGGGTGGTCTCTTGGGTTTGTTAATATTTTTTTCGATTGGTAAAATTAGAAGACATATTCCTGAGTATTTTTAGTAATTTTAGAAATTGAGAATAATTTTTTTGTAGATTTTTTTATTTTTTACGGATTTTTTTCTGCAATTTTCCGTAGGGGTGGTTTCTTGGGGTTGTTAATATTCTTTTCGATTGGTAAAATCAAAGGACATATCTCTGAGTATTTTTTATAATTTTAGAACTTGAGTATAATTTTTTTGTAGATTTTTTTATTTTTTACGGAATTTTTTCTGAATTTATTCTTAGGAGTGGTTTCTTGGGGTTGTTAATAATTTTTTTTTGTTCTGTAAAATAAGAGAACATATCTCTGAGTATTTTTTATAATTTTAGAACTTGAGTATAATTTTTTTGTAGATTTTTTTATTTTTTTCGGATTTTTTTCTGCATTTTTTCTTAGGGGTGGTTTCTTCGGGTTGTTAATAATTTTTTTTTGTTTTGTAAAATTAGAGGACATATCCCTGAGTATTTTTAGTAATTTTAGAAATTGTGAATAATTTTTTTGTAGATTTTTTTATTTTTTACGGATTTTTTTCTGCAATTTTCCGTAGGGGTGGTTTCTTGGGGTTGTTAACATTCTTTTCGATTGGTAAAATTAAAGGACATATCTCTGAGTATTTTTTATAATTTTAGAACTTGAGTATAATTTTTTTGTAGATTTTTTTATTTTTTGCGGATTTTTTTCTGCATTTTTTCTTAGGAGTGGTTTCTTGGGGTTGTTAATAATTTTTTTTTGTTTTGTAAAATTAGAGGACATATCTCTGAGTATTTTTTATAATTTTAGAACCTAAGTATAATTTTTTTGTAGATTTTTTTATTTTTTTCGGATTTTTTTCTGCATTTTTTCTTAGGAGTGGGTTCTTGGGGTTGTAAATAATTTTTTTTTGGTTTGTAAAATTAGAGGACATATCCTTGAGTATTTTTAATAATTTTAGAACTAGAGTATAATTTTTTTGCAGATTTTTTTATTTTTTTACGGATCTTTTTCTGCAATTTTCCGTAGGGGTGGTTTCTTGGGGTTGTTAATATTTTTTTTCGATTGGTAAAATTAAAAGACATATCCTTGTGTATTTTTATTAATTTTAGAACTAGAGTATAATTTTTTTGTAGATTTTTTTATTTTTTTACGGATCTTTTTCTGCAATTTTCCGTATGGGTGGTTTCTTGGGGTTGTTAATATTTTTTTTTGATTGGTAAAATTTGAGGACATATCCTTGAGTATTTTTAATAATTTTAGAACTAGAGTATAATTTTTTTGTAGATTTTTTTATTTTTTTACGAATCTTTTTCTGCAATTTTCCGTAGGGGTGGTTTCTTGGGGTTATTAATATTTTTTTCGATTGGTAAAAGTAGAGGACATATCCTTGAGTATTTTTAATAATTTTAGAACTAGAGTATAAGTTTTTTGTAGATTTTTTTATTTTTTTACGAATCTTTTTCTGCAATTTTCCGTAGGGGTGGTCTCTTGGGTTTGTTAATATTTTTTTCGATTGGTAAAAGTAGAGGACATATCCTTGAGTATTTTTAATAATTTTAGAACTAGAGTATAATTTTTTTTGTAGATTTTTTTATTTTTTCGGATTTTTTTCTGCATTTTTTCTTAGGGATGGGTTCTTGGGGTTGTTAATAATTTTTTTTTGGTTTGTAAAATTAGACGACATATTCTTGAGTATTTTTAATAATTTTAGAACTAGAGTATAATTTTTTTGTAGATTTTTTTATTTTTTTACGGATCTTTTTCTGCAATTTTCCGTAGGGGTGGTTTCTTGGGGTTGTTCATATTTTTTTTCGATTAGTAAAATTAGAGGACATATCCTTGAGTATTTTTAGTAATTTTAGAAATTGTGAATAATTTTTTTGTAGATTTTTTTATTTTTTACGGATTTTTTTCTGCAACTTTCCGTAGGGGTGGTTTCTTGGGGTTGTTAATATTCTTATCGATTGGTAAAATAAGAAGACATATCCCTGAGTATTTTTAGTAATTTTAGAAATGGTGAATTATTTTTTTGTAGATTTTTTTATTTTTTACGGATTTTTATCTGCAATTTTCCGTAGGGGTGGTTTCTTGGGGTTGTTAATATTTTTTTTCGATTCGTAAAATTAGAGGACATATCCTTGAGTATTTTTAATAATTTTAGAACTTGAGTATAATTTTTTTGTAGATTTTTTTATTTTTTACGGAATTTTTTCTGCATTTTTTCTTAGGAGTGGTTTCTTGGGCTTGTTAATAATTTTTTTTGTTTTGTAAAATTAGAGGACATATCTCTGAGTATTTTTTATAATTTTAGAACTTGAGTATAATTTTTTTGTAGATTTTTTTATTTTTTTACGGATCTTTTTCTGCAATTTTCCGTAGGGGTGGTTTCTTGGGGTTGTTAATATTCTTTTCGATTTGTAAAATTAGAGGACATATCTCTGAGTATTTTTTATAATTTTAGAAATTGAGTATAATTTTTTTTGTAGATTTTTTTATTTTTTCGGATTTTTTTCTGCATTTTTTCTTAGGGGTGGTTTCTTGGGGTTGTTAATATTCTTATCGATTGGTAAAATAAGAAGACATATCCCTGAGTATTTTTATTAATTTTAGAAATTGTGAATTCTTTTTTTGTAGATTTTTTTATTTTTTACGGATTTTTATCTGCAATTTTCCGTAGGGGTTGTTTCTTGGGGTTGTTAATATTTTTTTTCGATTCGTAAAATTAGAGGACATATCCTTGAGTATTTTTAATATTTTTAGAACTAGAGTATAATTTTTTTGTAGATTTTTTTATTTTTTCGGTTTTTTTTCTGCATTTTTTCTTAGGGGTGGGTTCTTGGGGTTGTTAATAATTTTTTTTTGTTTTGTAAAATTAGAGGTCATATCCTTGAGTATTTTTAATAATTTTAGAACTAGAGTATAATTTTTTTTGTAGATTTTTTTATTTTTTCGGATTTTTTTCTGCATTTTTTCTTAGGGATGGGTTCTTGGGGTTGTTAATAATTTTTTTTTGGTTTGTAAAATTAGACGACATATCCTTGAGTATTTTTAATAATTTTAGAACTAGAGTATTATTTTTTTGTAGATTTTTTTATTTTTTTACGGATCTTTTTCTGCAATTTTCCGTAGGGGTGGTTTCTTGGGGTTGTTAATATTTTTTTTCGATTGGTAAAATTAGAGGACATATCCCTGAGTATTTTTAGTAATTTTAGAAATTGTGAATAATTTTTTTGTAGATTTTTTTATTTTTTACGGATTTTTTTCTGCAACTTTCCGTAGGGGTGGTTTCTTGGGGTTGTTAATAATTTTTTTTTGTTTTGTAAAATTAGAGGACATATCCTTGAGTATTTTTTATAATTTTAGAACCTAAGTATAATTTTTTTGTAGATTTTTATATTTTTTTCGGATTTTTTTCTGCATTTTTCCGTAGGGGTGGTTTCTTGGGGTTGTTAATATTCTTTTCGATTGGTTAAATTAAAGGACATATCTCTGAGTATTTTTTATAATTTTAGAACTTGAGTATAATTTTTTTGTAGATTTTTTTATTTTTTACGGAATTTTTTCTGCATTTTTTTTTAGGAGTGGTTTCTTGGGCTTGTTAATAATTTTTTTTGTTTTGTAAAATTAGAGGACATATCTCTGAGTATTTTTTATAATTTTAGAACTTGAGTATAATTTTTTTGTAGATTTTTTTATTTTTTACGGATTTTTTTCTGCATTTTTTCTTAGGGGTGGTTTCTTGGGGTTGTTAATAATTTTTTTTTGTTTTGTAAAATTAGAGGACATATCCTTGAGTATTTTTAATAATTTTAGAAATTGAGTATAAATTTTTTTGGAGATTTTTTTATTTTTTCGGATTTTTTTCTGCATTTTTTCTTAGGGGTGGTTTCTTGGGGTTGTTAATATTCTTTTCGATTGGTAAAATTAGAGGACATATCTCTGAGTATTTTTAATAATTTTAGAACTAGAGTATAATTTTTTTGTAGATTTTTTTATTTTTTTACGGATCTTTTTCTTCAATTTTTCGTAGGGGTGGTTTCTTGGGGTTGTTAATATTTTTTCTCGATTGGTAAAATTAGAAGACATATCCCTGAGTATTTTTAATAATTTTAGAAATTGTGAATAATTTTTTTGTAGATTTTTTTATTTTTTACGGATTTTTTCTGCAATTTTCCGTAGGGGTGGGTTTTTGGGGTTGTTAATATTTTTTTTCGATATTGTAAAATTAGAGGACATATCCTTGAGTATTTTAAATAATTTTAGAACTAAAGTATAATTTTTTTGTAGATTTTTTTATTTTTTTACGGATCTTTTTCTGCAATTTTCCGTAGGGGTGGTTTCTTGGGGTTGTTAATATTCTTTTCGATTGGTAAAATTAGAGGACATATCTCTGAGTATTTTTCATAATTTTAGAAATTGAGTATAATTTTTTTTGTAGATTTTTTTATTTTTTCGGATTTTTTTCTGCATTTTTTCTTAGGGGTGGTTTCTTGGGGTTGTTAATATTCTTATCGATTGGTAAAATAAGAAGACATATCCCTGAGTATTTTTAGTAATTTTAGAAATTGTGAATTATTTTTTTGTAGATTTTTTTATTTTTTACGGATTTTTATCTGCAATTTTCCGTAGGGGTGGTTTCTTGGGGTTGTTAATATTTTTTTTCGATTCGTAAAATTAGAGGACATATCCTTGAGTATTTTTAATAATTTTAGAACTAGAGTATAATTTTTTTGTAGATTTTTTTATTTTTTCGGTTTTTTTTCTGCATTTTTTCTTAGGGGTGGGTTCTTGGGGTTGTTAATAATTTTTTTTTGGTTTGTAAAATTAGAGGTCATATCCTTGAGTATTTTTAATAATTTTAGAACTAGAGTATAATTTTTTTTGTAGATTTTTTTATTTTTTCGGATTTTTTTCTGCATTTTTTCTTAGGGATGGGTTCTTGGGGTTGTTAATAATTTTTTTTTGGTTTGTAAAATTAGACGACATATCCTTGAGTATTTTTAATAATTTTAGAACTAGAGTATAATTTTTTTGTAGATTTTTTTATTTTTTTACGGATCTTTTTCTGCAATTTTCCGTAGGGGTGGTTTCTTGGGGTTGTTAATATTTTTTTTCGATTGGTAAAATTAGAGGACATATCCCTGAGTATTTTTAGTAATTTTAGAAATTGTGAATAATTTTTTTGTAGATTTTTTTATTTTTTTACGGATCTTTTTCTGCAATTTTCCGTAGGGGTGGTTTCTTCGGGTTGTTAATAATTTTTTTTTGTTTTGTAAAATTAGAGGACATATCCCTGAGTATTTTTAGTAATTTTAGAAATTGTGAATAATTTTTTTGTAGATTTTTTTATTTTTTACGGATTTTTTTCTGCAATTTTCCGTAGGGGTGGTTTCTTGGGGTTGTTAACATTCTTTTCGATTGGTAAAATTAAAGGACATATCTCTGAGTATTTTTTATAATTTTAGAACTTGAGTATAATTTTTTTGTAGATTTTTTTATTTTTTGCGGATTTTTTTCTGCATTTTTTCTTAGGAGTGGTTTCTTGGGGTTGTTAATAATTTTTTTTTGTTTTGTAAAATTAGAGGACATATCTCTGAGTATTTTTTATAATTTTAGAACCTAAGTATAATTTTTTTGTAGATTTTTTTATTTTTTTCGGATTTTTTTCTGCATTTTTTCTTAGGAGTGGGTTCTTGGGGTTGTAAATAATTTTTTTTTGGTTTGTAAAATTAGAGGACATATCCTTGAGTATTTTTAATAATTTTAGAACTAGAGTATAATTTTTTTGCAGATTTTTTTATTTTTTTACGGATCTTTTTCTGCAATTTTCCGTAGGGGTGGTTTCTTGGGGTTGTTAATATTTTTTTTCGATTGGTAAAATTAAAAGACATATCCTTGTGTATTTTTATTAATTTTAGAACTAGAGTATAATTTTTTTGTAGATTTTTTTATTTTTTTACGGATCTTTTTCTGCAATTTTCCGTATGGGTGGTTTCTTGGGGTTGTTAATATTTTTTTTTGATTGGTAAAATTTGAGGACATATCCTTGAGTATTTTTAATAATTTTAGAACTAGAGTATAATTTTTTTGTAGATTTTTTTATTTTTTTACGAATCTTTTTCTGCAATTTTCCGTAGGGGTGGTTTCTTGGGGTTATTAATATTTTTTTTCGATTGGTAAAAGTAGAGGACATATCCTTGAGTATTTTTAATAATTTTAGAACTAGAGTATAAGTTTTTTGTAGATTTTTTTATTTTTTTACGAATCTTTTTCTGCAATTTTCCGTAGGGGTGGTCTCTTGGGTTTGTTAATATTTTTTTCGATTGGTAAAATTAGAAGACATATCCCTGAGTATTTTTAGTAATTTTAGAAATTGTGAATAATTTTTTTGTAGATTTTTTTATTTTTTACGGATTTTTTTCTGCATTTTTTCTTAGGAGTGGGTTCTTGGGGTTGTAAATAATTTTTTTTTGTTTTGTAAAATTAGAGGAGATACCTCTGATTATTTTTTATAATTTTAGAACTTGAGTATAATTTTTTTGTAGATTTTTTTATTTTTTACGGATTTTTTTCTGCATTTTTTCTTAGGGGTGGTTTCTTGGGGTTGTTAATAATTTTTTTTTGTTTTGTAAAATTAGAGGACATATCTGTGAGTATTTTTTATAATTTTAGAACTTAAGTATAATTTTTTTGTAGATTTTTTTATTTTTTACGGATTTTTTTCTGCAATTTTCCGTAGGGGTGGTTTCTTGGGGTTGTTAATATTCTTTTCGATTGGTAAAATTAGAGGACATATCTCTGAGTATTTTTTATAATTTTAGAACTTGCGTATAATTTTTTTTGTAGATTTTTTTATTTTTTCGGATTTTTTTCTGCATTTTTTCTTAGGGGTGGTTTCTTGGGGTTGTTAATATTCTTATTGATTGGTAAAATAAGAAGACATATCCCTGAGTATTTTTAGTAATTTTAGAAATTGTGAATTATTTTTTTGTAGATTTTTTTATTTTTTACGGATTTTTATCTGCAATTTTTCGTAGGGGTGGTTTCTTGGGGTTGTTAATATTTTTTTTCGATTCGTAAAATTAGAGGACATATCCTTGAGTATTTTTAATAATTTTAGAACTAGAGTATAATTTTTTTGTAGATTTTTTTTTTTTTCGGTTTTTTTTCTGCATTTTTTCTTAGGGGTGGGTTCTTGGGGTTTTTAATAATTTTTTTTTGGTTTGCAAAATTAGAGGTCATATCCTTGAGTATTTTTAATAATTTTAGAACTAGAGTATAATTTTTTTTGTAGATTTTTTTATTTTTTCGGATTTTTTTCTGCATTTTTTCTTAGGGATGGGTTCTTGGGGTTGTTAATAATTTTTTTTTGGTTTGTAAAATTAGACGACATATTCTTGAGTATTTTTAATAATTTTAGAACTAGAGTATAATTTTTTTGTAGATTTTTTTATTTTTTTACGGATCTTTTTCTGCAATTTTCCGTAGGGGTGGTTTCTTGGGGTTGTTAATATTTTTTTTCGATTAGTAAAATTAGAGGACATATCCTTGAGTATTTTTAGTAATTTTAGAAATTGTGAATAATTTTTTTGTAGATTTTTTTATTTTTTACGGATTTTTTTCTGCAACTTTCCGTAGGGGTGGTTTCTTGGGGTTGTTAATATTCTTATCGATTGGTAAAATAAGAAGACATATCCCTGAGTATTTTTAGTAATTTTAGAAATGGTGAATTATTTTTTTGTAGATTTTTTTATTTTTTACGGATTTTTATCTGCAATTTTCCGTAGGGGTGGTTTCTTGGGGTTGTTAATATTTTTTTTCGATTCGTAAAATTAGAGGACATATCCTTGAGTATTTTTAATAATTTTAGAACTTGAGTATAATTTTTTTGTAGATTTTTTTATTTTTTACGGAATTTTTTCTGCATTTTTTCTTAGGAGTGGTTTCTTGGGCTTGTTAATAATTTTTTTTGTTTTGTAAAATTAGAGGACATATCTCTGAGTATTTTTTATAATTTTAGAACTTGAGTATAATTTTTTTGTAGATTTTTTTATTTTTTTACGGATCTTTTTCTGCAATTTTCCGTAGGGGTGGTTTCTTGGGGTTGTTAATATTCTTTTCGATTTGTAAAATTAGAGGACATATCTCTGAGTATTTTTTATAATTTTAGAAATTGAGTCTAATTTTTTTTGTAGATTTTTTTATTTTTTCGGATTTTTTTCTGCATTTTTTCTTAGGGGTGGTTTCTTGGGGTTGTTAATATTCTTATCGATTGGTAAAATAAGAAGACATATCCCTGAGTATTTTTAGTAATTTTAGAAATTGTGAATTCTTTTTTTGTAGATTTTTTTATTTTTTACGGATTTTTATCTGCAATTTTCCGTAGGGGTTGTTTCTTGGGGTTGTTAATATTTTTTTTCGATTCGTAAAATTAGAGGACATATCCTTGAGTATTTTTAATATTTTTAGAACTAGAGTATAATTTTTTTGTAGATTTTTTTATTTTTTCGGTTTTTTTTCTGCATTTTTTCTTAGGGGTGGGTTCTTGGGGTTGTTAATAATTTTTTTTTGTTTTGTAAAATTAGAGGTCATATCCTTGAGTATTTTTAATAATTTTAGAACTAGAGTATAATTTTTTTTGTAGATTTTTTTATTTTTTCGGATTTTTTTCTGCATTTTTTCTTAGGGATGGGTTCTTGGGGTTGTTAATAATTTTTTTTTGGTTTGTAAAATTAGACGACATATCCTTGAGTATTTTTAATAATTTTAGAACTAGAGTATTATTTTTTTGTAGATTTTTTTATTTTTTTACGGATCTTTTTCTGCAATTTTCCGTAGGGGTGGTTTCTTGGGGTTGTTAATATTTTTTTTCGATTGGTAAAATTAGAGGACATATCCCTGAGTATTTTTAGTAATTTTAGAAATTGTGAATAATTTTTTTGTAGATTTTTTTATTTTTTACGGATTTTTTTCTGCAACTTTCCGTAGGGGTGGTTTCTTGGGGTTGTTAATAATTTTTTTTTGTTTTGTAAAATTAGAGGACATATCCTTGAGTATTTTTTATAATTTTAGAACCTAAGTATAATTTTTTTGTAGATTTTTATATTTTTTTCGGATTTTTTTCTGCATTTTTCCGTAGGGGTGGTTTCTTGGGGTTGTTAATATTCTTTTCGATTGGTTAAATTAAAGGACATATCTCTGAGTATTTTTTATAATTTTAGAACTTGAGTATAATTTTTTTGTAGATTTTTTTATTTTTTACGGAATTTTTTCTGCATTTTTTCTTAGGAGTGGTTTCTTGGGCTTGTTAATAATTTTTTTTGTTTTGTAAAATTAGAGGACATATCTCTGAGTATTTTTTATAATTTTAGAACTTGAGTATAATTTTTTTGTAGATTTTTTTATTTTTTTACGGATCTTTTTCTGCAATTTTCCGTAGGGGTGGTTTCTTGGGGTTGTTAATATTCTTTTCGATTTGTAAAATTAGAGGACATATCTCTGAGTATTTTTTATAATTTTAGAAATTGAGTATAATTTTTTTTGTAGATTTTTTTATTTTTTCGGATTTTTTTCTGCATTTTTTCTTAGGGGTGGTTTCTTGGGGTTGTTAATATTCTTATCGATTGGTAAAATAAGAAGACATATCCCTGAGTATTTTTAGTAATTTTAGAAATTGTGAATTCTTTTTTTGTAGATTTTTTTATTTTTTACGGATTTTTATCTGCAATTTTCCGTAGGGGTTGTTTCTTGGGGTTGTTAATATTTTTTTTCGATTCGTAAAATTAGAGGACATATCCTTGAGTATTTTTAATATTTTTAGAACTAGAGTATAATTTTTTTGTAGATTTTTTTATTTTTTCGGTTTTTTTTCTGCATTTTTTCTTAGGGGTGGGTTCTTGGGGTTGTTAATAATTTTTTTTTGTTTTGTAAAATTAGAGGTCATATCCTTGAGTATTTTTAATAATTTTAGAACTAGAGTATAATTTTTTTTGTAGATTTTTTTATTTTTTCGGATTTTTTTCTGCATTTTTTCTTAGGGATGGGTTCTTGGGGTTGTTAATAATTTTTTTTTGGTTTGTAAAATTAGACGACATATCCTTGAGTATTTTTAATAATTTTAGAACTAGAGTATTATTTTTTTGTAGATTTTTTTATTTTTTTACGGATCTTTTTCTGCAATTTTCCGTAGGGGTGGTTTCTTGGGGTTGTTAATATTTTTTTTCGATTGGTAAAATTAGAGGACATATCCCTGAGTATTTTTAGTAATTTTAGAAATTGTGAATAATTTTTTTGTAGATTTTTTTATTTTTTACGGATTTTTTTCTGCAACTTTCCGTAGGGGTGGTTTCTTGGGGTTGTTAATAATTTTTTTTTGTTTTGTAAAATTAGAGGACATATCCTTGAGTATTTTTTATAATTTTAGAACCTAAGTATAATTTTTTTGTAGATTTTTATATTTTTTTCGGATTTTTTTCTGCATTTTTCCGTAGGGGTGGTTTCTTGGGGTTGTTAATATTCTTTTCGATTGGTTAAATTAAAGGACATATCTCTGAGTATTTTTTATAATTTTAGAACTTGAGTATAATTTTTTTGTAGATTTTTTTATTTTTTACGGAATTTTTTCTGCATTTTTTTTTAGGAGTGGTTTCTTGGGCTTGTTAATAATTTTTTTTGTTTTGTAAAATTAGAGGACATATCTCTGAGTATTTTTTATAATTTTAGAACTTGAGTATAATTTTTTTGTAGATTTTTTTATTTTTTACGGATTTTTTTCTGCATTTTTTCTTAGGGGTGGTTTCTTGGGGTTGTTAATAATTTTTTTTTGTTTTGTAAAATTAGAGGACATATCCTTGAGTATTTTTAATAATTTTAGAACTAGAGTATAATTTTTTTGTAGATTTTTTTATTTTTTTATGGATCTTTTTCTGCAATTTTCCGTAGGGGTGGTTTCTTGGGGTTGGTAATATTCTTTTCGATTGGTAAAATTAGAGGACATATCTCTGAGTATTTTTTATAATTTTAGAAATTGAGTATAAATTTTTTTGGAGATTTTTTTATTTTTTCGGATTTTTTTCTGCATTTTTTCTTAGGGGTGGTTTCTTGGGGTTGTTAATATTCTTTTCGATTGGTAAAATTAGAGGACATATCTCTGAGTATTTTTAATAATTTTAGAACTAGAGTATAATTTTTTTGTAGATTTTTTTATTTTTTTACGGATCTTTTTCTTCAATTTTTCGTAGGGGTGGTTTCTTGGGGTTGTTAATATTTTTTCTCGATTGGTAAAATTAGAAGACATATCCCTGAGTATTTTTAATAATTTTAGAAATTGTGAATAATTTTTTTGTAGATTTTTTTATTTTTTACGGATTTTTTCTGCAATTTTCCGTAGGGGTGGGTTTTTGGGGTTGTTAATATTTTTTTTCGATATTGTAAAATTAGAGGACATATCCTTGAGTATTTTAAATAATTTTAGAACTAGAGTATAATTTTTTTGTAGATTTTTTTATTTTTTTACGGATCTTTTTCTGCAATTTTCCGTAGGGGTGGTTTCTTGGGGTTGTTAATATTCTTTTCGATTGGTAAAATTAGAGGACATATCTCTGAGTATTTTTCATAATTTTAGAAATTGAGTATAATTTTTTTTGTAGATTTTTTTTTTTTTTCGGATTTTTTTCTGCATTTTTTCTTAGGGGTGGTTTCTTGGGGTTGTTAATATTCTTATCGATTGGTAAAATAAGAAGACATATCCCTGAGTATTTTTAGTAATTTTAGAAATTGTGAATTATTTTTTTGTAGATTTTTTTATTTTTTACGGATTTTTATCTGCAATTTTCCGTAGGGGTGGTTTCTTGGGGTTGTTAATATTTTTTTTCGATTCGTAAAATTAGAGGACATATCCTTGAGTATTTTTAATAATTTTAGAACTAGAGTATAATTTTTTTGTAGATTTTTTTATTTTTTCGGTTTTTTTTCTGCATTTTTTCTTAGGGGTGGGTTCTTGGGGTTGTTAATAATTTTTTTTTGGTTTGTAAAATTAGAGGTCATATCCTTGAGTATTTTTAATAATTTTAGAACTAGAGTATAATTTTTTTTGTAGATTTTTTTATTTTTTCGGATTTTTTTCTGCATTTTTTCTTAGGGATGGGTTCTTGGGGTTGTTAATAATTTTTTTTTGGTTTGTAAAATTAGACGACATATCCTTGAGTATTTTTAATAATTTTAGAACTAGAGTATAATTTTTTTGTAGATTTTTTTATTTTTTTACGGATCTTTTTCTGCAATTTTCCGTAGGGGTGGTTTCTTGGGGTTGTTAATATTTTTTTTCGATTGGTAAAATTAGAGGACATATCCCTGAGTATTTTTAGTAATTTTAGAAATTGTGAATAATTTTTTTGTAGATTTTTTTATTTTTTACGGATTTTTTTCTGCAACTTTCCGTAGGGGTGGTTTCTTGGGGTTGTTAATAATTTTTTTTTGTTTTGTAAAATTAGAGGACATATCTCTGAGTATTTTTTATAATTTTAGAACCTAAGTATAATTTTTTTGTAGATTTTTTTATTTTTTTCGGATTTTTTTCTGCATTTTTTCTTAGGAGTGGGTTCTTGGGGTTGTAAATAATTTTTTTTTGATTGGTAAAATTAGAGGACATATCCTTGAGTATTTTTAATAATTTTAGAACTAGAGTATAATTTTTTTGTAGATTTTTTTATTTTTTTACGGATCTTTTTCTGCAATTTTCCGTAGGGGTGGTTTCTTGGGGTTGTTAATATTTTTTTTCGATTGGTAAAATTAGAGGACATATCCCTGAGTATTTTTAGTAATTTTAGAAATTGTGAATAATTTTTTTGTAGATTTTTTTATTTTTTACGGATTTTTTTCTGCAACTTTCCGTAGGGGTGGTTTCTTGGGGTTGTTAATATTTTTTTTCGATTGGTAAAATTAAAAGACATATCCTTGTGTATTTTTATTAATTTTAGAACTAGAGTATAATTTTTTTGTAGATTTTTTTATTTTTTTACGGATCTTTTTCTGCAATTTTCCGTAGGGGTGGTTTCTTGGGGTTGTTAATATTTTTTTTTGATTGGTAAAATTAGAGGACATATCCTTGAGTATTTTTAATAATTTTAGAACTAGAGTATAATTTTTTTGTAGATTTTTTTATTTTTTTACGAATCTTTTTCTGCAATTTTCCGTAGGGGTGGTTTCTTGGGGTTATTAATATTTTTTTTCGATTGGTAAAATTAGAAGACATATCCCTGAGTATTTTTAGTAATTTTAGAAATTGTGAATAATTTTTTTGTAGATTTTTTTATTTTTTACGGATTTTTTTCTGCAATTTTCAGTAGGGGTGGTTTCTTGGGGTTGTTAATATTCTTTTCGATTGGTAAAATTAGAGGACATATCTCTGAGTATTTTTTATAATTTTAGAAATTGAGTATAAATTTTTTTGGAGATTTTTTTATTTTTTCGGATTTTTTTCTGCATTTTTTCTTAGGGGTGGTTTCTTGGGGTTGTTAATATTCTTATCGATTGGTAAAATAAGAAGACATATCCCTGAGTATTTTTAGTAATTTTAGAAATTGTGAATTATTTTTTTGTAGATTTTTTTATTTTTTACGGATTTTTATCTGCAATTTTCCGTAGGGGTGGTTTCTTGGGGTTGTTAATATTTTTTTTCGATTCGTAAAATTAGAGGACATATCCTTGAGTATTTTTAATATTTTTAGAACTAGAGTATAATTTTTTTGTAGATTTTTTTATTTTTTCGGTTTTTTTTCTGCATTTTTTCTTGGGGGTGGGTTCTTGGGGTTGTTAATAATTTTTTTTTGGTTTGTAAAATTAGAGGTCATATCCTTGAGTATTTTAAATAATTTTAGAACTAGAGTATAATTTTTTTTGTAGATTTTTTTATTTTTTCGGATTTTTTTCTACATTTTTTCTTAGGGATGGGTTCTTGGGGTTGTTAATAATTTTTTTTTGGTTTGTAAAATTAGACGACATATCCTTGAGTATTTTTAATAATTTTAGAACTAGAGTATAATTTTTTTGTAGATTTTTTTATTTTTTTACGGATCTTTTTCTGCAATTTTCCGTAGGGGTGGTTTCTTGGGGTTGTTAATATTCTTTTCGATTGGTAAAATTAGAGGACATATCTCTGAGTATTTTTTATAATTTTAGAAATTGAGTATAATTTTTTTTGTAGATTTTTTTATTTTTTTACGGATTTTTTTCTGCAATTTTCCGTAGGGGTGGTTTCTTGGGGTTGTTAATATTCTTTTCGATTGGTAAAATTAAAGGACATATCTCTGAGTATTTTTTATAATTTTAGAACTTGAGTATAATTTTTTTGTAGATTTTTTTATTTTTTGCGGATTTTTTTCTGCATTTTTTCTTAGGAGTGGTTTCTTGGGGTTGTTAATAATTTTTTTTGTTTTGTAAAATTAGAGGACATATCCTTGAATATTTTTAATAATTTTAGAACGAGAGTATAATTTTTTTTGTAGATTTTTTTATTTTTTCGGATTTTTTTCTGCATTTTTTCTTAGGGGTGGGTTCTTGGGGTTGTTAATAATTTTTTTTTGGTTTGTAAAATTAGAGGACATATCCTTGAGTATTTTTAATAATTTTAGAACTAGAGTATAATTTTTTTTGTAGATTTTTTTATTTTTTCGGATTTTTTTCTGCATTTTTTCTTAGGGGTGGGTTCTTGGGGTTGTTAATAATTTTTTTTTGGTTTGTAAAATTAGAGGACATATCCTTGAGTATTTTTAAATAATTTTAGAACTAGAGTATAATTTTTTTGTAGATTTTTTTATTTTTTACGGAATTTTTTCTGCATTTTTTCTTAGGAGTGGTTTCTTGGGCTTGTTAATAATTTTTTTTGTTTTGTAAAATTAGAGGACATATCTCTGAGTATTTTTTATAATTTTAGAACTTGAGTATAATTTTTTTGTAGATTTTTTTATTTTTTACGGATTTTTTTCTGCATTTTTTCTTATGGGTGGTTTCTTGGGGTTGTTAATAATTTGTTTTTGTTTTGTAAAATTAGAGGACATATCCTTGAGTATTTTTAATAATTTTAGAACTAGAGTATAATTTTTTTGTAGATTTTTTTATTTTTTTACGGATCTTTTTCTGCAATTTTCCGTAGGGGTGGTTTCTTGGGGTTGTTAATATTCTTTTCGATTGGTAAAATTAGAGGACATATCTCTGAGTATTTTTTATAATTTTAGAAATTGAGTATAATTTTTTTTGTAGATTTTTTTATTTTTTTACGGATTTTTTTCTGCAATTTTCCGTAGGGGTGGTTTCTTGGGGTTGTTAATATTCTTTTCGATTGGTAAAATTAAAGGACATATCTCTGAGTATTTTTTATAATTTTAGAACTTGAGTATAATTTTTTTGTAGATTTTTTTATTTTTTGCGGATTTTTTTCTGCATTTTTTCTTAGGAGTGGTTTCTTGGGGTTGTTAATAATTTTTTTTGTTTTGTAAAATTAGAGGACATATCTCTGAGTATTTTTTATAATTTTAGAACCTAAGTATAATTTTTTTGTAGATTTTTTTATTTTTTTCGGATTTTTTTCTGCATTTTTTCTTAGGAGTGGGTTCTTGGGGTTGTAAATAATTTTTTTTTGGTTTGTAAAATTAGAGGACATATCCTTGAGTATTTTTAATAATTTTAGAACTAGAGTATAATTTTTTTGCAGATTTTTTTATTTTTTTACGGATCTTTTTCTGCAATTTTCCGTAGGGGTGGTTTCTTGGGGTTGTTAATATTCTTTTCGATTGGTTAAATTAAAGGACATATCTCTGAGTATTTTTTATAATTTTAGAACTTGAGTATAATTTTTTTGTAGATTTTTTTATTTTTTCGGATTTTTTTCTGCATTTTTTCTTAGGGGTGGTTTCTTGGGGTTGTTAATAATTTTTTTTTGTTTTGTAAAATTAGAGGACATATCCTTGAGTATTTTTAATAATTTTAGAACTAGAGTATAATTTTTTTGTAGATTTTTTTATTTTTTACGGATCTTTTTCTGCAATTTTCCGTAGGGGTGGTTTCTTGGGGTTGTTAATATTCTTTTCGATTGGTAAAATTAGAGGACATATCTCTGAGTATTTTTTATAATTTTAGAAATTGAGTATAAATTTTTTTGGAGATTTTTTTATTTTTTCGGATTTTTTTCTGCATTTTTTCTTAGGGGTGGTTTCTTGGGGTTGTTAATATTCTTATCGATTGGTAAAATAAGAAGACATATCCCTGAGTATTTTTAGTAATTTTAGAAATTGTGAATTATTTTTTTGTAGATTTTTTTATTTTTTACGGATTTTTATCTGCAATTTTCCGTAGGGGTGGTTTCTTGGGGTTGTTAATATTTTTTTTCGATTCGTAAAATTAGAGGACATATCCTTGAGTATTTTTAATATTTTTAGAACTAGAGTATAATTTTTTTGTAGATTTTTTTATTTTTTCGGTTTTTTTTCTGCATTTTTTCTTAGGGGTGGGTTCTTGGGGTTGTTAATAATTTTTTTTTGGTTTGTAAAATTAGAGGTCATATCCTTGAGTATTTTTAATAATTTTAGAACTAGAGTATAATTTTTTTTGTAGATTTTTTTATTTTTTCGGATTTTTTTCTACATTTTTTCTTAGGGATGGGTTCTTGGGGTTGTTAATAATTTTTTTTTGGTTTGTAAAATTAGACGACATATCCTTTAGTATTTTTAATAATTTTAGAACTAGAGTATAATTTTTTTGTAGATTTTTTTATTTTTTTACGGATCTTTTTCTGCAATTTTCCGTAGGGGTGGTTTCTTGGGGTTGTTAATATTTTTTTTCGATTCGTAAAATTAGAGGACATATCCTTGAGTATTTTTAATAATTTTAGAACTAGAGTATAATTTTTTTGTAGATTTTTTTATTTTTTCGGTTTTTTTTCTGCATTTTTTCTTAGGGGTGGGTTCTTGGGGTTGTTAATAATTTTTTTTTGGTTTGTAAAATTAGAGGTCATATCCTTGAGTATTTTTAATAATTTTAGAACTAGAGTATAATTTTTTTTGTAGATTTTTTTATTTTTTCGGATTTTTTTCTGCATTTTTTCTTAGGGATGGGTTCTTGGGGTTGTTAATAATTTTTTTTTGGTTTGTAAAATTAGAGGACATATCCTTGAATATTTTTAATAATTTTAGAACGAGAGTATAATTTTTTTTGTAGATTTTTTTATTTTTTCGGATTTTTTTCTGCATTTTTTCTTAGGGGTGGGTTCTTGGGGTTGTTAATAATTTTTTTTTGGTTTGTAAAATTAGAGGACATATCCTTGAGTATTTTTAATAATTTTAGAACTAGAGTATAATTTTTTTTGTAGATTTTTTTATTTTTTCGGATTTTTTTCTGCATTTTTTCTTAGGGGTGGGTTCTTGGGGTTGTTAATAATTTTTTTTTGGTTTGTAAAATTAGAGGACATATCCTTGAGTATTTTTAAATAATTTTAGAACTAGAGTATAATTTTTTTGTAGATTTTTTTATTTTTTACGGAATTTTTTCTGCATTTTTTCTTAGGAGTGGTTTCTTGGGCTTGTTAATAATTTTTTTTGTTTTGTAAAATTAGAGGACATATCTCTGAGTATTTTTTATAATTTTAGAACTTGAGTATAATTTTTTTGTAGATTTTTTTATTTTTTACGGATTTTTTTCTGCATTTTTTCTTATGGGTGGTTTCTTGGGGTTGTTAATAATTTGTTTTTGTTTTGTAAAATTAGAGGACATATCCTTGAGTATTTTTAATAATTTTAGAACTAGAGTATAATTTTTTTGTAGATTTTTTTATTTTTTTACGGATCTTTTTCTGCAATTTTCCGTAGGGGTGGTTTCTTGGGGTTGTTAATATTCTTTTCGATTGGTAAAATTAGAGGACATATCTCTGAGTATTTTTTATAATTTTAGAAATTGAGTATAATTTTTTTTGTAGATTTTTTTATTTTTTTACGGATTTTTTTCTGCAATTTTCCGTAGGGGTGGTTTCTTGGGGTTGTTAATATTCTTTTCGATTGGTAAAATTAAAGGACATATCTCTGAGTATTTTTTATAATTTTAGAACTTGAGTATAATTTTTTTGTAGATTTTTTTATTTTTTGCGGATTTTTTTCTGCATTTTTTCTTAGGAGTGGTTTCTTGGGGTTGTTAATAATTTTTTTTGTTTTGTAAAATTAGAGGACATATCTCTGAGTATTTTTTATAATTTTAGAACCTAAGTATAATTTTTTTGTGGATTTTTTTATTTTTTTCGGATTTTTTTCTGCATTTTTTCTTAGGAGTGGGTTCTTGGGGTTGTAAATAATTTTTTTTTGGTTTGTAAAATTAGAGGACATATCCTTGAGTATTTTTAATAATTTTAGAACTAGAGTATAATTTTTTTGTAGATTTTTTTATTTTTTTACGGATCTTTTTCTGCAATTTTCCGTAGGGGTGGTTTCTTGGGGTTGTTAATATTTTTTTTTGATTGGTAAAATTAGAGGACATATCCTTGAGTATTTTTAATAATTTTAGAACTAGAGTATAATTTTTTTGTAGATTTTTTTATTTTTTTACTAATCTTTTTCTGCAATTTTCCGTAGGGGTGGTTTCTTGGGGTTATTAATATTTTTTTTCGATTGGTAAAATTAGAAGACATATCCCTGAGTATTTTTAGTAATTTTAGAAATTGTGAATAATTTTTTTGTAGATTTTTTTATTTTTTACGGATATTTTTTTGCAATTTTCCGTAGGGGTGGTTTCTTGGGGTTGTTAATATTCTTTTCGATTGGTTAAATTAAAGGACATATCTCTGAGTATTTTTTATAATTTTAGAACTTGAGTATAATTTTTTTGTAGATTTTTTTATTTTTTCGGATTTTTTTCTGCATTTTTTCTTAGGGGTGGTTTCTTGGGGTTGTTAATAATTTTTTTTTGTTTTGTAAAATTAGAGGACATATCCTTGAGTATTTTTAATAATTTTAGAACTAGAGTATAATTTTTTTGTAGATTTTTTTATTTTTTACGGATCTTTTTCTGCAATTTTCCGTAGGGGTGGTTTCTTGGGGTTGTTAATATTCTTTTCGATTGGTAAAATTAGAGGACATATCTCTGAGTATTTTTTATAATTTTAGAAATTGAGTATAAATTTTTTTGGAGATTTTTTTATTTTTTCGGATTTTTTTCTGCATTTTTTCTTAGGGGTGGTTTCTTGGGGTTGTTAATATTCTTATCGATTGGTAAAATAAGAAGACATATCCCTGAGTATTTTTAGTAATTTTAGAAATTGTGAATTATTTTTTTGTAGATTTTTTTATTTTTTACGGATTTTTATCTGCAATTTTCCGTAGGGGTGGTTTCTTGGGGTTGTTAATATTTTTTTTCGATTCGTAAAATTAGAGGACATATCCTTGAGTATTTTTAATAATTTTAGAACTAGAGTATAATTTTTTTGTAGATTTTTTTATTTTTTCGGTTTTTTTTCTGCATTTTTTCTTAGGGGTGGGTTCTTGGGGTTGTTAATAATTTTTTTTTGGTTTGTAAAATTAGAGGTCATATCCTTGAGTATTTTTAATAATTTTAGAACTAGAGTATAATTTTTTTTGTAGATTTTTTTATTTTTTCGGATTTTTTTCTGCATTTTTTCTTAGGGATGGGTTCTTGGGGTTGTTAATAATTTTTCTTTGGTTTGTAAAATTAGAGGACATATCCTTGAGTATTTTTAATAATTTTAGAACGAGAGTATAATTTTTTTTGTAGATTTTTTTATTTTTTCGGATTTTTTTCTGCATTTTTTCTTAGGGGTAAGTTCTTGGGGTTGTTAATAATTTTTTTTTGGTTTGTAAAATTAGAGGACATATCCTTGAGTATTTTTAATAATTTTAGAACTAGAGTATAATTTTTTTTGTAGATTTTTTTATTTTTTCGGATTTTTTTCTGCATTTTTTTATAGGGGTGGGTTCTTGGGGTTGTTAATAATTTTTTTTTGGTTTGTAAAATTAGAGGACATATCCTTGAGTATTTTTAATAATTTTAGAACTAGAGTATAATTTTTTTGTAGATTTTTTTATTTTTTTACGGATCTTTTTCTGCAATTTTCCGTAGGGGTGGTTTCTTGGGGTTGTTAATATTCTTTTCGATTGGTAAAATTAGAGGACATATCTCTGAGTATTTTTTATAATTTTAGAAATTGAGTATAATTTTTTTTGTAGATTTTTTTATTTTTTTACGGATTTTTTTCTGCAATTTTCCGTAGGGGTGGTTTCTTGGGGTTGTTAATATTCTTTTCGATTGGTAAAATTAAAGGACATATCTCTGAGTATTTTTTATAATTTTAGAACTTGAGTATAATTTTTTTGTAGATTTTTTTATTTTTTGCGGATTTTTTTCTGCATTTTTTCTTAGGAGTGGTTTCTTGGGGTTGTTAATAATTTTTTTTGTTTTGTAAAATTAGAAGACATATCTCTGAGTATTTTTTATAATTTTAGAACCTAAGTATAATTTTTTTGTAGATTTTTTTATTTTTTTCGGATTTTTTTCTGCATTTTTTCTTAGGAGTGGGTTCTTGGGGTTGTAAATAATTTTTTTTTGGTTTGTAAAATTAGAGGACATATCCTTGAGTATTTTTAATAATTTTAGAACTAGAGTATAATTTTTTTGCAGATTTTTTTATTTTTTTACGGATCTTTTTCTGCAATTTTCCGTAGGGGTGGTTTCTTGGGGTTGTTAATATTTTTTTTCGATTGGTAAAATTAAAAGACATATCCTTGTGTATTTTTATTAATTTTAGAACTAGAGTATAATTTTTTTGTAGATTTTTTTATTTTTTTACGGATCTTTTTCTGCAATTTTCCGTAGGGGTGGTTTCTTGGGGTTGTTAATATTTTTTTTTGATTGGTAAAATTAGAGGACATATCCTTGAGTATTTTTAATAATTTTAGAACTAGAGTATAATTTTTTTGTAGATTTTTTTATTTTTTTACTAATCTTTTTCTGCAATTTTCCGTAGGGGTGGTTTCTTGGGGTTATTAATATTTTTTTTCGATTGGTAAAATTAGAAGACATATCCCTGAGTATTTTTAGTAATTTTAGAAATTGTGAATAATTTTTTTGTAGATTTTTTTATTTTTTACGGATTTTTTTCTGCAATTTTCCGTAGGGGTGGTTTCTTGGGGTTGTTAATATTCTTTTCGATTGGTTAAATTAAAGGACATATCTCTGAGTATTTTTTATAATTTTAGAACTTGAGTATGATTTTTTTGTAGATTTTTTTATTTTTTACGGAATTTTTTCTGCATTTTTTTTTAGGAGTGGTTTCTTGGGCTTGTTAATAATTTTTTTTGTTTTGTAAAATTAGAGGACATATCTATGAGTATTTTTTATAATTTTAGAAATTGTGAATTATTTTTTTGTAGATTTTTTTATTTTTTACGGATTTTTATCTGCAATTTTCCGTAGGGGTGGTTTCTTGGGGTTGTTAATATTTTTTTTCGATTCGTAAAATTAGAGGACATATCCTTGAGTATTTTTAATAATTTTAGAACTAGAGTATAATTTTTTTGTAGATTTTTTTATTTTTTCGGTTTTTTTTCTGCATTTTTTCTTAGGGGTCGTTTCTTGGGGTTGTTAATATTCTTTTCGATTAATAAAATTAGAGGACATATCTCTGAGTATTTTTAATAATTTTAGAACTAGAGTATAATTTTTTTGTAGATTTTTTTATTTTTTTACGGATCTTTTTCTGCAATTTTCCGTAGGGGTGGTTTCTTGGGGTTGTTAATATTTTTTTTCGATTGGTAAAATTAGAAGACATATCCCTGAGTATTTTTAGTAATTTTAGAAATTGTGAATAATTTTTTTGTAGATTTTTTTATTTTTTACGGATTTTTTTCTGCAATTTTCCGTAGGGGTGGTTTCTTGAGGTTGTTAATATTTTTTTTCGATTGGTAAAATTAGAGGACATATCCTTGAGTATTTTTAATAATTTTAGAACTAGAGTATAATTTTTTTGTAGATTTTTTTTTTTTTCGGATTTTTTTCTGCATTTTTTTATAGGGGTGGGTTCTTGGGGTTGTTAATAATTTTTTTTTGGTTTGTAAAATTAGAGGACATATCCTTGAGTATTTTTAATAATTTTAGAACTAGAGTATAATTTTTTTTGTAGATTTTTTTATTTTTTCGGATTTTTTTCTGCATTTTTTCTTAGGGGTCGTTTCTTGGGGTTGTTAATATTCTTTTCGATTAATAAAATTAGAGGACATATCTCTGAGTATTTTTAATAATTTTAGAACTAGAGTATAATTTTTTTGTAGATTTTTTTATTTTTTTACGGATCTTTTTCTGCAATTTTCCGTAGGGGTGGTTTCTTGGGGTTGTTAATATTCTTTTCGATTGGTAAAATTAGAGGACATATCGCTGAGTATTTTTTATAATTTTAGAACTGGAGTATAATTTTTTTTGTAGATTTTTTTATTTTTTCGGATTTTTTTCTGCATTTTTTCTTAGGGGTCGTTTCTTGGGGTTGTTAATATTCTTTTCGATTAATAAAATTAGAGGACATATCTCTGAGTATTTTTAATAATTTTAGAACTAGAGTATAATTTTTTTGTAGATTTTTTTATTTTTTTACGGATCTTTTTCTGCAATTTTCCGTAGGGGTGGTTTCTTGGGGTTGTTAATATTTTTTTTCGATTGGTAAAATTAGAAGACATATCCCTGAGTATTTTTAGTAATTTTAGAAATTGTGAATAATTTTTTTGTAGATTTTTTTATTTTTTACGGATTTTTCTCTGCAATTTTCCGTAGGGGTGGTTTCTTGAGGTTGTTAATATTTTTTTTCGATTGGTAAAATTAGAGGACATATCCTTGAGTATTTTTAATAATTTTAGAACTAGAGTATAATTTTTTTGTAGATTTTTTTTTTTTCGGATTTTTTTCTGCATTTTTTCATAGGGGTGGGTTCTTGGGGTTGTTAATAATTTTTTTTTGGTTTGTAAAATTAGAGGACATATCCTTGAGTATTTTTAATAATTTTAGAACTAGAGTATAATTTTTTTTGTAGATTTTTTTATTTTTTCGGATTTTTTTCTGCATTTTTCCGTAGGGGTGGTTTCTTGGGGTTGTTAATATTTTTTTTCGATTGGTAAAATTAGAGGACATATCCCAGAGTATTTTTAGTAATTTTAGAACTTGAGTATAATTTTTTTGTAGATTTTTTTTTTTTTTACGGATCTTTTTCTGCAATTTTCCGTAGGGGTGGTTTTTTGGGGTTGTTATTAATTTTTTTAGATCTGTAAAATTAGAGGACATATCCCTGAGTATTTTTAATAATTTTAGAAGTTGAGTATAATTTTTTTGTAGATTTTTTTATTTTTTACGGATTTTTTTATGCAATTTTCCTTAGGGGTGGTTTCTTGGGGTTGATAATTATTTTTTTTTTTATTTAGAAAATTAGGGGAGATATCACGAAGTATTTTCCATTATTTTAGTGCTGTATTTTAATTTTTTCGTAGATTTTATTTTTTTAAAAATATTTTTCTGCTTTTTTCCTTAGGGGTAGTTTTTTGGGTGTTCATTATTTTTTTTTAATTGCGAAAAGTAGGGGGCATATTCCTAAGGACTTTTAATGATTTTAACATTTCATTATAACTTTTCTGTTGATTGTGAGAAATTTTGTTAGATTGATTTTTTATTATATGCTTAGGGGTGGTTTTTCGGGGGTTTATTAACTTTCGGTCATGAGAAATTAAGTTGGTTGAATTTTACTAATGTTGATAATAATTAATTAATTAATTTATAATATTGAAATTATAAATTTGTTTTTTTTAAATTGAAATGGAGTAATTTGAATTTGGTGCGAGAAGCACGTGATCTCCTCTGATTGGTTGTCAAGTTGTCTATGTTAACGCTCCAGCAGAAATATCCTGAATCGCGAGATTTCAATATTTTTTGGTTTTTCTTTGTCAATTATTATCAATTATTCCTCGGAATCTTTATTTTTTCGATTAAATATTGCATATATTTTGATAATAATTGCTTTTTAGGGCGATTTTCCGTTTATGACTTTTATTTTCTAGCAAATCACAAAGCAAGCACACTTTGGAGTATGGGTTTACTCTTGAATTATTAATTATTTCACACTTAATATATCTCAATTATTACACGAATCTACTCTACAAACATTAATTTATCATTACAAATAGTTTATTTTGGCATTTTTCATTATGAGACATCAAAATATTGAATGCGACCGAAAGCGACTGAACTCGGTCGAATCTCGGTAAATCCAAACTGCGAAGTCAAAGCTTTTTATATATTTTCATAAGCATTAACAATTAATTTATCAACAACGAAGATATCTAAATGTTCATGAAGGTTCCCTCTAACATATCCAATCATTTTTGCTCAAGTTTATAATTATTTTAATATCGGAATTTCAAAAGTACATTTTCGGTACACTTTCGGTACACTTTTGGTACGTTTTAGCGTACCAAGAACGTCCCGGGGGGTCGTCAGGGGAGATATATTGTGAAATCTGGTTTTAAATTTATTGGTAAACAAGGTATGAAAATTATCTTAGCATTTCTGATCTTAATGTACATTTTTATAACCCCTCAATAATAAGCTGTAGTTAATAACTTTTGTAATATTGCAGAAGCGAGAAAATATTTTTTAGAAAAGTTGTAGGTTAGAAAGTCTACTACAAAAAAGTATTTCACAAATTTTTTGTGACATTGTTATTTACGACATTATTTTAAAAAAATAATTCTACCCTTATTTTCAAGATGGCGGGCAAAGTGCACCACCCCTTGTCCCGAAAACTTGGTTTTAGATTCATGACTGACCCCCGAACAAAATATAAAAAATTCGGGAACGCGTATAAAAATGTTCATTTGATTTTCATCAGTGACTGTCCAGTTCAAGTATTCTAGAAGGGAACATTTCTTAGAGTAAAGTTCCTTTTGAGCTGTGTAATAATAGTAAAAACCATGTCATGTAATAAACAATAGCTTTAAATTATTCGTCAGAAAATTCTCGACACAATTTCTGAGAACTCATTTTATTCCAAATTTGTAAATAACACAGTTATTTTAGTTTAAAAAGTTTCATCCCTTCATTTTGAATGAATAATTGTTTATAACTTTTGTAATATTGCAGATATGAGAAAATGTTTTACACAAAAGTTGTAGGCTAGAAAGCCTTCTACAAAAAAGTATTGTACACATTTTTTGTGACATTGTTGTTTACAACATTATTTTAAAAAATCTAATTTTACCCTTATTTTCAAGATGGCGGGCAAGTGCACCACCCCTTGTCCCGAAAACTTGGTTTTAGACTCATGACTGACCCCCGAACAAAATATAAAAAATTCGGGAACGCGTATAAAAATGTGGGTTCAAATGACCTTTTTACTGTACTAAAGCCAGCAATATCAATCTGCCTTATCATGCCGAGCGCTTCATTCTATTACTATCATAAGACAACGGCTAATTATCATCGGATTCGTTACCTGCACTGAAAAAATGTAGCTGAGAAATTCAACTACCGCGGGTTAGTTGACACGAAAGTAGTAAAAGTAACTACTATTTTAGTTGGTATTACCATCTTTATGTAGTTAAATTCAGTACTTTTATGTCGTTAAGAATGAGTGGTTAAATTAAAGTAAATATGTTGTTGAACCGTAACTATCGGGTAAGTTGTAGAATTGACTACAGTACAACAGTAAAAGCAACTAAGTCAATAGTTCTGTCAACATTTATAAATAGAAAATTAAACTATGGGTTGGTAGTAAAATAGAAAGTAGTAAGAAGGACTACATTTTTTATTAATGGAATCTTTTTACGTGTAACAAATTTAACTACTTTTGTGTAGTTAACAATAAGTATAGTTACATTAGCGTCAATTGTAGAACTGAATAAGAGTTAAATAGTAAATTATACTACTTTCCGAAATTTAATTATAACATTAGCTTCTACAATATTTATATTGTAAAAAAAAGATTAAATAGTAAATTTTACTACACAGAAAAAAATGTGGCTAAGGAAGTCAACTACCTCTTGGTAGTTTGCCGGAAAGTAGTGAAAATAACTACTTTCAGAATTACTTTTAGAATTTTTTTATTGAATATTACTCCGCTTAACTGCTACAAAATCAAGATTTTTTTAATAACTAAAATAAATATGTGCCTTCTATCTGGTTAAAATTGCAGTATCCTTTGCGATGGTCAAAATTGAGATATTCAGGTTCAAAATTCCAATTTTTTATCATTTTCCATACAAAATTGGAATTTTAAACCTGAATATCTCAATTTTGAGCATCGCAAGGGGTACTGATATTTTTACGAGATAGAAGGCACATATAAAATAACGTTTTCTCACAATTTAAAAAAAATCCACCGAAAATCGATTTTTTCAAGTATAACTGCCGGAGAAATACCTTAAATTAATTCTGGTTTGTAACATAGTGATAAATACAAAAGCAATTACAGTCTGAGTTAACTTATTTCTTTAAAAGAGAAAAAAATGTTTTTTACCTGACTTCTCAATGGATGAGTACGGTAGTGTGTTATAAGACTATACAAACTGTCAAAACAATTTGTATCAATTAAATAAAATTGGATTTGTCCCATTTCTTGTTTTAATTTTATTCGACAGTGATTAACTTTGTTTTTTCTCCAAAACGAAAGACAGTAATCTCCAACAAATGTTACACATTGTCGAACTAAAAAAGTGCCATCTCCAAGATGAGAATATTGCTTTAATAAATTCTCAGCATCTTCTCTCCCTTTTGCTAATTTTCCATGAAACCACATCTCTTCAAAGTGTAATTCATCATTAGGTACACCCTTTAATTGGAAATAAATGGTTGATGTGGTGAAATATTAAATTAAATCAAATACTCTAATAAAATAGTGATATTGCAAATTAATTGGCTTACTTCACTTAGTTTTCGAATCGTTCCATTCTCTTCATCCTCCATTTCTGACTCTTGAGCTTTTGAAAATGTATCAGTAAAAAATAAATTGTGCTGTGTTAGAACAAAAAAATGAGGATACCATACTTTATCTACATGATCTTCTAAATAAAGAATACCATTCTTAATGCTGTTTCTTAAATCCAATTCTTGTTTATTATCATCATTTCTGATAACAAAGCTATCTTCATCAACGCCATCTGGTAGTTTTTTGTGTTTAATTATAATCCTTTTACGCAATGTGCTTGGCGAAGGTAAACACGCTTCGCTTTTATCAATTGGTTGAATAAGTAACATGTCTCCAAAAACTTCTTGCATAACAGCTGCCATTTTACGTTGTTGAGGTAATGTACAGTTGTCTTCAATGGAAAGAATTACAGGATATCTATAGATAAACAATAATATTTTAATATAAAAATAGTTTTAAAAAATTGAAAAATCTTATACTTTATTAAGACGACAATTTTTTATCATCAGTCGAAATCAGTTTTTAAGACCTCAGTAAGAAGTCCAAAGATAAAAAGGATTGAGTAACTTATACTTTTTATTACCTTTTTTCATAAACTTCTTTGAATCCGTCGAAAGCAACTAAAAGACAGTCTAATCCAAAGTTTTTCAAAACTATTTTAAAATTTAAGCAGGAACAAATTCTCTGTACGAAGATTTAAGCTCTGATTTTCAACGTACGAGAATTTACCAAAAAATGAGTAAGGTAGGCTGCACTAAAAGACTTTTTAGATTAATATTTAATAAACTCGCAATCTATCCCTTATGAAAAATAAGTATTGGATTAAGTATTAGTAGTAAAAAACTACTATTTGTTTTTTACTATTTTGAATTTTCCCAGTGTTTTGGCCGCTTTTAAAGGGGATTTTAAAAATTCCCAACCCTCTTTTAGTGGTTTCTAGTGGGTATTTTGAATTTTCCCAGTGTTTTGGCCGCTTATAATGGGGAATTTTAATTTCCCAACCCTGTTTTTATTGGTTATTTTGAAATTCCCTCGTGTTTTCGCCGCTTGTAGTTAGGTATTTTTGAGTTACTGACAGTGAAGTAGCCCAATTGTGTGAGCTAAATTTCATACCTTACCGACTGAGCAGTGGATGACGTCATTTTCGGTTTGGAGATTTTAAATTTCCCAAACCTGTTTCGGTGATTTTTTAATTTCCCAACCATGGTTTAGACGCTTGTTATTGGGGATTTTTACATTTCCCAACCCTATTTTTATTGAGATTTTCAAATTTTCTTAGTGTTTTGGCCGCTTGTCAAGGGGAATTTCAATTTCCCAACCCTGTTTTTATTGGGATTTTTGAATTTTATGTGTTACTAACAATGAAGGGAAATTCCCAAATTGTGTGAGCTAAATTTCCTACTTTACCGACTTCTCAGCCCTGTTTTGATTGCTTGTATTCCAATTTCCCAACTCTGTTTTAGTCGTCTTTACTGGGTATTTTAAATTTTCCCAAGTGTTTCCGTAATTCATATTGGAAATTTTCGAACTTCCCAACTCTGTTTCGGCAATTTGTATTAAGGATTTTGAATTGCTCAACCATGTGTTGGTATTTAGAAGTGGCCCCTCCCCCACGCTAAATATTTATTCTATAATCAAGATTATTTTTGTATTCATTACTATTCAACAGGACAACATTTCGTCCAAGTTTCAGCCCGATAGAAAAAACTTGCTTCTCGGACCTGTGACACTTGAGAAATAATCCACCACATATATATACAATTCATATCGATTATGTAATTTATTTTCCTTTTATATTAATCTAGCTTTTGCCTCACTACTTGTGAGACTACGATTTAAGTGTTAAATATTGTTTTAGGTGTAAGAAAAAGTTATTGAAAATATGTAATATTAAAGATTATAAACAAGGTCAATTTTTAGAACGAACAAAGTTAATTTTTATTAAAATGTGAATTTTCATTATCTAATTTTTTAAATACATCCATTCTTACTTTCACAAAAAATATTTTATTACAAATTAAAAAAATTTTAAGGGAAATAATGTGAAAAGGGAACCGAATATTATCTATCTATCTATCTATATCTATAAAATCCAAGTTTTGTCTGTACATTGCTTCGAATTTAAAAATTCATGTAAAATTTTTCTTTTCAAGTTGCAAAAACTCCAAAAGTGACATTAACAATTTTTTTGTCTGTCTTTTTGTCTGTCTGTCTATCTGTCTGCACCAAAACTTTGTCTATTAGTCCAACTACTTAGTTGGACTAATTCCTTACCTCCAATTTACAGACTTCAAAAATATTAATTAGAACTTGAGAAATGCAAGTGCCACAGAAGTACACATACACATGCATACAAAAGCATTTTTTGATGTTTTGTAAAAAAATGTGTTTATTTCCGTATTATTGTAGTTGTTAATATTGAAATTTCTTTTTGGGCCCAAAATAAGCATTGGGCCTTATAAGACCCAAAATAAAAAATCTAGTTTTGTACACTGTTAACCTAAAAATCTTTTAAAATATCAAAAAATTTTGTAATTTTGTAACTAATAATACAATTGTTCATTTTTGGGCCCAAAATAAAAATTGGGCCTTATAAGATCCAAAATAAAAATTGTAGTTTTGTACACTTCTGACCTGAAAATCTTTTAAAACATAAGAAATTTTGTAACTAATAATACAGCTGTATATTTTTGGCACTAAATTACAAATTGGGCCTCATAGGACCCACAATAAAAATAAAAAATAAAAAATTCTCCTGTATTGTAAGTGTAAAGATTTTTTCAATATCATAAAATATGGAAATAATAGTACATCAAATTACTTTTGGAAGTGAAGTAAAGATTGGGCCTTAAAAGACCCAAAATAAAAAATGTAGTTCTGTACACTTCAGACATGAAAATCTTTTAAAATATAAGGAATTTTGTAATTTTGTAATTGTGAATAATAATATAGCTGTTCATTTTTGTCTCTAATTAAAAATTGGGCGTTATAGAATCAAAAAAAAATTCATTTCTGCACAATTATATGTAAAAAATTAGAAAATGTTAGAAAACAAGTAAAAGGTGTACGTCCGAAAACAATGACGTGCCTAGGATTTAAATGAAACTTGATACGCTTATGTATCTTGATGCGCTAATAAAGAAAATGATAGTGGAAATTAGCGCAAATTTGATGTTTATGATAAAAACCATAAAAGAATACCATAATAATTCATGGTTTTTTAATATTATCTCATAAAATATTCAAAATTTAAAAACAAAATTTTAAACAAAGTAGTAGATCGAATAAAAATAGACGTTTTGTGTTGTATATATTTTTTTATATTAAAACAGTTTTTATTCTTTATGACACCTGAATCACCCTGTATTAATTTAAAAACAATTCAGTTTATTATAGCACCCTAACCCCCCGGTACCCCTGTTAAATAAACCTAACTAATTATGGAATATCCACGCCTCCTTCATCTCCGTGAAGAGGAGCCTTATAAGACCCAAAATAAAAAAGCAATTCGACACAATTCTGTTTACAAATTTTTATAACAAATCAAAAAAAAAAACACGTAAATGATTAAGTCGCAATTGATTTTTTGGTCTAAAATTAAAATTGGGCCTTATATTGCCTAAAGTGAAAAATGTTGTTTGATACAAAACTCTAAAATTTTTTATTAAAAAAAAAGTTATTAGAGTATTTTGAAACATTTTTAAAATGTTCTTTTACAACTTATTACACAAATATATTTTTAAAATTTTGGCCTTTTAAAGACAGATTTTATGATTTTAAGTTAGAAAATATCTAAAACAAAAATAATAACCTAATTTAATTTTATCACAAATTAAAAATTTTTAAATTTATTGTAAACCGTTTTATATTTGAACGATGCAGTTTTTTTAAATCTTCAATTTTTTTTCTATATTCATACTATACCTTATGTCATTGTGACAGTTTGTTTATAAACATTTTAAAAATAATAGTTGATGGTTTGTGTATAGGGGTGTACTATAGGTCGGTAACTCATATTCAGGTCCGGATCTAGGTGGGGCAAGGGGTGGCCCCAACCAGAGGGGCGCCAAAATGGTCGTTGAGTGAGGCAAAAAAAAAAAAAAAAGGTTATCGAAAAAAATTTTAAGGAGAAAAGGGCGCAAATTGCCATATATGCCTCCCCTAAATAAACTTCTAGATCCGGGCCTGCTCATATTTTATGAAATAAAAATTGGGCCTTATAAGGTCAAAAACAAAAAATGTAGTTTTGTACACTTCTGTTAATAAAATCTTTTAAAACATAAGTAAGTTTGTAAATAATAATGTAGCTGTTTACTTTTGGACGAAAATGACAGTGAAATTTAGCGCAAATTTAGTCATTATAGTAAAATCTTTAAAAAACTATTATAATTATTCACGGCTTTTAACTATTATCTCATCAAATAATCGAAATTAAAAAAAAATTTTAGACAAAAGTTGTGGATCTTATGAAAATTCACATTTTAAGTTGTATATATTTGTTACTAATAGTCAATAATTTTTTAAAAAATACAAAAAAGTGTGAAGGAAAATGAAAAGAGTCTATAGTTGTATTATTTCTGAACAATGAACAATAACAGTCTGATACGTCTAAAAACTAAACCAAATGTTATCTGTGTATTTTAATATAATAATAGTTTCTATTTTTTATGACATCCTAACCACCCTGCATCTGTTTGAAAAATTTAACTTTTTATAGCACCCCAACCCCCCTGTATTCGTTAAAAAGATTCAACTTATTATGGCAACCAAACCTTTACATGTGAAAATATTTTTTTCATTGTGGAGTTTAACCCTTTAAAGTATACATTTTTCTATTTAAAGAATTTAGCAATCAAATACGCTTTAGGGGGTTTTTGGGGTCTTTGATTAAGAATCTGGAGTCAGTTTTTTAATATTTTTGAAATTCAAAATGGCGGATCCAATATCGCGAACGAATTTACAAAAATTGGTTAAAATCGCTTAAAACTTGTTACTCGGGGTTTTTTGGGGTCGCTGATTACGAATCTGAAGTCCGATTTTGAAAATTCAAAATGGCGGATCTAATATAGCAGATGAATTTTTTTAAATTTCTTGAAATCGCTTGAAATTAGTTACTCAGGGGTTTTTGGTGTCGATGATTACGAATCTGAAGTCCGATTTTGAAAATTCAAAATGTCAGATCTAATATGGCTGACGAATGTATAAAAATTTATTGAAATTGCTTGAAACTTGTTACTCAGGGGTTTTTGAGGTCGCTGATTACGAATCTGAAGTCCGATTTTAAAAATTCAAAATGGCGGATCCAATATGGTGGACGAATTTATAAAAATTATTTTTACAGGAAAGTAAGAATTAATGAATGTAACCACTTGTGCTACGAATTATATTTATTAATAAGGTAAGATTTATTTTAATAGCAAATGAATCTTAATATTAAATAATAATCATGTTTTTAATTTAATATTTAAATTCTCAAAAACAAAAGTTCAACGCAAGAGATGAATGATGAGAAATGACAAAAATTTAATTTATCTATAAATAACAATATATTTTTCAGTAAATAAATTCACAGTCAGTCAAAATTTGAATAAATATACCTATTTTATTTTTACTGATGCATAAAATAGTTTATAAATCTACATCTGGCACATTATAAAAAACATAAAAAAATGAACAATATCAGGATGAATAAAAGTCAACCAGATGTATTAAATAAAACAGACGTTTAATAATTATAAAAGAAAACGTACTCATGACAAGCAGCCCATTCGTTTCTCCAACGGTTTTTCTGATTTCACGTTGAGAATCTGATCACGAATTTTCCTCAGGATCGTCTCGAAACCCATTTTTTGTTGTGTTGAGAGACCATGTCGAGAGCAATCAGATCCAGTAAATCCACGTTGAGGTTTTTTCGTCAATTATAATTATTTGATTTTTCAAACACGTGGCATCCCTCTTTGGAATTTGTATTTTATAAAATAAAACCGGTCCGTATTGTTCGCCACACTATTTTCACAAAACAACAAAACAAAATAAACACTTTAATTCAATTCCTGATCCAAAACGTTATTTTCCTAAATCTTTATCATTAAAAGCGCTTTAAACATATTAACGAATTCTCGGCGAGATGCGAAGGGTGGCACCAGGTTTACTCTTTAGGGCTGCTTGTCGATGAAATGATCGATAAATCAACGAGGAAATTCTTTTAATTTCCCTCACAGAATTCCCTATCATTCCATCAATTAACCCACCGATGGTTCCCATATTTCGCGAACTCGAACGATTTCTCAGAACCCCAGAAAGTATGCCACCA
This sequence comes from Ganaspis brasiliensis, assembly GCA_037103525.1. Taxonomy (NCBI): domain Eukaryota; kingdom Metazoa; phylum Arthropoda; class Insecta; order Hymenoptera; family Figitidae; genus Ganaspis; species Ganaspis brasiliensis. The sequence goes on along the minus strand of JAZKLR010000511.1, from coordinate 535,461 downwards.
AATTTGCTTAGATGTCTTATTAATAATACTTGACACGGTCTCTCCGGCAAATGATATCGCTTCATCATCCCCCTTACTTTTGAGTAAATGTTAAATTAGTCAAAAGTAACGCATTCAACACTTTAAGAATTAATTACAATGATATAAACATATTATAAATAAACAAAACAATCACATTTTTTATATCTATACACCTACATCTTCCGTTGATAATAATCAACAAAACATTTACAATAATTGTCGACTCGGTTTAAATTTATTTCATGATAATAAATTTAATTAACACCAATCTTGGAAATGACATCATGAATCATTAATTCAGACTTCGGTGATAGGTATTTTTTTAGATTGTACCGATTATTATAAATGCCTATATTTTGATTAGGTGGCAAAAGTTGTTGCAATTCATTAACGTTATTCTGAAAGTATTTAATACTTTTATAGGGACCGTAGAATAAATGAAAAAATTTCTATGGCAACTTTTTTATAGCACCTGAGATTTTTGGGGTTCTCAGCAAGACCAAATCTCCCTCTTTTAATTTTACATCAGAAAAGGTCTTTTGAGTTCGGGCACGTTTGTTAAAATTAATATTTATCCTGTCTCTAGCTAAAAAAACTTTTGCTTCTTTTGTCAATAATTCAGTTTCTGGGAAGCTTACAATTTCCTGAATCTGGTCAACCGGCTTGATTACATATTGTAGTTCGAAAAGTGAAAAGCCGGTACTATAATGAGTCGTAATATTAAAAAAGAATTTAGTATCCGGAATATGTTTGCTCCACCGCGTATGTTTTTCGGAACCCAGAGTGCGAATCAATCGACCCAACTCCATCATCACTTATACCCATTATAAAGGGTATAATTTGACATACTTTGAGAAAACGTCGAGCATCACGAAAATATATTGCAGTCCGCCAGTTGATCTTGGTAATGGTCCGTAAAAATTAACACATACAAGATCCCTAGGCTCATTTGATTTTACTAGATTAAATTGACCTTCCATTTTTATATTCGGACTTTTTTACTCTTTGGCATAAATCGCAAGTTAAGACAAAGTTTTTTATCTGCTTTCCCATACCCTTCCAATTATAATATTGTTTAGCGTACATTAAAGTTTTATAAACTCTCGAGTGGCCTAACTTTGAATGAATATAATTTACCAAGTCATTAGTTATTGACATTGGAATTACCAGCTGCCATAGATTCAGAAATTGATCCTGTTGAAATAAAATAGAATCCTTGATCACGTAGAAATCCATTTTATCCCCCCTATTAATCCTATCCAGTATAATTTTAATATTATCGTTATTTAGCTGTAAATTCATTAAATTTTTTAAAGACCCCTCCAAATCCTGATCTAATTTAATTTTATTGATTTGATATTCCCATTCAGAATCTTTAGAATCTAATTCTAGTACATCGATTGATTAGCGACTCTTAAAATTATCCTGAAATCGCCAATGAGGATTTCTACTAAAAAAAATCGGCGATTATGTTGTCCGCTCCACGACAATATGAAACTTTAAGATTATATTGCTGCAGTATAAGACTCCATCGGATAAGCCTGGCATTTAGGTAAGCGGTCGATTTAAAAAAAGTGAGACCCTTATGATCAGTAATGATCTCGAACTTTTCTCCCAGCAGATATGTGCGCAATTTCGTGATTGAATACGCGATGAATGAATTCTCTGCTCACAAGGGAAACAATTCTATGATCATCACTATCCCCAGTAAAAAAAATTGAATACCACGTCCCGGGAAACCATTCATCACTTGACGAGGTGGTACATGGTTTCGAGCAAAAACCATTTACCACCTGTCAACTGGTATATGGTTTCGAGTAAGGTGATAAATGGTCCACTAATTTAACGTATTTATGAAAGAAATATGATTTTAACAGACAGCTAAATGGTTGCTGATCAATAAATAAACTGTGCAAAACCTGGAACTATGACGCAAATAGCTTATTTCATGATAAAAAGGAAATATAATTTTTAGGTTATGTAGATTACATATGGCTAACACCCTACCAACTCTGTTTGAATTTAACGCGCAAAATATGGTTTTTTCTTGAAAATATAAAACTTGTTTTTATATATATTTTAAAGAAACTAAGCAAATATAATAAAAATTATACTAATTAATTAGAATTTAGCTAGCGAGGTTAATTTCGCTAGTTTTAAATTAAAATAAGAAATAATATGCAATATTAAAAATTTTTAAATACAATAAATTTGATTTATTATTATTATTTTAAATAGAAACATTCCAAAAATGCAGTGAATATAATCAATTACTAGAACCCCAAAAATGCGCGCTACGCGCGCCCATATTCCCAAGCTAGATAGTTAGCATTACCAAGTAGAATTTCCATAATATGTTGAGCATAAAAATAAAGAATAATGTTGTACGCTGTAAAAACAGGTGTCTTACAAGTGTGTTATTTTAAGACATAAGAATTTAAAAAGCGTCTTACGGTTATTTGAAGTTATTTCATTAGTTAACAATTTTGTAAGACGCTTTCTCATTGGCTTAAAATTAAGACACCCTAAAACGTCTTAAAAGTGAAAACAAAAATGTCTTAAAATAAGACACCCGTTTTTGCAGTGTAAACAGCCTTATATATGCAGGGATGTAAAGGTAATTTACCTAACGTAAATTACATACTTCTTTACATGTAAATTACGTACGTAATTTACGCCCTGATTCTTTTAAGCAATGTATTTTTTCGGAGTGGGGGCTAATGAACGTAATTTACATAAATGTAATTTACAAATAATTTACGTAAAAAACCTCGAAGTTACGCGTAACTTTACATCCCTGCATATATGTGACACGGCAAATTAAAAGGGACCTACGGCCAAAGAATTCTATTTCTTATTGTTTAGTAATGCTGATAGGAAAAACGTTTCTTTATCTAAATCATTAATTAATAAAAAATCTATTTTTTCTGATCGTAGGTCCCTTCTAATTTTCCGTGTTACATACATATATACATTTCTTCCGTTTGAAATATCTCATGGTATATGAACAAAAATGAACTTCAAATTCTTCTCCAAAATGATAATTACTTTTCAATTGAAAGACATTTAAAAAATTGTTTTTAACATTAGTATTAATTGATACTGTAAGAATCCAATTTGCCTTTTTTCGTGTAAAATCATTTCATGTATCATTCTATTTAAAAAAATGTATATTAATTTATTTCGTAGAAGAAAAATCATGAAAATTATATCATTTGCAGTTAGATGAAGTGATGACATTCCACATAATATTAAAAGTCGTACCCATTGTCATATATTTTTTTAAAAAATGTCAATCTTCTAGTAGTTCAATTTTCCTATTTTCGATGAATCATTAATATTGAATTGTTTTTCGTATATTCGCAATTTTAGACAAATAAAATTCATGCATTTTCAAACTTATATGGGTAGTTCTACAGATGTGGGAATTTTGAGCGTCATAGCTAATTTCGGCTTATTTGTAATATTAATTTTGGAAAAAATAAATGTATTTTTCATGAAAAGTGTAAATATTAATAGTTTCTTCGACGTCAATAAAAAACAGCAAATTCTCTTATACATTTCTTAAAGAAAAAACACATCAAAGATTGAAATTCTCAGTTTCCTGGCATGTCCTTCATTGAAAATAAAAATTTACATATTGAAAAAAAGTTCTTTCTATATTATTAACAAAAAAATTCATAGTGCATTAATAACTTTAGATAGTTATACTTTACTAACATGTAAATAACTATAACATTAATCAATTAATAATCAATCTACTTTTTATTTGAAAAATAACCTCCCGAATTTTGTCCGCCAGGTTCAGTTATTAAGTAAAATAAAATAAATGTAACAACGTTAGTGATTTTCGTGATTTGAGTTTTTGTCAATTAGAATGGTTCTCACAGTGAACGACATTATGTAGTGTCCAGTCAAATTTTTATTTTCCTGGCACCTAGTTTTGATAAAAAATTTCAGTTCCTATTATTAAAAAAAAATGTCCGAAAATGGTAATCAGCTTTTGGATTTTTTGATTTAATGTTATTTGTCGAGTTTTTGTTAAAATTCGACAAAATCTTATGCATTTTGACAACTTTCATTTTCCTGGCACCCAGTTTTGGTAAACAAAATTTTTTTTAAAAGATTTCTGTTCCTATTATTCACAAAACTCTCCGAAAATGGTAATCAGCTTTTTGATATTTTGACTTAACGTTATTTGTCTATTTTTTGTTAAAATTCGACAAAATCTTATGCATTTTGACAACTTTAATTTTCCTGGCACCTAGTTTTGGTAAAGAAAACTTTTTTTTTAAAAAAGATTTCTGTTCCTATTATTCACAAAACTCTCCGAAAAACGTAATCAGCTTTTGGATTTTATGATTTAACGTTATTTATCGACTTTTTGTGAAAAATCGAAAAAATCTTATGCATTTTGACAATTCTCATTTCCCTAGCACCTAGTTTTGGAATTTTTTTTTTTTTAAAGTAAAACTGACCTCCATTTTATAATTACTGACTGCAAACAATGTCGACCAGTAAGTTTTATAAAAATTCAATCACAATTTTTAATGTTATTGAGATTTTTCTATTCATAATCAGTTTCCTGCATATATTTTTTTTTCAATAGCTGTAAAATCCGTAATTTTTAATTTTTTTACTGGCCCTTTTTCAATTATTTATAAATTATGCTTAACTTAAAGTCCATCTACTTCCCGAAACTTAAACGCAAAAAAAATGTCGTTACAAAATTAGCTTCATTTTCGTCCTTCGTTTGTAGAACTATCCATATAGGATATGAATTTGTGGAAATAAAGGAGAATAAAAAATGAAAATTCTAGAACATTCATACCTTTAATAATAATGAATAAACAAAACGTAGATTTTTATATAAATAAAGTATATAAACATAATATTCTTTAATAGTAAAATACTTATTAATAGTAGCTATTAATTGTAAGAACGTTCTAACAGATATTTCACATTGAAATTAGTATCCCCAATAACGCTGAATATTCCATTCACATTCCGGGTTGGAATATTCCATCCATATTCGAGGAATATTGAAATGTCCTACCTTGGGAACATTCTTTTGGAATATTGCAAGAATATTCCATCGGAGTATTGCAGGAATATTCCATTGGAATATTGCAGGAATATTGAATTGGAATATTCATAAGTTTTTTAAAGCAAAAAAAAATTTTTATTTTTATTTTTTATTGTTTTTGTTTATTGATTGTTCATAACAAAAAGGAGAACAATTAAAAAATGTAACACATGTTCCTTTAGTAATTTTTCGCGTACAATCGATTGGCACTGTTTCATTTTTATTGTTTTTATTATTTTTCTATTTGTTTAAAACAAATTGTTTAAAGAAATTATTTTTTAGACAATTTTTAATGTCAAAATTCATTGTTTGGTAAACGGTCCTCTTTGCCGCAGTTAGTTTATGCATATCCATATTTCCCTAAACATAGGCTGAGATGGGTTCAAGGTTATTGTTATTGTTTATTAATTGTTTATAACAATTAGAGTGAAAATTTAAAAAATGTCTCACATTTTCCTTTAGTAATTTTTTACGTACAATCGAATGGCGCTTTTTATTTTTTATAATTTTTATTATTTTTCTATTTGTTCATAACAAATTGTTTAAACAATTTATTTTTTAAACAATTTTTAATGACAAAAATCATTGTTTGGTAAACGGTCCTCTTTCCCGTGGTCACTTTTTTGAAAGCCATATTTCCCTAAGCATGGGCTGAGATGGGATCAAGGTTATCGTTATAGTTTATTGATTGTTTATAAAAATAGAGTGAACAATTAAAAAATGTAACACATGTTCCTTTAGTAATTTTTCGCATTCAATCGAATGGCGCTGTTTATTTTTTATAATCTTTATTATTTTTCTATTAGTTTAAAACAAATTGCTTAAACAATTTATTTTTTAAACAATTTTTAATGTCAAAAATTATTGTTTGGTAAACGGTCTTCTTTCCCGTAGCCACTTTTTTGATAGCGATATTTCTCTCAGCATGGGCTGAGATGGGATCACGGTTATTGTTATTGTTTATTGATTGTTTATAACAAATAGAGTGAAAAATTAAAAAATGTCACACATGTTCCTTTAGTAATTTTTCACGTACATTCGATTAGCGCTGTTTATTTTTTATAATTTATATTATTTGTCTATTTCTTTATAACAAATTTTTTAAACAAATTATTTTTTAAACAATTTTTAATATAAAAAATTATTGTTTGGTAAACGGTCCTCTTTCCCGTAGTCACTTTTTTGATAACAATTTTTCCCTAAGCATGAACCTTAATGTGTTCATTTTTGTGAACTATTTGCAACTCTGCTACAAAGTACATTCTATAATAATATTATATGTTAAGAATATATATTCTATTTTTACAAGAAGAATTATTCAAAAATTTCTTTGTACACATAATTCTTAATACATTTTCTACTTCTTTGATTTCCTAAATAAACTTTGATTGAATTAAATGAACGAACTCTTGATAATGCAACATATAATTGACCATGATTAAAAACATCTTTTCTTAAATCAATTGCAATTTTATCAAATGTCTGTCCTTGAGATTTGTTTATAGTCATAGCAAATGCTAGTTTAATTGGAAATTGTGTTCTTTTAAATGTAAAGGGATAAACATTTTCACAGTACAATAATATTCGATGTATGAACACAATATTTCCACGTTTATCTCCCGTTAATATTTTGCATTTTATAACATGATTAGATAAAGCTAAAACCATTAATCTTGTTCCATTACATAAACCTTCGTTAATACTAAGATTTCTTATAAGCATGACTACGGAATTTATTCGTAAATGCAAAACATGTGGTGGTAAACCAGGTGGTGATAGAGTGTTCAAGTAATCAGGTAAAATGACTTCATGATCATTATTATTATCACGATTATCTACACTGTCAATACTTCTATAAACTTTTTCTTCTCTCTTATCTAATAACTGGACAACATTATTATTAATTTCATCTACATCAATATTTCTCGGAGCTAAAATAGCACATAATGCCAAATCTTCAAACCTTTTCTGTTTAATCAACTCTCCATATACATCTGTACTGATATCAATATTTCCTTCTTCCAGAATTTTGTCTGGTAATTGAACACAATCTTTTACATCGTTAAATGTGCCATTTCCTACGTCAAGTAAAAAATTAACAAATTGTGTTTCTTCCGGTAAAGCTCGCATGTTTTCAGATAATGTAAATTTTGCAAATATCTGCCATAATTTGCTGTTTTTAATTGACAAATTTATAATTTCAGATCTTGTTCCATTTTGTTTTATTGGTAATACTTGTCTAAAATCACCTCCTAAAATAATCGTTTTACCACCAAAAGGAACATCTACTTGCATAATATCTCTTAATGTTCTGTCCATAATCTCTAAGGCATACTTTGGTGACATTGGAGCCTCATCCCAAATGAAGACATCAACATTTTTCAAATACAACCCCTCTTTAGACTGCACTTTTATATTTGAAGATGAATCATTATATAATGGCACGGGTAAACCCAATATTTTATGAACTGTTCGACCCATGGGAAGTAAGGTTGCAGCTATTCCTGTAAATGCCATATTGCAAACAGTTTTACCGAGACTCCTCAATAAATGCCACAATGTAATATACATAAATGTTTTTCCTGATCCTCCAGGACCATCGACATATACACACCGACAAGTATTATCGTTATTATCATTTACTGCATTTAATATAAAATCGACTATATCTTTTTGTTTGACGTTCAGTTTATCATACCTTTCTTTTCCTAATTCCTTTTCCTCTTCAATATTTATAGAGTGGGTAACTACAAAATTATCAGTTTCATCTTCTACATCCATCAATCCAAGAAAATCATTTAACTTATAACCTTCATCAGATAACATATTTTTGACATGTATGTATGCCATTTTTTCGGCAGCAATGTTATCAACGTTTCTAGCATAATCTTCGGACATATAAATTTTGAATTGTTCCCAAAGTTCACCAGCATTTATAGGACGACAGTGAATTAAAATTCTGACAAATAATCGTCGAAGTGATTGAGGCATCATCCATAAAGTAGACTCTTGTAACGTTGCCTTCCATTCATGATCATCCTCTATTAGTCCTAATGCTAAACAAGCTGACGTAAATGTCTCATGTAATACGCCATTAACAGTCTTCAATGATTCGTATGAAATCGCACCTTTAGTTGTAAGTAATAATAATCTAAGGTGAAATAATTCTGTGTGACAGGGATTAACAGAATAAATTCTGCCTATTGCCTTCTCTTTACGGAGTCTCTTGTTCCATTTACATTTTGTTTTATCCCATGAATAATATTCGGGAATCTCAGTATAAAAATACTGACGAGCATTTACATCACGTTCATTTAAAAGGAAGTAGTCCAATAATTTTGTATTTTTATTTAAATTAAATGATATTTCTTCCTCTGTATCTACTTGCCGAATAAGAATATTTTGCTCATTTTGTAAATGTATTGGTAAACGATTTATACTATGACTTTTTTTGGATAAAGTTTTACTTAAAATTCTCCATGCTGCTTCTACTGGACCAACATATCTATTTTCTTCATAATGATTGATTTCATTATGATTGATAGTAGCTTCTCCATTACTATTTGTAATAATAATTGATGCAGCATCATGACCCTTATAAATATATTTATACAAATATTTGACGGACTTAATACTGGATACAACTTCAACATTAATATGACAATTGAATGTTTGTGAAAGTTTAGGAGAATAAGGTACAACAAAACGATTATCAACAACATATTCATTAGGTCGTGTATACGTTTTACCTGTGTTTCTTCTTCTATATACCACATAACAATTTTCTTCAACAGTAGTGTCTTCTTGTAAAGGTTTAGGAAAATTTTTTGAACATTTTCCATCAACGAAACACCAATCTCCACAAGGACCGTGTATATTATTTGCCATAATAATTTCATGTAATCTAGGATTAATCAATTCATCTGGTATTTCAGCTGAAATATGTCCATCAACACTCTCTGGTGTTAATATTTTTGAATTGGACGTTAATATAACCAACAAATGGATATGTGGTAATCCCCTTTTTTGAAATTCTATAACATAAACGTAGGACTTGACATCTCCAAAACATTTATTCTTAACAATACATTCTATCAAATGTTTTACTTTTAAAGAAAAGACTCTCGCGACAATGTCAGGTCTATCAGCTACTGTTTGATTAGGTAATAAATTCTCTGTTATTTCTTTCCACTGTGGATTACATGTCATTGTTATAAATAAATCTGGTTTGCCATGTTTTGCCACAATAGCCATTGAATCTTGATATAATTCCATCATATTACGAGGTGAACCAATAAATGTTGATGGTAAGACAACTAATTTTCCTAGAGGTGTATCATTCCTTTGTGCAACATCATTAATGTGATCTATTAATCCTCTGTAACTTTCACTTCGCAATTGTGTTTGATGATTTGCGCAATATTGAAGCCGATCTTTTTCCATTTTAACATAATTGTCAACCAGCCACTGTTGAAATAGTCTTCCACCGTATAGAAACTGATTAAATATATCATCTCTAATTGCCATTTTATACTTTACATAAGATGCCCTCGAAATTCTATGTTTTTTCAATCTTTTATCTGTATCATTTCGAAGCATATCAATACAATAACCTTTTTCTCCAAAAGGATAAAATAGAGGATATATAAAAGGTTCTACACAAGGATCCAAACTACTAACTAATTGCAATTCTTTACTTATTTTGTTGTACACAGTGACATAAGAATCAGGTATTTCACCTTCTGAATTTGTATTAAAAATAGCAGCTACTTCATTAACTCTTTGAAAATTAAATCGCCGTGGATCTTTTCCTTTTTTTAAAGTAAATAATAATTTCAATTCTGGAATTTCTTCATCATTTTTTGTCGCTAACGCTGTTTCTATTTCTATAACTTCTTTCATCATTCTAAATGATTGACTGAACGTATTATGTTTTCTCATAAAATTCTCAATTCCTCTTACAATATCTCTATCTAATCTATCATTTTTATTCAACCTGTATTCAATTGCATCATCAGGATCATAAATAAACAATTGACCATAAGACGTATCATCACCGTTTTCAGGGTATAAAGCTTTATTCATTTGATAGTATATTTGACCTTGTATTTTAAAACAATACGGTCCTCTTCGTGTACCATGGAAATTAATAACATTAGCATTAAATGACGCAAAAGCAAATGAATTATTGTAACATCTTATATTCTGGCGAAAATGGCTTGATTTCTCATGTGAACCATCTAATAACATTTTCAATTCAGATGGATAATTTAAAGATTTTAATTTAATACCTCCATGGCTACAACAATCAGCGAAAGAATACTTTTTGTTATCATCTTTTTTATGTTTCAGATTTTTAGCATCTGAATTAGTAATTTTAGTACTAACTTTTTCATCTTTGAAGTGTTTAGCATCACAATGAGTGCAATAAAGTAACATTTTACCTAAATAATTCTCTGCATAAGTTCGTGAATGCAATTTATTTAATTCTAATTCTTCTGAACAATTACCTGATGCGCTCACTAACTTTTCCTGAGTTACATTAAAATCGAGAATTGATGGAGAATCATCATCCTCAATGGAATTTTGATAACTTATTTGACCATTTTCTGAATTTGAAAGTGTGTGAAATGATGTTGATGGTATTGAATTCACAACAAAAGTTTCACAATCTGCATTAGAAGTTACTTTTCTTACCTCTTTTGATACATTACTTTGTAATGCCTTTTTTTCTTTTAATTTAGCACGATAACACTTCATTCTTTCTTTTTCACGTTTTCGAATTTCTATTTGTTTCTCTGCAGATAAGCCTTTGCGATGACGTTTCACCCTTTCTGTATTAACAATATTTTTATCAACTTTTTGTGATTGTCCTACTTCTTTCTTTATAAATTTTTGTTTTTCTTCAAATCGTTTCCCTTTTTTTAAACTGGCACCACAATTTTCCATTTTTTTCTCTACAAAAATATTAATCTCTTTTCTATTTTTTTGGGATGTTTTTGTCCTTTTTATTTCGTCTATTGGATGCAACTTATACAAACATCTTTTTTCCGGAACTACAGTACTTTCTAAATCAATAATTTTTCTTTTACTTCGTTTTCCTACTCCACTACCCTGTAATTCGTTTTCCATTGATCTACTCTGCGTTTGTAAAACATCTGAAGAAAGACATTCAGAAATATATACATCATTATGAGTATTAACATCATTTACCAATCTGCAACACTTTTCTCCTTCGTCATTCAAATTATTCGTTTCAAGTAATATCAATCTTTCAATTTTATCATTTTTCAAATCATTAAATTCATCAATGTGTACTTTCTTCGAATGGAGAATAGATGAAGAAACATCATTCTCAATTAAATGTCGAGAAGTAATTTCAACATTTTCTGAATGTGAAAGTGTCTGATAAGATGTTGATGGTATCGAAGTCATAACAAAAGTTTGAGAATCTGCATTACAAATTTCTTCTTTTACCTCTTTTGATATATTACTTTGCAATCCATTTTTTTCTTGTATCCCTTTTTTTCGAAATTCCATTTCTTTCTCTACACTTAGATTCGCGCGATGACATTTTATTTCTTCTGTAATAACAATATTTTTATCAACTTCTTGTAATTGTTCTACTTCTTTCTCGGTAAATCTTCGTTTTTCTTCAAATGTGGAATCTTGATAATTTATTTGTACATTTTCTGAATGTGAAGTTGTCTGAAAAGATGTTGATGGTATTGCATTCTCAAAAAAAATTTGAGACTCTGCATTACAAGTAACTTTTTTTATCTCTTTTGATACATTACTTTGTAATGCTTTTTTTTCTTTTAATTTAGCACGATAACACTTCATTCCTTCTCTTGCACGTTTTCGATTTTCTATTTGTTTCTCCACAGATAAACCTGCACGATGACGTTTCACTCTTTCTGTACTAACAGTATTTTTATCAACTTCTTGTAATTGTTCTACTTCTTTCTCGGTAAATCTTCGTTTTTCTTCAAATGAGGAATCTTGATAACTTATTTGTACATTTTCTGAATGTGAAGTTGTCTGAAAGGATGTTGATGGTATTGCATTCTCAAAAAAAATTTTAGACTCTTCATTACAAGTTGCTCTTTCTATCTCTTTTGATATATTACTTTGTAATCTCTTTTTTTCTTTTAATTTAGCACGATAACACTTTATTCTTTCTCTTTCCAAATTTCGAATTTCTATTTTTTTCTCTGCAGATAAACCTGCACGATGACGTTTCACCCTTTCTGTGCTAACATTTTTTTTTTCATTCTGTGGTTTCTCCATGTTATTCGAAATTTTATTTATATAATATGAATATGTCAAAGTGTAATAAATCTCATAAAATCCGAAAAATGCAATTTCAAAATGTCGAAATTTCAAATAACCAGTTTTATAATTATGTACATAGCAATTTACACATTTGCCAATTACCTACCGAAAAATTTTCAATAAATAATGTTCTTAAAAATACATTTTCAAGTATCACAATTTTCCAATCTGTCAATGTTTAAAGAGAAATTAGAGAATTTAACATTTTCATATTTCACAATGTTACAGAAATATTATAATTAAGTTATTAGTTCTGAAATTGCCATAAAAAATTTCATATATTTCTAGTAATGAGATATTTCTAACAAAAAGTTTAACATTTCTGTCTTCTAATTCCATAAGTTACCAAAAATGATTGTTATTTAAAAAACAATAAACCATTTCAATAACTTCACAATATTTCAATTTACAAATGTCCTATTCAACTGTCTATTTTCACTTTCTGAAAATTGCAATTTACTTATTTTTCATTTCAAGAAATGAACATTAACTTTTTCATTTTCTAATTATATAAATTGAAGAAAGTGGTTGGTATTTAAAAACCAATATATCATTTAATTATTTTTAAAATGTTTCAATTTATAAATGTTCTATTATATCAATTTCCAAATTACAAATATTCAAGTTCCATTTTTCAAATTTAGTATTTTTTCAATTGTCCATTTTACCAATATTCCAATTTACCAAATTTCCAATTTGCCAATTTGCCAATTTTCCAATTTTCCAATTTGCCAATTTGCCAATTTTCCAATTTGCCAATTTTCCAATTTTCCAATTTTCCAATTTACTTATTATCAATTTCAATAATTTGCCAATTTACCAATTTTTAAATTGGTCTCTTTTCCACTTCACCGATTTTACTGTAGACTTTCTCAATTCTTCAATTAACAATAGTCAAACTATTTAAGTATTGAATATTGTATTAAACTTAAAGTGATTATTATGAAAAACAAAAAATATAATTGAAGAACGTCCAGTAAATAATGAATCCTACAGCACTCACCAAGTGAAATACTGAGATCTTAAATCTGACATGAGAATGGAAATAAATTTAAATAAATTTAAAGAAATACTAATTTCTTAAATCTGCTACCTCTTATTGAACAATAACTTTCAGAAATTTAATTATTTTAAAATGGTATGGTGTACTTAAGAAACAAAAGAATTTCTATTTCCTGCCTGCCTTTTGTTAATTGTAAGGAAGTACATTTGTCTACCTGAAGGAAAGTTATCTCTCCATCTTTCGCTCTTTCTCTCTTTCTCTCTCTCTGTATCTATATATCTATCTTGCCATATATCTATCTATCTATCTATCTATCTATCTATCTATCTACTGAAAGTATTCTTTACATATTTATACCTTCTCTTCGTAAATTTGTTTATATTTTGAGACGTATGCTTAAGTTCTAAAATGAATTATTTAGAATTTTCATTTCATACAATTTCATGTCTTACAAGTTTCTCGTAGCAGAAATTTTACATTTTCGAATTTGTATTTAATAAAATTTAAATGAATTCAAATTTTTACCTAACAGAAGTTTTAGACCATTGAATTTATATCTAAAAGAATTTTCATTTAAAAGAAATTCAATTTAAACGAATTTTCATTTTGGAAGAATTTTCATTTTATAGAATTTTAAGTTCTTAGAATATTTAAATGACAGAATATTCATCTGACCGAATCTTCATTTGTCAAAAATTATATTAGTACGAATTCAGATTGTACCTTTTATCTTTTCCATCAAATATGAATTCGTACTAATACAATTTCGGATAAATGAAGATTCGGTCAGATGAATATTATGGCATTTAAAAATTAGAATAATTTAAAATTTTATAAAATGAAAATTCTTGTGAATTAAAATTTGCTTAAATTGAATTTCTTTTTAATGAAAATTCTTTTAAATATAAATTCAATGACCTAAAACTTCTGTTAACTAAAAATTCGAATTAATTTAAATTCTATTGAAAACAAATTCGAAAATGTGAAACTTCGGTTACAAGAAAATTCTACTTTATGAAATTCAATAATATGAAAATACTAAATAATTCATTTTAGAAATTAATCATAAGTTCCTATATTTTGATATAAAAATTATATCATTGTTTATATTTTTTTATAAAAGAATGTTTACAAGGGTTTTTGAGGTCGCTGATTACGAATATGAAGTCACTTTTTAAAAATTCAAAATGGCGGATCCAATATGGCGGACGAAATTTTCAAAAATTAATTGGATTCGCTTCAAACTTGTTACTCGGGGGTTTTTGGGGTAGCTGATTACGAATCTGGAATCATATTTTTAATACATTCAAAATTCAAAATGGCGGATCCAATATGGCGGACAAAATTTTCAAAAATTAATTGGATTTGCCTCAAACTTGTTACTCGGGGGTTTTTGGGGTCGCTGATTACGAATCTGGAGTCAGTTTTTAAAAATTCAAAATGGCGGATCCAATATGGCGGACAAAGTTTTCAAAAATTAATTGGATTTACCTCAAACTTGTTACTCGGGGGTTTTTGGGGTCGCTGATTACGAATCTGGAATCATATTTTTAATATTTTCAAAATTCAAAATGGCGGATCCAATATGGCGGACAAAATTTTCAAAAATTAATTGGATTTGACTCAAACTTTTTCTCGGGGGTTTTTGGGATCGCTGATTACGAATCTGGAGTCACTTTTTAAAAATACAAAATGGCGAATCCAATATAGCGGACGAAATTTTCAAAAATTAATTGGATTCGCTTCAAACTTGTTACTCGGAGGTTTTTGGGGTTGCTGATTGTGAATATGAAGACACTTTTTAAAAATTCAAAATGGCGGATCCAATATGGCGGACAAAATTTTCAAAAATTAATTGGATTTGCCTCAAACTTGTTACTCGGGGGTTTTTTGGGGTCGCTGATTACGAATCTGGAATCATATTTTTAATACATTCAAAATTCAAAATGGCGGATCCAACATGGCGGACAAAATTTTCAAAAATTAATTGGATTTGCTTCAAACTTTTACTCGGGGGTTTTTGGGATCGCTGATTACGAATCTGGAATCATATTTTTAATACATTCAAAATGGCGAATCCAATATAGCGGACGAAATTTTCAAAAATTAATTGGATTCGCTTCAAACTTGTCACTCGGGGGTTTTTAGGATCGCTGATTACGAATCTGGAATCATATTTTTAATATTTTCAAAGTTCAAAATGGCGAATACAATATGGCGGACAAAATTTTTAAAAATTTGCCTCAAACTTGTTACTCGGGGGTTTTTGGGGTCGCTGATTACGATATTGGATCCGACATTTTGAATTTTGAAAATATTAAAAATCTGATTTCAGATTCGAAATCAGCGAACCCAGAAACCTCCGAGTAACAAGTTTGAAGCGAATCCAATTAATTTTTGAAAATTTCGTCCGCCATATTGGATCTGCCATTTTGAATTTTTAAAAATTGACTCCAGACTCGTAATCAGGGACCCCAAAAACCACTGAATAACAAGTTTGAGGCAAATCCAATTAATTTTTGAAAATTTCGTCCGCCATATTGGATCCGCAATTTTGAATTTTTAAAAAGTGTCTTCATATTCGTAATCAGCAACCCCAAAAACCCCTTGAGTTACAAGTTTGAAGCAAATCCAATTAATTTTTTACAATTTTGTACGCCATACTGGATCCACCATTTTAAATTTTGAAAATATTAAAAATATGATTCCCGATTCGTAATCAGCCACCCCAAAAAACCCCAAGTAACAAGTTTGAAGCGAATCCAATTAATTCTTGAAAATTTCGTCCGCCATATTGGATCCGCTATTTTGAATTTTTAAAAACTGTCTCCAGATTCGTAATCAGCGACCCCAAAAACCCCCGAGTAACAAGTTTGAGGCAAATCCAATTAATTTTTGAAAATTTTGTCCGCCATATTGGATCCGCCATTTTGAATTTTGAAAATATTAAAAATATGATTCCCGATTCGTAATCAGCCACCCCAAAAAACCCCGAGTAACAAGTTTGAGGCAAATCCAATTAATTTTTGAAAATTTCGTCCGCCATATTGGATCCGCCATTTTGAATTTTTAAAAAGTGTCTTCATATTCACAATCAGCAACCCCAAAAACCCCTTGAGTTACAAGTTTGAAGCAAATCCAATTAATTTTTTACAATTTTGTACGCCATACTGGATCCACCATTTTAAATTTTGAAAATATTAAAAATATGATTCCCGATTCGTAATCAGCCACCCCAAAAAACCCCAAGTAACAAGTTTGAAGCGAATCCAATTAATTCTTGAAAATTTCGTCCGCCATATTGGATCCGCCATTTTGAATTTTGAAAATATTAAAAATATGATTCCAGATTCGTAATCAGCGACCCCAAAAACCCCCGAGTAACAAGTTTGAGGCAAATCCAATTAATTTTTGAAAATTTCGTCCGCCATATTGGATCCGCCATTTTGAATTTTTAAAAACTGACTCCAGATTCGTAATCAGCCACCCCAAAAACCCCCGAGTAACAAGTTTGAAGCGAATCCAATTAATTTTTGAAAATTTCGTCCGCCATATCGGATCCGCCATTTTGAATTTTTAAAAAGTGACTTCATATTCATAATCAGCGACCTCAAAAACCCTTGTATAACAAGTTTTATAAAAGTCTATTATGTTTTCCGTTTTTGAGCACATTGCTATGTACATGACTTAAAAAAATCCACTTTAACCGCCATTTTGTAGCCGCCATTTTGAAGTTTTTTTTTCTTAATAGTCTTATCTTATAGCTTTGTTATTTTTGACGCGATATTTATGATTTTTACAGATATTGCAATTCCATTGCTTATAAAAAAATTCAATAATTTGAAAATAAGACCTCAAAATTTCATGTTTTTGTTTAAAAAAACATCTATAATTTGTTTATTTGAAAATTTACAAAATTTTTCGATACGCCATTCGAAAGAGCGATTCTTGGACCATAAGATATGGCTATAGCAGAATTCTTTTCGTAAGGTTAAATTGATAAAATTTTGCGTCAAACTTCATGCCAAAAAATTGTACATTTGGGCGTTAAAGGGTTAAGGTTTTCCTGATTATGGATTTATAAATTTTGAGGTTAACTTCCTCGAAGATGTTGACCAAAAGTCACCGGAACATCGGTTCCGCACTTGGTGTTTAACTAAAAAAACTTACCTGGACATGGGTTCTGCAGTTATTGTTGTCCATTTTTAAATTTTTGTCTTCCTACACTTTTTTATTATTAAATTTTTAGGTTAACTTCCTCGAAGATGTTGACCAAAAGTCACCGGAAAATCGGTTCCGCACTTGGTGTTTAACTAAAAAAACTTACCTGGACATGGGTTCTGCAGTTATTGTTGTCCTTATTACTGATTTTTAAATTTTGAGGTTAACTACCTTCAAGAAGTTCACCAAAAGTCACCTGGAAATCGGTTCTTCTCGTGGTGATTTCCTAATTATTGATTTTCAAAATTTTTAAATTCAAATACATAAATATGAGATATTGTGAACTCTCCTTTATGTTTGGTACGCTTTTGCCTATGACGTGTCATGCCCCGCCTACTTCATTTTTAAAACTTTTAAATTCAAATACATAAATAGGAGAAATTGTAAACTCTCCTTTATGTTTCGTACATTTTTGCCTATGACGTGTCATGCCCAGCCTACTTCATTTTCAAAATTTTTAAATTCAAATACATAAATAGGAGAAATTGTAAACTCTCCTTTATGTTTCGTACACTTTTACCGACCCCGCCTACTTGTTACTAACGTTTTTGCCGAAGGCGTGTCATTCCCCACCTACTGAGAAAGCTCTTTTCTGTTACGTACGCAAATTTCTACAGCAGTATATCTATAGCTATCACTAACTGATTTCTTATAAAGGATATTTATAAAATTTATTTTAATTAGTTACGATTTATTCATAAAATAAATTAAATAAAATTAATTTTCGAATTTTTTATTTTGTTAAAAAACTTTCTATCTGAAATTTAATTGACAGTTATTTCAAAACAATTATTTCAAAAATTAATAAAAGAAAGGCAGCAAATATCATTTATTTTAATTAAGTAGAATTTATTTATTCCTAAAGTTTATTTATAAGTATTACCTACTTTTTTTGCTTCAAAAGTTTAATTTCTTATTTGTAATTTGCAAATTAATTTCAATACATTTTTAATTTATATTTTCGTAATTTTTGTTTGGAATTATTTTTAAATTATTAATATTTATTTTTATTAATTTAACAAACAATAATAATTATTACCTATATTATTAAATAATTTTAATTTAAGTTTTTAATTAAAAATAGGATTTTTTTTAAATTCTTCTAATTCATATATAAATAAATTTAAATACTAATAATAATACATCAAATTTATTGCATATTAAAATTTTTTAAACATCTGTTTTTATTTGTTTAATTTAAAATTATTTTAAATATATAATTTGCTTTTATTTATTTTACAAATTTTAATAATTTTGAAAAAACTTTAAATTAAAATTAAGAAATTAAATTTGTTATAACAATTACATATTCGAATTAATTTTAAATTAAATAATAAAAAAAGATGTTTAAAAAATTTTAATATGCATATTTAAATTCAAATTATATATTAATTAATATTAATATTATTAATATTAAATTATATACAAATTAAGAATGTAAATTAAACAATAAAAAAGATTTTAAAAAAATTTTTTATATGAATATTAAAATTCAAATTATATATAAATTAAGAATATAAATTAAACAATAAAAAAATATGTTTAAAAAATTTTAATATGCAATAAATTTGATGTATTATTATTAGTATTTAAATTTATTTATATATGAATTATTAATAAAATTAATTATTAATATTAATAAAAATAAATATTAATAATTTAAAAATAATTCCAAACAAAAATTACGAAAATATAAATTAAAAATGTATCGAAATTAATTTGCAAATTACAAATAAGAAATTAAACTTTTAAAGCATAAAAGGTAGGTAATAATGTTAAAGTTATTTTTTTTAAAATTTAATTTATTATTTCATAATTTTATTTTAAATATCAGGTGAGAAAGAGAAAATTAAATTTAAAAAAAAAAGTTTGTTTTATAAATTTTAATGTTTTTTATAAATAAATTCTAATTAATTATAATCTACATTATTTTTAATATAGTTGATTATATTTGCTGATTTTCTGCAATATTTTCAATTAAGATAATAAATAAAAAAATGTTATTTACATTAAAGATTCAAATTTTATTATTGCTAAATTTTAATTTCAAAGTAATATCAACAATTTTAAAATAAATTAATATTACATTGCAATCTGAAAGTGGGAAATTCGATTTTGAAGAAAAATATTGTTTTTAATTATATTTTTTGTGTAAATAAAGTCTAAAAAAACTATAAACAAATGTTATTATTATAATAATATATATATTTGTGGCTTTATTTAAATGTTTTAAATTAAAACCATAATAATAATATATTAAGATTTTATTTACGTTAAAAATTTAAATTTATGACTTTTTCATTTTAATTAAAATTATTTCAAAATTATTATTGTTTCATTTTATTAATTTTACAAATAGTAATATTCACAAAGAATAATAATAATAATACTAATAATAATAATAATTTCGAAATAATTTTAAAGTACACTTCAAATTTTTATTTTGAAAAAATTTTAAATAAAAAGGAATTCTTAATTAATTGCATATACCTAATACCTATAAATAAACTTTAGGAATAAATAAATTCTACTTAATTAAAATAAATGATCTTTGCTGCCTTTCTTTTATTAATTTTTCAAATAATTGTTTTGAAATAATTGTCAATTAAATTTCAGATGTTTCAATTTAAAATAATAATAATAAATCAAATTTATTGTATTTAAAATTTTTTAATATTGCATATTATTTCTTATTTTAATTTAAAACTAGCGAAATTAACCTCGCTAGCTAAATTCTAATTAATTAGTATAATTTTTATTATATTTGCTTAGTTTCTTTAAAATATATATAAAAACAAGTTTTATATTTTTAAGAAAAAACCATATTTCGCGCGTTAAATTCAAACAGAGTTGGTAGGGTGTTAGCCATATGTAATCTACATAACCTAAAAATTATATTTCCTTTTTATCATGAAATAAGCTATTTGCGTCATAGTTCCAGGTTTTGCACAGTTTATTTATTGATCAGCAACCATTTAGCTGTCTGTTAAAATCATATTTCTTTCATAAATACGTTAAATTAGTGGACCATTTATCACCTTACTCGAAACCATGTACCACCTCGTCAAGTGATAAATGGTTTCCCAGGACGTGGTATTCAATTTTTTTTACTGGGTCGTCATATTGGTACAATATACCACTTATTCATACGTCCGAGGCATCCGTTTGCAGTATATATGGAGCACCCGTCAAGTGATGTTTTAATTTCACACAGTCAACAAACGCGGACTTCATTTTTCTGAACGCTTCATGGTGAAATTCGGTTCATATCCAAGAATTTTTATCTTTTAAAAGCGATCTAAAAGGATCATTCAAATCAGAATGATTAACCGTAAACCGTCGGTAGTATGTGCAAATATCCAGGAATTGTTAGAGTTCTTTTTTATATTTAGGTCTTTTAAAATTTTAAATTATTTCCAACTTATCCGATAAGGGACGTATTTCTGACGTAGACAACTGATGGCCCAAAAATTTCAATTCGTGTTGGAAAAATAATGATTTTTCCAATTTCAACGAAAAGTTTTAATCCTGTAAAATTTCAAAAATTAATTCAAGAAAGTATGCCAGCAAATTTGCTTAGATGTCTTATTAAACATACTCGACACGGTCTCTCTGGAGAATGATATCGCTTCATTAATGAACGTGTGAGTACTTATGAGGTACATGTATACATTCATTATAATAAAACAACGAATACAGAACAATATCTCAAAATTTAATTTCTTACAAGAAATTGAAGATTAATGGATGAACGTGTGAGCAGTTATGAAGTACATGTGTACATCCGTACATACATTATAATAAAACAACGAAGACAGAAGAATAACTGCAACATTAAATTCTTACAGAAAATTGAGAATTAATTATATATGATCATATTCGCTAACCATATTGGATAAGCCGGCTTTTATTATGGAAAATTAACTTTAAATTTGCAAATACTTGCCTTAATAAAACCTCTAGATTAAGTTAATATCTAGCTAAAGTATTTCGAACCATTGAAAATTTAAATAAGACATTTTTATATCAACATTCATAACACTACATTAAAGGCGCACTAAAATTTAAACATCTATAAATTAAGTTTGGATGAAAGAATGTTAAATATTTTCTCCAAGAGGAAGCAGAAAGTAATTAAATCGAGTTTTAAAAGTGATGCACATAATATTAAATATTAGGATCAAAAATTTTTAATTATTATTATAAAAAAATTTTAAGTTTTGTAATTTTGAAAACGATATATATAAAATTAAATTATAAAAATTATTATGAAAAAATATAATATTTAATTATTAAAAAATGAATAATAACTGTTCTGTAGAAAATGACATAAAAATATTAAGCTCGGTGGTTTCACAAGTAGCTTTAACGAAGTTGTGCAGCGCGTCGCGGCACATGCATAAAGATGTGGATGTAAAAATGACTTATTTAAATTTTCATTGGTTGGAAATACTTTAGCTAGATATTATTTAATGTAGGATTGTAAAACCTTCCTAATAAAAAAAAATTTAACACTCTACCTTTATTTTTATGGATTATATTTATTTGTTAATTAATTTTTTATAAATATTTATTTATAAATCATAAAATTATCCAAAGTACTTCATATAGGGCTCGTTGAATGAGCATTTTGATAAGCTTTAAAGTGGTGTGTTCAGAATTGCAGTAACTTAATTTTTTTTGTAAATTATTTCAATTTTTATAAATGTTTATTAATTAATTAATTAATAATTCGAAAACAACGAAAAACGTCATTTTTTTCTTTTGGTATATTTAAAGTACACAACTTGAGCTTTCTTTTAAGAAAAAAAAAAGGTCCATTTTGAAAAAAAAGTCAAAAAAAAATTTTAATTTTTTTAAAAAAAGGGTTATATTTTGATTTTTAAAAAAAAACTTTTTTACCATGTGAAAGAGCAGGAAAAAATCTTTCGAAAACATATAGGTGAAAAATTTTTTCATTTCGTTATTTAGCGGCTACGATTTTTTGAAAAAATCAATGTTCTTACTTTACCCAAATCTTCACCCCTCCATCCTTTACAATTTTTTGCCATATATGTATATATATATATATATATATATAGGTATATGTCATAGGGCTCAAATCTTGAAATAGGCTTTAGCCATGGACCCAATCTAGTTGGTGAATGTGAGAAATTTTTAAAATAATGAAAACATTGCGTACATTTGCCATGTAAAATTGATAAATGTGAGCAGTGACCATCGTTGGGTGGTAAATGTTGATATTTTATTTTGTAAACATTTCAATGAGATACAAATCTAATATTATATTATATTTGCAAATTTTTCTTTTAGGTCCATCATGACTTTGTTTCGTCCACCATGTCCAACATTTAAATAAGGATCATGAATAATATCAAAAGTATCATCATTCGTCACAAAATATTTCAGTTTACTGTTTTTAGAAAGTGAAGAAATTAATTTTTTTCTTTTTAATTTCATTTTAGCATCACACGCTTCTTGCACAATTTAAATATATGTGATCCTCCAGGGTGAAAGGGACCTTAGCTGCAATATTATGAATTTTTTATTTATTTTATTTATTTAAATCAATGAAAGTTCCCAGAGCTAAATAGCCCTACGGGGAACCGTATACAGAGAATATATATATCAATCAACAGAAAGTGAAAGTAATAACGATGTAAAGAATATAAACCAAAATTCATCAACGAAAATAAACTAAAAATGTACAAAATCATAAGCAATAATGCAAACTAAAAAATTATTCGTTATAAAAAGAAAAATAACTTTATATCAGCAAAGATAACAATAACAATTGGTTACCAATAAGTAATATCAAATATCATGTTTTTTGACTCAAATAAGAAATCAAAAAATAGTTTCTTAAAACTAGTTTGGTTTGATGTCTCTTTAATATTATTCGGCAATTTATTCCAGAGCCTAGCGCCTCTTATCATAAAGGACCTTTGAAGTTTGCAGGTTCTGTGAGAAGGTATGTTAAGAATGGAATTTCTTTCACGAAGCTTGTATTGAATCGAATCTTCTATATTTCTAAATTCAAAGTAATTAAATAAGTAGGTAGGTAGTAGATAAAATTTGAGTTGCTCTTTCACATACAGAAATCAAAATTTGTTTATGTCTATTAGTTTTTGTGTTATTAGCGATTAAACATAGGCATAACATAACAACAACAACAAAGGCAGGCTCGTTTTCAAACGCCTGTTCTGAAAAATTCAAAACATTCAATTTTAAATCTTTATTATCAATGAATAGAATTTGAGTTGCTCTTTCACATACAAAAAAGAAATTTTTTTTATGTCTATTAGTTTTTGTGTAATTGGCGATGAAACATAGGCACAACCTAACAATAACTTAGTCAGGCTCAACTTCAAACGCCCGTCCCGCAAAATTCATTTCTTGCAGCTAAGGTCCCTTTCACCCTGGAGCGACACATATTCTTCCTTGGATAAATAAAAAAGAATTATTATTTTTTGCATTTATAATATTTTCTGCAAATTCATTAAATTGTTTTTTCATTTCAACACATTCACTCATTTTTATTTCGCGAAATTAAAGTGAACTTACAATTTAGCAATCTGATAGAATAATAACTGAGATTGCCAATATAAACATTCTACTTTTACAAATCTGTCCTCTTATATTTGTATAAGTTTGATTTTTATCTCATTGAAATGTTTAGAAAATAAAATATCAACATTTACCAACGAACGATGGTCACTGCGCACATTTACCAATTCACTTGGTAAATGTACATAATTTTTTCCTTAATATAAAAATTTCTCACATTCACCAAATAGCGCGGTGAATGTGCACATTTGCCGGTAAATGTGCGCATTTACCGGTGTTCGTACATTTACTGTAACATATACGGTGATTCTGATTAAGTATAGCAGCCGATGAATGGCACATACTAGATCAAATTCTAAGAAACACGTATTTTTTTATTTTCAAAAAGTGTATACAATTTTTTGAAATACTAATTGTAATTTTCAATTATTTAAAAAAAAAAAATTTATAATTTTTACCATTTTGTGGAAAAAAATATGTATTTGTGTACGCTGCCGAATATAATATTACATAAATTAATCTGACTAGTTCGTAGTTTATCAAAATACAATTGTTTAATTATTAAATATCAATTTAACGACCTTATTAGACAAAATTAGAAAAACTCTGTATCAAAATTAGAAAGTGGGATAAAAGGTAAATAAGAATATTTACTTATTATATTTGAACTATTATTTATATTAGTAACACATTTTTGTGCAGCGTACACAAATACATATTTTATTCCACAAAATGGTAAAAATTATAAAATTTCTTTTTGAAATAATTGAAAATTACAATTAGTACCTATTTTAAAAAATTTTATAAGCTTTTTGTTTCAACAATATTTAACAATATTTAACAATAATTGTACGGAACCCTTGGTTTTAGTACGGGTGTAACTCGCACTTGCCCGATTTTATTTATGCATTTTTACAAATTTAAATTCTCTAATTCTAATATTTTGACAGATAAGGGGGATGGGAGATATGATCATTTTTAACCATTTTTTTAAGTCGTGGTTATTTGCTCGAAAACAATATGATAACAGCCTGCAACAAAGTTATTAACCTTTGTTCTGTAATCTAAAAGTAAAACTACATGTTTATACTAAATTATAACACTCTATGTCAAATAATTTTGTTGATAAGCGCCAAGGAATGGCATTTTAAATGCATTTTAACCAAAAAATGACCGAATCTTCCCCCTTATCTGCTTAACTATTTGACTTAGAGAGCTACAATTTGGTATGCACATGGGTCAAACCATGCCTAAAATATCAAAGTTGTCCCCTAGGTCTTCGATTTTGATGAAACTTGTAAAAGTTCATAGAAATACATGCAAAAGAAAATTCTGAAAACAATTTTCAAAATTTTTGAAAATTTTTGGAATTACATGTGTTTAAAAATTTTTTTGGAAATTTTCGAAACGTCATAACTCTGAGAATAATTATTCGATTTAATTAATTTTTTCAGGGATTATTTATTATTTGGTAACATTTGAAAAAAAAATTATGCCTAAAAAATTTTTTTTATTTAACATAAAAAAAAATGAAAAAAAAATTTTAAATAAATTTTTCGTTGAAAAGCGTATTTTTTTTTCTTTCTAATATCGATTTTTGAATTTCTTATGATTTTACGAGTATTTCAACAAAAAAAATTGATGGAGGGTCTGAAACTTTCGGAGATATTGCATTTCTTGTCCGTGCGGACCGCTGCGCTGAGTGCGGCTCAGCGCGTAGACCCAAGCGCGCTATACGTGTAAACTATTCAGGAGCACTTACAGCCCGTAAATTTCAATTGAATTAAAATCTTTTTTTTGACAAATATTGAGGGATAAACTAAAATATAGTTTTTTATCTTGATTTTATAATTGTTAATTAATTAATTAAACTTTTATAAATAAACAAATAGCCTGCAACACAGAGGTTTTTATAATATACGGGATGTTCTTTTTCAAACGGACTCTTCCACCTCCCTATTTTTGGTTTGATATAACAAAATGTAATCTTACTGGAAAAATTAGCTTAGATAGTCTACTTTTCGATCCCGTTAGGCGTTTTATAAAATTCAAAATGGCGACTTAAGTATGGCGTCTAAAGCACGTGAAAAACTAGAAAAATGCGTTAATATGATCCAAAAGTGCTCTAAAGCTTCACATATTACTTTAAAAACAACTATAAAATGGATAACGTACGATCTGATAACAAGTCTAAACCCGAAATATAAAAATTCAAAATGGCTGATCTAATATGGCGGACAATACTAAAAAATTAGGCTATCCTCGTGAAAATGGCTACTCGGGGGTTTACGAGGCCGCTAATTACGAATTTGATGTCAGTTTTTAAATATCCAAAATGGCGGAGTCAAAATGGCGGATCAAAAATTTAAAAAATTGATCTCAACTTAAGAAAATGTCTACTTGGATGTTTTTGGGATCTCTGATTACGAACTGATTTTCATTTTTTAAACATCCAAAATGGTGGACATTTTCGAAAGCTTACCTTACTTCTTTGATTTTTTTATTCTTATGTAATGAGTCAAGAAAGTGAGGTAAGCTTCTGAGAACATCCCGTATATTATAAAAACCTCTGTGTTGCAGGCTATTTGTTTATTTATAAAAGTTTAATTAATTAATTAACAATTATAAAATCAAGATAAAAAACTATATTTTAGTTTATCCCTCAATATTTGTCAAAAAAAAGATTTTAATTCAATTGAAATTTACGGGCTGTAAGTGCTCCTGAATAGTTTACACGTATAGCGCGCTTGGGTCTACGCGCTGAGCCGCACTCAGCGCAGCGGTCCGCACGGACAAGAAATGCAATATCTCCGAAAGTTTCAGACCCTCCATCAATTTTTTTTTGTTGAAATACTCGTGAAATCATAAGAAATTCAAAAATCGATATTAGAAAGAAAAAAAAATACGCTTTTCAACGAAAAATTTATTTAAAATTTTTTTTTCATTTTTTTTATGTTAAATAAAAAAAATTTTTTAGGCATAATTTTTTTTTCAAATGTTACCAAATAATAAATAATCCCTGAAAAAATTAATTAAATCGAATAATTATTCTCAGAGTTACGACGTTTCGAAAATTTCCAAAAAAATTTTTAAACACATGTAATTCCAAAAATTTTCAAAAATTTTGAAAATTGTTTTCAGAATTTTCTTTTGCATGTATTTCTATGCACTTTTACAAGTTTCATCAAAATCGAAGACCTAGGGGACAACTTTGATATTTTAGGCATGGTTTGACCCACATGTATTTTCAGGTGTAGATTATATAAAAATTATAGAGAAGGTGATGGTCATAGTGCTGTCAAAGTAATAACGATAGATTTAGGCCAATATGCATAAGAAATGCCCAAAAATCTTTTTACTTCCTTGACAACGCTATGACGAAGCCCTATAATCATGTTCTCTATCATTTTTCTGTAATCTACACGTGAAAACACATTTGTATACTAAATTTGAACTTTCTAAGACAAATAGGTTGGAAGTTAAGTGGGTGGGGCTATGGTCATTTTCATCATTTTTTAAAAAAGTTCGTGATTTTTTGCTAAAACCACTATGATAACAGCCTGTAACAAAGTTCTTTTTAGTCTTTCTGTAATCTACACGTCAAACTACATGTGTGTAACAAATTTCAGCACTCGGGTGTACTTCCAAAAAGCTCGAACCTCCAATCTTTTTGATACTTCGTATACTTACGTAATTTGATGCGCTGATTACGAAAATCATAGTGAAAATTAGCGCAAATTTGAATTTCATGGTAAAAAAGATGTATAAAAAATCATGAAAATTTTGGTTTTTTGCATTTATCTCTTTAAATATTGCAAATATAAAAAACAAATTTATACAAAAGATGTAGACCTCATTAAAATACACATTTTATGTTTAATGCATTTTTTACTGAAACCAATTAGTTTACGAAATAATTGCAAGAGAACAGTGGGCGTTTTGACGCCAAACAACATAATAACGATTATAGTAAAATCGGAGGAAAACTGGAATGAAGTAAGTTCATACGTGGAGAAGATCCTTCGGGAAAAGAAAAGAGATTTAGAAAGATTAGAGGTTCATGCTTAAGCAAGAAACAGAAAAATAGGCATAGGGAAAAAGCTAAAACAAAAGTAAAGAATGGAAAGAAAGGTATAGAAAAGTAGAAAGAAAGACACCAAGCTGGTGGAGAAAGGAGTAAGCCGAAGCACGTCTAAAAGTAGCCTATAACCTTAACCTTTGAAGAAATGCGAAAGCGGATACCAAAGATTAATGGTTGGCGTAAACCCCAGGGGGGTGTTTTAGTACGGTATGGGCGGCTGCAGAAGGCAGGATCGACTCAGTCCCACACTATCCTCGACATAGGATGTGCATAAAGCGTTTCACCTCCCCCTCAAAAAAAAAAAAAAAAAAAATCCCCACATTATATTAATATTAAATTACCTACAGTCGCAATTGCGATATTACATTACGTAACATTACGTTCATTACGTAACGTTACGTTCATTACGTAACATTACATTTATTACGTATTATTACGTAATAACGTAAAATTACGTAATTTACGTAATTTTTTTGCTGTAATTACGAAAATCATATTTAAAAAATTGTAAACTTGATCATTTTTATAATAAATACTTTAAAAACCAACACACCTATAGGTTTTCCCACTGCTATCTACATTCCACTTTTAGTATGGCACCCCCCCCCCCTAGATTGTCCAAGACATAAGGGGGTTAGTGACTAGCCCTTTCGGGGGTCAAACCCCTCGAAATAACAAACCAACTTAAAAGATTACACAAAAATACGTTAATTACGTTATAAATAACGTATTTATGGAGATTTCTAGTTTTTTGCATTTTTCTTAAAACTTTGCACATTTGGAAAAAATGTAAGAAACATAAAATGTGTATTTCAATCAGACCTACAACTTTTATCTAAAACATTTTTTTATATTTTTTTAATTTACTAAAATAAATGCAAAAAACCATTCTGTTTATGGTTTTTTATGGTGTTTACCATAAAGATGAGCTAGTCGCCAATTTTCACTACGATTTTCGTAATCAGCGCATCAAATTACATAAGTATACGCAGTATTAAAAAGATTTAAGGTTCAAGCTTTTCGGAAGTTTATCCCAGCACTCTAAATACAATAGTTTGTCAGATAGAGTGGAAGAAACATCAGCTTTTATTACATTTTTTATAAAAAATGGACCATTCCCCCACCCCTGATCTTCCAAACTATTTTACTTAGAAAGCTCAAATTTGGTACACAAATGTCTTGTTATATGTAGATTACAGGAAGATTATAGAGAAGGTAGTGGCCATAGCGGTATCAGGGATATAGCAAGAGCTTTCAGCACAACCCAGGTGCGAATTGTCCGTCGGCCCACGGTCGGGCCAACCTTGCGGCGGTTGGTCCGACTCTGCATGCCGTAGGTCGGGCCAACTACCAAAATGATAACGGTTCGCCGACCAACGGTACTGATAGTCGGTCCAACTACTGTGCTCAAAGTTGGGCCAACCTCAAAGCCCAGAGTTTGGCCAATCCAAAAGTCGGCTTAACTACTGAGCCCAAAGTTGGGCCAACCAGCAAAATCATAACGGTTCGCCGACCAACGGTATTCATAGTCGAGCCAACTACTGCTCCCGAAGTTGGCCCAACTACTCATCCCAAAGTTAGGCCAACCTACTACTTTCCCTGACAGAGGCGCTGGATGCCGCCGGCGCGTAAAAACGTCCAAAAACATCCAAAAACATCCAAACTGGATGCGGGCAAATAAACGATTAAAAAAACAATAAATGTTATAAAAAATGATTGGGGATGATGAAGTGGGCCTCACTGAACATATAAAAAACAATTTCATGACAAAATTAATTGTTATTAATTATGGAAATATGTAAAAATGTGTGATAGTTTGGTTGTGCAAAAAACACTGACAATAAAGTTTGTCTGATTGAAAATAAACATTGGATTCATAGGCAAAATAAAAAAATATATTACCCCTACTGTTTGTTTACAATTTCCAATTGTTTAAACAAATTGTTTAAACAAATTATTTAAAAAAAATATTTTTTAAAACATATTGATATGAATCAATTGTATAAGAAAATTTGAGAACAGTGTGTAGAAAATCTATTTTTTAAACGCTGTACTTTGTTTGTAAAATTGTTATAAACAAATAACAGTTATTTATTTATAACGATTTTATGAACAAAATACAACTTATACAAAAAATTGATACATACAAAATCTTTATAATTTTTCTCGCAGAATTGATTGGCAAACAAATTTAAAAAAAAAAAAAGAATTTTTAATTTTTTTAATAATTCCCTGGCAAAAATGTGGGCCATAGCGTGGACTAAATTGAGTCCGCCTTAGGTCCACTTTATGGAATTTGCTAGAAACCAAGTAGAAAATCAAAAAAATGATTTCCCAAATGAATTATTATGATAAAACTCATCTTTTTAAATCGATTTAGTAAGATATGGGAAGAAAATAATTAATTTGCGGCTAAAAACATTAGAAAAATCAAAAGTTTAAATAAAAATGATCAATTATTTATTTCTTATCACTATTGAAAGAATAATTATTTCATTTCTTAAGAACGAAATATTACAATTAATTAAATTAAATTTGAAAGTAAACTAATTAAATCCAAAAAAATAAAATAAAATAAAAATATTTAACTACCACAAAACTAACAATTAAAAAAATAAAACTTCAATTACACAAAAAATAAAATTGAGATATAAGAATAACAGAAATTAAAATGTACGACAGGTAGTAGCAGACAGGGGCACAAAAATAAATTTGCACACAAAAATCTAATAAAAATCTAAAATAGTTGATCATTCATAGAAATAAAGAATTTAATTATTTAAATTTATCACAAAAAATTATTTATTATTATTTATTTCTAGATATAATTTTAAACTTTTTCATCTATTAACGAACAAAATAGAACAATAATTAAAGGACTGCGCGTTACTCTAAACTTGTCAAAAAATAAAAATTCAATCGACTTTTGCCTCCCCAGAAAATTTAACAAAATGCACAAAAAAATTTTCAGACAAATATCAATAATTTTCCATATTTTTAGATCTGATTTCAAACTTTTTCATCTATTAACGAACAAAATTGAACATAAATTGAAGGACTGCGCGTTACTTTCAACTTGTCAAAAAATGAAAATTCAATCAATTTTTGCCTCCCCAGAAAAATTTAGCAAAATGCACAAAAAAATTTTCAGACAAATATCAATTATTTTCCATATTTCTAGATATAATTTTAAACTTTTTTATCTATTAACAAAAAAAAATTGAACAAAAATTAAAGAACTGCGCGTTACTTTCAACTTGTCAAAAAATCAAAATTAAATCAATTTTTGCCTCGCCAGAAAAATTTGGCAAAATGCACAAAAAAATTTTTAGACAAATATCATATATTTTTCAAATTTTTAGATCTAATTTTAAACTTTTTCATCTATTAACAAACAAAATTGAACAAAAATTAAAGAACTGCTCGTTACTTTCAACTTGTCAAAAAATGAAAATTCAATCAATTTTTGCCTCGCCAGAAAAATTTAGCAAAATGCTCAAAAAAATTTTCAGACAAATATCATATATTTTCCATATTTTTAGATCTGATTTCAAACTTTTTCATGTATTAACGAACAAAATTGAACAAAAATTATAGAACTGCGCGGTACTTTCATCTTGTCAAAAAATGAAAATTAAATCAATTTTTGCCTTGCCAGAAAAATTTGGCAAAATGCACAAAAAAATTTTTTGACAAATATCATATATTTTTCAAATTTGTAGATCTAATTTTAAACTTTTTCATCTATTAACGAACAAAATTGAACAATAATTGAAGGACTGCGCGTAAATTTCAACTTGTCAAAAAATGAAAATTCAATCGACTTTTGCCTCCCCAGAAAATTTGGCAAAATGCACAAAAAAATTTTCAGACAAATATCAATTATTTTCCATATTTTTAGATATAATTTCACACTATTTCATCTAGTAACAAACAAAATTGAACAAAAAATGACGAACTGCGCGTTACTTTCAACTTGTCAAAAAATGAAAATTCAATCAATTTTTGCCTCGCCAGAAAAATTTGGCAAAATGCACAAAAACATTTTCAGACAAATATCAATTATTTTCCATATTTTTAGATCTGATTTCAAACTTTTTTATCTATTAACGAACAAAATTGAACAAAAATTGAAGGACTGCGCGTGACTTTCATCTTAACAAAAAATGAAAATTCAAGCAAATTTTGCCTCGCCAGAAAAATTTAGCAAAATGCACAAAAACATTTTCAGACAAATATCATATATTTTTCATATTTGTAGATCTAATTTCAAAATTTTTCATCTATTATCGAACAAAATTGAACAAAAATTGAAGGAATGCGCGTTACTTTCAACTTGTTAAAAAATGAAAATTCAATCAATTTTTGCCTCGCCAGAAAAATTTGGCAAAATGCACAAAAAAATTTTCAGACAAATATCAATTATTTTCCATATTTCTAGATATAATTTTAAACTTTTTTCTCTATTAACAAACAAAATTGAACAAAAATTAAAGAACTGCGCGTTACTTTCAACTTGTCAAAAAATGAAATTTCAATACATTTTTGCCTCGCCAGAAAAATTTAGCAAAATGCTCAAAAAAATTTTCAGACAAATATCATATATTTTCCATATTTTTAGATCTGATTTCAAACTTTTTCATCTATTAACGAACAAAATTGAACAAAAATTATATAACTGCGCGGTACTTTCATCTTGTCAAAAAATGAAAATTCAATCAATTTTTGCCTCGCCAGAAAAATAAGGCAAAATGCACAAAAAAATTTTCAGACAAATATCAATTATTTTCCATATTTTTAGATCTAATTTCAAACTTTTTCATCTATTAACAATCAAAATTAAACATAAATTGAAGGACTTCGCGTTTTTTTCAACTTGTCAAAAAATGAAATTTCAATCAATTTTTGCCTCCCCAGAAAAATTTAGCAAAATGCACAAAAAAATTGTCAGGCAAATATCAATTATTTTCCAAATTTTTAGATATAATTTCACACTATTTCATCTAGTAACAAACAAAATTGAACAAAAATTATAGAACTGCGCGTTACTTTCAACTTGTCAAAAAATGAAAATTCAATCAATTTTTGCCTCCCCAGAAAAATTTAGCAAAATGCACAAAAAAATTTTCAGACAAATATCAATTCTTTTCCATATTTCTAGATATAATTTTAAACTTTTTTATCTATTAACAAAAAAAATTGAACAAAAACTAAAGAACTGCGCGTTACTTTCAACTTGTCAAAAAATGAAAATTAAATCAATTTTTGCCTCGCCAGAAAAATTTGGCAAAATGCACAAAAAAATTTTTAGACAAATATCATATATTTTTCAAATTTGTAGATCTAATTTTAAACTTTTTCATCTATTAACAAACAAAATTGAACAAAAATTAAGGAACTGCTCGTTACTTTTAACTTGTCAAAAAATGAAAATTCAATCAATTTTTGCCTCGCCAGAAAAATTTAGCAAAATGCTCAAAAAAATTTTCAGACAAATATCATATATTTTCCATATTTTTAGATCTGATTTCAAACTTTTTCATCTATTAACGAACAAAATTGAACAAAAATTATATAACTGCGCGGTACTTTCATCTTGTCAAAAAATGAAAATTCAATCAATTTTTGCCTCGCCAGAAAAATAAGGCAAAATGCACTAAAAAATTTTCAGACAAATATCATATATTTTCCATATTTGTAGATATAATTTTAAACTATTTCATCTATTAACGAACAAAATTGAACAAAAATTATAGAACTGCGCGGTACTTTCATCTTGTCAAAAAATGAAAATTAAATCAATTTTTGCCTTGCCAGAAAAATTTGGCAAAATGCACAAAAAAATTTTTAGACAAATATCATATATTTTTCAAATTTGTAGATCTAATTTTAAACTTTTTCATCTATTAACGAACAAAATTGAACAATAATTGAAGGACTGCGCGTAAATTTCAACTTGTCAAAAAATGAAAATTCAATCGACTTTTGCCTCCCCAGAAAATTTGGCAAAATGCACAAAAAAATTTTCAGACAAATATCAATTATTTTCCATATTTCTAGATATAATTTTAAACTTTTTCATCTATTAACAAACAAAATTGAACAAAAATTAAAGAACTGCGCGTTAATTTTAACTTGTCAAAAAATGAAAATTCAATCAATTTTTGCCTCCCCAGAAAAATTTAGCAAAATGCACAAAAAAATTTTCAGACAAATATCAATTCTTTTCCATATTTCTAGATATAATTTTAAACTTTTTTATCTATTAACAAAAAAAAATTGAACAAAAACTAAAGAACTGCGCGTTACTTTCAACTTGTCAAAGAATGAAAATTAAATCAATTTTTGCCTCGCCAGAAAAATTTGGCAAAATGCACAAAAAAATTTTCAGACAAATATTAATTATTTTCCATATTTCTAGATATAATTCTAACTTTTTCATCTATTAACAAACAAAATTGAACAAAAATTAAAGAACTGCGCGTTTCTTTCCTCTTGTCAAAAAATGAAAATTCAATCAATTTTTGCCTCCCCAGAAAAATTTAGCAAAATGCACAAAAAAATTGTCAGGCAAATATCAATTATTTTCCAAATTTTTAGATATAATTTCACACTATTTCATCTAGTAACAAACAAAATTGAACAAAAATCGACTAACTGCGCGTTACTTTCAACTTGTCAAAAAATGAAAATTCAATCAATTTTTGCCTCGCCAGAAAAATTTGGCAAAATGCACAAAAACATTTTCAGACAAATATCATATATTTTTCATATTTGTAGATCTAATTTCAAAATTTTTCATCTATTATCGAACAAAATTGAACAAAAATTGAAGGACTGCGCGTTACTTTCAACTTGTTAAAAAATGAAAATTCAATCAATTTTTGCCTCGCCAGAAAAATTTGGCAAAATGCACAAAAAAATTTTCAGACAAATATCAATTATTTTCCATATTTTTAGATCTAATTTCAAACTTTTTCATCTACTAACATTCAAAATTGAACATAAATTGAAGGACTTCGCGTTTTTTTTCAACTTGTCAAAAAATGAAATTTCAATCAATTTTTGCCTCCCCAGAAAAATTTAACAAAATGCACAAAAAAATTGTCAGGCAAATATCAATTATTTTCCAAATTTTTAGATACAATTTCACACTATTTCATCTAGTAACAAACAAAATTGAACAAAAAATGACGAACTGCGCGTTACTTTCAACTTGTCAAAAAATGAAAATTCAATCAATTTTTGCCTCG
Source organism: Ganaspis brasiliensis (assembly GCA_037103525.1). Taxonomy (NCBI): domain Eukaryota; kingdom Metazoa; phylum Arthropoda; class Insecta; order Hymenoptera; family Figitidae; genus Ganaspis; species Ganaspis brasiliensis. Next base: position 499,894 of record JAZKLR010000511.1, on the reverse strand, counting down.
CCAGAAAAATTTGGCAAAATGCACAAAAAAATTTTCAGACAAATATCAATTATTTTCCATATTTTTAGATCTAATTTCATACTTTTTTATCTATTAACAATCAAAATTGAACATAAATTGAAGGACTTCGCGTTTTTTTCAACTTGTCAAAAAATGAAATTTCAATCAATTTTTGCCTCCCCAGAAAAATTTAGCAAAATGCACAAAAAAATTGTCAGGCAAATAACAATTATTTTTCAAATTTTTAGATATAATTTCACACTATTTCATCTAGTAACAAACAAAATTGAACAAAAATTAAGGAACTGCTCGTTACTTTCAACTTGTCAAAAAATGAAAATTCAATCAATTTTTGCCTCCCCAGAAAAATTTAGCAAAATGCACAAAAAAATTTTCAGACAAATATCAATTATTTTCCATATTTCTAGATATAATTTTAAACTTTTTTATCTATTAACAAAAAAAATGGAACAAAAACTAAAGAACTGCGCGTTACTTTCAACTTGTCAAAAAATGAAAATTAAATCAATTTTTGCCTCGCCAGAAAAATTTGGCAAAATGCACAAAAAAATTTTTAGACAAATATCATATATTTTTCAAATTTGTAGATCTAATTTTAAACTTTTTCATCTATTAACAAACAAAATTGAACAAAAATTAAGGAACTGCTCGTTACTTTCAACTTGTCAAAAAATGAAAATTCAATCAATTTTTGCCTCGCCAGAAAAATTTAGCAAAATGCTCAAAAAAATTTTCAGACAAATATCATATATTTTCCATATTTTTAGATCTGATTTCAAACTTTTTCATCTATTAACGAACAAAATTGAACAAAAATTATATAACTGCGCGGTACTTTCATCTTGTCAAAAAATGAAAATTCAATCAATTTTTGCCTCGCCAGAAAAATAAGGCAAAATGCACTAAAAAATTTTCAGACAAATATCATATATTTTCCATATTTGTAGATATAATTTTAAACTATTTCATCTATTAACGAACAAAATTGAACAAAAATTATAGAACTGCGCGGTACTTTCATCTTGTCAAAAAATGAAAATTAAATCAATTTTTGCCTTGCCAGAAAAATTTGGCAAAATGCACAAAAAAATTTTTAGACAAATATCATATATTTTTCAAATTTGTAGATCTAATTTTAAACTTTTTCATCTATTAACGAACAAAATTGAACAATAATTGAAGGACTGCGCGTAAATTTCAACTTGTCAAAAAATGAAAATTCAATCGACTTTTGCCTCCCCAGAAAATTTGGCAAAATGCACAAAAAAATTTCAGACAAATATCAATTATTTTCCATATTTCTAGATATAATTTTAAACTTTTTCATCTATTAACAAACAAAATTGAACAAAAATTAAAGAACTGCGCGTTAATTTTAACTTGTCAAAAAATGAAAATTCAATCAATTTTTGCCTCCCCAGAAAAATTTAGCAAAATGCACAAAAAAATTTTCAGACAAATATCAATTCTTTTCCATATTTCTAGATATAATTTTAAACTTTTTTATCTATTAACGAACAAAATTGAACAAAAATTATATAACTGCGTGGTACTTTCATCTTGTCAAAAAATGAAAATTCAATCAATTTTTGCCTCGCCAGAAAAATAAGGCAAAATGCACTAAAAAATTTTCAGACAAATATCATATATTTTTCATATTTGTAGATATAATTTTAAACTATTTCATCTAATAACGAACAAAATTGAACAAAAATTATAGAACTGCGCGGTACTTTCATCTTGTCAAAAAATGAAAATTAAATCAATTTTTGCCTTGCCAGAAAAATTTGGCAAAATGCACAAAAAAATTTTTAGACAAATATCATATATTTTTCAAATTTGTAGATCTAATTTTAAACTTTTTCATCTATTAACGAACAAAATTGAACAATAATTGAAGGACTGCGCGTAAATTTCAACTTGTCAAAAAATGAAAATTCAATCGACTTTTGCCTCCCCAGAAAATTTGGCAAAATGCACAAAAAAATTTTCAGACAAATATCAATTATTTTCCATATTTCTAGATATAATTTTAAACTTTTTCATCTATTAACAAACAAAATTGAACAAAAATCGACTAACTGCGCGTTACTTTCAACTTGTCAAAAAATGAAAATTCAATCAATTTTTGCCTCGCCAGAAAAATTTGGCAAAATGCACAAAAAAATTTTCAGACAAATATCAATTATTTTCCATATTTTTAGATCTAATTTCAAACTTTTTCATCTATTAACATTCAAAATTGAACATAAATTGAAGGACTTCGCGTTTTTTTTTCAACTTGTCAAAAAATGAAATTTCAATCAATTTTTGCCTCCCCAGAAAAATTTAGCAAAATGCACAAAAAAATTGTCAGGCAAATATTAATTATTTTCCAAATTTTTAAAAATAATTTCACACTATTTCATCTAGTAACAAACAAAATTGAACAAAAAATGACGAACTGCGCGTTACTTTCAACTTGTCAAAAAATGAAAATTCAATCAATTTTTGCCTCGCCAGAAAAATTTGGCAAAATGCACAAAAAAATTTTCAGACAAATATCAATTATTTTCCATATTTTTAGATCTAATTTCATACTTTTTTATCTATTAACAATCAAAATTGAACATAAATTGAAGGACTTCGCGTTTTTTTCAACTTGTCAAAAAATGAAATTTCAATCAATTTTTGCCTCCCCAGAAAAATTTAGCAAAATGCACAAAAAAATTGTCAGGCAAATATCAATTATTTTTCAAATTTTTAGATATAATTTCACACTATTTCATCTAGTAACAAACAAAATTGAACAAAAATTATAGAACTGCGCGTTACTTTCAACTTGTCAAAAAATGAAAATTCAATCAATTTTTGCCTCCCCAGAAAAATTTAGCAAAATGCACAAAAAAATTTTCAGACAAATATCAATTATTTTCCATATTTCTAGATATAATTTTAAACTTTTTTATCTATTAACAAAAAAAATTGAACAAAAACTAAAGAACTGCGCGTTACTTTCAACTTGTCAAAAAATGAAAATTAAATCAATTTTTGCCTCGCCAGAAAAATTTGGCAAAATGCACAAAAAAAATTTTAGACAAATATCATATATTTTTCAAATTTGTAGATCTAATTTCAAACTTATTTATCTATTAACAATCAAAATTGAACATAAATTGAAGGACTTCGCGTTTTTTTCAACTTGTCAAAAAATGAAATTTCAATCAATTTTTGCCTCCCCAGAAAATTTGGCAAAATGCACAAAAAAATTTTCAGACAAATATCAATTATTTTCCATATTTCTAGATCTAATTTTAAACTTTTTCATCTATTAACAAACAAAATTGAACAAAAATTAAGGAACTGCTCGTTACTTTCAACTTGTCAAAAAATGAAAATTCAATCAATTTTTGCCTCGCCAGAAAAATTTAGCAAAATGCTTAAAAAAAATTTTCAGACAAATATCATATATTTTCCATATTTTTAGATCTGATTTCAAACTTTTTCATCTATTAACAAAAAAAATTGAACAAAAATTAAAGAACTGAGCGTTTCTTTCATCTTGTCAAAAAATGAAAATTCAATCAATTTTTGCCTCCCCAGAAAAATTTAGCAAAATGCACAAAAAAATTGTCAGGCAAATATCAATTATTTTCCAAATTTTTAGATATAATTTCACACTATTTCATCTAGTAACAAACAAAATTGAACAAAAATCGACGAATTGCGCGTTACTTTCAATTTGTCAAAAAATGAAAATTCAATCAATTTTTGCCTCGCCAGAAAAATTTGGCAAACTGCACAAAAAAATTTTCAGACAAATATCAATTATTTTTCATATTTGTAGATCTAATTTCAAAATTTTTCATCTATTATCGAACAAAATTGAACAAAAATTGAAGGACTGCGCGTTACTTTCAACTTGTTAAAAAATGAAAATTCAATCAATTTTTGCCTCGCCAGAAAAATTTGGCAAAATACACAAAAAAATTTTCAGACAAATATCAATTATTTTCCATGTTTTTAGATCTAATTTCAAACTTTTTCATCTATTAACAATCAAAATTGAACATAAATTGAAGGACTTCGCGTTTTTTTCAACTTGTCAAAAAATGAAATTTCAATCAATTTTTGCCTCCCCAGAAAAATTTAGCAAAATGCACAAAAAATTGTCAGGCAAATATCAATTATTTTTCAAATTTTAAGATATAATTTCAAACTATTTCATCTGGTAACAAACAAAATTGAACAAAAAATGACGAACTGCGCGTTACTTTCAACTTGTCAAAAAATGAAAATTCAATCAATTTTTGCCTCGCCAGAAAAATTTGGCAAAATGCACAAAAAAATTTTCAGACAAATATCAATTATTTTCCATATTTTTAGATCTAATTTCATACTTTTTTATCTATTAACAATCAAAATTGAACATAAATTGAAGGACTTCGCGTTTTTTTCAACTTGTCAAAAAATGAAATTTCAATCAATTTTTGCCTCCCCAGAAAAATTTAGCAAAATGCACAAAAAAATTGTCAGGCAAATATCAATTATTTTTCAAATTTTTAGATATAATTTCACACTATTTCATTTAGTAACAAACAAAATTGAACAAAAATTATAGAACTGCGCGTTACTTTCAACTTGTCAAAAAATGAAAATTCAATCAATTTTTGCCTCCCCAGAAAAATTTAGCAAAATGCACAAAAAAATTTTCAGACAAATATCAATTATTTTCCATATTTCTAGATATAATTTTAAACTTTTTTATCTATTAACAAAAAAAATTGAACAAAAACTAAAGAACTGCGCGTTACTTTCAACTTGTCAAAAAATGAAAATTAAATCAATTTTTGCCTCGCCAGAAAAATTTGGCAAAATGCACAAAAAAAATTTTAGACAAATATCATATATTTTTCAAATTTGTAGATCTAATTTTAAACTTTTTCATCTATTAACAAACAAAATTGAACAAAAATTAAGGAACTGCTCGTTACTTTCAACTTGTCAAAAAATGAAAATTCAATCAATTTTTGCCTCGCCAGGAAAATTTAGCAAAATGCTTAAAAAAAATTTTCAGACAAATATCATATATTTTCCATATTTTTAGATCTGATTTCAAACTTTTTCATCTATTAACGAACAAAATTGAACAAAAATTTTATAACTGCGCGGGACTTTCATCTTGTCAAAAAATGAAAATTCAATCAATTTTTGCCTCGCCAGAAAAATAAGGCAAAATGCACTAAAAAATTTTCAGACAAATATCATATATTTTCCATATTTGTAGATATAATTTTAAACTATTTTATCTATTAACGAACAAAATTGAACAAAAATTATAGAACTGCGCGGTACTTTCATCTTGTCAAAAAATGAAAATTAAATCAATTTTTGCCTTGCCAGAAAAATTTGGCAAAATGCACAAAAAAATTTTTAGACAAATATCATATATTTTTCAAATTTGTAGATCTAATTTCAAACTTTTTTATCTATTAACAATCAAAATTGAACATAAATTGAAGGACTTCGCGTTTTTTTCAACTTGTCAAAAAATGAAATTTCAATCAATTTTTGCCTCCCCAGAAAATTTGGCAAAATGCACAAAAAAATTTTCAGACAAATATCAATTATTTTCCATATTTCTAGATCTAATTTTAAACTTTTTCATCTATTAACAAACAAAATTGAACAAAAATTAAGGAACTGCTCGTTACTTTCAACTTGTCAAAAAATGAAAATTCAATCAATTTTTGCCTCGCCAGAAAAATTTAGCAAAATGCTTAAAAAAAATTTTCAGACAAATATCATATATTTTCCATATTTTTAGATCTGATTTCAAACTTTTTCATCTATTAACAAACGAAATTGAACAAAAATTAAAGAACTGCGCGTTTCTTTCATCTTGTCAAAAAATGAAAATTCAATCAATTTTTGCCTCCCCAGAAAAATTTAGCAAAATGCACAAAAAAATTGTCAGGCAAATATCAATTATTTTCCAAATTTTTAGATATAATTTCACACTATTTCATCTAGTAACAAACAAAATTGAACAAAAATTGAAGGACTGCGCGTTACTTTCAACTTGTTAAAAAATGAAAATTCAATCAATTTTTGCCTCGCCAGAAAAATTTGGCAAAATACACAAAAAAATTTTCAGACAAATATCAATTATTTTCCATGTTTTTAGATCTAATTTCAAACTTTTTCATCTATTAACAATCAAAATTGAACATAAATTGAAGGACTTCGCGTTTTTTTCAACTTGTCAAAAAATGAAATTTCAATCAATTTTTGCCTCCCCAGAAAAATTTAGCAAAATGCACAAAAAATTGTCAGGCAAATATCAATTATTTTCCAAATTTTTAGATATAATTTCAAACTATTTCATCTAGTAACAAACAAAATTGAACAAAAAATGACGAACTGCGCGTTACTTTCAACTTGTCAAAAAATGAAAATTCAATCAATTTTTGCCTCGCCAGAAAAATTTGGCAAAATGCACAAAAAAATTTTCAGACAAATATCAATTATTTTCCATATTTTTAGATCTAATTTCATACTTTTTTATCTATTAACAATCAAAATTAAACATAAATTGAAGGACTTCGCGTTTTTTTCAACTTGTCAAAAAATGAAATTTCAATCAATTTTTGCCTCCCCAGAAAAATTTAGCAAAATGCACAAAAAAATTGTCAGGCAAATATCAATTATTTTTCAAATTTTTAGATATAATTTCACACTATTTCATCTAGTAACAAACAAAATTGAACAAAAATTATAGAACTGCGCGTTACTTTCAACTTGTCAAAAAATGAAAATTCAATCAATTTTTGCCTCCCCAGAAAAATTTAGCAAAATGCACAAAAAAATTTTCAGACAAATATCAATTATTTTCCATATTTCTAGATATAATTTTAAACTTTTTTATCTATTAACAAAAAAAATTGAACAAAAACTAAAGAACTGCGCGTTACTTTCAACTTGTCAAAAAATGAAAATTAAATCAATTTTTGCCTCGCCAGAAAAATTTGGCAAAATGCACAAAAAAAATTTTAGACAAATATCATATATTTTTCAAATTTGTAGATCTAATTTTAAACTTTTTCATCTATTAACAAACAAAATTGAACAAAAATTAAGGAACTGCTCGTTACTTTCAACTTGTCAAAAAATGAAAATTCAATCAATTTTTGCCTCGCCAGGAAAATTTAGCAAACTGCACAAAAAAATTTTCAGACAAATATCAATTATTTTTCATATTTGTAGATCTAATTTCAAAATTTTTCATCTATTATCGAACAAAATTGAACAAAAATTGAAGGACTGCGCGTTACTTTCAACTTGTTAAAAAATGAAAATTCAATCAATTTTTGCCTCGCCAGAAAAATTTGGCAAAATACACAAAAAAATTTTCTGACAAATATCAATTATTTTCCATGTTTTTAGATCTAATTTCAAACTTTTTCATCTATTAACAATCAAAATTGAACATAAATTGAAGGACTTCGCGTTTTTTTCAACTTGTCAAAAAATGAAATTTCAATCAATTTTTGCCTCCCCAGAAAAATTTAGCAAAATGCACAAAAAATTGTCAGGCAAATATCAATTATTTTCCAAATTTTTAGATATAATTTCAAACTATTTCATCTGGTAACAAACAAAATTGAACAAAAAATGACGAACTGCGCGTTACTTTCAACTTGTCAAAAAATGAAAATTCAATCAATTTTTGCCTCGCCAGAAAAATTTGGCAAAATGCACAAAAAAATTTTCAGACAAATATAAATTATTTTCCATATTTTTAGATCTAATTTCATACTTTTTTATCTATTAACAATCAAAATTAAACATAAATTGAAGGACTTCGCGTTTTTTTCAACTTGTCAAAAAATGAAATTTCAATCAATTTTTGCCTCCCCAGAAAAATTTAGCAAAATGCACAAAAAAATTGTCAGGCAAATATCAATTATTTTTCAAATTTTTAGATATAATTTCACACTATTTCATCTAGTAACAAACAAAATTGAACAAAAATTATAGAACTGCGCGTTACTTTCAACTTGTCAAAAAATGAAAATTCAATCAATTTTTGCCTCCCCAGAAAAATTTAGCAAAATGCACAAAAAAATTTTCAGACAAATATCAATTATTTTCCATATTTCTAGATATAATTTTAAACTTTTTTATCTATTAACAAAAAAAATTGAACAAAAACTAAAGAACTGCGCGTTACTTTCAACTTGTCAAAAAATGAAAATTAAATCAATTTTTGCCTCGCCAGAAAAATTTGGCAAAATGCACAAAAAAAATTTTAGACAAATATCATATATTTTTCAAATTTGTAGATCTAATTTTAAACTTTTTCATCTATTAACAAACAAAATTGAACAAAAATTAAGGAACTGCTCGTTACTTTCAACTTGTCAAAAAATGAAATATCAATCAATTTTTGCCTCGCCAGGAAAATTTAGCAAAATGCTTAAAAAAAATTTTCAGACAAATATCATATATTTTCCATATTTTTAGATCTGATTTCAAACTTTTTCATCTATTAACGAACAAAATTGAACAAAAATTTTATAACTGCGCGGTACTTTCATCTTGTCAAAAAATGAAAATTCAATCAATTTTTGCCTCGCCAGAAAAATAAGGCAAAATGCACTAAAAAATTTTCAGACAAATATCATATATTTTCCATATTTGTAGATATAATTTTAAACTATTTTATCTATTAACGAACAAAATTGAACAAAAATTATAGAACTGCGCGGTACTTTCATCTTGTCAAAAAATGAAAATTAAATCAATTTTTGCCTTGCCAGAAAAATTTGGCAAAATGCACAAAAAAATTTTTAGACAAATATCATATATTTTTCAAATTTGTAGATCTAATTTCAAACTTTTTTATCTATTAACAATCAAAATTGAACATAAATTGAAGGACTTCGCGTTTTTTTCAACTTGTCAAAAAATGAAATTTCAATCAATTTTTGCCTCCCCAGAAAATTTGGCAAAATGCACAAAAAAATTTTCAGACAAATATCAATTATTTTCCATATTTCTAGATCTAATTTTAAACTTTTTCATCTATTAACAAACAAAATTGAACAAAAATTAAGGAACTGCTCGTTACTTTCAACTTGTCAAAAAATGAAAATTCAATCAATTTTTGCCTCGCCAGAAAAATTTAGCAAAATGCTTAAAAAAAATTTTCAGACAAATATCATATATTTTCCATATTTTAAGATCTGATTTCAAACTTTTTCATCTATTAACAAACAAAATTGAACAAAAATTAAAGAACTGCGCGTTTCTTTCATCTTGTCAAAAAATGAAAATTCAATCAATTTTTGCCTCCCCAGAAAAATTTAGCAAAATGCACAAAAAAATTGTCAGGCAAATATCAATTATTTTCCAAATTTTTAGATATAATTTCACACTATTTCATCTAGTAACAAACAAAATTGAACAAAAATCGACGAATTGCGCGTTACTTTCAATTTGTCAAAAAATGAAAATTCAATCAATTTTTGCCTCGCCAGAAAAATTTGGCAAACTGCACAAAAAAATTTTCAGACAAATATCAATTATTTTTCATATTTGTAGATCTAATTTCAAAATTTTTCATCTATTATCGAACAAAATTGAACAAAAATTGAAGGACTGCGCGTTACTTTCAACTTGTTAAAAAATGAAAATTCAATCAATTTTTGCCTCGCCAGAAAAATTTGGCAAAATACACAAAAAAATTTTCAGACAAATATCAATTATTTTCCATGTTTTTAGATCTAATTTCAAACTTTTTCATCTATTAACAATCAAAATTAAACATAAATTGAAGGACTTCGCGTTTTTTTCAACTTGTCAAAAAATGAAATTTCAATCAATTTTTGCCTCCCCAGAAAAATTTAGCAAAATGCACAAAAAAATTGTCAGGCAAATATCAATTATTTTTCAAATTTTTAGATATAATTTCACACTATTTCATCTAGTAACAAACAAAATTGAACAAAAATTATAGAACTGCGCGTTACTTTCAACTTGTCAAAAAATGAAAATTCAATCAATTTTTGCCTCCCCAGAAAAATTTAGCAAAATGCACAAAAAAATTTTCAGACAAATATCAATTATTTTCCATATTTCTAGATATAATTTTAAACTTTTTTATCTATTAACAAAAAAAATTGAACAAAAACTAAAGAACTGCGCGTTACTTTCAACTTGTCAAAAAATGAAAATTAAATCAATTTTTGCCTCGCCAGAAAAATTTGGCAAAATGCACAAAAAAAATTTTAGACAAATATCATATATTTTTCAAATTTGTAGATCTAATTTTAAACTTTTTCATCTATTAACAAACAAAATTGAACAAAAATTAAGGAACTGCTCGTTACTTTCAACTTGTCAAAAAATGAAAATTCAATCAATTTTTGCCTCGCCAGGAAAATTTAGCAAACTGCACAAAAAAATTTTCAGACAAATATCAATTATTTTTCATATTTGTAGATCTAATTTCAAAATTTTTCATCTATTATCGAACAAAATTGAACAAAAATTGAAGGACTGCGCGTTACTTTCAACTTGTTAAAAAATGAAAATTCAATCAATTTTTGCCTCGCCAGAAAAATTTGGCAAAATACACAAAAAAATTTTCTGACAAATATCAATTATTTTCCATGTTTTTAGATCTAATTTCAAACTTTTTCATCTATTAACAATCAAAATTGAACATAAATTGAAGGACTTCGCGTTTTTTTCAACTTGTCAAAAAATGAAATTTCAATCAATTTTTGCCTCCCCAGAAAAATTTAGCAAAATGCACAAAAAATTGTCAGGCAAATATCAATTATTTTCCAAATTTTTAGATATAATTTCAAACTATTTCATCTGGTAACAAACAAAATTGAACAAAAAATGACGAACTGCGCGTTACTTTCAACTTGTCAAAAAATGAAAATTCAATCAATTTTTGCCTCGCCAGAAAAATTTGGCAAAATGCACAAAAAAATTTTCAGACAAATATCAATTATTTTCCATATTTTTAGATCTAATTTCATACTTTTTTATCTATTAACAATCAAAATTAAACATAAATTGAAGGACTTCGCGTTTTTTTCAACTTGTCAAAAAATGAAATTTCAATCAATTTTTGCCTCCCCAGAAAAATTTAGCAAAATGCACAAAAAAATTGTCAGGCAAATATCAATTATTTTTCAAATTTTTAGATATAATTTCACACTATTTCATCTAGTAACAAACAAAATTGAACAAAAATTATAGAACTGCGCGTTACTTTCAACTTGTCAAAAAATGAAAATTCAATCAATTTTTGCCTCCCCAGAAAAATTTAGCAAAATGCACAAAAAAATTTTCAGACAAATATCAATTATTTTCCATATTTCTAGATATAATTTTAAACTTTTTTATCTATTAACAAAAAAAATTGAACAAAAACTAAAGAACTGCGCGTTACTTTCAACTTGTCAAAAAATGAAAATTAAATCAATTTTTGCCTCGCCAGAAAAATTTGGCAAAATGCACAAAAAAAATTTTAGACAAATATCATATATTTTTCAAATTTGTAGATCTAATTTTAAACTTTTTCATCTATTAACAAACAAAATTGAACAAAAATTAAGGAACTGCTCGTTACTTTCAACTTGTCAAAAAATGAAATATCAATCAATTTTTGCCTCGCCAGGAAAATTTAGCAAAATGCTTAAAAAAAATTTTCAGACAAATATCATATATTTTCCATATTTTTAGATCTGATTTCAAACTTTTTCATCTATTAACGAACAAAATTGAACAAAAATTTTATAACTGCGCGGTACTTTCATCTTGTCAAAAAATGAAAATTCAATCAATTTTTGCCTCGCCAGAAAAATAAGGCAAAATGCACTAAAAAATTTTCAGACAAATATCATATATTTTCCATATTTGTAGATATAATTTTAAACTATTTTATCTATTAACGAACAAAATTGAACAAAAATTATAGAACTGCGCGGTACTTTCATCTTGTCAAAAAATGAAAATTAAATCAATTTTTGCCTTGCCAGAAAAATTTGGCAAAATGCACAAAAAAATTTTTAGACAAATATCATATATTTTTCAAATTTGTAGATCTAATTTCAAACTTTTTTATCTATTAACAATCAAAATTGAACATAAATTGAAGGACTTCGCGTTTTTTTCAACTTGTCAAAAAATGAAATTTCAATCAATTTTTGCCTCCCCAGAAAATTTGGCAAAATGCACAAAAAAATTTTCAGACAAATATCAATTATTTTCCATATTTCTAGATCTAATTTTAAACTTTTTCATCTATTAACAAACAAAATTGAACAAAAATTAAGGAACTGCTCGTTACTTTCAACTTGTCAAAAAATGAAAATTCAATCAATTTTTGCCTCGCCAGAAAAATTTAGCAAAATGCTTAAAAAAAATTTTCAGACAAATATCATATATTTTCCATATTTTAAGATCTGATTTCAAACTTTTTCATCTATTAACAAACAAAATTGAACAAAAATTAAAGAACTGCGCGTTTCTTTCATCTTGTCAAAAAATGAAAATTCAATCAATTTTTGCCTCCCCAGAAAAATTTAGCAAAATGCACAAAAAAATTGTCAGGCAAATATCAATTATTTTCCAAATTTTTAGATATAATTTCACACTATTTCATCTAGTAACAAACAAAATTGAACAAAAATCGACGAATTGCGCGTTACTTTCAATTTGTCAAAAAATGAAAATTCAATCAATTTTTGCCTCGCCAGAAAAATTTGGCAAACTGCACAAAAAAATTTTCAGACAAATATCAATTATTTTTCATATTTGTAGATCTAATTTCAAAATTTTTCATCTATTATCGAACAAAATTGAACAAAAATTGAAGGACTGCGCGTTACTTTCAACTTGTTAAAAAATGAAAATTCAATCAATTTTTGCCTCGCCAGAAAAATTTGGCAAAATACACAAAAAAATTTTCAGACAAATATCAATTATTTTCCATGTTTTTAGATCTAATTTCAAACTTTTTCATCTATTAACAATCAAAATTGAACATAAATTGAAGGACTTCGCGTTTTTTTCAACTTGTCAAAAAATGAAATTTCAATCAATTTTTGCCTCCCCAGAAAAATTTAGCAAAATGCACAAAAAATTGTCAGGCAAATATCAATTATTTTCCAAATTTTTAGATATAATTTCAAACTATTTCATCTGGTAACAAACAAAATTGAACAAAAAATGACGAACTGCGCGTTACTTTCAACTTGTCAAAAAATGAAAATTCAATCAATTTTTGCCTCGCCAGAAAAATTTGGCAAAATGCACAAAAAAATTTTCAGACAAATATCAATTATTTTTCATATTTTAAGATCTAATTTCAAACTTTTTCATCTATTAACAATCAAAATTGAACATAAATTGAAGGACTTCGCGTTTTTTTCAACTTGTCAAAAAATGAAATTTCCATCAATTTTTGCCTCCCCAGAAAAATTTAGCAAAATGCACAAAAAAATTGTCAGGCAAATATCAATTATTTTCCAAATTTTTAGATATAATTTCACACTATTTCATCTAGTAACAAACAAAATTGAACAAAAAATGACGAACTGCGCGTTACTTTCAACTTGTCAAAAAATAAAAATTCAATCAATTTTTGCCTCGCCAGAAAAATTTAGCAAAATGCTCAAAAAAATTTTCAGACAAATATCATATATTTTCCATATTTTTAGATCTGATTTCAAACTTTTTCATCTATTAACGAACAAAATTGAACAAAAATTATATAACTGCGCGTAAATTTCAACTTGTCAAAAAATGAAAATTCAATCGACTTTTGCCTCCCCAGAAAATTTGGCAAAATGCACAAAAAAATTTTCAGACAAATATCATTTATTTTCCATATTTCTAGATAAAATTTTAAACTTTTTCATCTATTAACAAACAAAATTGAACAAAAATTAAAGAACTGCGCGTTAATTTTAACTTGTCAAAAAATGAAAATTCAATCAATTTTTGCCTCGCCAGAAAAATTTGGCAAAATGCACAAAAAAATTTTCAGACAAATATCAATTATTTTCCAAATTTTTAGATATAATTTCACACTATTTCATCTAGTAACAAACAAAATTAAACAAAAATCGACGAACTGCGCGTTACTTTCAACTTGTCAAAAAATGAAAATTCAATCAATTTTTGCCTCGCCAGAAAAATTTGGCAAAATGCACAAAAACATTTTCAGACAAATATCAATTATTTTCCATATTTTTAGATCTGATTTCAAACTTTTTTATCTATTAACGAACAAAATTGAACAAAAAATGACGAACTGCGCGTTACTTTTAACTTGTCAAAAAATAAAAATTCAATCAATTTTTGCCTCGCCAGAAAAATTTGGCAAACTGCACAAAAAAATTTTCAGACAAATATCAATTATTTTTCATATTTGTAGATCTAATTTCAAAATTTTTTATCTATTATCGAACAAAATTGAACAAAAATTGAAGGACTGCGCGTTACTTTCAACTTGTTAAAAAATGAAAATTCAATCAATTTTTGCCTCGCCAGAAAAATTTGGCAAAATGCACAAAAAAATTTTCAGACAAATATCAATTATTTTCCATATTTTTAGATCTAATTTCAAACTTTTTCATCTATTAACATTCAAAATTAAACATAAATTGAAGGACTTCGCGTTTCTTTCATCTTGACAAAAAATGAAAATTCAATCAATTTTTGCCTCCCCAGAAAAATTTAGCAAAATGCACAAAAAAAATGTCAGGCAAATATCAATTATTTTCCAAATTTTTAGATATAATTTCACACTATTTCATCTAGTAACAAACAAAATTGAACAAAAAATGACGAACTGCGCGTTACTTTCAACTTGTCAAAAAATGAAAATTCAATCAATTTTTGCCTCGCCAGAAAAATTTTGCAAAATGCACAAAAACATTTTCAGACAAATATCAATTATTTTCCATATTTTTAGATCTGATTTCAAACTTTTTTATCTATTAACGAACAAAATTGAACAAAAATTGAAGGACTGCGCGTTACTTTCATCTTGACAAAAAATGAAAATTCAATCAATTTTTGCCTCGCCAGAAAAATTTGGCAAAATGCACAAAAAAATTTTCAGACAAATATCAATTATTTTCCATATTTTTAGATCTAATTTCAAACTTTTTCATCTATTAACAATCAAAATTGAACATAATTTGAAGGACTTCGCGTTTTTTTCAACTTGTCAAAAAATGAAATTTCAATCAATTTTTGCCTCCCCAGAAAAATTTAGCAAAATGCACAAAAAAATTGTCAGGCAAATATCAATTATTTTCCAAATTTTTAAGATATAATTTCACACTATTTCATCTAGTAACAAACAAAATTGAACAAAAAATGACGAACTGCGCGTTACTTTCAACTTGTCAAAAAATGAAAATTCAATCAATTTTTGCCTTGCCAGAAAAATTTGGCAAAATGCACAAAAACATTTTCAGACAAATATCAATTATTTTCCATATTTTTAGATCTGATTTTAAAATTTTTAATCTATTAACGAACAAAATTGAACAAAAATTGAAGGACTGCGCGTTACTTTCATCTTAACAAAAAATGAAAATTCAATCAATTTTTGCCTCCCCAGAAAAATTTAGCAAAATGCACAAAAAAATTGTCAGGCAAATATCAATTATTTTCCAAATTTTTAGATATAATTTCACACTATTTCATCTAGTAACAAACAAAATTGAACAAAAAATGACGAACTGCGCGTTACTTTCAACTTGTCAAAAAATGAAAATTCAATCAATTTTTGCCTCGCCAGAAAAATTTGGCAAAATGCACAAAAACATTTTCAGACAAATATCAATTATTTTCCATATTTTTAGATCTGATTTTTAACTTTTTTATCTATTAACGAACAAAATTGAACAAAAATTGAAGGACTGCGCGTTACTTTCATCTTGACAAAAAATGAAAATTCAATCAATTTTTGCCTCGCCAGAAAAATTTGGCAAAATGCACAAAAAAATTTTCAGACAAATATCAATTATTTTCCATATTTTTAGATCTAATTTCAAACTTTTTCATCTATTAACAATCAAAATTGAACATAATTTGAAGGACTTCGCGTTTTTTTCAACTTGTCAAAAAATGAAATTTCAATCAATTTTTGCCTCCCCAGAAAAATTTAGCAAAATGCACAAAAAAATTGTCAGGCAAATATCAATTATTTTCCAAATTTTTAAGATATAATTTCACACTATTTCATCTAGTAACAAACAAAATTGAACAAAAAATGACGAACTGCGCGTTACTTTCAACTTGTCAAAAAATGAAAATTCAATCAATTTTTGCCTCGCCAGAAAAATTTGGCAAAATGCACAAAAACATTTTCAGACAAATATCAATTATTTTCCATATTTTTAGATCTGATTTCAAACTTTTTTATCTATTAACGAACAAAATTGAACAAAAATTGAAGGACTGCGCGTTACTTTCATCTTAACAAAAAATGAAAATTCAAGCAATTTTTGCCTCGCCAGAAAAATTTAGCAAAATGCACAAAAACATTTTCAGACAAATATCATATATTTTTCATATTTGTAGATCTAATTTCAAAATTTTTCATCTATTATCGAACAAAATTGAACAAAAATTGAAGGACTGCGCATTACTTTCAACTTGTTAAAAAATGAAAATTCAATCAATTTTTGCCTCGCCAGAAAAATTTGGCAAAATGCACAGAAAAATTTTCAGACAAATATCAATTATTTTCCATATTTCTAGATATAATTTTAAACTTTTTTATCTATTAACGAACAAAATTGAACAAAAATTGAAGGACTGCGCGTTACTTTCATATTAACAAAAAATGAAAATTCAAGCAATTTTTGCCTCGCCAGAAAAATTTAGCAAAATGCACAAAAAAATTTTCAGACAAATATCAATTATTTTCCATATTTTTAGATCTAATTTCAAACTTTTTCATCTATTAACAATCAAAATTGAACATAAATTGAAGGACTTCGCGTTTTTTTCAACTTGTCAAAAAATGAAATTTCAATCAATTTTTGCATCCCCAGAAAAATTTAGCAAAATGCACAAAAAAATTGTCAGGCAAATATCAATTATTTTCCAAAATTTTAGATATAATTTCACACTATTTCATCTAGTAACAAACAAAATTGAACAAAAAATGACGAACTGCGCGTTACTTTCAACTTGTCAAAAAATGAAAATTCAATCAATTTTTGCCTCGCCAGAAAAATTTAGCAAAATGCTCAAAAAAATTTTCAGACAAATATCATATATTTTCCATATTTTTAGATCTGATTTCAAACTTTTTCATCTATTAACGAACAAAATTGAACAAAAATTGAAGGACTGCGCGTTACTTTCATCTTAACAAAAAATGAAAATTCAATCAATTTTTGCCTCCCCAGAAAAATTTGGCAAAATGCACAAAAACATTTTCAGACAAATATCAATTATTTTCCATATTTTTAGATCTGATTTCAAACTTTTTTATCTATTAACGAACAAAATTGAACAAAAATTGAAGGACTGCGCGTTACTTTCATCTTAACAAAAAATGAAAATTCAAGCAATTTTTGCCTCGCCAGAAAAATTTAGCAAAATGCACAAAAAAATTTTCAGACAAATATCATATATTTTCCATATTTTTAGATCTGATTTCAAACTTTTTCATCTACTAACGAACAAAATTGAACAAAAATTATAGAACTGCGCGGTACTTTCATCTTGTCAAAAAATGAAAATTCAATCAATTTTTGCATCGCCAGAAAAATTTGGTAAAATGCACAAAAAAATTTTCAGACAAATATCAATTATTTTTCATATTTCTGTATCTAATTTTAAACTTTTTCGCCCATTATCAAACAAAATTAAACAAGAATTGAAGGACTGCGCGTTACTTTCAACTTGTCAAAAAATGAAAATTAAATCAATTTTTGCCTTGCCAGAAAAATTTGGCAAAATGCACAAAAAAATTTTTAGACAAATATCATATATTTTTCAAATTTGTAGATCTAATTTTAAACTTTTTCATCTATTAACAATCAAAATTGAACATAAATTGAAGGACTTTGCGTTTTTTTCAACTTGTCAAAAAATGAAAATTCAATCAATTTTTGCCTCCCCAGAAAAATTTAGCAAAATGCACAAAAAAATTGTCAGGCAAATATCAATTATTTTCCAAATTTTTAGATATAATTTCACACTATTTCATCTAGTAACAAACAAAATTGAACAAAAAATGACGAACTGCGAGTTACTTTCAACTTGTCAAAAAATGAAAATTCAATCAATTTTTGCCTCGCTAGAAAAATTTGGCAAAATGCACAAAAAAATTTTCAGACAAATATCAATTATTTTCCATATTTTAAGATCTAATTTCAAACTTTTTCATCTATTAACAATCAAAATTGAACATAAATTGAAGGACTTCGCGTTTTTTTCAACTTGTCAAAAAATGAAATTTCAATCAATTTTTGCCTCCCCAGAAAAATTTAGCAAAATGCACAAAAAAATTGTCAGGCAAATATCAATTATTTTCCAAATTTTTAGATATAATTTCACACTATTTCATCTAGTAACAAACAAAATTGAACAAAAAATGACAAACTGCGCTTTACTTTCAACTTGTCAAAAAATGAAAATTCAATCAATTTTTGCCTCGCCAGAAAAATTTGGCAAAATGCACAAAAAAATTTTTAGACAAATATCAATTATTTTCCAAATTTTTAAATATAATTTCACACTATTTCATCTAGTAACAAACAAAATTGAACAAAAATTATAGAACTGCGCGTTACTTTCAACTTGTCAAAAAATGAAAATTCAATCAATTTTTGCCTTGCCAGAAAAATTTAGCAAAATGCTCAAAAAAATTTTCAGACAAATATCATATATTTTCCATATTTTTAGATCTGATTTCAAACTTTTTCATCTATTAACGAACAAAATTGAACAAAAATTATATAACTGCGCGGTACTTTCATCTTGTCAAAAAATGCAAATTCAATCAATTTTTGCCTCGCCAGAAAAATAAGGCAAAATGCACAAAAAAATTTTCAGACAAATATCAATTATTTTCCATATTTTTAGATCTAATTTCAAACTTTTTCATCTATTAACAATAAAAATTAAACATAAATTGAAGGACTTCGCGTTTTTTTCAACTTGTCAAAAAATGAAATTTCAATCAATTTTTGCCTCCCCAGAAAAATTTAGCAAAATGCACAAAAAAATTGTCAGGCAAATATCAATTATTTTCCAAATTTTTAGATATAATTTCACACTATTTCATCTAGTAACAAACAAAATTGAACAAAAATTATAGAACTGCGCGTTACTTTCAACTTGTCAAAAAATGAAAATTCAATCAATTTTTGCCTCCCCAGAAAAATTTAGCAAAATGCACAAAAAAATTTTCAGACAAATATAAATTATTTTCCATATTTCTAGATATAATTTTAAACTTTTTTATCTATTAACAAAAAAAATTGAACAAAAACTAAAGAACTGCTCGTTACTTTCAACTTGTCAAAAAATGAAAATTCAATCAATTTTTGCCTCGCCAGAAAAATTTGGCAAAATGCACAAAAACATTTTCAGACAAATATCAATTATTTTCCATATTTTTAGATCTGATTTCAAACTTTTTAATCTATTAACGAACAAAATTGAACAAAAATTGAAGGACTGCGCGTTACTTTCATCTTAACAAAAAATGAAAATTCAATCAATTTTTGCCTCCCCAGAAAAATTTAGCAAAATGCACAAAAAAATTGTCAGGCAAATATCAATTATTTTCCAAATTTTTAGATATAATTTCACACTATTTCATCTAGTAACAAACAAAATTGAACAAAAAATGACGAACTGCGCGTTACTTTCAACTTGTCAAAAAATGAAAATTCAATCAATTTTTGCCTCGCCAGAAAAATTTGGCAAAATGCACAAAAACATTTTCAGACAAATATCAATTATTTTCCATATTTTTAGATCTGATTTCAAACTTTTTAATCTATTAACGAACAAAATTGAACAAAAATTGAAGGACTTCGCGTTTTTTTCAACTTGTGAAAAAATGAAATTTCAATCAATTTTTGCCTCCCCAGAAAAATTTAGCAAAATGCACAAAAAAATTGTCAGGCAAATATCAATTATTTTCCAAATTTTTAAGATATAATTTCAAACTTTTTTATCTATTAACGAACAAAATTGAACAAAAAATGACGAACTGCGCGTTACTTTTAACTTGTCAAAAAATGAAAATTCAATCAATTTTTGCCTCGCCAGAAAAATTTGGCAAACTGCACAAAAAAATTTTCAGACAAATATCAATTATTTTTCATATTTGTAGATCTAATTTCAAAATTTTTTATCTATTATCGAACAAAATTGAACAAAAATTGAAGGACTGCGCGTTACTTTCAACTTGTTAAAAAATGAAAATTCAATCAATTTTTGCCTCGCCAGAAAAATTTGGCAAAATGCACAAAAAAATTTTCAGACAAATATCAATTATTTTCCATATTTTTAGATCTAATTTCAAACTTTTTCATCTATTAACATTCAAAATTAAACATAAATTGAAGGACTTCGCGTTTCTTTCATCTTGTCAAAAAATGAAAATTCAATCAATTTTTGCCTCCCCAGAAAAATTTAGCAAAATGCACAAAAAAAATGTCAGGCAAATATCAATTATTTTCCAAATTTTTAGATATAATTTCACACTATTTCATCTAGTAACAAACAAAATTGAACAAAAAATGACGAACTGCGCGTTACTTTCAACTTGTCAAAAAATGAAAATTCAATCAATTTTTGCCTCGCCAGAAAAATTTTGCAAAATGCACAAAAACATTTTCAGACAAATATCATTTATTTTCCATATTTTTAGATCTGATTTCAAACTTTTTAATCTATTAACGAACAAAATTGAACAAAAATTGAAGGACTGCGCGTTACTTTCATCTTAACAAAAAATGAAAATTCAATCAATTTTTGCCTCCCCAGAAAAATTTAGCAAAATGCACAAAAAAATTGTCAGGCAAATATCAATTATTTTCCAAATTTTTAGATATAATTTCACACTATTTCATCTAGTAACAAACAAAATTGAACAAAAAATGACGAACTGCGCGTTACTTTCAACTTGTCAAAAAATGAAAATTCAATCAATTTTTGCCTCGCCAGAAAAATTTGGCAAAATGCACAAAAACATTTTCAGACAAATATCAATTATTTTCCATATTTTTAGATCTGATTTCAAACTTTTTTATCTATTAACGAACAAAATTGAACAAAAATTGAAGGACTGCGCGTTACTTTCATCTTGACAAAAAATGAAAATTCAATCAATTTTTGCCTCCCCAGAAAAATTTAGCAAAATGCACAAAAAAATTGTCAGGCAAATATCAATTATTTTCCAAATTTTTAGATATAATTTCACACTATTTCATCTAGTAACAAACAAAATTGAACAAAAAATGACGAACTGCGCGTTACTTTCAACTTGTCAAAAAATGAAAATTCAATCAATTTTTGCCTCGCCAGAAAAATTTGGCAAAATGCACAAAAACATTTTCAGACAAATATCAATTATTTTCCATATTTTTAGATCTGATTTCAAACTTTTTTATCTATTAACGAACAAAATTGAACAAAAATTGAAGGACTGCGCGTTACTTTCATCTTGACAAAAAATGAAAATTCAATCAATTTTTGCCTCGCCAGAAAAATTTGGCAAAATGCACAAAAAAATTTTCAGACAAATATCAATTATTTTCCATATTTTTAGATCTAATTTCAAACTTTTTCATCTATTAACAATCAAAATTGAACATAATTTAAAGGACTTCGCGTTTTTTTCAACTTGTCAAAAAATGAAAATTCAATCAATTTTTGCCTCCCCAGAAAAATTTAGCAAAATGCACAAAAGAAATGTCAGGCAAATATCACTTATTTTCCAAATTTTTAGATATAATTTCACACTATTTCATCTAGTAACAAACAAAATTGAACAAAAAATGACGAACTGCGCGTTACTTTCAACTTGTCAAAAAATGAAAATTCAATCAATTTTTGCCTCGCCAGAAAAATTTTGCAAAATGCACAAAAACATTTTCAGACAAATATCAATTATTTTCCATATTTTTAGATCTGATTTCAAACTTTTTAATCTATTAACGAACAAAATTGAACAAAAATTGAAGGACTGCGCGTTACTTTCATCTTAACAAAAAATGAAAATTCAATCAATTTTTGCCTCCCCAGAAAAATTTAGCAAAATGCACAAAAAAATTGTCAGGCAAATATCAATTATTTTCCAAATTTTTAGATATAATTTCACACTATTTCATCTAGTAACAAACAAAAGTGAACAAAAAATGACGAACTGCGCGTTACTTTCAACTTGTCAAAAAATGAAAATTCAATCAATTTTTGCCTCGCCAGAAAAATTTGGCAAAATGCACAAAAACATTTTCAGACAAATATCAATTATTTTCCATATTTTTAGATCTGATTTCAAACTTTTTCATCTATTAACAATCAAAATTGAACATAATTTGAAGGACTTCGCGTTTTTTTCAACTTGTCAAAAAATGAAATTTCAATCAATTTTTGCCTCCCCAGAAAAATTTAGCAAAATGCACAAAAAAATTGTCAGGCAAATATCAATTATTTTCCAAATTTTTAAGATATAATTTCACACTATTTCATCTAGTAACAAACAAAATTGAACAAAAAATGACGAACTGCGCGTTACTTGCAACTTGTCAAAAAATGAAAATTCAATCAATTTTTGCCTCGCCAGAAAAATTTGGCAAAATGCACAAAAACATTTTCAGACAAATATCAATTATTTTCCATATTTTTAGATCTGATTTTAAACTTTTTGATCTATTAACGAACAAAATTGAACAAAAATTGAAGGACTGCGCGTTACTTTCATCTTAACAAAAAATGAAAATTCAAGCAATTTTTGCCTCGCCAGAAAAATTTAGCAAAATAAACAAAAACATTTTCAGACAAATATCATATATTTTTCATATTTGTAGATCTAATTTCAAAATTTTTCATCTATTATCGAACAAAATTGAACAAAAATTGAAGGACTGCGCGTTACTTTCAACTTGTTAAAAAATGAAAATTCAATCAATTTTTGCCTCGCCAGAAAAATTTGGCAAAATGCACAGAAAAATTTTCAGACAAATATCAATTATTTTCCATATTTCTAGATATAATTTTAAACTTTTTTCTCTATTAACAAACAAAATTGAACAAAAATTAAAGAACTGCGCGTTACTTTCATCTTGTCAAAAAATGAAATTTCAATACATTTTTGCCTCGCCAGAAAAATTTAGCAAAATGCACAAAAAAATTTTCAGACAAATATCATATATTTTCCATATTTTTAAAACTGATTTCAAACTTTTTCATCTACTAACGAACAAAATTGAACAAAAATTATAGAACTGCGCGGTACTTTCATCTTGTCAAAAAATGAAAATTCAATCAATTTTTGCATCGCCAGAAAAATTTGGTAAAATGCACAAAAAAATTTTCAGACAAATATCAATTATTTTTCATATTTCTGTATCTGATTTCAAACTTTTTTATCTATTAACGAACAAAATTGAACAAAAAATAACGAACTGCGCGTTACTTTTAACTTGTCAAAAAATGAAAATTCAATCAATTTTTGCCTCGCCAGAAAAATTTAGCAAAATGCACAAAAAAATTGTCAGGCAAATATCAATTATTTTCCAAATTTTTAGATATAATTTCACACTATTTCATCTAGTAACAAACAAAATTGAACAAAAAATGACGAACTGCGCGTTACTTTCAACTTGTCAAAAAATGAAAATTCAATCAATTTTTGCCTCGCCAGAAAAATTTTGCAAAATGCACAAAAACATTTTCAGACAAATATAAATTATTTTCCATATTTTTAGATCTGATTTCAAACTTTTTAATCTATTAACGAACAAAATTGAACAAAAATTGAAGGACTGCGCGTTACTTTCATCTTAACAAAAAATGAAAATTCAATCAATTTTTGCCTCCCCAGAAAAATTTAGCAAAATGCACAAAAAAATTGTCAGGCAAATATCAATTATTTTCCATATTTTTAGATCTAATTTCAAACTTTTTCATCTATTAACAATCAAAATTGAACATAATTTGAAGGACTGCGCGTTACTTTCATCTTAACAAAAAATGAAAATTCAAGCAATTTTTGCCTCGCCAGAAAAATTTAGCAAAATGCACAAAAACATTTTCAGGCAAATATCAATTATTTTCCAAATTTTTAAGATATAATTTCACACCATTTCATCTAGTAACAAACAAAATTGAACAAAAAATGACGAACTGCGCGTTACTTTCAACTTGTCAAAAAATGAAAATTCAATCAATTTTTGCCTCGCCAGAAAAATTTGGCAAAATGCACAAACACATTTTCAGACAAATATCAATTATTTTTTATATTTTAAGATCTGATTTCAAACTTTTTTATCTATTAACGAACAAAATTGAACAAAAATTGAAGGACTGCGCGTTACTTTCATCTTAACAAAAAATGAAAATTCAAGCAATTTTTGCCTCGCCAGAAAAATTTAGCAAAATGCACAAAAACATTTTCAGACAAATATCATATATTTTTCATATTTGTAGATCTAATTTCAAAATTTTTCATCTATTATCGAACAAAATTGAACAAAAATTGAAGGACTGCGCGTTACTTTCAACTTGTTAAAAAATGAAAATTCAATCAATTTTTGCCTCGCCAGAAAAATTTGGCAAAATGCACAGAAAAATTTTCAGACAAATATCAATTATTTTCCATATTTCTAGATATAATTTTAAACTTTTTTCTCTATTAACAAACAAAATTGAACAAAAATTAAAGAACTGCGCGTTACTTTCATCTTGTCAAAAAATGAAATTTCAATACATTTTTGCCTCGCCAGAAAAATTTAGCAAAATGCACAAAAAAATTTTCAGACAAATATCATATGTTTTCCATATTTTTAGATCTGATTTCAAACTTTTTCATCTACTAACGAACAAAATTGAACAAAAATTATAGAACTGCGCGGTACTTTCATCTCGTCAAAAAATGAAAATTCAATCAATTTTTGCATCGCCAGAAAAATTTGGTAAAATGCACAAAAAAATTTTCAGACAAATATCAATTATTTTTCATATTTCTGTATCTGATTTTAAACTTTTTCGCCCATTATCAAACAAAATTAAACAAGAATTAAAGGACTGCGCGTTACTTTCAACTTGTCAAAAAATGAAAATTAAATCAATTTTTGCCTTGCCAGAAAAATTTGGCAAAATGCACAAAAAAATTTTTAGACAAATATCATATATTTTTCAAATTTGTAGATCTAATTTTAAACTTTTTCATCTATTAACAATCAAAATTGAACATAAATTGAAGGACTTTGCGTTTTTTTCAACTTGTCAAAAAATGAAAATTCAATCAATTTTTGCCTCCCCAGAAAAATTTAGCAAAATGCACAAAAAAATTGTCAGGCAAATATCAATTATTTTCCAAATTTTTAGATATAATTTCACACTATTTCATCTAGTAACAAACAAAATTGAACAAAAAATGACGAACTGCGAGTTACTTTCAACTTGTCAAAAAATGAAAATTCAATCAATTTTTGCCTCGCTAGAAAAATTTGGCAAAATGCACAAAAAAATTTTCAGACAAATATCAATTATTTTTCATATTTTTAGATCTAATTTCAAAATTTTTCATCTATTAACAATCAAAATTGAACATAAATTGAAGGACTTCGCGTTTTTTTCAACTTGTCAAAAAATGAAATTTCAATCAATTTTTGCCTCCCCAGAAAAATTTAGCAAAATGCACAAAAAAATTGTCAGGCAAATATCAATTATTTTCCAAATTTTTAGATATAATTTCACACTATTTCATCTAGTAACAAACAAAATTGAACAAAAAATGACAAACTGCGCTTTACTTTCAACTTGTCAAAAAATGAAAATTCAATCAATTTTTGCCTCGCCAGAAAAATTTGGCAAAATGCACAAAAAAATTTTTAGACAAATATCAATTATTTTCCAAATTTTTAAATATAATTTCACACTATTTCATCTAGTAACAAACAAAATTGAACAAAAATTATAGAACTGCGCGTTACTTTCAACTTGTCAAAAAATGAAAATTCAATCAATTTTTGCCTCGCCAGAAAAATTTAGCAAAATGCTCAAAAAAATTTTCAGACAAATATCATATATTTTCCATATTTTTAGATCTGATTTCAAACTTTTTCATCTATTAACGAACAAAATTGAACAAAAATTATATAACTGCGCGGTACTTTCATCTTGTCAAAAAATGCAAATTCAATCAATTTTTGCCTCGCCAGAAAAATAAGGCAAAATGCACAAAAAAATTTTCAGACAAATATCAATTATTTTCCATATTTTTAGATCTAATTTCAAACTTTTTCATCTATTAACAATAAAAATTAAACATAAATTGAAGGACTTCGCGTTTTTTTCAACTTGTCAAAAAATGAAAATTCAATCAATTTTTGCCTCCCCAGAAAAATTTAGCAAAATGCACAAAAAAATTTTCAGACAAATATAAATTATTTTCCATATTTCTAGATATAATTTTAAACTTTTTTATCTATTAACAAAAAAAATTGAACAAAAACTAAAGAACTGCTCGTTACTTTCAACTTGTCAAAAAATGAAAATTCAATCAATTTTTGCCTCGCCAGAAAAATTTGGCAAAATGCACAAAAACATTTTCAGACAAATATCAATTATTTTCCATATTTTTAGATCTGATTTCAAACTTTTTAATCTATTAACGAACAAAATTGAACAAAAATTGAAGGACTGCGCGTTACTTTCATCTTAACAAAAAATGAAAATTCAATCAATTTTTGCCTCCCCAGAAAAATTTAGCAAAATGCACAAAAAAATTGTCAGGCAAATATCAATTATTTTCCAAATTTTTAGATATAATTTCACACTATTTCATCTAGTAACAAACAAAATTGAACAAAAAATGACGAACTGCGCGTTACTTTCAACTTGTCAAAAAATGAAAATTCAATCAATTTTTGCCTCGCCAGAAAAATTTGGCAAAACGCACAAAAACGTTTTCAGACAAATATCAATTATTTTCCATATTTTTAGATCTGATTTCAAACTTTTTAATCTATTAACGAACAAAATTGAACAAAAATTGAAGGACTTCGCGTTTTTTTCAACTTGTCAAAAAATGAAATTTCAATCAATTTTTGCCTCCCCAGAAAAATTTAGCAAAATGCACAAAAAAATTGTCAGGCAAATATCAATTATTTTCCAAATTTTTAAGATATAATTTCAAACTTTTTTATCTATTAACGAACAAAATTGAACAAAAAATGACGAACTGCGCGTTACTTTTAACTTGTCAAAAAATGAAAATTCAATCAATTTTTGCCTCGCCAGAAAAATTTGGCAAACTGCACAAAAAAATTTTCAGACAAATATCAATTATTTTTCATATTTGTAGATCTAATTTCAAAATTTTTTATCTATTATCGAACAAAATTGAACAAAAATTAAAGGACTGCGCGTTACTTTCAACTTGTTAAAAAATGAAAATTCAATCAATTTTTGCCTCGCCAGAAAAATTTGGCAAAATGCACAAAAAAATTTTCAGACAAATATCAATTATTTTCCATATTTTTAGATCTAATTTCAAACTTTTTCATCTATTAACATTCAAAATTAAACATAAATTGAAGGACTTCGCGTTTCTTTCATCTTGTCAAAAAATGAAAATTCAATCAATTTTTGCCTCCCCAGAAAAATTTAGCAAAATGCACAAAAAAAATGTCAGGCAAATATCAATTATTTTCCAAATTTTTAGATATAATTTCACACTATTTCATCTAGTAACAAACAAAATTGAACAAAAAATGACGAACTGCGCGTTACTTTCAACTTGTCAAAAAATGAAAATTCAATCAATTTTTGCCTCGCCAGAAAAATTTTGCAAAATGCACAAAAACATTTTCAGACAAATATCAATTATTTTCCATATTTTTAGATCTGATTTCAAACTTTTTAATCTATTAACGAACAAAATTGAACAAAAATTGAAGGACTGCGCGTTACTTTCATCTTAACAAAAAATGAAAATTCAATCAATTTTTGCCTCCCCAGAAAAATTTAGCAAAATGCACAAAAAAATTGTCAGGCAAATATCAATTATTTTCCAAATTTTTAGATATAATTTCACACTATTTCATCTAGTAACAAACAAAATTGAACAAAAAATGACGAACTGCGCGTTACTTTCAACTTGTCAAAAAATGAAAATTCAATCAATTTTTGCCTCGCCAGAAAAATTTGGCAAAATGCACAAAAACATTTTCAGACAAATATCAATTATTTTCCATATTTTTAGATCTGATTTCAAACTTTTTTTATCTATTAACGAACAAAATTGAACAAAAATTGAAGGACTGCGCGTTACTTTCATCTTGACAAAAAATGAAAATTCAATCAATTTTTGCCTCGCCAGAAAAATTTGGCAAAATGCACAAAAAAATTTTCAGACAAATATCAATTATTTTCCATATTTTTAGATCTAATTTCAAACTTTTTCATCTATTAACAATCAAAATTGAACATAATTTAAAGGACTTCGCGTTTTTTTCAACTTGTCAAAAAATGAAATTTCAATCAATTTTTGCCTCCCCAGAAAAATTTAGCAAAATGCACAAAAAAATTGTCAGGCAAATATCAATTATTTTCCAAATTTTTAAGATATAATTTCACACTATTTCATCTAGTAACAAACAAAATTGAACAAAAAATGACGAACTGCGCGTTACTTTCAACTTGTCAAAAAATGAAAATTAAATCAATTTTTGCCTCACCAGAAAAATTTTGCAAAATGCACAAAAACATTTTCAGACAAATATCAATTATTTTCCATATTTTTAGATCTGATTTCAAACTTTTTAATCTATTATCGAACAAAATTGAACAAAAATTGAAGGACTGCGCGTTACTTTCATCTTAACAAAAAATGAAAATTCAATCAATTTTTGCCTCCCCAGAAAAATTTAGCAAAATGCACAAAAAAATTGTCAGGCAAATATCAATTATTTTCCAAATTTTTAGATATAATTTCACACTATTTCATCTAGTAACAAACAAAATTGAACAAAAAATGACGAACTGCGCGTTACTTTCAACTTGTCAAAAAATGAAAATTCAATCAATTTTTGCCTCGCCAGAAAAATTTGGCAAAATGCACAAAAACATTTTCAGACAAATATCAATTATTTTCCATATTTTTAGATCTGATTTCAAACTTTTTTATCTATTAACGAACAAAATTGAACAAAAATTGAAGGACTGCGCGTTACTTTCATCTTGACAAAAAATGAAAATTCAATCAATTTTTGCCTCGCCAGAAAAATTTGGCAAAATGCACAAAAAAATTTTCAGACAAATATCAATTATTTTCCATATTTTTAGATCTAATTTCAAACTTTTTCATCTATTAACAATCAAAATTGAACATAATTTAAAGGACATCGCGTTTTTTTCAACTTGTCAAAAAATGAAATTTCAATCAATTTTTGCCTCCCCAGAAAAATTTAGCAAAATGCACAAAAAAATTGTCAGGCAAATATCAATTATTTTCCAAATTTTTAAGATATAATTTCACACTATTTCATCTAGTAACAAACAAAATTGAACAAAAAATGACGAACTGCGCGTTACTTTCAACTTGTCAAAAAATGAAAATTCAATCAATTTTTGCCTCGCCAGAAAAATTTGGCAAAATGCACAAACACATTTTCAGACAAATATCAATTATTTTCCATATTTTTAGATCTGATTTCAAACTTTTTTATCTATTAACGAACAAAATTGAACAAAAATTGAAGGACTGCGCGTTACTTTCATCTTATCAAAAAATGAAAATTCAAGCAATTTTTGCCTCGCCAGAAAAATTTAGCAAAATGCACAAAAACATTTTCAGACAAATATCATATATTTTTCATATTTGAAGATCTAATTTCAAAATTTTTCATCTATTATCGAACAAAATTGAACAAAAATTGAAGGACTGCGCGTTACTTTCAACTTGTTAAAAAATGAAAATTCAATCAATTTTTGCCTCGCCAGAAAAATTTGGCAAAATGCACAGAAAAATTTTCAGACAAATATCAATTATTTTCCATATTTCTAGATATAATTTTAAACTTTTTTCTCTATTAACAAACAAAATTACACAAAAATTAAAGAACTGCGCGTTACTTTCATCTTGTCAAAAAATTAAATTTCAATACATTTTTGCCTCGCCAGAAAAATTTAGCAAAATGCACAAAAAAATTTTCAGACAAATATCATATATTTTCCATATTTTTAGATCTGATTTCAAACTTTTTCATCTACTAACGAACAAAATTGAACAAAAATTGAAGGACTGCGCGTTACTTTCATCTTAACAAAAAATGAAAATTCAATCAATTTTTGCCTCCCCAGAAAAATTTAGCAAAATGCACAAAAAAATTGTCAGGCAAATATCAATTATTTTCCAAATTTTTAGATATAATTTCACACTATTTCATCTAGTAACAAACAAAATTGAACAAAAAATGACGAACTGCGCGTTACTTTCAACTTGTCAAAAAATGAAAATTCAATCAATTTTTGCCTCGCCAGAAAAATTTGGCAAAATGCACAAAAACATTTTCAGACAAATATCAATTATTTTCCATATTTTTAGATCTGATTTCAAACTTTTTTATCTATTAACGAACAAAATTGAACAAAAATTGAAGGACTGCGCGTTACTTTCATCTTGACAAAAAATGAAAATTCAATCAATTTTTGCCTCCCCAGAAAAATTTAGCAAAATGCACAAAAAAATTGTCAGGCAAATATCAATTATTTTCCAAATTTTTAGATATAATTTCACACTATTTCATCTAGTAACAAACAAAATTGAACAAAAAATGACGAACTGCGCGTTACTTTCAACTTGTCAAAAAATGAAAATTCAATCAATTTTTGCCTCGCCAGAAAAATTTGGCAAAATGCACAAAAACATTTTCAGACAAATATCAATTATTTTCCATATTTTAAGATCTGATTTCAAACTTTTTTATCTATTAACGAACAAAATTGAACAAAAATTGAAGGACTGCGCGTTACTTTCATCTTGACAAAAAATGAAAATTCAATCAATTTTTGCCTCGCCAGAAAAATTTGGCAAAATGCACAAAAAAATTTTCAGACAAATATCAATTATTTTCCATATTTTTAGATCTAATTTCAAACTTTTTCATCTATTAACATTCAAAATTAAACATAAATTGAAGGACTTCGCGTTTCTTTCATCTTGTCAAAAAATGAAAATTCAATCAATTTTTGCCTCCCCAGAAAAATTTAGCAAAATGCACAAAAAAAATGTCAGGCAAATATCAATTATTTTCCAAATTTTTAGATATAATTTCACACTATTTCATCTAGTAACAAACAAAATTGAACAAAAAATGACGAACTGCGCGTTACTTTCAACTTGTCAAAAAATGAAAATTCAATCAATTTTTGCCTCGCCAGAAAAATTTTGCAAAATGCACAAAAACATTTTCAGACAAATATCAATTATTTTCCATATTTTTAGATCTGATTTCAAACTTTTTAATCTATTAACGAACAAAATTGAACAAAAATTGAAGGACTGCGCGTTACTTTCATCTTAACAAAAAATGAAAATTCAATCAATTTTTGCCTCCCCAGAAAAATTTAGCAAAATGCACAAAAAAATTGTCAGGCAAATATCAATTATTTTCCAAATTTTTAGATATAATTTCACACTATTTCATCTAGTAACAAACAAAATTGAACAAAAAATGACGAACTGCGCGTTACTTTCAACTTGTCAAAAAATGAAAATTCAATCAATTTTTGCCTCGCCAGAAAAATTTGGCAAAATGCACAAAAACATTTTCAGACAAATATCAATTATTTTCCATATTTTTAGATCTGATTTCAAACTTTTTTTATCTATTAACGAACAAAATTGAACAAAAATTGAAGGACTGCGCGTTACTTTCATCTTGACAAAAAATGAAAATTCAATCAATTTTTGCCTCGCCAGAAAAATTTGGCAAAATGCACAAAAAAATTTTCAGACAAATATCAATTATTTTCCATATTTTTAGATCTAATTTCAAACTTTTTCATCTATTAACAATCAAAATTGAACATAATTTAAAGGACTTCGCGTTTTTTTCAACTTGTCAAAAAATGAAATTTCAATCAATTTTTGCCTCCCCAGAAAAATTTAGCAAAATGCACAAAAAAATTGTCAGGCAAATATCAATTATTTTCCAAATTTTTAAGATATAATTTCACACTATTTCATCTAGTAACAAACAAAATTGAACAAAAAATGACGAACTGCGCGTTACTTTCAACTTGTCAAAAAATGAAAATTAAATCAATTTTTGCCTCACCAGAAAAATTTTGCAAAATGCACAAAAACATTTTCAGACAAATATCAATTATTTTCCATATTTTTAGATCTGATTTCAAACTTTTTAATCTATTAACGAACAAAATTGAACAAAAATTGAAGGACTGCGCGTTACTTTCATCTTAACAAAAAATGAAAATTCAATCAATTTTTGCCTCCCCAGAAAAATTTAGCAAAATGCACAAAAAAATTGTCAGGCAAATATCAATTATTTTCCAAATTTTTAGATATAATTTCACACTATTTCATCTAGTAACAAACAAAATTGAACAAAAAATGACGAACTGCGCGTTACTTTCAACTTGTCAAAAAATGAAAATTCAATCAATTTTTGCCTCGCCAGAAAAATTTGGCAAAATGCACAAAAACATTTTCAGACAAATATCAATTATTTTCCATATTTTTAGATCTGATTTCAAACTTTTTTATCTATTAACGAACAAAATTGAACAAAAATTGAAGGACTGCGCGTTACTTTCATCTTGACAAAAAATGAAAATTCAATCAATTTTTGCCTCGCCAGAAAAATTTGGCAAAATGCACAAAAAAATTTTCAGACAAATATCAATTATTTTCCATATTTTTAGATCTAATTTCAAACTTTTTCATCTATTAACAATCAAAATTGAACATAATTTAAAGGACATCGCGTTTTTTTCAACTTGTCAAAAAATGAAATTTCAATCAATTTTTGCCTCCCCAGAAAAATTTAGCAAAATGCACAAAAAAATTGTCAGGCAAATATCAATTATTTTCCAAATTTTTAAGATATAATTTCACACTATTTCATCTAGTAACAAACAAAATTGAACAAAAAATGACGAACTGCGCGTTACTTTCAACTTGTCAAAAAATGAAAATTCAATCAATTTTTGCCTCGCCAGAAAAATTTGGCAAAATGCACAAACACATTTTCAGACAAATATCAATTATTTTCCATATTTTTAGATCTGATTTCAAACTTTTTTATCTATTAACGAACAAAATTGAACAAAAATTGAAGGACTGCGCGTTACTTTCATCTTATCAAAAAATGAAAATTCAAGCAATTTTTGCCTCGCCAGAAAAATTTAGCAAAATGCACAAAAACATTTTCAGACAAATATCATATATTTTTCATATTTGAAGATCTAATTTCAAAATTTTTCATCTATTATCGAACAAAATTGAACAAAAATTGAAGGACTGCGCGTTACTTTCAACTTGTTAAAAAATGAAAATTCAATCAATTTTTGCCTCGCCAGAAAAATTTGGCAAAATGCACAGAAAAATTTTCAGACAAATATCAATTATTTTCCATATTTCTAGATATAATTTTAAACTTTTTTCTCTATTAACAAACAAAATTACACAAAAATTAAAGAACTGCGCGTTACTTTCATCTTGTCAAAAAATTAAATTTCAATACATTTTTGCCTCGCCAGAAAAATTTAGCAAAATGCACAAAAAAATTTTCAGACAAATATCATATATTTTCCATATTTTTAGATCTGATTTCAAACTTTTTCATCTACTAACGAACAAAATTGAACAAAAATTGAAGGACTGCGCGTTACTTTCATCTTAACAAAAAATGAAAATTCAATCAATTTTTGCCTCCCCAGAAAAATTTAGCAAAATGCACAAAAAAATTGTCAGGCAAATATCAATTATTTTCCAAATTTTTAGATATAATTTCACACTATTTCATCTAGTAACAAACAAAATTGAACAAAAAATGACGAACTGCGCGTTACTTTCAACTTGTCAAAAAATGAAAATTCAATCAATTTTTGCCTCGCCAGAAAAATTTGGCAAAATGCACAAAAACATTTTCAGACAAATATCAATTATTTTCCATATTTTAAGATCTGATTTCAAACTTTTTTATCTATTAACGAACAAAATTGAACAAAAATTGAAGGACTGCGCGTTACTTTCATCTTGACAAAAAATGAAAATTCAATCAATTTTTGCCTCGCCAGAAAAATTTGGCAAAATGCACAAAAAAATTTTCAGACAAATATCAATTATTTTCCATATTTTTAGATCTAATTTCAAACTTTTTCATCTATTAACAATCAAAATTGAACATAATTTAAAGGACTTCGCGTTTTTTTCAACTTGTCAAAAAATGAAATTTCAATCAATTTTTGCCTCCCCAGAAAAATTTAGCAAAATGCACAAAAAAATTGTCAGGCAAATATCAATTATTTTCCAAATTTTTAAGATATAATTTCACACTATTTCATCTAGTAACAAACAAAATTGAACAAAAAATGACGAACTGCGCGTTACTTTCAACTTGTCAAAAAATGAAAATTCAATCAATTTTTGCCTCGCCAGAAAAATTTTGCAAAATGCACAAAAACATTTTCAGACAAATATCAATTATTTTCCATATTTTTAGATCTGATTTCAAACTTTTTAATCTATTAACGAACAAAATTGAACAAAAATTGAAGGACTGCGCGTTACTTTCATCTTAACAAAAAATGAAAATTCAATCAATTTTTGCCTCCCCAGAAAAATTTAGCAAAATGCACAAAAAAATTGTCAGGCAAATATCAATTATTTTCCAAATTTTTAGATATAATTTCACACTATTTCATCTAGTAACAAACAAAATTGAACAAAAAATGACGAACTGCGCGTTACTTTCAACTTGTCAAAAAATGAAAATTCAATCAATTTTTGCCTCGCCAGAAAAATTTGGCAAAATGCACAAAAACATTTTCAGACAAATATCAATTATTTTCCATATTTTTAGATCTGATTTCAAACTTTTTTATCTATTAACGAACAAAATTGAACAAAAATTGAAGGACTGCGCGTTACTTTCATCTTGACAAAAAATGAAAATTCAATCAATTTTTGCCTCCCCAGAAAAATTTAGCAAAATGCACAAAAAAATTGTCAGGCAAATATCAATTATTTTCCAAATTTTTAGATATAATTTCACACTATTTCATCTAGTAACAAACAAAATTGAACAAAAAATGACGAACTGCGCGTTACTTTCAACTTGTCAAAAAATGAAAATTCAATCAATTTTTGCCTCGCCAGAAAAATTTGGCAAAATGCACAAAAACATTTTCAGACAAATATCAATTATTTTCCATATTTTAAGATCTGATTTCAAACTTTTTTATCTATTAACGAACAAAATTGAACAAAAATTGAAGGACTGCGCGTTACTTTCATCTTGACAAAAAATGAAAATTCAATCAATTTTTGCCTCGCCAGAAAAATTTGGTAAATGCACAAAAAAATTTTCAGACAAATATCAATTATTTTCCATATTTTTAGATCTAATTTCAAACTTTTTCATCTATTAACAATCAAAATTGAACATAATTTAAAGGACTTCGCGTTTTTTTCAACTTGTCAAAAAATGAAATTTCAATCAATTTTTGCCTCGCCAGAAAAATTTGGCAAAATGCACAAAAACATTTTCAGACAAATATCAATTATTTTCCATATTTTTAGATCTGATTTCAAACTTTTTTATCTATTAACGAACAAAATTGAACAAAAATTGAAGGACTGCGCGTTACTTTCATCTTGACAAAAAATGAAAATTCAATCAATTTTTGCCTCGCCAGAAAAATTTGGCAAAATGCACAAAAAAATTTTCAGACAAATATCAATTATTTTCCATATTTTTAGATCTAATTTCAAACTTTTTCATCTATTAACAATCAAAATTGAACATAATTTAAAGGACTTCGCGTTTTTTTCAACTTGTCAAAAAATGAAATTTCAATCAATTTTTGCCTCCCCAGAAAAATTTAGCAAAATGCACAAAAAAATTGTCAGGCAAATATCAATTATTTTCCAAATTTTTAAGATATAATTTCACACTATTTCATCTAGTAACAAACAAAATTGAACAAAAAATGACGAACTGCGCGTTACTTTCAACTTGTCAAAAAATGAAAATTCAATCAATTTTTGCCTCGCCAGAAAAATTTTGCAAAATGCACAAAAAAATTGTCAGGCAAATATCAATTATTTTCCAAATTTTTAGATATAATTTCACACTATTTCATCTAGTAACAAACAAAATTGAACAAAAAATGACGAACTGCGCTTTACTTTCAACTTGTCAAAAAATGAAAATTCAATCAATTTTTGCCTCGCCAGAAAAATTTGGCAAAATGCACAAAAAAATTTTTAGACAAATATCAATTATTTTCCAAATTTTTAGATATAATTTCACACTATTTCATCTAGTAACAAACAAAATTGAACAAAAATTATAGAACTGCGCGTTACTTTCAACTTGTCATAAATTAAAATTCAATCAATTTTTGCCTCGCCAGAAAAATTTAGCAAAATGCTCAAAAAAATTTTCAGACAAATATCAATT
This sequence comes from Ganaspis brasiliensis, assembly GCA_037103525.1. Lineage (NCBI taxonomy): Eukaryota > Metazoa > Arthropoda > Insecta > Hymenoptera > Figitidae > Ganaspis > Ganaspis brasiliensis. Next base: position 462,935 of record JAZKLR010000511.1, on the reverse strand, counting down.
ATTTTCCATATTTCTAGATATAATTTTAAACTTTTTTATCTATTAACAAAAAAAATTGAACAAAAACTAAAGAACTGCTCGTTACTTTCAACTTGTCAAAAAATGAAAATTCAATCAATTTTTGCCTCGCCAGAAAAATTTAGCAAAATGCTCAAAAAAATTTTCAGACAAATATCATATATTTTCCATATTTTTAGATCTGATTTCAAACTTTTTCATCTATTAACGAACAAAATTGAACAAAAATTATATAACTGCGCGGTACTTTCATCTTGTCAAAAAATGAAAATTCAATCAATTTTTGCCTCGCCAGAAAAATAAGGCAAAATGCACTAAAAAATTTTCAGACAAATATCATATATTTTTCATATTTGTAGATATAATTTTAAACTATTTCATTTATTAACGAACAAAATTGAACAAAAATTATAGAACTGCGCGGTACTTTCATCTTGTCAAAAAATTAAAATTAAATCAATTTTTGCCTTGCCAGAAAAATTTGGCAAAATGCACAAAAAAATTTTTAGACAAATATCATATATTTTTCAAATTTGTAGATCTAATTTTAAACTTTTTCATCTATTAACGAACAAAATTGAACAATAATTGAAGGACTGCGCGTAAATTTCAACTTGTCAAAAAATGAAAATTCAATCGACTTTTGCCTCCCCAGAAAATTTGGCAAAATGCACAAAAAAATTTTCAGACAAATATCAATTATTTTCCATATTTCTAGATATAATTTTAAACTTTTTCATCTATTAACAAACAAAATTGAACAAAAATTAAAGAACTGCGCGTTAATTTTAACTTGTCAAAAAATGAAAATTCAATCAATTTTTGCCTCGCCAGAAAAATTTGGCAAAATGCACAAAAAAATTTTCAGACAAATATTAATTATTTTCCATATTTCTAAATATAATTCTAACTTTTTCATCTATTAACAAACAAAATTGAACAAAAATTAAAGAACTGAGCGTTACTTTTAACTTGTCAAAAAATGAAAATTCAATCAATTTTTGCCTCGTCAGAAAAATTTGGCAAACTGCACAAAAAAATTTTCAGACAAATATCAATTATTTTTCATATTTGTAGATCTAATTTCAAAATTTTTCATCTATTATCGAACAAAATTGAACAAAAATTGAAGGACTGCGCGTTACTTTCAACTTGTTAAAAAATGAAAATTCAATCAATTTTTGCCTCGCCAGAAAAATTTGGCAAAATACACAAAAAAATTTTCAGACAAATATCAATTATTTTCCATATTTTTAGATCTAATTTCAAACTTTTTCATCTATTAACAATCAAAATTGAACATAAATTGAAGGACTTCGCGTTTTTTTCAACTTGTCAAAAAATGAAATTTCAATCAATTTTTGCCTCCCCAGAAAAATTTAGCAAAATGCACAAAAAAATTATCATGCAAATATCAATTATTTTCCAAATTTTTAGATATAATTTCACACTATTTCATCTAGTAACAAACAAAATTGAACAAAAATTATAGAACTGCGCGTTACTTTCAACTTGTCAAAAAATGAAAATTCAATCAATTTTTGCCTCCCCAGAAAAATTTAGCAAAATGCACAAAAAAATTTTCAGACAAATATCAATTATTTTCCATATTTCTAGATATAATTTTAAACTTTTTTATCTATTAACAAAAAAAATTGAACAAAAACTAAAGAACTGCTCGTTACTTTTAAACTCGTTACTTTCAAACTTTCAAACTATTAACTTGTCAAAAAATGAAAATTCAATCAATTTTTGCCTCGCCAGAAAAATTTAGCAAAATGCTCAAAAAAATTTTCAGACAAATATCATATATTTTCCATATTTTTAGATCTGATTTCAAACTTTTTCATCTATTAACGAACAAAATTGAACAAAAATTATATAACTGCGCGGTACTTTCATCTTGTCAAAAAATGAAAATTCAATCAATTTTTGCCTCGCCAGAAAAATAAGGCAAAATGCACTAAAAAATTTTCAGACAAATATCATATATTTTTCATATTTGTAGATATAATTTTAAACTATTTCATCTATTAACGAACAAAATTGAACAAAAATTATAGAACTGCGCGGTACTTTCATCTTGTCAAAAAATGAAAATTAAATCAATTTTTGCCTTGCCAGAAAAATTTGGCAAAATGCACAAAAAAATTTTTAGACAAATATCATATATTTTTCAAATTTGTAGATCTAATTTTAAACTTTTTCATCTATTAACGAACAAAATTGAACAATAATTGAAGGACTGCGCGTAAATTTCAACTTGTCAAAAAATGAAAATTCAATCAATTTTTGCCTCGCCAGAAACATTTGGCAAAATGCACAAAAACATTTTCAGACAAATATCAATTATTTTCCATATTTCTAGATATAATTTTAAACTTTTTCATCTATTAACAAACAAAATTGAACAAAAATTAAAGAACTGCGCGTTTCTTTCATCTTGTCAAAAAATGAAAATTCAATCAATTTTTGCCTCCCCAGAAAAATTTAGCAAAATGCACAAAAAAATTGTCAGGCAAATATCAATTATTTTCCAAATTTTTAGATATAATTTCACACTATTTCATCTAGTAACAAACAAAATTGAACAAAAATCGACTAACTGCGCGTTACTTTCAACTTGTCAAAAAATGAAAATTCAATCAATTTTTGCCTCCCCAGAAAAATTTAGCAAAATGCACAAAAAAATTGTCAGGCAAATATCAATTATTTTCCAAATTTTTAGATATAATTTCACACTATTTCATCTAGTAACAAACAAAATTGAACAAAAAATGACGAACTGCGAGTTACTTTCAACTTGTCAAAAAATGAAAATTCAATCAATTTTTGCCTCGCTAGAAAAATTTGGCAAAATGCACAAAAAAATTTTCAGACAAATATCAATTATTTTCCATATTTTTAGATCTAATTTCAAAATTTTTCATCTATTAACAATCAAAATTGAACATAAATTGAAGGACTTCGCGTTTTTTTCAACTTGTCAAAAAATGAAATTTCAATCAATTTTTGCCTCCCCAGAAAAATTTAGCAAAATGCACAAAAAAATTGTCAGGCAAATATCAATTATTTTCCAAATTTTTAGATATAATTTCACACTATTTCATCTAGTAACAAACAAAATTGAACAAAAAATGACAAACTGCGCTTTACTTTCAACTTGTCAAAAAATGAAAATTCAATCAATTTTTGCCTCGCCAGAAAAATTTGGCAAAATGCACAAAAAAATTTTTAGACAAATATCAATTATTTTCCAAATTTTTAAATATAATTTCACACTATTTCATCTAGTAACAAACAAAATTGAACAAAAATTATAGAACTGCGAGTTACTTTCAACTTGTCAAAAAATGAAAATTCAATCAATTTTTGCCTCGCCAGAAAAATTTAGCAAAATGCACAAAAAAATTGTCAGGCAAATATCAATTATTTTTCAAATTTTTAGATATAATTTCACACTATTTCATCTAGTAACAAACAAAATTGAACAAAAATCGACTAACTGCGCGTTACTTTCAACTTGTCAAAAAATGAAAATTCAATCAATTTTTGCCTCGCCAGAAAAATTTGGCAAAATACACAAAAAAATTTTCAGACAAATATCAATTATTTTCCATATTTTTAGATCTAATTTCAAACTTTTTCATCTACTATCGAACAAAATTGAACAAAAATTGAAGGACTGCGCGTTACTTTCAACTTGTTAAAAAATGAAAATTCAATCAATTTTTGCCTCGCCAGAAAAATTTGGCAAAATACACAAAAAAATTTTCAGACAAATATCAATTATTTTCCATATTTTTAGATCTAATTTCAAACTTTTTCATCTATTAACAATCAAAATTGAACATAAATTGAAGGACTTCGCGTTTTTTTCAACTTGTCAAAAAATGAAATTTCAATCAATTTTTGCCTCCCCAGAAAAATTTAGCAAAATGCACAAAAAAATTGTCATGCAAATATCAATTATTTTCCAAATTTTTAGATATAATTTCACACTATTTCATCTAGTAACAAACAAAATTGAACAAAAATTATAGAACTGCGCGTTACTTTCAACTTGTCAAAAAATGAAAATTCAATCAATTTTTGCCTCCCCAGAAAAATTTAGCAAAATGCACAAAAAAATTTTCAGACAAATATCAATTATTTTCCATATTTCTAGATATAATTTTAAACTTTTTTATCTATTAACAAAAAAAATTGAACAAAAACTAAAGAACTGCTCGTTACTTTTAAACTCGTTACTTTCAAACTTTCAAACTATTAACTTGTCAAAAAATGAAAATTCAATCAATTTTTGCCTCGCCAGAAAAATTTAGCAAAATGCTCAAAAAAATTTTCAGACAAATATCATATATTTTCCATATTTTTAGATCTGATTTCAAACTTTTTCATCTATTAACGAACAAAATTGAACAAAAATTATATAACTGCGCGGTACTTTCATCTTGTCAAAAAATGAAAATTCAATCAATTTTTGCCTCGCCAGAAAAATAAGGCAAAATGCACTAAAAAATTTTCAGACAAATATCATATATTTTTCATATTTGTAGATATAATTTTAAACTATTTCATCTATTAACGAACAAAATTGAACAAAAATTATAGAACTGCGCGGTACTTTCATCTTGTCAAAAAATGAAAATTAAATCAATTTTTGCCTTGCCAGAAAAATTTGGCAAAATGCACAAAAAAATTTTTAGACAAATATCATATATTTTTCAAATTTGTAGATCTAATTTTAAACTTTTTCATCTATTAACGAACAAAATTGAACAATAATTGAAGGACTGCGCGTAAATTTCAACTTGTCAAAAAATGAAAATTCAATCGACTTTTGCCTCCCCAGAAAATTTGGCAAAATGCACAAAAAAATTTTCAGACAAATATCAATTATTTTCCATATTTCTAGATATAATTTTAAACTTTTTCATCTATTAACAAACAAAATTGAACAAAAATTAAAGAACTGCGCGTTTCTTTCATCTTGTCAAAAAATGAAAATTCAATCAATTTTTGCCTCCCCAGAAAAATTTAGCAAAATGCACAAAAAAATTGTCAGGCAAATATCAATTATTTTCCAAATTTTTAGATATAATTTCACACTATTTCATCTAGTAACAAACAAAATTGAACAAAAATCGACTAACTGCGCGTTACTTTCAACTTGTCAAAAAATGAAAATTCAATCAATTTTTGCCTCGCCAGAAAAATTTGGCAAAATACACAAAAAAATTTTCAGACAAATATCAATTATTTTCCATATTTTTAGATCTAATTTCAAACTTTTTCATCTATTAACAATCAAAATTGAACATAAATTGAAGGACTTCGCGTTTTTTTCAACTTGTCAAAAAATGAAATTTCAATCAATTTTTGCCCCCCAGAAAAATTTAGCAAAATGCACAAAAAAATTGTCAGGCAAATATCAATTATTTTCCAAATTTTTAGATATAATTTCACACTATTTCATCTAGTAACAAACAAAATTGAACAAAAATTATAGAACTGCGCGTTACTTTCAACTTGTCAAAAAATGAAAATTCAATCAATTTTTGCCTCCCCAGAAAAATTTAGCAAAATGCTCAAAAAAATTTTCAGACAAATATCATATATTTTCCATATTTTTAGATCTGATTTCAAACTTTTTCATCTATTAACGAACAAAATTGAACAAAAATTATATAACTGCGCGGTACTTTCATCTTGTCAAAAAATGAAAATTCAATCAATTTTTGCCTCGCCAGAAAAATAAGGCAAAATGCACTAAAAAATTTTCAGACAAATATCATATATTTTCCATATTTGTAGATATAATTTTAAACTATTTCATCTATTAACGAACAAAATTGAACAAAAATTATAGAACTGCGCGGTACTTTCATCTTGTCAAAAAATGAAAATTAAATCAATTTTTGCCTTGCCAGAAAAATTTGGCAAAATGCACAAAAAAATTTTTAGACAAATATCATATATTTTTCAAATTTGTAGATCTAATTTTAAACTTTTTCATCTATTAACGAACAAAATTGAACAATAATTGAAGGACTGCGCGTAAATTTCAACTTGTCAAAAAATGAAAATTCAATCGACTTTTGCCTCCCCAGAAAATTTGGCAAAATGCACAAAAAAATTTTCAGACAAATATCAATTATTTTCCATATTTCTAGATATAATTTTAAACTTTTTCATCTATTAACAAACAAAATTGAACAAAAATTAAAGAACTGCGCGTTAATTTTAACTTGTCAAAAAATGAAAATTCAATCAATTTTTGCCTCGCCAGAAAAATTTGGCAAAATGCACAAAAAAATTTTCAGACAAATATTAATTATTTTCCATATTTCTAGATATAATTCTAACTTTTTCATCTATTAACAAACAAAATTGAACAAAAATTAAAGAACTGCGCGTTTCTTTTATCTTGTCAAAAAATGATAATTCAATCAATTTTTGCCTCCCCAGAAAAATTTAGCAAAATGCACAAAAAAATTGTCAGGCAAATATCAATTATTTTCCAAATTTTTAGATATAATTTCACACTATTTCATCTAGTAACAAACAAAATTGAACAAAAATCGACTAACTGCGCGTTACTTTCAACTTGTCAAAAAATGAAAATTCAATCAATTTTTGCCTCGCCAGAAACATTTGGCAAAATGCACAAAAACATTTTCAGACAAATATCAATTATTTTCCATATTTTTAGATCTGATTTCAAACTTTTTTATCTATTAACGAACAAAATTGAACAAAAAATGACGAACTGAGCGTTACTTTTAACTTGTCAAAAAATGAAAATTCAATCAATTTTTGCCTCGCCAGAAAAATTTGGCAAACTGCACAAAAAAATTTTCAGACAAATATCAATTATTTTTCATATTTGTAGATCTAATTTCAAAATTTTTCATCTATTATCGAACAAAATTGAACAAAAATTGAAGGACTGCGCGTTACTTTCAACTTGTCAAAAAATGAAAATTCAATCAATTTTTGCCTCGCCAGAAAAATTTGGCAAAATACACAAAAAAATTTTCAGACAAATATCAATTATTTTCCATATTTTAAGATTTAATTTCAAACTTTTTCATCTATTAACAATCAAAATTGAACATAAATTGAAGGACTTCGCGTTTTTTTCAACTTGTCAAAAAATGAAATTTCAATCAATTTTTGCCTCCCCAGAAAAATTTAGCAAAATGCACAAAAAAATTGTCAGGCAAATATCAATTATTTTCCAAATTTTTAGATATAATTTCACACTATTTCATCTAGTAACAAACAAAATTGAACAAAAAATGACGAACTGCGCGTTACTTTCAACTTGTCAAAAAATGAAAATTAAATCAATTTTTGCCTCGCCAGAAAAATTTGGCAAAATGCACAAAAAAATTTTCAGACGAATATCAATTATTTTCCATATTTTAAGATCTAATTTCAAGCTTTTTCATCTATTAACAATCAAAATTGAACATAAATTGAAGGACTTCGCGTTTTTTTCAACTTGTCAAAAAATGAAATTTCAATCAATTTTTGCCTCCCCAGAAAAAATTAGCAAAATGCACAAAAAAATTGGCAGGCAAATATTAATTATTTTCCAAATTTTTAGATATAATTTCACACTATTTCATCTAGTAACAAACAAAATTGAACAAAAAATGACGAACTGCGCGTTACTTTCAACTTGTCAAAAAATGAAAATTCAATCAATTTTTGCCTCGCCAGAAAAATTTGGCAAAATGCACAAAAACATTTTCAGACAAATATCAATTATTTTCCATATTTTTAGATCTGATTTCAAACTTTTTTATCTATTAACGAACAAAATTAAACAAAAATTGAAGGACTGCGCGTTACTTTTATCTTAACAAAAAATGAAAATTCAAGCAATTTTTGCCTCGCCAGAAAAATTTAGCAAAATGCACAAAAACATTTTCAGACAAATATCATATATTTTTCATATTTGTAGATCTAATTTCAAAATTTTTCATCTATTATCGAACAAAATTAAACATAAATTGAAGGACTTCGCGTTTTTTTCAACTTGTCAAAAAATGAAATTTCAATCAATTTTTGCCTCCCCAGAAAAATTTAGCAAAATGCACAAAAAAATTGTCAGGCAAATATCAATTATTTTTCAAATTTTTAGATATAATTTCACACTATTTCATCTAGTAACAAACAAAATTGAACAAAAAATGACGAACTGCGCGTTACTTTCAACTTGTCAAAAAATGAAAATTCAATCAATTTTTGCCTCGCCAGAAAAATTTGGCAAAATGCACAAAAAAATTTTCAGACAAATATCAATTATTTTCCATATTTTTAGATCTAATTTCAAACTTTTTTATCTATTAACAATCAAAATTGAACATAAATTGAAGGACTTCGCGTTTTTTTCAACTTGTCAAAAAATGAAATTTCAATCAATTTTTGCCTCCCCAGAAAAATTTAGGCAAAATGCACAAAAAAATTGTCAGGCAAATATCAATTATTTTCGAAATTTTTAAGATATAATTTCACACTATTTCATCTAGTAACAAACAAAATTGAACAAAAAATTACGAACTGCGCGTTACTTTCAACTTGTCAAAAAATGAAAATTCAATCAATTTTTGCCTCGCCAGAAAAATTTGGCAAAATGCACAAAAACATTTTCAGACAAATATCAATTATTTTCCATATTTTTAGATCTGATTTCAAACTTTTTAATCTATTAACGAACAAAATTGAACAAAATTGAAGGACTGCGCGTTACTTTCATCTTAACAAAAAATGAAAATTCAATCAATTTTTGCCTCCCCAGAAAAATTTAGCAAAATGCACAAAAACATTTTCAGACAAATATCAATTATTTTCCATATTTTTAGATCTGATTTCAAACTTTTTTATCTATTAACGAACAAAATTGAACAAAAAATGACGAACTGAGCGTTACTTTTAACTTGTCAAAAAATGAAAATTCAATCAATTTTTGCCTCGCCAGAAAAATTTGGCAAAATACACAAAAAAATTTTCAGACAAATATCAATTATTTTCCATATTTTTAGATCTAATTTCAAACTTTTTCATCTATTAACAATCAAAATTGAACATAAATTGAAGGATCTTCGCGTTTTTTCAACTTGTCAAAAATGAAATTTCAATCAATTTTTGCCTCCCCAGAAACATTTAGCAAAATGCACAAAAAAATTGTCAGGCAAATATCAATTATTTTCAAATTTTGAGATATAATTTCACACTATTTCATCTAGTAACAAACAAAATTGAACAAAAAATGACGAACTGCGCGTTACTTTCAACTTGTCAAAAAATGAAAATTCAATCAATTTTTGCCTCGCCAGAAAAATTTGGCAAACTGCACAAAAAAATTTTCAGACAAATATCAATTATTTTTCATATTTGTAGATCTAATTTCAAAATTTTTCATCTAATATCGAACAAAATTGAACAAAAATTGAAGGACTGCGCGTTACTTTCAACTTGTTAAAAAATGAAAATTCAATCAATTTTTGCCTCGCCAGAAAAATTTGGCAAAATACACAAAAAAATTTTCAGACAAATATCAATTATTTTCCATATTTTTAGATCTAATTTCAAACTTTTTCATCTATTAACAATCAAAATTGAACATAAATTGAAGGACTTCGCGTTTTTTTCAACTTGTCAAAAAATGAAATTTCAATCAATTTTTGCCTCCCAGAAACATTTAGCAAAATGCACAAAAAAATTGTCAGGCAAATATCAATTATTTTCCAAATTTTTAGATATAATTTCACACTATTTCATCTAGTAACAAACAAAATTGAACAAAAAATGACGAACTGCGCGTTTTTTCAACTTGTCAAAAAATGAAATTTCAATCAATTTTTGCCTCCCCAGAAACATTTAGCAAAATGCACAAAAAAATTGTCAGGCAAATATCAATTATTTTCCAAATTTTTAGATATAATTTCACACTATTTCATCTAGTAACAAACAAAATTGAACAAAAAATGACGAACTGCGCGTTACTTTCAACTTGTCAAAACAAAAATGAAAATTCAATCAATTTTGTGCCTCCCCAGAAAAAATTAGCAAAATGCACAAAAAAATTGGCAGGCAAATATTAATTATTTTCCAAATTTTTAGATATAATTTCACACTATTTCATCTAGTAACAAACAAAATTGAACAAAAAATGACGAACTGCGCGTTACTTTCAACTTGTCAAAAAATGAAAATTCAATCAATTTTTGCCTCGCCAGAAAAATTTGGCAAAATGCACAAAAACATTTTCAGACAAATATCAATTATTTTCCATATTTTTAGATCTGATTTCAAACTTTTTTATCTATTAACGAACAAAATTAAACAAAAATTGAAGGACTGCGCGTTACTTTTATCTTAACAAAAATGAAAATTTCAAGCAATTTTTGCCTCGCCAGAAAAATTTAGCAAAATGCACAAAAACATTTTCAGACAAATATCATATATTTTTCATATTTGTAGATCTAATTTCAAAATTTTTCATCTATTATCGAACAAAATTAAACATAAATTGAAGGACTTCGCGTTTTTTTCAACTTGTCAAAAAATGAAATTTCAATCAATTTTTGCCTCCCCAGAAAAATTTAGCAAAATGCACAAAAAAATTGTCAGGCAAATATCAATTATTTTTCAAATTTTTAGATATAATTTCACACTATTTCATCTAGTAACAAACAAAATTGAACAAAAAATGACGAACTGCGCGTTACTTTCAACTTGTCAAAAAATGAAAATTCAATCAATTTTTGCCTCGCCAGAAAAATTTGGCAAAATGCACAAAAAAATTTTCAGACAAATATCAATTATTTTCCATATTTTTAGATCTAATTTCAAACTTTTTTATCTATTAACAATCAAAATTGAACATAAATTGAAGGACTTCGCGTTTTTTTCAACTTGTCAAAAAATGAAATTTCAATCAATTTTTGCCTCCCCAGAAAAATTTAGCAAAATGCACAAAAAAATTGTCAGGCAAATATCAATTATTTTCGAAATTTTTAAGATATAATTTCACACTATTTCATCTAGTAACAAACAAAATTGAACAAAAAATTACGAACTGCGCGTTACTTTCAACTTGTCAAAAAATGAAAATTCAATCAATTTTTGCCTCGCCAGAAAAATTTGGCAAAATGCACAAAAACATTTTCAGACAAATATCAATTATTTTCCATATTTTTAGATCTGATTTCAAACTTTTTAATCTATTAACGAACAAAATTGAACAAAAATTGAAGGACTGCGCGTTACTTTCATCTTAACAAAAAATGAAAATTCAATCAATTTTTGCCTCCCCAGAAAAATTTAGCAAAATGCACAAAAACATTTTCAGACAAATATCAATTATTTTCCATATTTTTAGATCTGATTTCAAACTTTTTTATCTATTAACGAACAAAATTGAACAAAAAATGACGAACTGAGCGTTACTTTTAACTTGTCAAAAAATGAAAATTCAATCAATTTTTGCCTCGCCAGAAAAATTTGGCAAAATACACAAAAAAATTTTCAGACAAATATCAATTATTTTCCATATTTTTAGATCTAATTTTAAACTTTTTCATCTATTAACAATCAAAATTGAACATAAATTGAAGGACTTCGCGTTTTTTTCAACTTGTCAAAAAATGAAATTTCAATCAATTTTTGCCTCCCCAGAAACATTTAGCAAAATGCACAAAAAAATTGTCAGGCAAATATCAATTATTTTCCAAATTTTGAGATATAATTTCACACTATTTCATCTAGTAACAAACAAAATTGAACAAAAAATGACGAACTGCGCGTTACTTTCAACTTGTCAAAAAATGAAAATTCAATCAATTTTTGCCTCGCCAGAAAAATTTGGCAAACTGCACAAAAAAATTTTCAGACAAATATCAATTATTTTTCATATTTGTAGATCTAATTTCAAAATTTTTCATCTAATATCGAACAAAATTGAACAAAAATTGAAGGACTGCGCGTTACTTTCAACTTGTTAAAAAATGAAAATTCAATCAATTTTTGCCTCGCCAGAAAAATTTGGCAAAATACACAAAAAAATTTTCAGACAAATATCAATTATTTTCCATATTTTTAGATCTAATTTCAAACTTTTTCATCTATTAACAATCAAAATTGAACAAAAAATGACGAACTGCGCGTTACTTTCAACTTGTCAAAAAATGAAATTTCAATCAATTTTTGCCTCCCCAGAAACATTTAGCAAAATGCACAAAAAAATTGTCAGGCAAATATCAATTATTTTCCAAATTTTTAGATATAATTTCACACTATTTCATCTAGTAACAAACAAAATTGAACAAAAAATGACGAACTGCGCGTTACTTTCAACTTGTCAAAAAATGAAAATTCAATCAATTTTTGCCTCGCCAGAAAAATTTGGCAAAATGCACAAAAACATTTTCAGACAAATATCAATTATTTTCCATATTTTTAGATCTGATTTCAAACTTTTTTATCTATTAACGAACAAAATTAAACAAAAATTGAAGGACTGCGCGTTACTTTTATCTTAACAAAAAATGAAAATTCAAGCAATTTTTGCCTCGCCAGAAAAATTTAGCAAAATGCACAAAAACATTTTCAGACAAATATCATATATTTTTCATATTTGTAGATCTAATTTCAAAATTTTTCATCTATTATCGAACAAAATTAAACATAAATTGAAGGACTTCGCGTTTTTTTCAACTTGTCAAAAAATGAAATTTCAATCAATTTTTGCCTCCCCAGAAAAATTTAGCAAAATGCACAAAAAAATTGTCAGGCAAATATCAATTATTTTCAAATTTTTAGATATAATTTCACACTATTTCATCTAGTAACAAACAAAATTGAACAAAAAATGACGAACTGCGCGTTACTTTCAACTTGTCAAAAAATGAAAATTCAATCAATTTTTGCCTCGCCAGAAAAATTTGGCAAAATGCACAAAAAAATTTTCAGACAAATATCAATTATTTTCCATATTTTTAGATCTAATTTCAAACTTTTTTATCTATTAACAATCAAAATTGAACATAAATTGAAGGACTTCGCGTTTTTTTCAACTTGTCAAAAAATGAAATTTCAATCAATTTTTGCCTCCCCAGAAAAATTTAGCAAAATGCACAAAAAAATTGTCAGGCAAATATCAATTATTTTCGAAATTTTTAAGATATAATTTCACACTATTTCATCTAGTAACAAACAAAATTGAACAAAAAATGACGAACTGCGCGTTACTTTCAACTTGTCAAAAAATGAAAATTCAATCAATTTTTGCCTCGCCAGAAAAATTTGGCAAAATGCACAAAAACATTTTCAGACAAATATCAATTATTTTCCATATTTTTAGATCTGATTTCAAACTTTTTAATCTATTAACGAACAAAATTGAACAAAAATTGAAGGACTGCGCGTTACTTTCATCTTAACAAAAAATGAAAATTCAATCAATTTTTGCCTCCCCAGAAAAATTTAGCAAAATGCACAAAAACATTTTCAGACAAATATCAATTATTTTCCATATTTTTAGATCTGATTTCAAACTTTTTTATCTATTAACGAACAAAATTGAACAAAAAATGACGAACTGAGCGTTACTTTTAACTTGTCAAAAAATGAAAATTCAATCAATTTTTGCCTCGCCAGAAAAATTTGGCAAACTGCACAAAAAAATTTTCAGACAAATATCAATTATTTTTCATATTTGTAGATCTAATTTCAAAATTTTTCATCTAATATCGAACAAAATTGAACAAAAATTGAAGGACTGCGCGTTACTTTCAACTTGTTAAAAAATGGAAATTCAATCAATTTTTGCCTCGCCAGAAAAATTTGGCAAAATACACAAAAAAATTTTCAGACAAATATCAATTATTTTCCATATTTTTAGATCTAATTTCAAACTTTTTCATCTATTAACAATCAAAATTGAACATAAATTGAAGGACTTCGCGTTTTTTTCAACTTGTCAAAAAATGAAATTTCAATCAATTTTTGCCTCCCCAGAAACATTTAGCAAAATGCACAAAAAAATTGTCAGGCAAATATCAATTATTTTCCAAATTTTTAGATATAATTTCACACTATTTCATCTAGTAACAAACAAAATTGAACAAAAAATGACGAACTGCGCGTTACTTTCAACTTGTCAAAAAATGAAAATTCAATCAATTTTTGCCTCGCCAGAAAAATTTGGCAAAATGCACAAAAAAATTTTCAGACAAATATCAATTATTTTCCATATTTTAAGATCTAATTTCAAACTTTTTCATCTATTAACAATCAAAATTAAACATAAATTGAAGGACTTCGCGTTTTTTTCAACTTGTCAAAAAATGAAATTTCAATCAATTTTTGCCTCCCCAGAAAAATTTAGCAAAATGCACAAAAAAATTGGCAGGCAAATATTAATTATTTTCCAAATTTTTAGATATAATTTCACACTATTTCATCTAGTAACAAACAAAATTGAACAAAAAATGACGAACTGCGCGTTACTTTCAACTTGTCAAAAAATGAAAATTCAATCAATTTTTGCCTCGCCAGAAAAATTTGGCAAAATGCACAAAAACATTTTCAGACAAATATCATATATTTTTCATATTTGTAGATCTAATTTCAAAATTTTTCATCTATTATCGAACAAAATTGAACAAAAATTGAAGGACTGCGCGTTACTTTCAACTTGTTAAAAAATGAAAATTCAATCAATTTTTGCCTCGCCAGAAAAATTTGGCAAAATGCACAAAAAAATTTTCAGACAAATATCAATTATTTTCCATATTTTTAGATCTAATTTCAAACTTTTTCATCTATTAACATTCAAAATTGAACATAAATTGAAGGACTTCGCGTTTTTTTCAACTTGTCAAAAAATGAAATTTCAATCAATTTTTGCCTCCCCAGAAAAATTTAGCAAAATGCACAAAAAAATTGGCAGGCAAATATTAATTATTTTCCAAATTTTTAGATATAATTTCACACTATTTCATCTAGTAACAAACAAAATTGAACAAAAAATGACGAACTGCGCGTTACTTTCAACTTGTCAAAAAATGAAAATTCAATCAATTTTTGCCTCGCCAGAAAAATTTGGCAAAATGCACAAAAACATTTTCAGACAAATATCAATTATTTTCCATATTTTTAGATCTGATTTCAAACTTTTTAATCTATTAACGAACAAAATTGAACAAAAATTGAAGGACTGCGCGTTACTTTCATCTTAACAAAAAATGAAAATTCAATCAATTTTTGCCTCCCCAGAAAAATTTGGCAAAATGCACAAAAACATTTTCAGACAAATATCAATTATTTTCCATATTTTTAGATCTAATTTCAAACTTTTTTATCTATTAACGAACAAAATTGAACAAAAATTGAAGGACTGCGCGTTACTTTCATCTTAACAAAAAATGAAAATTCAAGCAATTTTTGCCTCGCCAGAAAAATTTAGCAAAATGCACAAAAAAATTTTCAGACAAATATCAATTATTTTCCATATTTTTAGATCTAATTTCAAACTTTTTCATCTATTAACAATCAAAATTGAACATAAATTGAAGGACTTCGCGTTTTTTTCAACTTGTCAAAAAATGAAATTTCAATCAATTTTTGCATCCCCAGAAAAATTTAGCAAAATGCACAAAAAAATTGTCAGGCAAATATCAATTATTTTCCAAATTTTTAAATATAATTTCACACTATTTCATCTAGTAACAAACAAAATTGAACAAAAAATGACGAACTGCGCGTTACTTTCAACTTGTCAAAAATGAAAATTCAATCAATTTTTGCCTCGCCAGAAAAATTTAGCAAAATGCTCAAAAAAATTTTCAGACAAATATCATATATTTTCCATATTTTTAGATCTGATTTCAAACTTTTTCATCTATTAACGAACAAAATTGAACAAAAATTATATAACTGCGCGGTACTTTCATCTTGTCAAAAAATGAAAATTCAATCAATTTTTGCCTCGCCAAAAAATAAGGCAAAATGCACTAAAAAATTTTCAGACAAATATCATATATTTTCCATATTTGTAGATATAATTTTAAACTATTTTATCTATTAACGAACAAAATTGAACAAAAATTATAGAACTGCGCGGTACTTTCATCTTGTCAAAAAATGAAAATTAAATCAATTTTTGCCTTGCCAGAAAAATTTGGCAAAATGCACAAAAAAATTTTTAGACAAATATCATATATTTTTCAAATTTGTAGATCTAATTTTAAACTTTTTCATCTATTAACGAACAAAATTGAACAATAATTGAAGGACTGCGCGTAAATTTCAACTTGTCAAAAAATGAAAATTCAATCGACTTTTGCCTCCCCAGAAAATTTTGCAAAATGCACAAAAAAATTTTTAGATAAATATCAATTATTTTCCATATTTCTAGATATAATTTTAAACTTTTTCATCTATTAACAAACAAAATTGAACAAAAATTAAAGAACTGCGCGTTAATTTTAACTTGTCAAAAAATGAAAATTCAATCAATTTTTGCCTCGCCAGAAAAATTTGGCAAAATGCACAAAAAAATTTTCAGACAAATATTAATTATTTTCCATATTTCTAGATATAATTCTAACTTTTTCATCTATTAACAAACAAAATTGAACAAAAATTAAAGAACTGCGCGTTTCTTTCATCTTGTCAAAAAATGAAAATTCAATCAATTTTTGCCTCCCCAGAAAAATTTAGCAAAATGCACAAAAAAATTGTCAGGCAAATATCAATTATTTTCCAAATTTTGAGATATAATTTCACACTATTTCATCTAGTAACAAACAAAATTGAACAAAAATCGACGAATTGCGCGTTACTTTCAACTTGTCAAAAAATGAAAATTCAATCAATTTTTGCCTCGCCAGAAAAATTTGGCAAAATGCACAAAAAAATTTTCAGACAAATATCAATTATTTTCCATATTTTAAGATCTAATTTCAAACTTTTTCATCTATTAACAATCAAAATTGAACATAAATTGAAGGACTTCGCGTTTTTTTCAACTTGTCAAAAAATGAAATTTCAATCAATTTTTGCCTCCCCTGAAAAATTTAGCAAAATGCACAAAAAAATTGTCAGGCAAATATCAATTATTTTCCAAATTTTTAGATATAATTTCACACTATTTCATCTTGTAACAAACAAAATTGAACAAAAAATGACGAACTGCGCGTTACTTTCAACTTGTCAAAAAATGAAAATTCAATCAATTTTTGCCTCGCCAGAAAAATTTGGCAAAATGCACAAAAACATTTTCAGACAAATATCAATTATTTTCCATATTTTTACATCTGATTTCAAACTTTTTTATCTATTAACGAACAAAATTGAACAAAAATTGAAGGACTGCGCGTTACTTTCATCTTAACAAAAAATGAAAATTCAAGCAATTTTTGCCTCGCCAGAAAAATTTAGCAAAATGCACAAAAACATTTTCAGACAAATATCATATATTTTTCATATTTGTAGATCAAATTTCAAAATTTTTCATCTATTATCGAACAAAATTGAACAAAAATTGAAGGACTGCGCGTTACTTTCAACTTGTTAAAAAATGAAAATTCAATCAATTTTTGCCTCGCCAGAAAAATTTGGCAAAATGCACAAAAAAAATTTCAGACAAATATCAATTATTTTCCATATTTTTAGATCTAATTTCAAACTTTTTCATCTATTAACATTCAAAATTAAACATAAATTGAAGGACTTCGCGTTTTTTTCAACTTGTCAAAAAATGAAATTTCAATCAATTTTTGCCTCCCCAGAAAAATTTAGCAAAATGCACAAAAAAATTGTCAGGCAAATATCAATTATTTTCGAAATTTTTAAGATATAATTTCACACTATTTCATCTAGTAACAAACAAAATTGAACAAAAAATGACGAACTGCGCGTTACTTTCAACTTGTCAAAAAATGAAAATTCAATCAATTTTTGCCTCGCCAGAAAAATTTGGCAAAATGCACAAAAACATTTTCAGACAAATATCAATTATTTTCCATATTTTTAGATCGGATTTCAAACTTTTTAATCTATTAACGAACAAAATTGAACAAAAATTGAAGGACTGCGCGTTACTTTCATCTTAACAAAAAATGAAAATTCAATCAATTTTTGCCTCCCCAGAAAAATTTGGCAAAATGCAAAAAAACATTTTCAGACAAATATCAATTATTTTCCATATTTTTAGATCTGATTTCAAACTTTTTTATCTATTAACGAACAAAATTGAACAAAAATTGAAGGACTGCGCGTTACTTTTATCTTAACAAAAAATGAAAATTCAAGCAATTTTTGCCTCGCCAGAAAAATTTAGCAAAATGCACAAAAACATTTTCAGACAAATATCATATATTTTTCATATTTGTAGATCTAATTTCAAAATTTTTCATCTATTATCGAACAAAATTGAACAAAAATTGAAGGACTGCGCGTTACTTTTAACTTGTTAAAAAATGAAAATTCAATCAATTTTTGCCTCGCCAGAAAAATTTGGCAAAATACACAAAAAAATTTTCAGACAAATATCAATTATTTTCCAAATTTTTAGATATAATTTCACACTATTTCATCTAGTAACAAACAAAATTGAACAAAAAATGACGAACTGCGCGTTACTTTCAACTTGTCAAAAAATGAAAATTCAATTAATTTTTGCCTCGCCAGAAAAATTTGGCAAAATGCACAAAAAAATTTTCAGACAAATATCAATTATTTTCCATATTTTAAGATCTAATTTCAAACTTTTTCATCTATTAACAATCAAAATTGAACATAAATTGAAGGACTTCGCGTTTTTTTCAACTTGTCAAAAAATGAAATTTCAATCAATTTTTGCCTCCCCTGAAAAATTTAGCAAAATGCACAAAAAAATTGTCAGGCAAATATCAATTATTTTCCAAATTTTTAGATATAATTTCACACTATTTCATCTTGTAACAAACAAAATTGAACAAAAAATGACGAACTGCGCGTTACTTTCAACTTGTCAAAAAATGAAAATTCAATCAATTTTTGCCTCGCCAGAAAAATTTGGCAAAATGCACAAAAAAATTTTCAGACAAATATCAATTATTTTCCATATTTTAAGATCTAATTTCAAACTTTTTCATCTATTAACAATCAAAATTAAACATAAATTGAAGGACTTCGCGTTTTTTTCAACTTGTCAAAAAATGAAATTTCAATCAATTTTTGCCTCCCCAGAAAAATTTAGCAAAATGCACAAAAAAATTGGCAGGCAAATATTAATTATTTTCCAAATTTTTAGATATAATTTCACACTATTTCATCTAGTAACAAACAAAATTGAACAAAAAATGACGAACTGCGCGTTACTTTCAACTTGTCAAAAGATGAAAATTCAATCAATTTTTGCCTCGCCAGAAAAATTTGGCAAAATGCACAAAAACATTTTCAGACAAATATCAATTATTTTCCATATTTTTAGATCTGATTTCAAACTTTTTAATCTATTAACGAACAAAATTGAACAAAAATTGAAGGACTGCGCGTTACTTTCATCTTAACAAAAAATGAAAATTCAATCAATTTTTGCCTCGCCAGAAAAATTTGGCAAAATGCACAAAAACATTTTCAGACAGATATCATATATTTTTCATATTTGTAGATCTAATTTCAAAATTTTTCATCTATTATCGAACAAAATTGAACAAAAATTCAAGGACTGCGCGTTACTTTCAACTTGTTAAAAAATGAAAATTCAATCAATTTTTGCCTCGCCAGAAAAATTTGGCAAAATGCACAAAAAAATTTTCAGACAAATATCAATTATTTTCCATATTTTTAGATCTAATTTCAAACTTTTTCATCTATTAACATTCAAAATTGAACATAAATTGAAGGACTTCGCGTTTTTTTCAACTTGTCAAAAAATGAAATTTCAATCAATTTTTGCCTCCCCAGAAAAATTTAGCAAAATGCACAAAAAAATTGGCAGGCAAATATTAATTATTTTCCAAATTTTTAGATATAATTTCACACTATTTCATCTAGTAACAAACAAAATTGAACAAAAAATGACGAACTGCGCGTTACTTTCAACTTGTCAAAAAATGAAAATTCAATCAATTTTTGCCTCGCCAGAAAAATTTGGCAAAATGCACAAAAACATTTTCAGACAAATATCAATTATTTTCCATATTTTTAGATCTGATTTCAAACTTTTTAATCTATTAACGAACAAAATTGAACAAAAATTGAAGGACTGCGCGTTACTTTCATCTTAACAAAAAATGAAAATTCAATCAATTTTTGCCTCCCCAGAAAAATTTGGCAAAATGCACAAAAACATTTTCAGACAAATATCAATTATTTTCCATATTTTTAGATCTAATTTCAAACTTTTTCATCTATTAACAATCAAAATTGAACATAAATTGAAGGACTTCGCGTTTTTTTCAACTTGTCAAAAAATGAAATTTCAATCAATTTTTGCATCCCCAGAAAAATTTAGCAAAATGCACAAAAAAATTGTCAGGCAAATATCAATTATTTTCCAAATTTTTAAATATAATTTCACACTATTTCATCTAGTAACAAACAAAATTGAACAAAAAATGACGAACTGCGCGTTACTTTCAACTTGTCAAAAAATGAAAATTCAATCAATTTTTGCCTCGCCAGAAAAATTTAGCAAAATGCTCAAAAAAATTTTCAGACAAATATCATATATTTTCCATATTTTTAGATCTGATTTCAAACTTTTTCATCTATTAACGAACAAAATTGAACAAAAATTATATAACTGCGCGGTACTTTCATCTTGTCAAAAAATGAAAATTCAATCAATTTTTGCCTCGCCAGAAAAATAAGGCAAAATGCACTAAAAAATTTTCAGACAAATATCATATATTTTCCATATTTGTAGATATAATTTTAAACTATTTTATCTATTAACGAACAAAATTGAACAAAAATTATAGAACTGCGCGGTACTTTCATCTTGTCAAAAAATGAAAATTCAATCAATTTTTGCCTCGCCAGAAAAATTTGGCAAAATGCACAAAAAAATTTTTAGACAAATATCATATATTTTTCAAATTTGTAGATCTAATTTTAAACTTTTTCATCTATTAACGAACAAAATTGAACAATAATTGAAGGACTGCGCGTAAATTTCAACTTGTCAAAAAATGAAAATTCAATCGACTTTTGCCTCCCCAGAAAATTTTGCAAAATGCACAAAAAAATTTTTAGACAAATATCAATTATTTTCCATATTTCTAGATATAATTTTAAACTTTTTCATCTATTAACAAACAAAATTGAACAAAAATTAAAGAACTGCGCGTTAATTTTAACTTGTCAAAAAATGAAAATTCAATCAATTTTTGCCTCGCCAGAAAAATTTGGCAAAATGCACAAAAAAATTTTCAGACAAATATTAATTATTTTCCATATTTCTAGATATAATTCTAACTTTTTCATCTATTAACAAACAAAATTGAACAAAAATTAAAGAACTGCGCGTTTCTTTCATCTTGTCAAAAAATGAAAATTCAATCAATTTTTGCCTCCCCAGAAAAATTTAGCAAAATGCACAAAAAAATTGTCAGGCAAATATCAATTATTTTCCAAATTTTTAGATATAATTTCACACTATTTCATCTAGTAAGAAACAAAATTGAACAAAAATCGACGAATTACGCGTTACTTTCAACTTGTCAAAAAATGAAAATTCAATCAATTTTTGCCTCGCCAGAAAAATTTGGCAAAATGCACAAAAACATTTTCAGACAAATATCAATTATTTTCCATATTTTTAGATCTGATTTCAAACTTTTTTATCTATTAACGAACAAAATTGAACAAAAAATGACGAACTGCGCGTTACTTTTAACTTGTCAAAAAATGAAAATTCAATCAATTTTTGCCTCGCCAGAAAAATTTGGCAAACTGCACAAAAAAATTTTCAGACAAATATCAATTATTTTTCATATTTGTAGATCTAATTTCAAAATTTTTCATCTATTATCGAACAAAATTGAACAAAAATTGAAGGACTACGCGTTACTTTCAACTTGTCAAAAAATGAAAATTCAATTAATTTTTGCCTCGCCAGAAAAATTTGGCAAAATGCACAAAAAAATTTTCAGACAAATATCAATTATTTTCCATATTTTAAGATCTAATTTCAAACTTTTTCATCTATTAACAATCAAAATTGAACATAAATTGAAGGACTTCGCGTTTTTTTCAACTTGTCAAAAAATGAAATTTCAATCAATTTTTGCCTCCCCTGAAAAATTTAGCAAAATGCACAAAAAAATTGTCAGGCAAATATCAATTATTTTCCAAATTTTTAGATATAATTTCACACTATTTCATCTTGTAACAAACAAAATTGAACAAAAAATGACGAACTGCGCGTTACTTTCAACTTGTCAAAAAATGAAAATTCAATCAATTTTTGCCTCGCCAGAAAAATTTGGCAAAATGCACAAAAACATTTTCAGACAAATATCAATTATTTTCCATATTTTTACATCTGATTTCAAACTTTTTTATCTATTAACGAACAAAATTGAACAAAAATTGAAGGACTGCGCGTTACTTTCATCTTAACAAAAAATGAAAATTCAAGCAATTTTTGCCTCGCCAGAAAAATTTAGCAAAATGCACAAAAACATTTTCAGACAAATATCATATATTTTTCATATTTGTAGATCTAATTTCAAAATTTTTCATCTATTATCGAACAAAATTGAACAAAAATTAAAGGACTGCGCGTTACTTTCAACTTGTTAAAAAATGAAAATTCAATCAATTTTTGCCTCGCCAGAAAAATTTGGCAAAATGCACAAAAAAAATTTCAGACAAATATCAATTATTTTCCATATTTTTAGATCTAATTTCAAACTTTTTCATCTATTAACATTCAAAATTAAACATAAATTGAAGGACTTCGCGTTTTTTTCAACTTGTCAAAAAATGAAATTTCAATCAATTTTTGCCTCCCCAGAAAAATTTAGCAAAATGCACAAAAAAATTGTCAGGCAAATATCAATTATTTTCGAAATTTTTAAGATATAATTTCACACTATTTCATCTAGTAACAAACAAAATTGAACAAAAAATGACGAACTGCGCGTTACTTTCAACTTGTCAAAAAATGAAAATTCAATCAATTTTTGCCTCGCCAGAAAAATTTGGCAAAATGCACAAAAACATTTTCAGACAAATATCAATTATTTTCCATATTTTTAGATCGGATTTCAAACTTTTTAATCTATTAACGAACAAAATTGAACAAAAATTGAAGGACTGCGCGTTACTTTCATCTTAACAAAAAATGAAAATTCAATCAATTTTTGCCTCCCCAGAAAAATTTGGCAAAATGCAAAAAAATATTTTCAGACAAATATCAATTATTTTCCATATTTTTAGATCTGATTTCAAACTTTTTTATCTATTAACGAACAAAATTGAACAAAAATTGAAGGACTGCGCGTTACTTTTATCTTAACAAAAAATGAAAATTCAAGCAATTTTTGCCTCGCCAGAAAAATTTAGCAAAATGCACAAAAACATTTTCAGACAAATATCATATATTTTTCATATTTGTAGATCTAATTTCAAAATTTTTCATCTATTATCGAACAAAATTGAACAAAAATTGAAGGACTGCGCGTTACTTTCAACTTGTTAAAAAATGAAAATTCAATCAATTTTTGCCTCGCCAGAAAAATTTGGCAAAATACACAAAAAAATTTTCAGACAAATATAAATTATTTTCCAAATTTTTAGATATAATTTCACACTATTTCATCTAGTAACAAACAAAATTGAACAAAAAATGACGAACTGCGCGTTACTTTCAACTTGTCAAAAAATGAAAATTCAATTAATTTTTGCCTCGCCAGAAAAATTTGGCAAAATGCACAAAAAAATTTTCAGACAAATATCAATTATTTTCCATATTTTAAGATCTAATTTCAAACTTTTTCATCTATTAACAATCAAAATTGAACATAAATTGAAGGACTTCGCGTTTTTTTCAACTTGTCAAAAAATGAAATTTCAATCAATTTTTGCCTCCCCTGAAAAATTTAGCAAAATGCACAAAAAAATTGTCAGGCAAATATCAATTATTTTCCAAATTTTTAGATATAATTTCACACTATTTCATCTTGTAACAAACAAAATTGAACAAAAAATGACGAACTGCGCGTTACTTTCAACTTGTCAAAAAATGAAAATTCAATCAATTTTTGCCTCGCCAGAAAAATTTGGCAAAATGCACAAAAACATTTTCAGACAAATATCAATTATTTTCCATATTTTTACATCTGATTTCAAACTTTTTTATCTATTAACGAACAAAATTGAACAAAAATTGAAGGACTGCGCGTTACTTTCATCTTAACAAAAAATGAAAATTCAAGCAATTTTTGCCTCGCCAGAAAAATTTAGCAAAATGCACAAAAAAATTGTCAGGCAAATATCAATTATTTTCCAAATTTTTAGATATAATTTCACACTATTTCATCTTGTAACAAACAAAATTGAACAAAAAATGACGAACTGCGCGTTACTTTCAACTTGTCAAAAAATGAAAATTCAATCAATTTTTGCCTCGCCAGAAAAATTTGGCAAAATGCACAAAAACATTTTCAGACAAATATCAATTATTTTCCATATTTTTACATCTGATTTCAAACTTTTTTATCTATTAACGAACAAAATTGAACAAAAATTGAAGGACTGCGCGTTACTTTCATCTTAACAAAAAATGAAAATTCAAGCAATTTTTGCCTCGCCAGAAAAATTTAGCAAAATGCACAAAAACATTTTCAGACAAATATCATATATTTTTCATATTTGTAGATCTAATTTCAAAATTTTTCATCTATTATCGAACAAAATTGAACAAAAATTGAAGGACTGCGCGTTACTTTCAACTTGTTAAAAAATGAAAATTCAATCAATTTTTGCCTCGCCAGAAAAATTTGGCAAAATGCACAAAAAAAATTTCAGACAAATATCAATTATTTTCCATATTTTTAGATCTAATTTCAAACTTTTTCATCTATTAACATTCAAAATTAAACATAAATTGAAGGACTTCGCGTTTTTTTCAACTTGTCAAAAAATGAAATTTCAATCAATTTTTGCCTCCCCAGAAAAATTTAGCAAAATGCACAAAAAAATTGTCAGGCAAATATCAATTATTTTCGAAATTTTTAAGATATAATTTCACACTATTTCATCTAGTAACAAACAAAATTGAACAAAAAATGACGAACTGCGCGTTACTTTCAACTTGTCAAAAAATGAAAATTCAATCAATTTTTGCCTCGCCAGAAAAATTTGGCAAAATGCACAAAAACATTTTCAGACAAATATCATATATTTTTCATATTTGTAGATCTAATTTCAAACTTTTTCGTCTATTAACAAACAAAATTGAACAAAAATTGAAGGACTGCGCGTTACTTTCATCTTGACAAAAAATGAAAATTCAATCAATTTTTGCCTCGCCAGAAAAATTTGGCAAAATGCACAAAAACATTTTCAGACAAATATCATATATTTTTCATATTTGTAGATCTAATTTCAAACTTTTTCATCTATTAACAAACAAAATTGAACAAAAATTGAAGGACTGCGCGTTACTTTCATCTTGACAAAAAATGAAAATTCAATCAATTTTTGCCTCCCCAGAAAAATTTAGCAAAATGCACAAAAAAATTGTCAGGCAAATATCAATTATTTTCGAAATTTTTAAGATATAATTTCACACTATTTCATCTAGTAACAAACAAAATTGAACAAAAAATGACGAACTGCGCGTTACTTTCAACTTGTCAAAAAATGAAAATTCAATCAATTTTTGCCTCGCCAGAAAAATTTGGCAAAATGCACAAAAACATTTTCAGACAAATATCAATTATTTTCCATATTTTTAGATCAGATTTCAAACTTTTTAATCTATTAACGAACAAAATTGAACAAAAATTGAAGGACTGCGCGTTACTTTCATCTTAACAAAAAATGAAAATTCAATCAATTTTTGCCTCCCCAGAAAAATTTGGCAAAATGCAAAAAAACATTTTCAGACAAATATCAATTATTTTCCATATTTTTAGATCTGATTTCAAACTTTTTTATCTATTAACGAACAAAATTGAACAAAAATTGAAGGACTGCGCGTTACTTTCATCTTAACAAAAAATGAAAATTCAAGCAATTTTTGCCTCGCCAGAAAAATTTAGCAAAATGCACAAAAAAATTTTCAGACAAATATCAATTATTTTCCATATTTTTAGATCTAATTTCACACTATTTCATCTAGTAACAAACAAAATTGAACAAAAAATGACGAACTGCGCGTTACTTTCAACTTGTCAAAAAATGAAAATTCAATCAATTTTTGCCTCGCCAGAAAAATTTGGCAAAATGCACAAAAACATTTTCAGACAAATATCATATATTTTTCATATTTGTAGATCTAATTTCAAACTTTTTCGTCTATTAACAAACAAAATTGAACAAAAATTGAAGGACTGCGCGTTACTTTCATCTTGACAAAAAATGAAAATTCAATCAATTTTTGCCTCGCCAGAAAAATTTGGCAAAATGCACAAAAACATTTTCAGACAAATATCATATATTTTTCATATTTGTAGATCTAATTTCAAACTTTTTCATCTATTAACAAACAAAATTGAACAAAAATTGAAGGACTGCGCGTTACTTTCATCTTGACAAAAAATGAAAATTCAATCAATTTTTGCCTCCCCAGAAAAATTTAGCAAAATGCACAAAAAAATTGTCAGGCAAATATCAATTATTTTCGAAATTTTTAAGATATAATTTCACACTATTTCATCTAGTAACAAACAAAATTGAACAAAAAATGACGAACTGCGCGTTACTTTCAACTTGTCAAAAAATGAAAATTCAATCAATTTTTGCCTCGCCAGAAAAATTTGGCAAAATGCACAAAAACATTTTCAGACAAATATCAATTATTTTCCATATTTTTAGATCAGATTTCAAACTTTTTAATCTATTAACGAACAAAATTGAACAAAAATTGAAGGACTGCGCGTTACTTTCATCTTAACAAAAAATGAAAATTCAATCAATTTTTGCCTCCCCAGAAAAATTTGGCAAAATGCAAAAAAACATTTTCAGACAAATATCAATTATTTTCCATATTTTTAGATCTGATTTCAAACTTTTTTATCTATTAACGAACAAAATTGAACAAAAATTGAAGGACTGCGCGTTACTTTCATCTTAACAAAAAATGAAAATTCAAGCAATTTTTGCCTCGCCAGAAAAATTTAGCAAAATGCACAAAAAAATTTTCAGACAAATATCAATTATTTTCCATATTTTTAGATCTAATTTCACACTATTTCATCTAGTAACAAACAAAATTGAACAAAAAATGACGAACTGCGCGTTACTTTCAACTTGTCAAAAAATGAAAATTCAATCAATTTTTGCCTCGCCAGAAAAATTTGGCAAAATGCACAAAAAAATTTTCAGACAAATATAAATTATTTTCCATATTTTTAGATCTAATTTCAAACTTTTTCATCTATTAACAATCAAAATTGAACATAAATTGAAGGACTTCGCGTTTTTTTCAACTTGTCAAAAAATGAAATTTCAATCAATTTTTGCCTCCCCAGAAAAATTTAGCAAAATGCACAAAAAAATTGTCAGGCAAATATCAATTATTTTCCAAATTTTTAGATATAATTTCACACTATTTCATCTAGTAACAAACAAAATTGAACAAAAAATGACGAACTGCGCGTTACTTTCAACTTGTCAAAAAATGAAAATTCAATCAATTTTTGCCTCGCCAGAAAAATTTGGCAAAATGCACAAAAACATTTTCAGACAAATATCATATATTTTTCATATTTGTAGATCTAATTTCAAACTTTTTCATCTATTAACAAACAAAATTGAACAAAAATTGAAGGACTGCGCGTTACTTTCATCTTGACAAAAAATGAAAATTCAATCAATTTTTGCCTCGCCAGAAAAATTTGGCAAAATGCACAAAAAAATTTTCAGACAAATATCAATTATTTTCCATATTTTTTTTTTTTTTTTTTTTTATTTGATCAAAAAAGTAGCTCAGAATACAAAGATTATTAAAGGGCACAACATGTTTATACAATAATATCATTCAATAAAAATACAAAAATATAAGTATCTAAATCACATAGAGTACAAAGAGATAGAAAATAGGTTCAAGACGCCTTGATAAATAAATTATACAAAGTCTCATAAAACATTTCTTGCTTAATGTCGAACAATTCAATTAACATGGGGTTTTTTATAAATAAAAAGTTTATACATTTCAAAATTCTATAAATTGGCGCGTGGTTCCCTAGAGATGATTTTGGTAAGCATATTTTAAACGGAAAATAGTATCTCGTAGAGATCCTTGGAACATTTAAGTTCAAAAGTGAAAGTAAGTTCGGGCAATCAATTTTACAATTGATCAGGTTATATACAAATTTGCAATTAATCATTTTACGTCTGTTTTCTAATGTGAGGACAAGAAATCTGTTGCACATCGCCTCATAATCAGAGCCTGGTACGGGATAAGAATTGTCAAGGCGATAGATACAATATTTTAGGAATCTTTTTTGAATCTTGTCAACAGCAACCATATCCCCCCTCAAACAGGGATCCCACACAACAGAAGCATATTCCAGCCTCGATCTAACGTATGCATTGAAAAGTAAGATTAAAACTTTTGGATTCCTGAAGTTGATTGTTTGTTTAATTAGAAAACCCAAAGCACTGTTTGCCGAATTGCGAACTGATAACAAATGATCATTAAAAGATAGGTTAGATGTGAAAATAACTCCCAAATCTCGAATTCTATTAGTTCTTGGTATAATAACACCATTTATGTTGTAATCGAAGATATATGGATTATCTTTTTTCTTATAAGACACAATGTTACATTTCATGGGGTTTATTTCAAGTTTATTCAACAAACACCAATTGCAAAGTTGGACGATATTTTTTTGTAGCAGTAAGGCGTCATTAATATCGGTAATCTTTTTAAACAGCTTGAAATCATCAACGAACAAAAGGTTTTCAACATCCAGAAACTCTGGTACATCATTTATATAAATTGTAAAAAGTAGGGATCCTAGAACTGATCCTTGAGGAACACCTGATATTTCTAGATATAATTTTAAACTTTTTCATCTATTAACAAATAAAATTGAACAAAAATTAAAGAACTGCGCGTTACTTTCAACTTGTCAAAAAATGAAAATTCAATCAATTTTTGCATCGCCAGAAAAATTTAGCAAAATGCACAAAAAAAATTTCAGACAAATATCATATATTTTTTAAATTTGTTGATCTAATTTCAAACTTTTTCATCTATTGTTACGTTTGTTGTACAAAAACCCTTACAATATTCCCTAGTTCCTCGTTTTAAATTAGTTTCAAATTAATGAATCTAATTTGGGATGAGGATTAAGTCAATGAGAGTACTAAATGGTTTAAAGAATATTTATTTATTATACAATTGTGAGTTGAGAATTTACAATGATTTTATAAATTAAGGCTTACTTTGAAAAGATGAAAGATTGATGTTTGGAACTTGAAGATTTGTTTGTCTAAGACAAACGATGAACCTGGAGTAGCTTGAAGTTGATTAGGCTTTAAGTAAACAGACGGAGATCCTTATCGCTGGATGGCAGAGCAGGTGAATTCTTGTGAAGAATAGAAGTCTCTTGCAGAAGACTTGATAACTTGTTTTTCTCACGAAAATGATGTAAATCTCCGAAATTATGCGGAGTGACAAACTGGACCCAATCGATAGATGTTGAATAATATTAGATTTGCACTTATAAGCTTGTTGCAAATACAATAAAATGGTAAGAATTTGCAACAGTCTACTATAAAATATCGAGTTATTGATGAACACAAGATTCGCGCAAAACTCGAAGACTTTTGTATAAATTCGGACTGAAGAAATAAGACTTGTAATGTTTGTAGAAACTCGAACTGTAGAAGTAAACTCACGCTTGCAAAATCTCGAAAAACTCAACTGTCCTTATCAAAATGTTGATCCAATTTATATTGAGAAATTGGGAAGAAAGATGGCGGAAATTACCTTTCCCTTCTCTCCGTTCCCTTGCTTAGATCCCTAATTGAAGAGACCAAGATGGCGTTTTTTCCTACTACCTTGCATCTTATCTCAAATTGAAGAGTCGAAGATGGCGTTTTTTACCTCTTCCTTGCGTCTCCGCTCTCTTTACGTAGGTCTCAATATTTAGATAGACTCAAAAAATGGCCGCTGTAGACCCCTTGCGTCTCCGTTTACTTTCACTTTTTGTTTCTCTGCACCCGTTCCCCGCAGTTACTTCTTCTTTACTTTGAAAAAATAAGACGCGTGCCACAGTTTGTAATTCGTCGAATATTGTTTCTTTTTCCAGGTAGCTAGACTTGATGTATGCTTGAAATCTTGTATGACATAATCTTATCTTTTTAAGCGTTCTTAATTATAAAACCATTTCTACTCTTGTCTATTTTTCATATACAATATTACCCAAAATGATATACAATAATAAGAATTCTTATATTTATAAGAATTAAATATAGTCACAAATAGTAATGTTTACAACAATATATATAGTATATATATAGGTTACGAACGTAACACTATTAACGAACAAAATTGAACAAAAATTGAATGACTGCGCGTTACTTTCATCTTGACAAAAAATGAAAATTCAATCAATTTTTGCCTCGCCAGAAAAATTTGGCAAAATGCACAAAAAAATTTACAGACAAATATCATATATTTTTCATATTTGTAGATCGAATTTCAAAATTTTTCATCTGTTAACGAACAAAATTGAACAATAATTGAAGGACTGCGCGTTACTTTCAACTTGTCAAAAAATGAAAATTCAATCAATTTTTGCCTCTCCAGAAAAATTTTGCAAAATGCACAAAAAAATTTTCAGACAAATATCAATTATTTTCCATATTTCTAGATCTGATTTCAAACTTTTTTATCTATTAACGAACAAAATTGAACATAAATTGAAGGACTGCGCGTTACTTTCATTTTGACAAAAAATGAAAATTCAATCAATTTTTGCCTCTCCAGAAAAATTTTGCAAAATGCACAAAAAAATTTTCAGACAAATATTAATTATTTTCCATATTTCAAGATATAATTTTAAACTTCTTCATCTATTAACAAACAAAATTAAACAAAAATTGAAGGACTGCGCGTTACTTTTAACTTGTCAAAAAATAAAAATTCAATCAATTTTTGCCTCGACAGAAAAATTTGGCAAAATGTACAAAAAAATTTTCAGACAAATATCATATATTTTCCATATTTCAAGATCTAATTTCAAACTTTTTCATCTATTACCGAACAAAATTAAACAAAAATTAAAGGACTGCGCGTTACTTTCAACTTGTCAAAAAATGAAAATTTAATCAATTTTTGCCTCGCCAGAAAAGTTTGGCAAAATGCACAAAAAAATTTTCAGACAAATATCATATATTTTCCATATTTCAAAATAATTTCAAACTTTTTCATCTATTAACGAACAAAATTAAACATAAATTAAAGGACTGCGCGTTACTTTCATCTTAACAAAAAATGAAAATTCAATCAATTTTTGCCTCCCCAGAAAAATTTGGCAAAATGCAAAAAAACATTTTCAGACAAATATCAATTATTTTCCATATTTTTAGATCTGATTTCAAACTTTTTTATCTATTAACGAACAAAATTGAACAAAAATTGAAGGACTGCGCGTTACTTTCATCTTAACAAAAAATGAAAATTCAAGCAATTTTTGCCTCGCCAGAAAAATTTAGCAAAATGCACAAAAAAATTTTCAGACAAATATCAATTATTTTCCATATTTTTAGATCTAATTTCACACTATTTCATCTAGTAACAAACAAAATTGAACAAAAAATGACGAACTGCGCGTTACTTTCAACTTGTCAAAAAATGAAAATTCAATCAATTTTTGCCTCGCCAGAAAAATTTGGCAAAATGCACAAAAAAATTTTCAGACAAATATAAATTATTTTCCATATTTTTAGATCTAATTTCAAACTTTTTCATCTATTAACAATCAAAATTGAACATAAATTGAAGGACTTCGCGTTTTTTTCAACTTGTCAAAAAATGAAATTTCAATCAATTTTTGCCTCCCCAGAAAAATTTAGCAAAATGCACAAAAAAATTGTCAGGCAAATATCAATTATTTTCCAAATTTTTAGATATAATTTCACACTATTTCATCTAGTAACAAACAAAATTAAACAAAAAATGACGAACTGCGCGTTACTTTCAACTTGTCAAAAAATGAAAATTCAATCAATTTTTGCCTCGCCAGAAAAATTTGGCAAAATGCACAAAAACATTTTCAGACAAATATCATATATTTTTCATATTTGTAGATCTAATTTCAAACTTTTTCATCTATTAACAAACAAAATTGAACAAAAATTGAAGGACTGCGCGTTACTTTCATCTTGACAAAAAATGAAAATTCAATCAATTTTTGCCTCGCCAGAAAAATTTGGCAAAATGCACAAAAAAATTTTCAGACAAATATCAATTATTTTCCATATTTTTTTTTTTTTTTTTTTTTATTTGATCAAAAAAGTAGCTCAGAATACAAAGATTATTAAAGGGCACAACATGTTTATACAATAATATCATTCAATAAAAAT
This sequence comes from Ganaspis brasiliensis, assembly GCA_037103525.1. Lineage (NCBI taxonomy): Eukaryota > Metazoa > Arthropoda > Insecta > Hymenoptera > Figitidae > Ganaspis > Ganaspis brasiliensis. The sequence goes on along the minus strand of JAZKLR010000511.1, from coordinate 430,136 downwards.
ACAAAAATATAAGTATCTAAATCACATAGAGTACAAAGAGATAGAAAATAGGTTCAAGACGCCTTGATAAATAAATTATACAAAGTCTCATAAAACATTTCTTGCTTAATGTCGAACAATTCAATTAACATGGGGTTTTTTATAAATAAAAAGTTTATACATTTCAAAATTCTATAAATTGGCGCGTGGTTCCCTAGAGATGATTTTGGTAAGCATATTTTAAACGGAAAATAGTATCTCGTAGAGATCCTTGGAACATTTAAGTTCAAAAGTGAAAGTAAGTTCGGGCAATCAATTTTACAATTGATCAGGTTATATACAAATTTGCAATTAATCATTTTACGTCTGTTTTCTAATGTGAGGACAAGAAATCTGTTGCACATCGCCTCATAATCAGAGCCTGGTACGGGATAAGAATTGTCAAGGCGATAGATACAATATTTTAGGAATCTTTTTTGAATCTTGTCAACAGCAACCATATCCCCCCTCAAACAGGGATCCCACACAACAGAAGCATATTCCAGCCTCGATCTAACGTATGCATTGAAAAGTAAGATTAAAACTTTTGGATTCCTGAAGTTGATTGTTTGTTTAATTAGAAAACCCAAAGCACTGTTTGCCGAATTGCGAACTGATAACAAATGATCATTAAAAGATAGGTTAGATGTGAAAATAACTCCCAAATCTCGAATTCTATTAGTTCTTGGTATAATAACACCATTTATGTTGTAATCGAAGATATATGGATTATCTTTTTTCTTATAAGACACAATGTTACATTTCATGGGGTTTATTTCAAGTTTATTCAACAAACACCAATTGCAAAGTTGGTCGATATTTTTTTGTAGCAGTAAGGCGTCATTAATATCGGTAATCTTTTTAAACAGCTTGAAATCATCAACGAACAAAAGGTTTTCAACATCCAGAAACTCTGGTACATCATTTATATAAATTGTAAAAAGTAGGGATCCTAGAACTGATCCTTGAGGAACACCTGATATTTCTAGATATAATTTTAAACTTTTTCATCTATTAACAAATAAAATTGAACAAAAATTAAAGAACTGCGCGTTACTTTCAACTTGTCAAAAAATGAAAATTCAATCAATTTTTGCATCGCCAGAAAAATTTAGCAAAATGCACAAAAAAAATTTCAGACAAATATCATATATTTTTTAAATTTGTTGATCTAATTTCAAACTTTTTCATCTATTGTTACGTTTGTTGTACAAAAACCCTTACAATATTCCCTAGTTCCTCGTTTTAAATTAGTTTCAAATTAATGAATCTAATTTGGGATGAGGATTAAGTCAATGAGAGTACTAAATGGTTTAAAGAATATTTATTTATTATACAATTGTGAGTTGAGAATTTACAATGATTTTATAAATTAAGGCTTACTTTGAAAAGATGAAAGATTGATGTTTGGAACTTGAAGATTTGTTTGTCTAAGACAAACGATGAACCTGGAGTAGCTTGAAGTTGATTAGGCTTTAAGTAAACAGACGGAGATCCTTATCGCTGGATGGCAGAGCAGGTGAATTCTTGTGAAGAATAGAAGTCTCTTGCAGAAGACTTGATAACTTGTTTTTCTCACGAAAATGATGTAAATCTCCGAAATTATGCGGAGTGACAAACTGGACCCAATCGATAGATGTTGAATAATATTAGATTTGCACTTATAAGCTTGTTGCAAATACAATAAAATGGTAAGAATTTGCAACAGTCTACTATAAAATATCGAGTTATTGATGAACACAAGATTCGCGCAAAACTCGAAGACTTTTGTATAAATTCGGACTGAAGAAATAAGACTTGTAATGTTTGTAGAAACTCGAACTGTAGAAGTAAACTCACGCTTGCAAAATCTCGAAAAACTCAACTGTCCTTATCAAAATGTTGATCCAATTTATATTGAGAAATTGGGAAGAAAGATGGCGGAAATTACCTTTCCCTTCTCTCCGTTCCCTTGCTTAGATCCCTAATTGAAGAGACCAAGATGGCGTTTTTTCCTACTACCTTGCATCTTATCTCAAATTGAAGAGTCGAAGATGGCGTTTTTTACCTCTTCCTTGCGTCTCCGCTCTCTTTACGTAGGTCTCAATATTTAGATAGACTCAAAAAATGGCCGCTGTAGACCCCTTGCGTCTCCGTTTACTTTCACTTTTTGTTTCTCTGCACCCGTTCCCCGCAGTTACTTCTTCTTTACTTTGAAAAAATAAGACGCGTGCCACAGTTTGTAATTCGTCGAATATTGTTTCTTTTTCCAGGTAGCTAGACTTGATGTATGCTTGAAATCTTGTATGACATAATCTTATCTTTTTAAGCGTTCTTAATTATAAAACCATTTCTACTCTTGTCTATTTTTCATATACAATATTACCCAAAATGATATACAATAATAAGAATTCTTATATTTATAAGAATTAAATATAGTCACAAATAGTAATGTTTACAACAATATATATAGTATATATATAGGTTACGAACGTAACACTATTAACGAACAAAATTGAACAAAAATTGAATGACTGCGCGTTACTTTCATCTTGACAAAAAATGAAAATTCAATCAATTTTTGCCTCGCCAGAAAAATTTGGCAAAATGCACAAAAAAATTTACAGACAAATATCATATATTTTTCATATTTGTAGATCGAATTTCAAAATTTTTCATCTGTTAACGAACAAAATTGAACAATAATTGAAGGACTGCGCGTTACTTTCAACTTGTCAAAAAATGAAAATTCAATCAATTTTTGCCTCGCCAAAAAAATTTGGCAAAATGCACAAAAAAATTTTAAGACAAATATTATATATTTTCCAAATTTGTAGATCTATTTTCAAACTTTTTCATCTATTAACGAACAAAATTGAACAAAAATTGACGGACTGCGCGTTACTTTCATCTTGACAAAAAATGAAAATTCAATCAATTTTTGCCTCTCCAGAAAAATTTTGCAAAATGCACAAAAAAATTTTCAGACAAATATCAATTATTTTCCATATTTCTAGATCTGATTTCAAACTTTTTTATCTATTAACGAACAAAATTGAACATAAATTGAAGGACTGCGCGTTACTTTCATTTTGACAAAAAATGAAAATTCAATCAATTTTTGCCTCTCCAGAAAAATTTTGCAAAATGCACAAAAAAATTTTCAGACAAATATTAATTATTTTCCATATTTCAAGATATAATTTTAAACTTCTTCATCTATTAACAAACAAAATTAAACAAAAATTGAAGGACTGCGCGTTACTTTTAACTTGTCAAAAAATAAAAATTCAATCAATTTTTGCCTCGACAGAAAAATTTGGCAAAATGTACAAAAAAATTTTCAGACAAATATCATATATTTTCCATATTTCAAGATCTAATTTCAAACTTTTTCATCTATTACCGAACAAAATTAAACAAAAATTAAAGGACTGCGCGTTACTTTCAACTTGTCAAAAAATGAAAATTTAATCAATTTTTGCCTCGCCAGAAAAGTTTGGCAAAATGCACAAAAAAATTTTCAGACAAATATCATATATTTTCCATATTTCAAAATAATTTCAAACTTTTTCATCTATTAACGAACAAAATTAAACATAAATTAAAGGACTGCGCGTTACTTTCAACTTGTTAAAAAATGAAAATTTAATCAACTTTTGCTTCCCCAGAAAAATTTGGCAAAATATACAAAAAAATTTTCAGACAAATATCATATATTTTCCATATTTCTAGATCTAATTTCAAAATTTTTCATCTATTAACGAACAAAATTGAACAAAAATTGAAGGACTGCGCGTTACTTTCAGCTTGTCAAAAAATGAAAATTTAATCAATTTTTGCCTCTCCAGAAAAATTTGGCAAAATGCACAAAAAAATTTTCAGACAAATATCATTTATTTTCCATATTTCCAGATCTAATTTTAAACTTTTTCATCTATTAACGAACAAAATTGAACAAAAATGAAGGACTGCGCGTTACTTTCAACTTGTCAAAAAATAAAAATTCAATCAATTTTTGCCTCGACAGAAATATTTGGCAAAATGCACAAAAAAATTTTTAGACAAATATCATATATTTTCCAAATTTGTAAATCTAATTTCAAACTCTTTCATCTATTAACGAACAAAATTTAACAAAAATTAAAGGACTGCGCGTTACTTTCAACTTGTCAAAAAATGAAAATTTAATCAAGTATTGCCTATCCAGAAAAATTTGGCAAAATGCACAAAAAAATTTTCAGACAAATATCATTTATTTTCCATATTTCCAGATCTAATTTTAAACTTTTTCATCTATTAACGAACAAAATTGAACAAAAATTGAAGAACTGCGCGTTACTTTCAACTTGTCAAAAAATGAAAATTCAATCAATTTTTGCCTCGCCAGAAAAATTTGGCAAAATGCACAAAAAAATGTTTAGACAAATATCATATATTTTCTAAATTTGTAGATCTAATATCAAACTTTCTCATATATTAGCGAACAAAATTAAACAAAAATTTAAGGACTAAGCGTTACTTTCAACTTGTCAAAAAATAAAAATTTAATCAATTTTTGCCTCGCCGGAAAAATTTGGCAAAATGCACAAAAAAATTTTCAGACAAATATCATATATTTTCCATATTTCTAGATCTAATTTCAAACTTTTTTATCTATTAACGAACAAAATTGAACAAAAATGAAGGACTGCGCGTTACTTTCAATTTGTCAAAAAATGAAAATTCAATCAATTTTTGCCTCGCAAGAAAAATTTAGCAAAATGCACAAAAAAATTTTCAGACAAATATCATATATTTTCTATATTTCTAGATCTAATTTCAAACTTTTTCATCTATTAACGAACAAAATTGAACAATAATTGAAGGACTGCGCGTTACTTTCAACTTGTCAAAAAATGAAAATTTAATCGACTTTTGCCTCCCCAGAAATATTTGGCAAAATGCACAAAAAATTTTCAGACAAATATCAATTATTTTCCATATTTCTAGATCTGATTTCAAACTTTTTTATCTATTAACGAACAAAATTGAACAAAAATTGAAGGACTGCTCGTTTCTTTCAACTTGTCAAAAAATGAAAATTTAATCGACTTTTGCCTCCCCAGAAAAATTTGGCAAAATGCACAAAAAATTTTCAGACAAATATCAATTATTTTCCATATTTCTAGATCTGATTTCAAACTTTTTTATCTATTAACGAACAAAATTGAACAAAAATTGAAGGACTGCTCGTTTCTTTCAACTTGTCAAAAAATGAAAATTTAATCGACTTTTGCCTCCCCAGAAAAATTTGGCAAAATGCACAAAAAATTTTCAGACAAATATCAATTATTTTCCATATTTCTAGATCTGATTTCAAACTTTTTTATCTATTAACGAACAAAATTGAACAATAATTGAAGGACTGCGCGTTACTTTCAACTTGTCAAAAAATGAAAATTTAATCGACTTTTGCCTCCCCAGAAAAATTTGGCAAAATGCACAAAAAATTTTCAGACAAATATCAATTATTTTCCATGTTTCTAGATCTGATTTAAAAATTTTTCATCTGTTAACGAACAAAATTGAACAAAAATTGAAGGACTGCGCGTTACTTTCAACTTGTCAAAAAATAAAAATTCAATCAATTTTTGCCGCCCCAGAAAAAATTTGTAAAATGCACAAAAAAGTTTTTAGACAAATATCAATTATTTTCCATATTTCTAGATCTGATTTTAAACTATTTCATCTATTAACGAACAAAATTAAACAATAATTGAAGGACTGCGCGTTACTTTCAACTTGTCAAAAAATGAAAATTCAATCAATTTTTGAATCCCAAGAAAAATTTGGTAAAATGCACAAAAAAATTTTCAGACAAATGTCAATTATTTTTCATATTTCTAGATCTGATTTCAAACTTTTTTATCTATTAACGAACCAAATTAAATAAAAATTAAAGGACTGCGCGTTACTTTCAACTAGTCATAAAATGAAAATTTAATCAATTTTTGCCTCGCCAGAAAAATTTGGCAAAATGCACAAAAAAATTTTCAGACAAATATCATATATTTTCCATATTTCGAGATCCAATTTTAAACTTCTTCATCTATTAACGAACAAAATTAAACATAAATTGAAGGACTGCGCGTTACTTTTAACTTGTTAAAGAATGAAAATTTAATCTACTTTTGCCTCCCCAGAAAAATTTGGCAAAATGCACAAAAAAATTTTCAGACAAATATCAATTATTTTCTATATTTCTAGATATAATTTTAATCATTTTCATCTATTAACAAACAAATTTAAACAAAAATTAAAGAACTGCGGGTAACTTTCAACTTGTCAAAAAATGAAAATTCAATCAATATTTGCCTCCCCAGAAAAAATTGGTAAAATGCACAAAAAAATTTTTAGACAAATATCATATATTTTTTAAATTTGTAAATCTAATTTCAAACGTTTTCATCTATTAACGAACAAAATAAAACAATAATTGAAGGACTGCGCGTTACTTTTAACTTGTCAAAAAATGAAAACTTAATCGACTTTTGCCTCCCCAGAAAAATTTGGCAAAATGCACAAAAAATTTTCAGACAAATATCAATTATTTTCCATATTTCTAGATCTGCTTTCAAACTTTTTTATCTATTAACGAACAAAATTGAACAAAAATTGAAGGACTGCGCGTTACTTGCATCTTGACAAAAAATGAAAATTCAATCAATTTTTGCCTCGCCAGAAAAATTTAACAAAATGCACAAAAAAATTTTCAGACAAATATCATATATTTTCCATATTTGTAGATCTAATTTTAAACTATTTCATCTATTAACGAACAAAATTGAACAAAAATTATAGAACTGCGCGGTACTTTTATCTTGTCAAAAAATGAAAATTCAATCAATTTTTGCCTCGCCAGAAAAATTTGGAAAATGCACAAAAAAATTTTTAGACAAATATCATATATTTTCTAAATTTGTAGATCTAATTTTAAACTTTTTCATCTATTACCGAACAAAATTAAACAAAAATTGAAGGACTGCGCGTTACTTTCAACTTGTCAAAAAATGAAAATTCAATCAATTTTTGCCTCCCCAGAAAAAATTGGTAAAATGCACAAAAAAATTTTTAGACAAATATTAATTATTTTCCATATTTGTAGATCTAATTTCCAACTTTTTTATCTATTAACGAACAAAATTGAACAAAAATTGAAGGACTGCGCGTTACTTTCAGCTTGTCAAAAAATGAAAATTTAATCAATTTTTGCCTCTCCAGAAAAATTTGGCAAAATGCACAAAAAAATTTTCAGACAAATATCATATATTTTCCAAATTTGTAAATCTAATTTCAAACTTTTTCATCTATTAACGAACAAAATTAAACAATAATTGAAGGACAGCGCGTTACTTTAAGATTGTTAAAAAATGAAAACTTAATCGACTTTTGCCTCCCCAGAAAAATTTGGCAAAATGCACAAAAAATTTTTAGACAAATTTCAATTATTTTACATATTTGTAGATCTAATTTCAAAATTTTTCATCTATTAACGAACAAAATTGAATAAAAATTGAAGGACTGCGCGTTACTTTCATTTTGACAAAAAATGAAAATTTAATCAATTTTTGCCTCTCCAGAAAAATTTGGCAAAATGCACAAAAAAATTTTCAGACAAATATCAATTATTTTTCATATTTCTAGATATACTTTTAAACATTTTCATTTATTAACAAACAAAATTGAACAGAAATTGAAGGACTGCGCGTTACTTTTAACTTGTCAAAAAATGAAAATTCAATCAATTTTTGCCTCGACAGAAAAATTTGGCAAAATGTACAAAAAAATTTTCAGACAAATATCATATATTTTCCATATTTCAAGATCTAATTTCAAACTTTTTCATCTATTACCGAACAAAATTAAACAAAAATTGAAGGACTGCGCGTTACTTTTAACTTGTCAAAATATGAAAATTTAATCAATTTTTGCCTCGCCAGAAAAGTTTGGCAAAATGCACAAAAAAATTTTCAGACAAATATCATATATTTTCCATATTTCAAGATCTAATTTCAAACTTTTTCATCTATTAACGAACAAAATTAAACATAAATTAAAGGACTGCGCGTTACTTTCAACTTGTCAAAAAATGAAAATTCAATCAATTTTTGCCTCCCCAGAAAAAATTGGTAAAATGCACAAAAAAATTTTTAGACAAATATTAATTATTTTCCATATTTGTAGATCTAATTTCCAACGTTTTCATCTATTAACGAACAAAATAAAACAATAATTGAAGGACTGCGCGTTACTTTTAACTTGTCAAAAAATGAAAACTTAATCGACTTTTGCCTCCCCAGAAAAATTTGGCAAAATGCACAAAAAATTTTCAGACAAATATCAATTATTTTCCATATTTCTAGATCTGATTTCAAACTTTTTTATCTATTAACGAACAAAATTGAACAAAAATTGAAGGACTGCGCGTTACTTGCATCTTGACAAAAAATGAAAATTCAATCAATTTTTGCCTCGCCAGAAAAATTTAACAAAATGCACAAAAAAATTTTCAGACAAATATCATATATTTTCCATATTTGTAGATCTAATTTTAAACTATTTCATCTATTAACGAACAAAATTGAACAAAAATTATAGAACTGCGCGGTACTTTTATCTTGTCAAAAAATGAAAATTCAATCAATTTTTGCCTCGCCAGAAAAATTTGGCAAAATGCACAAAAAATTTTTAGACAAATTTCAATTATTTTACATATTTGTAGATCTAATTTCGAAATTTTTCATCTATTAACGAACAAAATTAAACAAAAATTGAAGGACTGCGCGTTACTTTCAACTTGTCAAAAAATGAAAATTTAATCTATTTTTGCCTCGCCAGAAAAGTTTGGCAAAATGCACAAAAAAATTTTTAGACAAATATCATATATTTTCCAAATTTGTAAATCTAATTTCAAACTTTTTCATCTATTAACAATCAAAATTGAACATAAATTGAAGGACTTCGCGTTTTTTTCAACTTGTCAAAAAATGAAAATTTAATCAAGTATTGCCTATCCAGAAAAATTTGGCAAAATGCACAAAAAAATTTTCAGACAAATATCATTTATTTTCCATATTTCCAGATCTAATTTTAAACTTTTTCATCTATTAACGAACAAAATTGAACAAAAATGAAGGACTGCGCGTTACTTTCAACTTGTCAAAAAATGAAAATTCAATCAATTTTTGCTTCCCCAGAAAAATTTGGCAAAATGCACAAAAAAATTTTCAGACAAATATCATATATTTTCTATATTTCTAGATCTAATTTCAAACTTTTTTATCTATTAACGAACAAAATTGAACAAAAATGAAGGACTGCGCGTTACTTTCAACTTGTCAAAAAATGAAAATTCAATCAATTTTTGCCTCGCAAGAAAAATTTGGCAAAATGCACAAAAAAATTTTTTGACAAATATCATTTATTTTCCATATTTCTAGATCTGATTTCAAACTTTTTCATGTATTAACGAACAAAATTGAACAAAAATTATAGAACTGCGCGTTACTTTCAACTTGTCAAAAAATGAAAATTCAATCAATTTTTGCCTCGCAAGAAAAATTTAGCAAAATGCACAAAAAAATTTTCAGACAAATATCATATATTTTCCATATTTTTAGATCTGATTTCAAACTTTTTCATCTATTAACAATCAAAATTGAACATAAATTGAAGGACTTCGCGTTTTTTTCAACTTGTCAAAAAATGAAAATTTAATCAAGTATTGCCTATCCAGAAAAATTTGGCAAAATGCACAAAAAAATTTTCAGACAAATATCAATTATTTTCCATATTTCTAGATCTGATTTCAAACTTTTTTATCTATTAACGAACAAAATTGAACAAAAATTGAAGGACTGCTCGTTTCTTTCAACTTGTCAAAAAATGAAAATTTAATCGACTTTTGCCTCCCCAGAAAAATTTGGCAAAATGCACAAAAAATTTTCAGACAAATATCAATTATTTTCCATATTTCTAGATCTGATTTCAAACTTTTTTATCTATTAACGAACAAAATTGAACAATAATTGAAGGACTGCGCGTTACTTTCAACTTGTCAAAAAATGAAAATTTAATCGACTTTTGCCTCCCCAGAAAAATTTGGCAAAATGCACAAAAAATTTTCAGACAAATATCAATTATTTTCCATGTTTCTAGATCTGATTTAAAAAATTTTCATCTGTTAACGAACAAAATTGAACAAAAATTGAAGGACTGCGCGTTACTTTCAACTTGTCAAAAAATAAAAATTCAATCAATTTTTGCCTCCCCAGAAAAAATTTGTAAAATGCACAAAAAAGTTTTTAGACAAATATCAATTATTTTCCATATTTCTAGATCTGATTTTAAACTATTTCATCTATTAACGAACAAAATTGAACAATAATTGAAGGACTGCGCGTTACTTTCAACTTGTCAAAAAATGAAAATTTAATCGACTTTTGCCTCCCCAGAAAAATTTGGCAAAATGCACAAAAAATTTTCAGACAAATATCATATATTTTCCATATTTCAAAATCTAATTTTAAACTTTTTCATCTATTAACGAACAAAATTAAACATAAATTGAAGGACTGCGCGTTACTTTTAACTTGTTAAAAAATGAAAATTTAATCTACTTTTGCCTCCACAGAAAAATTTGGCAAAATGCACAAAAAAATTTTCAGACAAATATCAATTATTTTCCATATTTGTAGATCTAATTTCAAAATTTTTTATCTATTAACGAACAAAATGCAACAAAAATTGAAGGACTGCGCGTTACTTTCAACTTGTCAAAAAATGAAAATTTAATCAATTTTTGCCTCGCCAGAAAAATTTTGCAAAATGCACAAAAAAATTTTCAGACAAATATCATATGTTTTCCATATTTCTAAATCTAATTTCAAACTTTTTTATCTATTAACGAACAAAATTGAACAAAAATTGTAGGACTGCGCGTTACTTTCAGCTTGTCAAAAAATGAAAATTTAATCAATTTTTGCCTCCTCAGAAAAATTTGGCAAAATGCACAAAAAAATTTTCAGACAAATATCATATATTTTCCATATTTCTAGATATAATTTCAAACTTTTTTATCTATTAACGAACAAAATTGATCAAAAATTAAAGAACTGCGCGTTACTTTCAACTTGTCAAAAAATAAAAATTCAATCAATTTTTGCCTCGCCAGAAAAATTTGGCTAAATACACTAAAAATTTTTCAGTCAAATATCAATAATTTTTCACATTTCTAGATCTAATTATAAACTTTTTCATCTATTAGCGAACAAAATTGAACAAAAATTGACGAACTGCGCGTTACTTTCAACTTGTCAAAAAATGAAAAAAATTATTGAATTTTCATTTTTTTACTAGATGAAAGTAACGCGCAGTTCGTCAATTTTTTTTAATTTTGTTCGTAAGTAGATAAAAAATTTTGAAATTAGATCTAGAAATATGGAAAATATATGATATTTGTCTGAAAATTTTTTTGTGTATTTTGCCTAATTTTTCTGGCGAGGCAAAAAGTGATTGAATTTTCATTTTTTGACTAGTTGAAAGTAACGCGCAGTCCTTTAATTTTTGTTCAATTTTTTTCGTTAATGGATAAAAAAGTTTGAAATTAGATCTAGAAATATGGAAAATAGTTAATATTTGTCTAAAAATTTTGTTGTGTATTTTGCCAAATTTTTCTGGCGAGGCAAAAATTGAATGAATTTTAATTTTTTGACAAGTTGAAAGTAACGCGCAGTCCTTCAATTTATGTTTAATTTTGTTCTTTAATAGATGAAAAAGTTTGAAATTAGATCTAGAAATATGGAAAATAATTGATATTTGTCTGAAAATTTTTTTGTGTATTTTGCTAAATTTTTCTGGCGAGGCAAAAATTGATTGAATTTTCATTTTATGACTAGTTGAAAGTAACGCGCAGTCCTTTAATTTTTATTTAATTTGGTTCGTTAATAGATGAAATAGTTTAAAATTAAATCTAGAAATCTGGAAAATATTTGATATTTGTCTGAAAATTTTTTTGTGTATTTTGCCAAATTTTTCTGGCGAGGCAAAAATTGATTGAATTTCCTTTTTTTGACTAGTTGAAAGTAACCCGCACTCCTTTAATTTTTGTTTAATTTTTTTCGTTAATAGATGAAAAAGTTTATAATTAGATCTAGAAATATGAAAAATTATTGATATTTGACTGAACAATTTTTAGTGTATTTTGCGAAATATTTCTGGCGAGGCAAAAATGGATTGAAACATGAAAAAGAATTGATTTTTGGCTGAAAATTTTTTAGTGTATTTTGCTAAATTTTTCTGGCGAGGCATAATTATGCAAGAAAGTACCCATATGTATAATAAACTGACAAAATTAATATTTCAGGGTATGTTTTACTATTTTAGATATTTTTTAGAATTTTTTGCGCAAATTGATATATTTTCTTTTAAATTTTTTCCGAGTGTTATCACTTAGGGTGGTTTTCAGCGTTTGATAATTTTTGTGATAAATTTAAATAATTAAATTCTTTATTTCTATGAATGATCAACTATTTTAGATTTTTATTAGATTTTTGTGTGCAAATTTATTTTTGTGCTCCTGTCTGCTACTACCTGTCGTACATTTTAATTTTTGTTATCCTTATGTCTCAATTTTATTTTTTGTATAAATGAAGTTTTATTTTTTTAATTGTTAGTTTTGTGGTAGTTAAATATTTTTATTTTATTTTATTTTTTTGGATTTAATTAGTTTACTTTCAAATTTAATTAATTAATTGTAACATTTCGTTCTTAAGAAATGAAATAATTATTCTTTCAATAATGATATGAAATAAATAATTGATCATTTTTATTTAAACTTTTAATTTTTCTTATGTTTTTATCCGCAAATTAATTATTTTTCTTCCCATATCTTACTAAATCGCTTTAAAAAGATGAGTTTTATCATAATAATTCATTTGGGAAATCATTTTTTTGATTTTCCACTTGTTTTCTAGCAAATTCCATAAAGTGGACCTAAAGCGGACTGAATTGAGTCCACGCTATTTGGCCCACATTTTTGCCAGGGAATTATTAATAAAATTAAAAATTCTTTTTTTTTAAAAATTTGTTTGCCAATCAATTCTGCGAGAAAAATTATAAAGATTTTGTATGTATCAAATTTTTGTATAAGTTGTATTTTGTTCATAAAATCGTTATAAATAAATAACTGTTATTTGTTTATAACAATTTTACAAACAAAGTACAGCGTTTAAAAAATAGATTTTCTACACACTGTTCTCAAATTTTCTCATACAATTGATTCCTATCAATATGTTTTAAAAAATATTTTTTTTAAATAATTTGTTTAAACAATTTGTTTAAACAATTGGAAATTGTAAACAAACAGTAGGGGTAATATATTTTTTTAATTTGCCTATGAATCCAATGTTTATTTTCAATCAGACAAACTTTATTGTCAGTGTTTTTTGCACAACCAAACTATCACACATTTTTACATATTTCCATAATTAATAACAATTAATTTTGTCATGAAATTGTTTTTTATATGTTCAGTGAGGCCCACTTCATCATCCCCAATCATTTTTTATAACATTTATTGTTTTTTTAATCGTTTATTTGCCCGCATCCAGTTTGGATGTTTTTGGATGTTTTTGGACGTTTTTACGCGCCGGCGGCATTCAGCGCCTCTGTCAGGGTTATCTAAATTTTATCATTAATTAAGGTACATATAATTACATAATACAATTTATAAATTCAATTACATAAATATTAATAGTTTAAATTACATATACTATCAGAACCTTGAACAGAAAAACTTTTGTAGTCACGAAGATTCGAACCCTGGTTCTCCAGCTGACAGTCCAGTACGCTATGCACCATAGTATCACTGATTGCAATAAGAAATTATAAATCAACTATATAACTTAACTCATTACCGCCTATTCTTAGAGAGACTGATATATTAAATAATTGAATACTGGAATGATGACCATGGACCAAATAATGATTTTTGACTAATAATTGTTTAAAAAATAATTTGTTTAAACAAATTGTTATAAACAAATAGAAATAAGATGGAAATTATTAGAAATAAATCGCGGCAATTGATAGTAAAGAAAAAATTACAAACGGAAAAAAGTTTTTTTTTAAATTTCCAATTCTGTATATTTTAAATAGTTAATAAATAATGACAATGACTCTGTACTGATCTCAGCTTAAGCCTTAGGAATACAATGATATTAAAAAACGATTATTGGAAAGAGGAGAATGGAATAAATGATGACTTTGAAGTGAAAAATTGTTTGAAAATTAATTTGTTTAATCAAATTTTTGTAAACAAATGGAAGGAAAATAAAAAAATCAGGGCTGCTACTGATTTAACACTTTGATTTAAATCATCGCATCATTATTTAGTATAAGATTACAACATTCAATAAATAAATGTCTATTTCTTTGTAAACTTAACTATTCTTAAATAAAAAACAAGTTTTAAGCCATTAATTCCACATTTCTTTTAAAATTTACAATATTTTATAAAAACGACGTTTCGGCAGCTACTGCTACCCTTATCAAGTTTATTATTATTTTTTTTTCCTTTCATAAAATGCTAAAAATAAAAATTAATTTTTTTTTTAAGATTAAATTTACATAAGGGCAGTTCCATAGGAAAGGGAAATCATGAATCACCGATTTTGTTTAAACTTCGTAAAATTATAGTACTTGGGGTGCTAAATGAGTACCTTAAAGGGTTTTTCAAAAAAAAAAATTTTTTACAAGATATTTGCAATTGAAAAATTGAAATTTGAAAAAAATGCCTTTTTTCATGATTTTTTATCTCGGAAATTCTTGATCCTACAGAAAAAAGTCATTTATACAAAGTTAAAGAGAAAAAGTCAAATTTTGATAATTTAAAAAAAAAGTGCGAAAAAATAAATTTTTTCACAATTTGTTTAAACAATAATTTTTCATTGTTAATTAAAAAAGGGAAGGACACCATGGATTTTAAAAAAATATATATTTTTATAAAATTCAAACCTTCTTTTAAACATCCTGAAATTTTCAGAGAGGTGTTTTGTTTTGATTTCGAGAAAAAAAATTTTGAATTTTACGCTTTGAGTGGTCGCGTGTTACGCGCTTGCAACACTACTCGGAACCATGCATATTTAGAGACCAGAAGACTATTATTCCTCATGGTTAACAAAGTTCTCTGCTATGTATGTATTTATGTTCATTATTATAAACAATTTAACTATTTTTAATAGTATTTTTAATAATAAATATTTTCTCTTTTCTTCAAATTTATAAAAGTAGTTGTCATTGCTTACTTATACGGCAATTATTATCACAAATACACCAGAAATTTAATACAGGTTTTAGAAAATTAAAAAGTAATTTTGTTAAATAACAGAAGATATGAATTAAAAAAAAATTTTATAATAAAAATCTTTCTGTAAACATGGGAATTGTGTACCTAAGATTTCCTTTGTAATTTTTCCTTCACACTTTACCTAGGCTTAGGACTGGCAACTTATTTTATTTATAATGCTGGCGTGTTTAAAAAATGTGTGTTTATTTATTGCAAAACACTTACGAACATTCTTTAAACATTTTAATGCAATTTGAATCTTTATGATTTGAAAAATGCAAACATATGTCAGATTAAAAAGTTATTGAAATTATTTAATAAGTCATGAGTTATAAATTATATTTAAAATTTTTTTTAACTGTTATTTAATTGCCAAATTAAATCTTCAATGGACAAGAGGAATTTGGATTCTGGGTTAACACCTATCATGTCTAGACAGATTTTCAAAATGGGATATTTTTAATTCAAATTTTCTGTTGTTTAAAAAAATTACTTTTTAATTTTCTAAAACCTGTATTAAATTTCTGGTGTATTTGTGATAATAATTGCCGTATAACTAAGCAATGACAACTACTTTTATAAATTTGAAGAAAAGAGAAAATATTTATTATTAAAAATATTATTAAAAATAGTTAAATTGTTTATAATAATGAACATAAATACATACATAGCAGAGAACTTTGTTAACCATGAGGAATAATAGTCTTCTGGTCTCTAAATATGCATGGTTCCGAGTAGTGTTGCACGCGCGTAACACGCTACCACTCATAGCGTAAAATTCAAAATTTTTTTCTCGAAATCAAAACAAAACACCTCTCTGAAAATTTCAGGATGTTTAAAAGAAGGTTTGAATGTTATAAAAATTTTTTTTTTTAAAAATCCATGGTGTCCTTCCCTTTTTAATTAACAATGAAAAATTATTGTTTAAACAAATTGTGAAAAAATTTATTTTTTCGCACTTTTTTTTTAAATTATCAAAATTTGACTTTTTCTCTTTAACTTTGTATTAATGACTTTTTTCTGTAGGATCAAGAATTTCCGAGATAAAAAATCATGAAAAAAGACATTTTTTTCAAATTTTAATTTTTCAATTGCAAATATCTTGTAAAAAAATTTTTTTTTTGAAAAACCCTTTAAGGTATTCATTTAGCACCTTAAGTACTATAATTTTACGAAGTTTAAACAAAATCGGTGATTCACGATTTTCCTTTCCTATGGAACTGCCCATAAGTGTATATGTGTAATTTTGCCACTATTCTTTCCTAAACATTTTTTATCGCCAACAATTTTTTAAAATTAAATTTAGAAGTGTTTTACGACTATAATTATTAAATTTTTTTTATGCTAAATAAATTAATAAATGACATTTTTAATGATTCTAAAAAAAATCAATGATTTTCCCCAACGTTCAGGGAAACTCTGGACAAGGTTGGGCCGACCTCTAAAATTAAGGTCCCCCAAATTATGTTTTACGGAGTTTTGCCAACAGTCGGGGAAACTCTGGACAAGGTTGGGCCGACCTCTAAAATTAAGGTCCCCTAAATGATGTTTTACGGAGATTTGCCAACTGTCGGGGAAACTCTGGGCAAAGTTGGGCCGACCACTAAATTTAGAGTCTTTTAAACCGTGTTTTACAGAGTTCCCCCAACGGTCGGGAAACTCTGGGCAAGGGTGGGCCGACCTCTAAAATTAAGGTCCCCCAAATTATGTTTTACGGAGTTTCGACAACGGTCGGGGAAACTCTGGACAAGGTTGGGCCGACCTCTAAAATTAAGGTCCCCCAAACTATGTTTTACGGAGTTTTGCCAACGGTCGGGGAAACTCTGGACAAGGTTGGGCCGACCTCTAAAATTACGGTCCTTTAAATTATGTTTTACGGAGATTTGCCAACTGTCGGGGAAACTCTGGACAAGGTTGGGCCGACATCTAAATTTAGAGTCTTTTAAACTGTGTTTTACAGAGTTCCTCCAACGCAACGGTCGGGAAAAGTCTGGGCAAGGTTGGGCCGACGGTCGGGAAAACTGCGAGTGTCACAGTTGGCTTGCAGAGTCGGCCCAACTTTGGGAATTTGAAAAAAAATATAATTGGGCCAACTCTGGCAGACATAACTACGCATGCTAGAGTTGTGCCGACCTTGGTCCGACGGACAAACTCTGGCTGTCGACCAAAATTCGCACCTGGGAAGTACTTTAAAAACGCTCAAAAATCTTGTTATTTCCTTGACAACACTATGACCAATCCTTCCAATCACGTTCTCTATAGTTTTCCTGTAATCTACACGTGAAAATACATATGTGTGCCAAATTTGATCTTTCTAAGTAAAATAGTTTGGCGTCTAGGGGGCCGGGATACGATTTTTGTCTACGGACGCACGAATCGAGTCATAAGGGTTCCGTTTGTACACTTTGTGTACGCAACCCTAAAAATTTATAGGTTCTTCCGCGGGCAACTTCTCTTTGATCTCAGTTAAAGAAAAAATAATACCACTAAAATTAATAGTTATTTGAATATTCTCACTTTAAATTAAACAGTTAATTGAGAAGAAATGATACTCAGTCCGCAGAAGGCATTCTAGTTTCAGGTAAGTACATTTTATAAATATTGCAATGAATTTAAATTTTCTGTCCTTTGTGATTAAAAGAAACTTTAAAAAAACTAAACTAAAAATTAGAATCTTACTTAAAAATATCTAATTTTTTAAACTTTGTACATAATACAAGAATCTTCCAACCTTAAACTCAAATTAATAATTTTAATACATTAAAAATCAAACCTTAAAAATGATCAAAAATTGTCTTACTCTAAACTCAATTAAACGTTATTAAAAAAAACTTTCCACAATTTTGCGATTAAGAAAAAATTTCCAAAATTCAAATTAGATTAAAGTAATTATTGAAAAACAACAAAGTTTATAAACATTGTGATTAAAAGAAAATTTTCCAAAAACATTACATAAATTTTCATTATTATTAATAAAAAACAAAAATTTGTAAACATTATACTTAACAGTAAAATTTCCAAAAGATTAAAACCATATTTAAAATAACCTAATTTTTTAGACTTTGTAAACAGACCGAATCCATTTCAAATCATGCAGGCAGTCCGATGGTGCATCGAGAATTAACTTTATATGAAAGTATGTTTTTATGCTCGAAAAATAAAGAGACACGTATTTTTTTAAATTTTCAGAACATTCTTTTTTTAATTTTTACGATTTTTTTAAGATTTCAACAAAAAAAAAAAGTTTTTTATAAATTTTTTCTTTAAAATCTCGTAATTTACACAATTTTTAAGCTTTTTAGTTGCTCTTTGAAATTTTCAGGGTTTATAGCTACTTAAGTGTACTACTCACCACAAAAATTTTATTTGGCATTTTTTTGTTTCTTGGGAGAAAAAAATTATTTTCTTTCTTTTCTTAAAAACCTCCTAAATTTCCCAATTTTCAAGATTGAAAATCGTTCCTTGTGCCCTTTATTTACATTTTTAATGCTCTTTTTAAAAATATCATAAAAAGTAATAACAGCTGATAAAGAGCAATATTATCCAACTTTCTTGGAAAAACGGTGACATCCCACGCAATAATAATAATAATAATAATATATATACATACTAGAAATATTTCATATTTTTATGAAACGTATACACTCGAATCTCTCCATAACGACCTTCCGTATAATGAACGTTCTCTTTAACGAGCTCTGATTCTCTCCACAGAACGAGAAATGTTACCTCCCCTGCATCCCCACTTGTTACAAGACAGATGCGCAGACTAACATGCGCACTGTCGATAGACATAAAAGATCGTAGAGTAGGGCTATCCCTCTTTCTAGGCGGGGCATCGCAATAGAGGAATTCTAAACTCCCGAGCTTCTCGTTATGGAGGGAAAAATGGAGGGAAAAAACTTGCGATTAATAGAGAATTTTTCAACAGACGAACTAAATGAAAATTATTATTAAAAAACAACAAAAATTTATAAACATTATACTTAACAATTAAACCTCCAAAAGATAATTAAAATTGAAAATATTGTTTAAGAAAAAATAATCTTTTTTAACTTAGAGATTAAAAGAAACTGTAACAAAACTAAACTTAACTTAAAATTCTTACATAAAAAAAACGTAATTATTTATGTAAATAGGTTCAGAATTTTTAATTGGATTTTTTAATCTTGATCTAGAATTACTGATTTTTAACATACGAATTAAATAAAAATTATTCTTAAAAAACAACAATCTTTTAAAGCATTAAGTTAAACATAAAATTTACTAAAAACTAAACTAACATTAAAATTATTATTGAAAAACAGCAACACTTTATAAACCTTATACCAAACAGTAAAATTCCTAAAAGAAAATTTAATTTAAAATATTTTTAATAAATAACAAAATATTCTATCTTAGTGATTAATAGAATCATTAACAAAACTAAACATAACTTAAAATTCTTACTTAAAAGAAAACTAATTATTTATGCACATAGTTTCAGAATTTTTAATTTCATTTTATAATATTAAACTACAATTAAAATTTTTCATCAATTTAAAATCAAACCTTCAGATTAATCAAACATTTTCAGAATCTACACTTACTTAAAATTCTTATGAAAAATACTTTATAAAATTTTATTAAAAGAAAGCTTTCTAACACTCGAATTTATTTAAAAATATTATTGAAGAACAGCAATTCTTTTAAGCATTGTATTTAACAGAAAATATTCCAATAACGTAACTTACAGTTTCTGATTATTAAAAAACAACAAACCCTTTTAAATATTGTAAATAAAAAAAAAAATTTTTGGAACAAATTGAATTCATAATCTTATTTAAAAACAACGAAATTCTAAAACATTGTAAAAAACTTCATAAAAGAGGTCTTACAATCATCACTCCTAAAAGTAAACCTAAAAATTTCAACAACTAAAAATGGTCCTAAAAAAATTAATTCCTAAAAATGAACCTAAAATTATCAAATCCTTAAAGTGATCCTAAAATTGTCAAGTTCTAAAAGTAGTTCTAAAAACATGAAATCCTAAAACTCAACCTAAAATTCTCAAGTCCTAAAAGTGGTCCTAAACACATTAAGTTCTAAAAATGAACCAAAAATTATCAAATTCAAAAAGTAGTCCTAAAATTATAAAGTCATAAAAGTAGTTCTAAAAACAATCAATCCTAAAAGTGGTCCTAAAAACAATTAAATTCTAAAAATGAACCCAAAATTATCAAATCCAAAAACTGGTCCTAAAATCTTGAATTCCTAAATGTGGTCCTAAAATCATCAAGTCCTAAAAGTATTCCCAAAATTCCCAAGTCCTAAAAGTGGTCATAAAATTACCAAATCCTAGAAGTAGTACTAAAATTCTCAAGCTGTGTAAGTAGTCTAATAATACTCAAGTCCTAAAAGTGGTGCTAAAATCATAAAATCCTAAAATTAAACCTAAAATTATCAAGTGCTAAATACGTCCTAAATTGATCAAGTCATAAAAAAGTCCTAAAATTATTAAATCCTAATTTTGTTCTAAAATGGTCACTACATCAGTCCTAAAATTTTAAGGGTCTAATTAGAACTTGATCATTTTAAGACGTAATTAAAACTTG
Organism: Ganaspis brasiliensis; assembly: GCA_037103525.1. Taxonomy (NCBI): domain Eukaryota; kingdom Metazoa; phylum Arthropoda; class Insecta; order Hymenoptera; family Figitidae; genus Ganaspis; species Ganaspis brasiliensis. Next base: position 409,157 of record JAZKLR010000511.1, on the reverse strand, counting down.
GAAAATTTAGGAACTAATTAAGAACAAATCATTTTAAAACTTAATTAGGACTTGATAATTTTAAAACTTATTTAAGGCTTGATGATTTTCGAACGATATTATAACTTGATAAATTGATGACTTAATTAGGACCTGACATTTTAAAAACTTAACCCATTAAGGACGGGACTACACAAATTTGAAATGGAGTTTAGTATTATTTTTTAGTGTTAGAAGAGAATGAAAAAAAATTTACTCAACCTATTTTATATAGGTTAGACATCGCTCTTTCGAAATTTGCAATAAAAAATTATGTATTTTCATAAATAAACAAGTTACAAGCAGTTTTTTAATAAAAAACACGTTTTTTTTCAGTTTTTTTTTCATTAATGAATTTTTTTGGACCCTTTATGGTACAGGAATATCTTTGACTGATACAAATATCGCGGCAAGGATGTTTAATCTACAAGAAACCACAATGGTGAAAGTTACATTTCAAAATGTCGGACACAAAATGGCGACTGAAGTGGGTTTTTTTTTTAAATCATGGACTGGTATTGGAAATCGTACAAACCTGATAGTTTTTCACAAAACTCGGTATGTGAATATTTTTGATTTCGCTGGTGCAGAATTTTCCATTAAACTTTCCAAATTCAAAATGGCGGATCCAAAATGGCGGACAAATTTTTAAAAATTTAACAATTTCGCTTGAAACTTATTACTCGGGGGTTTTTGGGGTCGCTGATTACGAATCTAAAGTCAGATTTTTAAAATTCAAAATGGCGGATCTAATATGGTGGGCAAATTTTTGAAAATTCATTGAATTCGATCGAAACTTGTTACTCGGGGGTTTTTGGGGTCGCTTATTACGAATCTGAAGTCCCATTTTTAAAATTCAAAATGGCGGATCCAATATGGCGGACAAATTTTTGAAAATTTGTCCGCCATTTTGGATCCGCCATTTTGAATTTTAAAAATTTGACTTTAGATTTGTAATCAGCGACCCCAAAAACCCCCGAGTAACAAGTTTCAAGCAAAATAAGTAGCTTTTTCAAAATTCGTCCGCCATATAAGATCCGCCATTTAAATTTTAAAAATCTGACTTTAGATTCGTAATCAGCGACCCCAAAAACCCCTGAGTAACAAGTTTCAAGCGAAATTGTTAGATTTTTAAAAATTTGTCCGCCATTTTGGATCCGCTATTTTGAATTTTAAAAATTTGACTTTAGATTTGTAATCAGCGACCCCAAAAACCCCCAAATAACAAGTTTCAAGCAAAATAAGTAGCTTTTTCAAAATTCGTCCGCCATATTAGATCCGCCATTTTAAATTTTAAAAATCTGACTTTAGATTCGTAATCAGCGACCCCAAAAACCCCTGAGTAACAAGTTTTAAGCGAAATTGTTAGATTTTTAAAAATTTGTCCGCCATTTTGGATCCGCCATTTTGAATTTTAAAAATTTGACTTTAGATTTGTAATCAGCGACCCCAAAAACCCCCGAGTAACAAGTTTCAAGCAAAATAAGTAGCTTTTTCAAAATTCGTCCGCTATATTAGATCCGCCATTTTGAATTTTAAAAATCTGACTGTAGATTCGTAATCAGCGACCCCAAAAACCCCCGAGTAATAAGTTTCAAGCGAAATTGTTAGATTTTAAAAAATTTGTCGGCCATTTTGGATCCACCATTTTGAATTTTGAAAGTTTAATTGAAAATTCTGCACCAGCGAAATCAAAAATATTCACATACCGAGTTTTGTGAAAAACTATCAGGTTTGTACGATTTCCAATACCAGTCCATGATTTAAAAAAAAAACCCACTTCAGTCGCCATTTTGTGTCCGACATTTTGAAATGTAACTTTCACCATTGTGGTTTCTTGTAGATTAAACATCCTTGCCGCGATATTTGTATCAGTCAAAGATATTCCTTTACCATAAAGGGTCCAAAAAAATTCATTAATGAAAAAAAAACTGAAAAAAACGTGTTTTTTATTAAAAAAAACTGCTTGTAACTTGTTTATTTATGAAAATACATAATTTTTTATTGCAAATTTCGAAAGAGCGATGTCTAACCTATATAAAATAGGTTGAGTAATTTTTTTTTCATTCTCTTCTAACACTAAAAAATAATACTAAACTCCATGTCAAATTTGTGTACTTCCCGTCCTTAATGGGTTAATAAAGATTTAAAATATTAAGGACTCAATTAGGACCTGAAAACTATAGGACTTAAATAGGACTCGATAATTTAAGGACTTAATTAGGACCTGACATTTTTATAACATACTTAGGACTTAATAATTTAAGGAATCAATAAGAACCTGATAATTTAAGAGCTTAATGAGAACTTTGTAATTTTAAGACTTAATTAGGACTTGACAAATTAAGAAAGTAATTAGGACTTCATAATTTTAGGACTTAATTAGGACTTGATAATTTTAGGACTTAATTAGGACCTAAAAATTTTAGTACTTAATTACAACTCGATAATTTAAAGACTTAATTATGACCTCACAATTGTGGGACTTAATAAGGACTTAATAATTTAAGGATTATTTAAAAATAGATGATTTTAGGACGATAAAAGAACTCAATAATTTTAGGGCTTAATTAAGAGTTGATAGTTTTAGAAGTTATTTAGGACCTAAAAATTTTTGAACAATATTAGGACTTAATAAGAACTTGAACATTTTAGGACTCAATTAGGGCTTGAATATTTTATGACTTAATAAGAACTTGAAAATTTGAAGACTTAATTAGGGCTTGATTATTTTATGACCTTATTAGGACTTGATAATTTTAGGACTTAATTGGACTTTGTATTTTTAGGACTTAATTAGGACTTGATAATTTAAGGATTATTCAAGAATAGATGATTATAGTACGATATTAGAGCTTAATAATTTTAGGACTTATTTAGGACTTGATTATTTTAGGACTTATTTAGGTACTTGATAATTTTAGAACTTAATATTTTTAGGATTTAATTAGGACTTGATAATTTAAGGACTTAATTAGGGCTTGATTATTTCATGATTTATTTAGGACTTGATAATTTTAGAACTTAATTAGGACCTAAAAATTTTGAACTTAATTACAACTCGATAATTTGAAGACTTAATTAGGGCTTTATGACTTTAGGACTTAATTATGGCTTCACAATTGTAGGACTTAATAAGGCTTTAATAATTTAGGGATTATTTAAAAATAGATGTTTTTAGTACGATATAAGAACTCAATAATTTTAGGACTTAATTAGAAGTTGATGGTTTTAGAAGTTATTTACGACCAAAAAAGTTTTGAAAAATATAAGGACTTAATAAGAACTTAAAAATTTTAATACTTAATTAGGGCTTAATTATTTGATAACTAAATTAGAACTTAATAATTTTAGGACATAATTAAGACTTGATAATTTTAGGACTAATTAAAACTTGGTTATTTTATGACCCAATAACATCCTTAAAATTTTAGGACTTATTTAGAACATAATATATTTAAAACATTGTTAGGACTTGGGAATTTAGAGACTAAATTAGGACCTACTGATATTAGGACGATATTAGGACATAATTAGGACTTAAAATTTTTAGGACTTAATAAGGGCTTACTAAGAAGTTTCAAGCGAAATTGTTAGATTTTTAAAAATTAGGACTTGACTATTCAAGTATTATTTAAGATTAGATGATTTAAAGACAATAGTAGAACTTAATCATGTTAAGACTTAATTAGGAGTTGATAATTTCAGAACTTCATATTTTTAGGACTTAATTAGGACTTGACAAATTTTAGAACTTAATAAGGGCTTGATTATTTTATGACTTAATTAGGAAATGATAATTTTAGGACTTAATAAGAACCTAACCATTTTAGAACTTAATTACAACTTGATAATTTGAAGACTTAATTAGGAATTTGTGACTTTCTGACTTAATAAGGACGTCACAATTTTAGGACTTAATAAGGACTTAATAATTAAGGATTATTTAAAAATAGATGATTTTAGGACAATTTTAGAACTTAATAATTTAATGACTTAATTAGGAGTTGATAGTTTTAGAAGTTGTTCAGAACCTAATTTTTGTACTTAATGAGGACTTAATATTTTTAGGATTTAATAAGGACTGGATAATTTTAGGAATTAATTAGGAATTAATATTTTTATGACTTAATTAGGACTTGATAATTTTAGGACTTAATTAGGACTTGATTATTTTATGACTTAATGAAGACTTAATATTTTTAGGACCTTATTAGGAATTGATAATTTTAGGACTTAATTAGGACCTGACAATTTTTTACCTTAATTACAACTTGATTATTTTATGACATAATTAGGACTTGATAATTTTAAGACTTAATTTGGACCTGACAATTTTAGACCTTAATTACAACTCTATAATTTTTGGTCTTAATTAGGACTTAAGGCCAGGTTCCTCCAAACAATTTTTAAAAAATCTAAAATTTTTTTCCCCCGTAAATTGCTAGAAAATACTCTTAGAAATAATATAGAATTAGTCTCGAAGGTCCGCACGACCGAGAAGTAGGTATAAAAGAGGAGAGAGCGGTGCGCGCTAAGCGGTAAATCTGGCCGCTCGAGCGGCCACAGAAGCGTCTAAAGATTACAGAACTGCAGCAAGAAATGCAAAAATTCTTGAAAATGACACCTATGGTGACCAGGAAGAAGTTGTGTACGCAACGGGATTGGATATTTGTGTAAAATCCACTTTTTTTTACGATTTTTCTCAAACAAAAACGTTAATTGCCTTTTTCTCGAAACCACGTTTTTCTCGAAACCACGTTCTTTGAACTGGGTGTCACTCTTATTTAGAAACTATTGCACTTATCAACATGAACCAAACGGCATTTTACTATTCAAATGTCTCTCTATGGTGTGAACTAGAACCAAAAATATTCATCATCATTTAAAAAAGTTATAAACAATTAAAAGTGAAAAAAAGGGTTAAAAATTGAAAAGTCCGCCATTTTGTTTTTTGTTTTTGGTGAAAATGTTTCATTCTAGTTCACACCATAGCCAATGTCATACAGAATAAAAAACCATTTAGATTTTTGCTGTCAATTGAATGGATCCGGAGATATCGTGACACCCACCAACAAAAGGGATTTTTTTGAACAGCCAATTTCGGTCCCGCCATTTTGAAAAAAAAAATTTTTAATATTTTTTTCAATTAGTATTTTTATGTGTCTTTGTATATGAAAAAAGTTTGATTCAAAAATATTTTTTGTAGTATCAATAAAATAACTTTGAAAAAAACACGTTGTTTGGAGGAACCTGGCCTTAATATTTTTAGGACTTAATTAGGACTTGATAATTTTAGAACTTAATTAGGACCTGACAATTTTAGACCTTAATTACAACTCGATAATTTGACGCCTTAATTAGGACTTAATGACTTCAGGACTCAGTTAGCAATTGATAATTTTAGGACTTAATTAGGACCTAACAATTTTAGATTTTAATTAGGGCTTGATTATTTTATGACTTAATTAGGACTTGATGACTTTAGGATTTAATATTTTTAGAACTTAATTTGGACTTGATAACACAGGCACACAAAAAAACTAAAGTTCTAAGAGCTGGGTATGAGACCAATATTTTCCTATTTCCTATCACGTCACTTTTTGACCCTAACCTCAATATCAATAAAATGACAGTTTTATTTTTTCGAATCTGTACCCGACTTAACTTTAATGCATGCCTATGGGCCAATAGAAAGCTTGATTTATGACCTGTAAAATGATTTTTTAGAAATTCTTCTACGATGATTTTTAACGGAGATATGAGGTTTTACGTAACATATGATTTTTTTAAAATGTTAAAAACGCGTGAATAGTGAATTATGAAAAAAAATTATTTTCTACCACACATGCATGAAAACCTCGTGTTTTCGTTCGCCTTTAGCGGGGCAGAACTCACAGTTTTTAGGTCAGTGAACGTTAGAGGTAAAAAAACTTCCAAACTCGTTTTGCACTCGCTATGCTCGTGCTACACTCGTTCTTCGAACATTTGTGCTTGACAAAAAAACACGGACTTCCCTCCCTTGATGCATAATATACTATTATGAAAAATATACCATATATCCGTTAAAAATCATCGTAGAACAATTTTTAAAAAAGCATTTTAAAGGTCATAAATCAAACTTTCTATTGGTCCTAGGCATGTATTAAAGTTAAGTCGGGTTCAGATTCTAATGAACAAAAACTGTCATTTTATTGATTTTAAGGTCAGGGTCAAAACGTGACGTGATGGGTCAATTCTTATGAAGGATTCGGATTCAGTGCATCAAAATACATAGAAAAATATTGGACTCATACCCAGCTCCAAGAACTTTAATTTTTTTGTGTGCCTGTGTAATTTTAGGACTTAATGAGGGCTTGGTTATTTTATGACTTAATTAGAACTTAAAAATTGTAGGACTTAATAAGAACCTTATCATTTTAGAACTTAATTACAAGTCGATAATTTAAAGACTTAATTAGGACTTGATGACTTTACGACTTAGTTAGGAATTGATAATTTTTGGACTTAATTAGGACCTGACAATTCTAGACCTTAATTACAACTCGATAATTTTAGGTCTTAATTACAACTAGATAATTTTAGGTCTTAATTAGGACTTGAGGAATTTAGGACCTTATTAGGAATTGATAATTTTAGGACTTAACTAGGACTTGACAATTTTAGATCTTAATTACAACTAGATAATTTTAGGTTTTAATTAGGACTTAATATTTTTAGAACTTAATTAGGACTTGATAATTTTAGGACTTAATTAGGACCTAATATTTTTAAGATTTAATTAGGACTTGATAATTTTAGAAGTTATTCAGGAATTAATATTTTTAAGATTTAATTAGGACTTGATAATTTTAGGAGTTATTTAGGAATTAATATTTTTAGGACATAATTAGGACTTGATAATTTTAAGATTTAATTAGGACTTAATTATTTTATGACCTAATTAGATTTTTAAAATTTAAGGACTTATTTAGGACATAATATATTTAGAACATAATTAGGAGTTGGGAATTTCGGGCCTTAATTAGGACCTAATGATTTTAGGACGATATTAGGACTAAATTAGGACTTAATATTTTTAGGACTTAATCAGGGCTTGATTTTTTTATGACTTAGTTAGGACTTGATAATTTTAGGACATAATTACGACCTGACAATTTTAGACCTTAATTTTAACTCGAAAATTTGAAGACTTAATTAGGACTTGATGACTTCAGGACTTAATTAGGACCTGACAACTTTAGGACTTAAGTAGGACTTAATAATTTAAGGACTTAATTAGGACCTGACATTTTTAGAAATAGATTTAGATTTTACCAGTCAAGAAAATTATAACTAAAATTAAATTTGAAAAATGTATAGAATTAAACAATTAGTTTTTCCTTTCAGATTAAAAATTAATAAATTAATTTCTCTTTGAAGATTTGTTAAATAATTTAAATTATTTATAAATTTTTCACTTTTTTTTTTCAAAAAAAAATTACAAAAAATAAAAATAAAAATGACCGGCAACAAAAACAAAAACAAAAATCAAGCGAGGACGAGATCTCAAACAAATGGATTTAAACCCACGCGCAACTTAACCTGTTCACCACCCCCAGGTAAAATACCTGGACCAAATCGAGAAAGAGTTCTCGATGATAGCCAGGATTCAACCAATCGTGATAATGCTTCTGGTCACGACCAAGAGCAATGCGTCCCAATCGAGACGCCAAACGCCCCCGACAAAACGCAAAGCGCTCAAACGGGGACGCAAAGCGCTCATGATGAAACGCGAAGCGATCACGATGGAGAGCAAAGCAATCGCAATGGATCGTTAAGCGATCAAGACGATACGCAACGCACTTTTGACAGATCATTGCCCAAAACAACACGAACGGGAAGAATTCCAAAAATTTTCATTCAAACGCGCCGTGGTAAAAATCCAAAAATAATCAAAACCCCACTTTCGTCACAGCAATTGAATAACATTTTAACGGAAATCCAAGCGCAACAAACGGCAGAAAATACTAATTTTTAACTCAAAATTGAACAATTATTAACGAATCATCTTGACCAAACGCGTTAAGAAAATAAAAATTTTCAATTAGAAACACGACGTGAAATTAACGCGTCAAGGTTAGAAAACAATAAAAAATTTGAACTTTTTAGGAACGTAACTAACCAAGCTCTAGACAATCTCCGGTTAGAAACAAAAAATTCGATTCAAATATTGACGCGCCAAGTCCGCGTTACAAATGAGAAATCAACCATCATCATAGCATGATTCTCGGTGGGAATCGATCGATCCTGGATACGGTGCCAGCACAGGTTACGTGCCCCCCACCACTTCCTTACCCCCCACCCTTACCACCACAACGGTAACCACGGCGGGTACTAGAACACGTACAACGGTCAGCGCGGGACCAGCAACAACGTATGCTGTCTCCACTCTTGACCCTTTTACGACACCTTCGGTACGGGCACCATTTCCAAACCGCACCTTACAATTTGACAATTGCCCTACTTATCGCACGCGCACACCGTCCACAATAGGTGAACCGGTAATGCTCACGCGAGTAGCTCCGCCGAATTTTATCCCACCACCTTAACCGGCACTCCGAAGTCAAATTCCGAATTTACATAAAATTGTAAAATCCTGGGAACTAAAATTTCCAGGAAAACTGGACGCCGACGAATTTTTAGACGAATTCGAGCGCAAGCTTAACGCTTCCGCCATAAATCCGGACGACGCGCTCCCAACAATGTCCTAAGTTTATTCTGATTCTGCGTACATGTGGTTCACCACATTTCGAGCTACGTGGAATACATGGACCGAATTTTCGGACAAATTTCGAAAAACTTTTGGAGATGCAAATGATGATCAACAGATCACAAATAAAATTCAGCGTGCAGTCCAACTTGAAAACGAGACCAGTATCGAATTTGTTATAAGACTCAGCGCGCTTTTTAATAAATTACAACAGAAAATTCCGGAAAAGAACCAACTTCATAAAATTTATTTGGCACTTCACTCCGAATTAAATTTACAGTTTGATCGTGAAATTTTCTCAACCTACGATTGAAACACCTTCAACACAAACTGATGAAAATCCACTATCCAATCTGCAAACGAAAGCTAAACCGAAAAATAAAAATAAACAGGTTAAAAACGTTAAAAAACAAATTAAACAAGCACTGGAAACCGATTTAAATAAAATTAAGATTTATAAACGGCAAATAGATAGTTTACAGCAAAAGCTACACGGTGAAAAACCGAAACACGACAAGCGCGATGACGTTAAGGCTGCTACCCAGCAGCCTCCCACTTCTCCACCCAACCGTGGGTCGCGCCGCCGTTCCACTTCGAGATCTTCGCGCTCCTCTGGCTCTGCCTCGTCGCAGAAGGGGGGAGAAAGACGTATATCGGCCACGCGAAATAATCGTGAGCCCGGCAATAATCAACAACGAAACAACGGCCGTGGCAACGGCAATAGAGGAGGTTATAACAATCGTTATAACAACACGTATAACAATCGTGGTCGTGGAAATAGGAACAATTAGGGCGGTAACAATCGTGGTTACAATTATAACTATGATTACTATCAGCAAGCCCCCAATTTTCCTCAACATTGCTAACCAGGCTGTCAGTGCAATGCACATGCGCGGCGGCCTTTTTCAGCGCCGCACGCGCCCCCTATGCAGCCAATGCAACAGTGGAACGGAAATTACGACCGTGATTTTCCATCCAATTTCGGTCAAAACGCGCCTAATTCGTTTCCGACAAAAAACGACAGGGACGCCAGGAGAGATTAGATCTCCCTGGCGAGACCCAATTTAATCCGGACAAACATTTTAACATTAACAAAAATAAAAATAATAGCCTAGATTCAAAACAATCTTCCGACGTGAGTAAAAATAATTATTTTGACAATTGTGAAATTCCTAGTAGCAGCCATAACGCGCCAGATTCAACGTGTGTTCCTCAAATCATATCAACGCTAAATAAAGCGCATGCCAGCAGGAACTACACCAGTGATTCTGATAGCGATTATGACGACATACTACTCTGAATCTGAGACGGAGTACTCCGACTCTGAAGAGGAGCTTCCCCCCCCCCCACCGAATCTTTTGACTCGGTAAGGTTAGGTTAGGTTCCATCACGTCGTTGCCTGCGGCAAATACAAAATACTGCTTCTCAGCAGTAGTTAAAAAGCCCACAGGCATGGTACAAAAAGGGCGCGCACCGCCCTTACCGCCAAACAAATGGATCACGATTACCACGCAAATTAAAATCGGTAATAGGCAAATCACGGGACTCCTCGACACTGGAAGTGATCGTACTTTCATATCAGGAGAATTATTCGACCAAATAAAAGAATTTAAAAACGGTGAACCAATTAAAGACTCGATTACACGCGCCGGCGTACAACTCGCTCAACGCGATCACGTAGCCGCACCTCGTTATTCCGTGAAATTCGATGCTCAAGTAACTGATTGCTACGGTGAATTGTGGTTTGCGGTCCTAGACGGACTTACCACGCCCATAATATTGGGCATGGACTTTATAACCCTTTGGGAAGTCGTGATAGACGCTATCAAGGGTTATTGGTTCATAAAGGAATCTAGCGTTCAGCTCCCATTGAGTTGCACCGTCATTACGCGCTACTCAACAAACTCAATGCAGTTAATAGAGCTAACTCCAGACCAACAGAAAATTCTAGATGAATTCATCGGTAAAAAATTACTGAATTCTAGCACGGGAACCGAAGTCACCGATCTGACAACTCATGTCATCGAGTTGACCGACACCCAAATCTGTTCAAGTTAAAACCGTACCGCCGAAGCGCGGAAGCAAATAAAATTATTAACGAGCAGGTCGACAAATATTTAGAGAAAGGCTTTATTATTAAAAGCAATGGTCGTTACGCAAGTCCCGTAGTCTTGACATATAGGAAAGATGGCAGACCGAGATTTTGCATAGATTATAGGAAATTAAATTCAATTACGAAAAAATCGGCTTATCCATTGCCACGCATGGATAGTATTCTAGATGCCTTATCTGAGGCCAGTGTCATAAGCACGATCGATCTAACCGACGCGTTCCACCACATACCGATCGACCAGAAGTCACATGAGTGCACCGCCTTTGTGATCCCTGGTCGTGGTCAATTCGACTGGCTCCGAATGCCTTTCGGTCTTACGAACACGCCGGCCACCTTTCAAGCTTTGACTGACCGATTAAAAGAAAAATTCATAGATCATATACGGAAAAATAATTTACCCGAACGGTACATTGACCAAGTTCACGCGTATCTAGATGATTGGATAATCATCTCTAGGACGTTCGAAGAGCACATCTTACTGTTGGACATTGTGTTCACGATCTTACAAGAGGCTAACCTATCGATTAACAGAGATAAATCGCACTTTGGAAAACCTCTGTCGAATATTTGGGATTTCTACTAGATAAAGATGGCCTCAAACCAAATCCTAAACGCGTAGAACCGATACTCGATCGTCCTAGTCCACGCAATCGTAAAGAGTTGCGTCAATTCAATGGTTCTGTCAATTGGTACCACAGACACTTGCGCAACATTGCGCGCGTGCAGGGTCCGCTAAATAAACTAGCGAGTCCTAAGGTACCGTGGAAATGGACCGACGAACACGAGACTGCATACAAGGAGGTAAAAGAGTTACTAAAGAGTGCTCTCACCCTAGTTGCGCCTCGAACTGACTTGCCGTTCCTTCTTTATACGGACGCAAGCGACACCGGTATTGGCGCGCTCATGACGCAACAGGATGAAAATCGTGAGCATCTTATCACATGCCTAAGCAGACCATTGAGAGGTGCGGAGTTAAATTACACGACCACCGAGAAGAAATGCTTGGCTGTGATCTTTGCAATTAAGAAACTTCGTTGCTACCTAGAAGCCACAGAATTCACGGTTATCACCGACCATTCAAGTTTAATTTGGCTAAAAGAGGTTAAAGACCCTAGAGGTAGGCTTGCGAGATGGGCCTTAGAGGTATCTGCCAACAAAGTCACTATCGTGCATCGTACGAAACCATGGTGCAAAAAGTTTCCGAAAACCCGACAGCTCACGAACGCTATAGGTTAGATAGTAATAATGAATTATATTATTACAAGCCCAATCAAATAAAAGAGAGCATCGGCGATAACAACGCCTGGAAGAAAGTCCTACGAGAAGACGAAATACTTCCGATGATAACAAAATATCATAACTCCCCACAGCTAGCGCACCAAGGTATTAACAAAACTTACCTTGCAATCCTCGAGCTATATTATTGGCCCGGAATGCGCGAAGATATTAGGCGGTACGTTAACGATTGCGAGACGTGTCTGAGGTGCAAACCAGATAACTCTCCCCCACAAGGATTAATGTATCCGCGTAAAATGAGAGAACCCTGGGAAACGGTATCCCTCGACATTATGGGCCTTCTTCCACGATCAAAATCGGGTAAACGTTACGTTTTAGTCTGTGAGGACACGTACACCCGGTATATTGAATGCTTTGCGCTCTCCAAGGCAGACGGTCCGAAAATTGTTAAATCTCTCAATACACTCGTGAATCGATGGGGAACGCCTAAGATTTTAACCGACAACGGCACGGAATTCGTGAACCATAATATCTCCAAATTTCTAACAGAAATCGGCTCTGTACAACGAAAGACACCGGTATACCACCCCCAATCCAATCCTGTAGAGCACGTAAATCGAAACTTAAAAGCAATGATCGCTAGTTTACTAGGTGCAGATCAGCGTGAGTGGGACTCCCTTCTGGAGGAAGTGCAGTTCGCATATAATACTACAGTACACTCTTCCTTATGTGTAACTCCGGCTTTCCTTAACTTAACGCGCGAACCCAGACGCACTGGTGAGAAGACAACTGACGTAATCACTGACGAGACTGTTGACGAGTCTGCCAGTGGTTGGCTAAAACGCGTCAAACGTATAGACGCGCTTCGTAAGAAAGTAGAGGATTTAATGGCAAAAGCTGGTAATAAACAGAGTCGAATTTATAATAAAAACCGAAAAATGATGTTTATTCGAAATTGGAGATTATGTATTTTATCCAAAACAATACATTGTCAAACGCTGCTCTCGGGTATAGCTCTAAGTTGGCTCCCCGCTATAAGGGACCAGCAGTCGTACTAGAAAAAGTATCTCCCTCAGAATTCATTATTGGTGACATGCATGGTAAGAAGATAGACAAATATCACTTAAACGACTTAAAGCCTGCAAGAAAAAATCTTAGGTCTCGAACTACGTTATAAATTTCTTTTACAGATCATGGGTTCCACCAACGACAACAACGCCATCCCAGAGATCAACATCCCCGAAGTCAAAGCCCTGTGCTTGATACCAACTCCAAAAGGCTCATCGTTCGACTCCTCGTACCCGACTTTCGACCAAGAGTGAACAGGACTGGTTATTCTTAAAAAAGGCGAATTTGAGTCACTTCTCGCTCCTCAGCCTGATAATATGCGGAAGAAGAATTAATAATTGATTAATTGATCTTGCACTGCATAAAATTTCTTAAATGTCAAACCGATTTAAAAGCTCTGGTTTCATACGCGAAAAGAAAATGAGAACAAGAGAGAATCGAAGAAGACTCTTGTGCTCCGTTGCTTCAATTTGAGCGATCAAAAACTAGCCTTGCATTGCGAAAAATCTTTAAATGTCAAACTGAGTTAAGAACTCTGGTTTAATACACGAAAAGAAAATGAGGACAAGAGAGATTGAAACCTATTTATGCAAGATAAGACCAAATCTTAATATTTTATTAGTCACGTGCAGAGTGCAATGTAATATAATTGTTCAGTATTGCTAGTAGAATAGATCTACAAAATTCGAGATCGATGCACTTCCTGACTCGGCGTCAACCGGCGCACGTATTATAAACAAAGAATTAAGAGTTCAACTTACGAAAGAGAAATGAAAAGGAGAGCAAAAAGATAAAATATTTGCTAAATTCCTTATTATTAAAATATAATCAAACCTCATTGAATTGAGATTTGGCTTATTAACAATAAGGGTTAAGAAAATTATATAAATTAAATAAATAAATGCTACAATAGACAAATTAATAATTACACATTTGTCAATAAACATTCTTAAAAGGGGCATTATTATAGCAACAATGATGATGGAAATAACAACAATTATTGTTATTGTTGTTGTTGTTATCATTTTTTGTATTTATTATTATCTATGAGATCAAAATTATTTAAATACTAAAAATAATATTAAACAAAGGGACTATGCGATGATCTCATTCAACCTCAATAGTACGCTCCACCCCTTATACTCTTCTTCTTTGTTAGAGATGACCTGAGCTTAGTTCATCCCCACCTCATCGATCTTTGTAATACATCGATGATTTGGATATGAATAAGGAAAAACCAACACCAAATCACTGGTCATCTCTATATAAGAAAGTCAGTTTTCCCCCAGAATTCGACCTCTGCGACACTTAACTTCCAACCTGCGAAGAGTGAACTTCAACTTTTGCCAAGTCCCATCGGTTAACGCCCTTTTATTTTATTTGTTGAACTGGTACTAGATTGAAAACTTATTAAGTAAAATCGATTGTCCGGAATACTCAAAAAGTCAGAACCAGGACGAGTTACGCAAGACTCAGAGCAAAGTCCAGGAACTTCAACAGACGCTCGAAGAAAGTGTTCCTCGCCATGGCTGAACTGAGAGAACCGAACCTCAGAATCCGAGTCCCTCCTGGATGCGTAAATTGCGGTATCATTGGGCACAGCCACCGTTCTTGCCCAAAACCTTATAACGGCAAGTTCTGCCAGAATTGCACGTGCGGGGAGTTCTCAACCAAGGATTGTCCTTGGCCCCACTTCGCAAAGGGACCACCTTACATTCCTGAGGACAAAAAATGTTCACACTGCCGGAATCCGAGAAACCTGCCGGATGCCAACTGCATCGATTGCCGTAAGCGCATGATCCAAGCCGGCATAATAGAGCGCAACGAGCTTGAGCAAGAATTGGGGAATCGCCAACGCTCCAAAGAAAATTCAATAATTGAACGGGTCAGAAGGGCGAATCAGTTAACAGCGCCACTAACCACCCTGTTGTCTCTGGTAGAAATACCGGGTGTCGAGCAACCAAAAGACAGAAGTGGACCATCTACATCTACTCCCTTAGGACAAGTAGATCGCTCTCTTCTCGGAGTCGAATCTTGTAAAGAAGTGACAGTGCGCGTAGATCTCGTGGATAAGTAACTCCGTGCTCAGCTGTCAATTTTATAGACTTTTAAGTTTGTTTTGTGCGTTGTTGCGCCCTTTCAACATTTAAATTAAAGTACAAGCAGCTTGTACCAAGTTAAAAAAAATGAGTTATGTTTTGCGCGCTGTCGCCCCCTTCTAATGTCAAATTAGTTTACGTCACTTTTTGGACTTAACGAGTGACTCAATCTGCTCAAATTCTTCCATATTTTTTTTTGACTTACTTCGCACCATTGTGCCATATTATTACCAGTATTATATAGAATTCCCGCCTTGTAGCGCGGTACATTTGCTATTAGTTTACAATTCAACTGTTTAGTTTGTATTAGCGCCATTGCGCCCGCTATCGCTTTAACAAAGCGAAAAGCATTTGTGATTCTGGCCCATTGTGCCTAATAGTATTAACGTACATTTTGTTTTGGCGCTATTGCGCCCGTTTTTGAATTACAAATAAATACTATTTTTCATTCAAAATAAATAATTTTATTTGTTAAACTAAAGTTCGTAAAACTTTTTTTGGAATTAGTTAAGGCGTTGAAATACTTATTGAGAGAGAGCGATTGCAACCATCCCTTACTTTAGAAACTTAAGTATATTCGGCTTCTAAAGCTTTAATTTTACATTTTGATTTCTTTCTCTATTATTTGCTCAAATTTTACTATTTATTTCCAATACAGTGAATTGAAACGGTAACGGCGCTTTAGAAGGGGGGAATTGTAACGATCCCTATCGATTTAAGGGTTACAATCGCCGTCTCCCTCCTATTTCGCTCTTCCGATAAGCACATTATTATTTAAATTCAAATCGAATTTACCGCGCCTGATTATTTCCTCTAGCTAGTAGTTATTGTTTTGTGATTTGGACTATTATCTAGAAATAAAAAGACTATTATTGTAATTCAGTGTTATTCACTACATTTGTACCATTCCTCCTTTGATCATTGTCAAAAAGAGTAAAAATAATCTCCGACTTGCGCTTCCAGAGCCTACGAGCCTCATTATTATTAATTTTCTTCCGTCGATCTTCTTTTGGTAAGTCGCTCTTTTTGTCTTGGCTCCACTTTTCTCTCTATTTCGCCTTTTAGAATCAATGGTTGCAGTCGCCTGTCGCTCATATAATTTTCCACGTGCTGAGAGTCGGTTTCACGATGTGCCCCTTGCGCGAGTCGAACCCGTATCTTTTCTCTACAGAATTTCAATTATTTGAATCCTATCAATTAAAGTAAAATCTCGCGGCCAGGGTGGTCACAAATTAAAACTTGAGAATTTTAGGACTTTCTTAGGACTTGCTTCTTTTAGGACTTATTTAGGACTTGATAATTTTAGAACTTAATTTTTTTAGGACTTAATTAGGACTTGATAATTTTAGGACTTAATTAGGACCTGACAATTTTAGAACTTAATTATATTTCGATAATTTGATGTCTTAATTAGGACTTGATGACTTTAGGACTTAATTAGGACCTGACATTTTTAGAACGTCCTTAGGACTTAATAAATTAAGGACTTAATTAGGACTAAATAATTTTTAGGACTTCTATAGGATTTGATAATTTTAGGACTTAATTAGGAAATGACAATTTTAGAACTTAATTAGGGCTTAATTATCTTAGTTCTTAATTAGAACTTGAAAATTTTAGCACTTAATTAGGACTTGATGATTTTATAAGCTTATTAGATCTTAAGAATTTTAGGACTTATTTAGGACATAATATATTTAGAACATAATTAGAACTTGGGAATTTCTGAACTTAATTAGGAACTAATTAATTTAGGACGATATTTGGACTTAATTAGAACTTGAAAATTTAAGGACTTAATTAAAGCTTAATTCTTTTAGGACTTATTTAGGATTTGATTATTTTAGGGCTTAATTAGGACTTGATAATTTTATGACTTAATAAGGGCTTGATTATTTTATTACTTAATTAGAACTTAAAAATTTTAGGACTTAATAACAACTTGAACATTTTAGTATTTATTTAGGACTTGATTGTTTTAGATCTTCATATTTTTAGGAATTAATTAGGACTTGATAATTTTAGAACTTCATTAGGGCTTGATTATTTTATGACTTAATTAGGACTTACTTTTTTTAGGACTTAATTAGGAATTGATAATTTTAGAATTTAATTAGTACCTGACAATTTTATACCTTACTTACAACTCGATAATTTAACGACTTAATTAGGACTTGATGACATTAGGACTTAATATTTTTAGGACCTAATTAGGACTTGAAAGTTTTAGAACTTAATTAGGGCTTGATTATTTTATGACTTAATTAGAACTTCATAATTTTAGGACTTAATTAGAACCTGACAATTTTAGAACTTAATTACAACTTGATAATTTTAGGACTTAATTAAGACTTAATATATTTAGGACTCAAATAGGACTTTATAATTTATGACTTAGTTAGGGCTTGATTATTTTATGATCTATTTAGATCATAAAAATTCTAGGACTTATTTAGGACATAATAATTTTAGACCATAATTAGGACTTGGAAATTTAGGGACTAAATTAGGACTTAATGATTTTATGACCTATTAGGACATAACTAGAACTTGAAAATCTTAGGACTTAATTTGGGCTGGATTATTTTATGACCTTATTAGGACTTGATTATTTTAGGACTTAATTAGGACCTGACAATTTTAAAACTTAATTACATCTCGCTACTGTGAAGACTTAATTAGGACTTGATGACTTTAGGACTTAATTAGGATCTCACAATTTTAGGACTTAATAAGGATTTGAACATTTTAGGTCTTAATTAGGGCTTAATAATTTTAGGACCTTATTAGGACTTGATTTTTTTAAAACTTATTTGGGACTTGATTATTTTAGGACATAATTAGGAGTTAATATTTTTAGGACTTGATTAGGACTCGATAGTTTTATGTCTTAATTAGGACTTAATATTTTTGGGACTCAATAAGGACTTGATAATTTTAGGACTTAATTAAGACTTAATATTTTTTGGACTTAATTAGGACTTGATAATTTTAAGACTTAATTAACACTTGATTATTTTATGATCTATTTAGATCTTGAAAATTTTAGGACTTATTTAGGACATAATAATTTTAAACTATAATTAGGTCTTGGAAATTTGGGGACGATATCAGAACTTAATAATGTTTAGGACTTAATTAAGAGTTGATAGTTTTAGAAGTTATTTAGGACCTAAAAATTGTTGGAAGATATTAGGACTTAATAAGAACTTAAAAATTTTAGGACCCAATTAGGGCTTGATTATTTTATGACTTAATTAGAACTTGAAAATTGTAGGACTTAATTAAGACTGGATAATTTTAGGACTTAATTAGGACTTGAGAATTTAAGGACTTAATTAGCACTTAATTAGCACTTGATAATTTTAGGACTTTATAAGGACTTTATTATTGAATGACCTAATTAGATCTTAAAAATTTTAGGACTTATTTAGGACTTAATATATTTAGAACATAATTTGGACTTGGGAATTTAGGGACTCAATTAAGAGTTGATAATTTTAGGAGTTAATTAGGACTAGATAATTTTAGGACTTAATTAGGATTTGGTAATTTTAGGACTTACTTAGGACTTTTCAATTTTACGACCTTATTAGGATTTGACAATTTTAGTACCTTATTTAGACTTGGTAATTTAATGACTTTATTAGGACCGGACTATTTTCGAAACTTATTTAGACTTGATAATTTTAGGACCTAATTTGAACTTTAAAATTTTATTACTTATTTAGGACTTGATGATTTTAGAACTAAATTAGGACTTGGTAATTTAAAGACTTAATTAGAACCTGATAATTGTAGGACTTAATTAGTAGAGGTGAGAGGTGAGAAAGTGTAGGTAAGGCAGAGCGCCGGAATGTCGAGGAAAAGTAAGAACTTTGACTGCTGTTGTAGTGGCAGTAGACGGTTTTGTGAAGCTAAGATAGGTCTTACAAAAATGATGATGAAAACTGCTTCTTTACCAAGTTTTGTACTTTTTTGTTGGTTGAGATTCCGTTTTGACCGAAATCGTTGAATATCGTTGAATTATTGTTGAATAAAATATAATCGTTAATTGAAACGCTCAATAAAAATTAATATTGTTATTAGTTAAAAATCTGCTCTTAAATGAAGTCTTATCTGTTCCAGTTTTTTAAAAATTCTTAGAGAACTTTGTTTCATGAACAGTATTTTATTTTATAAAATTGGAAGGCCTCGTATGTTTAACTTTTATTTTAGATAAATAGTTGCTTTTGCAATATTTTTATGTAACCGTTATCTTAATAACAATGAAAAAACTGTGAAAAGTTTGTTAAATGTATGTTGTGTTTAAATTGTTTTATATTAAATGATATAAGCAGACTTAAAACAAAGGTAAGAAACTGTTAGCTATATTTAATAAAAACATGGTTGGACAAACCATGCTGGATTGGCTACCAAACCTTGAAATCTTGAAAACCGGAAAAAAGTGAATTTTGACAAACCTTGAAAAAATCGTAAATCAGCCTTGATATTTTTCTGATACCTTAAATTTAAAAAAAACTTTATTCTTTTCTCAAACATGGTTTGTCCAACCATGTTTGTATTATATACTGTTAACAGTTTCTTACCTTTGGTTTTAGTCTGCCAAAAGTTATATATCTTTTAAAATATAACAATTTTAAATACAACATACATTTAACCAACAAACTTTTTACACTTTTTTCATTGTTATTAAGATAATATTTACATAAAAATGTTCTTATGAAAAATATTTATCTAACATCAAGGTTTAACATAAGAGAACTTACAATTTCATGAAATAAAATACTGTTTATAAAACTAAGTTCTCTACAGAACTTTTTTAAGCAAGTAAATAAAAAGCGATCGTTACGAAATTTGGATATGTTTTAATTGAGGTCTTAAACTATATAAAAAAAATTTGTTTAGAAATTATTTATTTTAATTTGTTAATAATTATTATTCTGGCACTCTGCCTTGCCTACACTTGTTTCTATCTTTCTCACCTCTCTCTCCGACTCACTCACTCCTTCCACTCTCTCACCCTACACTAAAAATTTCCACGTGCTCCTTTTTTACCTTGTTTACTACTCACACACTCATTTCTGCCAACATACACTCTAACACTTTTTACCACACCATTGAACCCTCACTATTCCCACAATCCACTACCCACTTTTCACTTAATTTTCAAATAATTTCAAAAAAAGACTATTTCCCTTCACAAACGCCTACACTAATCAACGGTATCGGAAACGAAAGCCTGTTCCCAATTAAGTACTAAAATTTATCTAATTGTATTTAAGTCCTAAAATTATCATGACCTTATTACGCCCAAAATTATCAAGTTCTAAATAGGTCCTAAAGTTATTAAGTCCTAATATCATCCTAAAACCATCATGTCCTAATTAAGTCCTACAATTATCAGGCTCTAATTAAGTCCTAAAATTATCAAGTCCTAATTAGGTTATAAAATAATCAAGCCCTAATTAAGTCCTAAGATTTTCAAGTTCTAGTTATGTCCTAATGCGTCATAAAATCATTAAGTCCTAATTTAGTCGCTAAATTTCCAAGTTCTAATTATGGTCTAAAATTATTATGTCCTAAATAAGTCCTATAATTTTTAAGATCTAAATAGATCATAAAATAATCAAGTTCTAACTAAGTCATAAATTATCAAGTCCTATTTAAGTCCTAAATATATTAAGTCTTAATTAAGTCCTAAAATTATCAAGTTGTAATTAAGTTCTAAAATTGTCAGGTCCTAATTAAGTCCTAATTAAGTCCTTAAATTACCAAGTCCTAATTTTGTTCTACAAATTTTTTTTGTGTGATTTAATTAAAGTTTGATGAATTTTATCGTCTGGCTAATAAAGTTTTTAATAATGTAAATTAAGTTTACAATTTTTTAATAAAAACATCATGAACGGGTCATTTGTACTTTCTCACAAAATGATCTTTGAACTTATTTGCCTGAATTTTATTATTAGATGGTTTTCAGGGTAGCTGAAGTTCGAATCCGAAATTTATAAAATTAGTAACCACAAAAACTCGAATGACAAAAATCGAATCTGTTCAACTCAAACAGTTTTTGTCTGCCATATTAAATCTTCCATTTTTAATTTTTAAATTATGATATCGCATCGTAATCAATGACCACAAGAATCCCCGAAGAACAATAAATACGCTATATTGGATTCACAATTTTGAATTTTAAAAAGTAGACTTCATCATTATCACACAGACACGGGTTGCCTGCAATTTCTCCAAAACTCAATTGTTAATATCCATTGGACCGAATTTTATTTATCCAAAAGACTATTAATAAAAAATCTAATTTGACAGAAATTTCAATTCTCTGAAATCTCATTAATCCAAAACTGCATTCATCAGTAATCTTATTTACGCAAAAATGCATTTATATCAAAAATTGCATTTATCAGAAATCCCATTTGTAAAAAAGTGCATTTATCAGAAATCTTATTTGTCAGAAAATGCATTTATCAGAAATCTTATTTGTCCAAAAGTGCATTTAATAGAAATCTCATTTGTCCGAAATCGTATTTATCAGAAACTGTATTTGTCCAAAATGTTTTTTTCCAAAACCTATCATTGTACGAACGTACATTTATAAGAAATCTTGTTTTCCCAAAATTCAATTATCCCGATACTTGTGTTTTCAATTGAGTTTCCTATTCCTGATCAAGCCAGTAAAACAGAATAGAAGTCGTAACGATTTAAACGCAAAATTTTAAAAAAAAATTTAGTACCCACATTCACATAAACACACACACACACATCCGCATATTTACTTAAGAATGAAAATTTATTCTTAAGTGAAAATCATTTTAATTTTTGGAAAATCGAAAATCTTAAAGATCACAAAGCCTCCTTCATGAGAAAGCAAAAACAGTGATTTTGTGTAGAAAATAGCAGCATTTGACGGTTATCAGCTATGTTTTTTTAATTGAATTCAATTTAACAAAATTGTAAATAATACAAATTTTAATACTTTTAATTCAGGCATACCTCAACATGGATGCCTATCAGTTACAAATATTAATCCAATCAAATTTAAATTTATCCAATAAGTTTCATTTGATAAAATTAAGACTTTAGTGAAAGTTAATACTATTCGCAGGTTGGTCCATTCGAATTTCCTGGACCATTAAATGGAGAAATGTACAATGATTTTCTTCAAAATTGCCTGAGACCACTTTTAAGGCGTGCAGGGTTAACTGCAGATGAGATAAGACGTGTCTGGTTTCAGCAAAATAACGCTCCTCCTCATACGAGCTACAGATGTACAGACACATTGCAGTTGATGTTCCAAGATAGACATATTGGAAAAAGAGGTACTGTTCCATGGCCACCACGATCGCCAGACCTTAACCCTCTCGACTATTTTCTTTGGAGAACAATCAAGAATGTAGTTTACAGACACCCAATCCAAAATGTTAAAGAATTGCAACAGAGAATAGAAGATGTCATTCAAAACATAACACCGGAAATGATTCAGCGAGCAGTGTTCTCCCTTCTGTACCGAGCAAGGTGTTGTATTGGAATGAATGGGGGACACTTTAAAATTTATTCTAAAATGAAAAAAATATTTATTTTTGTTACAATGAGAAAAATGGATGTTTACAATTAGATGTTTAAAACAAGATAGTAACGCTTAACCTCTAAATATTGAAGGTTAACATCTAAAATGTTAAATTTTAACATCTGGATATTAAAGTTTAATATGTAGATGTTAACCCTGAACATCTAGATAGCTGTCCCTATGTTAAGTGATAAATATGTTAAGCGTCAACATCCAGATGTTAAGGGTAAACATCCATTTTTCTCAGTGTAACCAGAAATGAAGCAGTTAAATACAAACGACCCTTTACAAACCATACTTTTATTTCATTTTTAAAGTTTTTTTTCTTTTACGGTGGTTTTTGAAAAATACATAAGAAATAGTTCATATTAAAAAAATATTAAATAAATGACCGAATTCTGTTTCTTAAACACATTTCTAGAATGGTCCGGTGGAATACAAATTTTAATGATCTTTGCTAAGTTTATAACAAATTTATAAAAAAGTACATGTGAATAAAACTAAAAAAAAAATTGCAAACTAAGTTATTGTTTTACATTGAATTTGATCCAAGTTAATTTTAAAAGTTTAAAACTATGTAGTTGTTATCAATTTCAACAAACTCGGGCCAGAGAGACCTTTCTAATGAATTTTTAATCAATTATAAAAGTTATATAGGTCAATCGATTTGTTTTTAGATAAGAAATATGACTTTTGTATTCATTAAATTATATTTTTAGCGTGGAAAAAATTTTTGTCAAAGAACGATTTTTTCGAAAAAAAGGTGCTTGAAAAAATTTGATAAGGTTTTTTTAAAAAATTCCTGTGTCTAAATTTAGATATTCATGAGCTTAATACGTCTTCCAAATTTTATTGAAATCCATTCTAGCGTTCTCGAGATATCCTGTCACCAAAAAACGCTACATACACATACACACACACATACATACATACATACATATATCTGGACATTAGCTTAAGAATAAAAATTTACGCTGCTTAGATGAAAAGGAGTCGATTTAGACGATTTTTGAAAAATCGAAAATCTTAACGATCACAAAGCTTCCTCTATGAGGAAGTAAAACAATTTGATTTTTTAAACCGTTAGCATGGCCAGCAGCGCCAAAAACGCGTAAAAAGAAAAACGGTTTTTAGAAAGGACAGCAATAGAAATTAATAAAAATATCTTTTTGATATTGTATAATACTATTTCAACTTTATAAACAAAATTTATTTAATATTTTTTTCGAAAACTAAAACATGAAAAACAAGCTTCCCCGCAGCACCATAAAAAAGTTGCTCCACGTTCGCTCTTATGTCTCTTTGAAATGTTGATGGATCTGCAAAGCGTAAAAAAATTATTGTAAAATAAAGTTGTAGTTAAACTCCGTCGAGCCCGGTTTTTGAAATTCTAAAAATTTGTCAATTTACGGCAATGTAAAAAAAAGTCCATTTTGTGTCATAAATGTTACACTTTAATTATGTTGATATAATGATTCAATAACAATATCAAAAATCCAACTCGATAGACAGTACAGGAAACAATTTCAAATATTTGAAAAAAAAAATCAAAAAATATTTAAAACTGCATGACTAATCACAGCGACCTGAAAAACTTAGTTACGAGAAAAACGCATTTAATAAAAATAAATCGTGTATAAAATTTGTGCATTACCTACAGCAGTGTTTTAGTTTTATATTGATGCAAGAAAGTGCTTAAAATTGGTCTAATTGAATACATAGGGGAGGTTGGTACCATACCGACCCCCCTCTGTTTCTCAGAGATCGTGTTACTAGACAAATCGTGAATACCATCAAAAGAACACTTTCATAACTCTGACATTTTGACCATATGTATAGTAATCTCTTGATAATATTGTGTCGCGGAATTTTACGTAAAATTAGTTTTTTGCAATAATATTTTTTATTTTTGACCTATCTTGAACTTAAGTTAAAAGTGTTAAATTGAGTTCAGAAAAATTTAAGGATAAGTTTTTTTGGTTGCTTATGACCTCAACTTTAATACACAATATTCAAATTCAAACGCTTTCATTGACATGAATGATCGGCAAGACATTATGTTAAAATAGTGGGGGTGGTCCGAAACCGACCCCCCCCCCCTTTTCTTGCATTGTAATAGTAACTAAATTATTTGTAATTACCAAATAATACCTACAAATGTATTTTAATAAAATAACAATAATTAAGCTAAGATAGTATAGCTTGTAATTAAGATCAGACTAAAAACACTCATTTTTTATTGTAATGATAATTCTTTTACTTTTATTCTGAAAAAGGCCTTAAATAATGTATTTAAATAAAGTAAAAATAATTTAAGTTTATACTAGTTTGTTGTTTTGTAATTCAAATTACAATACAAGTTCAAAATTTTGTTTGTTTTTGCTATTTCCTGCAATAAAAATAGGGGGTCGGTTTCAGACCACCGTTTTTGAGATTGTCGAAAACGTCAATTTTCGATTTTCTCTCTGTATCTCCCACTTCATGAGATGCAGAGCCTCTGCAACCAGTGGAAACATGGAAAAATGATTCCTTTACTGAAAAAAATTTGAGCTCAGCAATGAAACAAGTTTTTGGCACCTTTTTGGCTTTTGCCTTTTAGGGGGTCGGTTTGTGACCACCCTCCCCTACTATATGACTTTGAAAAAATCCGGTAAATTGATGAACACTCTCCCTTATAGCAGAATTTTGTAAATCAAAAGAAATTTTTAATAAATATAAAAAATGTAGGTATGTATTTATTATTTTTTTTTAAAAGCGTACTTTAAATTAAATATAGAAACAGGAAATTCTTTGTTAATCTCAAAGTTCAATTTATAAAATCAGTCTAATAATTTCATTCTTGTACTATTTACAAAGTTTCAAAAGAGTCCTTGTTTTTAATTGAAAATTTTAAATTAACTTAAGTATTTTAAAATTATCTATTAATTGCAAAGTTTCAAAACTTTGCGCTGAAAACTTTGCGCAAAAGGCGCTGAGTTTTTGGGGGGCGCTATGGTTTTCAAAGGGGCGCTTTAGAAAAAGTTGATAACTAAAAAAAAAAGTAAAAACTGATAACAAGAGGGGAAAAAACTAATAAAAAGGGCGCCATACAAATTCTCGCACAGGGGTGCGAAGATAGCTAAGGCCGGCACTGACTTAAGGAGCAGGTTTGTCCGCTGATTGGATTAGATGTTTTAAGCGTTGTTTCCTTCCACCTCTGTTACTTTCCTTCTAAGTTTCCCCCATATTAGACGACGTAATGTCTTGAGGGTAAATTTATCGAAAATGTTCTTCCAGCAAAAAATAATAAGTAACAAAAATACTTAAAAAAGAAAGATAATTTTAACCAAAAGATGTTTTCCTTGTAATTTTTTTGAAACCAGACTATCAATTTCTGTTGTAGGTTATAAAATTCATGAATTATTTAGGACGCATGAATCTTCCACACATCTCATTTAACATAATTCACAATTTATCTGAAAATATTGCATTGAACCAGCAATTGTGATAATTTCATTATTTCAATGTACTAGAATAATTAATATTTATTCTAATTTTTATTCTACTGATTACCCACCCAAGCAGCACGTAACATTACATGAATATCAAAGTGATATCATCTTGTAATATTGGTAATATTACGGGGTGATATTACTGTGATATTGACGTGATATTGAAATGTCCGCCTCAAGGTAATATTACGTCGAGGCAAGGGGATCCAATTTTCAAGAATGTTTTCTTAGCACCCGACCGCACGAAATATTAACAAAATGAATATCAACGTGTCAAAAAATAAATGCAGGCTAGAGTTTTGCAGGTAGAAACCAATATGAGGATTCGATATTATCTCGGGGAAACATCCATCATCAAGATACAGGAAAAATAGATAAGTCACTCCATATTTTTTACCAAAATGCACGCGGAATTAATACTAAAGTGGAACATTTTCAACGTTTTCCCGATTTCTTATTTTACGATGATTTTGTTATGACCGAGTCTTGGTTAAAACCCTATGTAAACTCAAATGAGTATTTCGATCTTAATTTGTCCAGTATTTTTCGTAAGGATAGGTCTTCTGGAAGGGGCGGGGGTGTTTTGGTTTCAATAAATTCTAACTTCCAAGTGTCACAAATCAATTTTGACGTATTGAGTCGATTTAAACCTATTGACATTTTTGGAATTACGATTGCTAAATTTACCATGAAGTTTATATTAATATCTATTTATATTCCACCGGACATAAATATTAATGAGTTTAAAGACTTTATATCCGCCATTCAAGATAATTTTTTTTATTTGTCGTTATGTCAGTTGATCTTTTTGGGAGATTTTAATTGTCCTTATTATTTTGATTTTTTATCTAATGCTGCTAATGATGCTAAATCTCAATCTCTCTTTGACCTTATGCAGTTTTATGGATTGTCTCAATTAAATTCAGTCTTAAACTCTAATCACAGACTATTAGATTTTGTAATATCAAATACTCTGTGCTCAGTAGATCGAGCTCACATCCCCCTTGTTCCCGAAGACCTTCATCATCCAGCGCTACAAATTGATGTCGCCATTGAATCAATACATAAATATGTTGATTCTTCGTTTATTATTAATCGTGAACCAATCAATGGCGATGTAATTTTTAATTTTTGAAAAGCTAATCTTACCGAGCTTTATATCTATCTTACAACCATCGATTGGTCCTTTCTTACTGATATTTTCGACGCTGATCTTGCTTGTGACGAATTTACGCGCATTATTAACAATGTATTTGTACTTTTTGTTCCAATCGTTTCTGACAAAAGCAACTCCAGAAAACGATACCCACCTTGGTTTGATATTAGTATAATTCGGGATTTAAATTTTAAACATAAATTGTTGAAAAAACGGAAGTTAAATCCGCATCTATTCGACCTTCAAGTAAGATTGCTATCTTCATCTTTAAACAGACGAATTAAAGACAGTCATAATTTATATTTTAAAGAACGTGGAAAGCAAGATACATTCGAGTCCTCAAGAATTTTGGAACTATGTAAATACGAGTAAAAAACAATATCAGTTACCAGATGTAATGTATTTTAATGACTGTATTCTTAATAATCCAGATTCGATTGTCAATGCGTTTGTTGATCTTTTTTCTAGTGTTAATTCTGGACAGGATTTTCTGTTATCATCTCCGCAAGAAATATCGAGCACTGTACACTTTTGCGATACTTCTATGTTGCTTACAGTGGAGCAAGTGCTAAAAGCGGCTAAGTCCCTAAAATCTAAAATGACCGCTGGTCCTGACGGAATACCAAGTTTTTTAATAAAGGACTGCGCTTCTGTACTTGCTGAACCATTGACGGTAATTTTTAACCTTGCTTTGAAGACTGGTAAATTTCCAATGAAATGGAAATCGGCGCGGATCACTCAGGTCTTTAAATCGGGAGATAAATTGTTAATTCAAAACTATAGATCAATTGCAATTATACAAAATTTTGCAAAAGTTTTTGAGCGTGCCATATCTGAGGTTCTGCAAAGATGTATAAGTAGAATTATAGTTGATGAGCAGCATGAGTGTGTTCGGGGCAGATCAATTCTTGCTAATCTTACATTTTTTATGGAGTTTATCAATTAAGCTCTATTAAATGGCCTACAGGTTGACGTTATTTTTTTAGACTTTTCAAAAGCTTTTGACACAATTGATCATTTAATATTGTCTGAAAAGTTGAGTGAAATTGGTCTGCCAGTTAACCTCCAATATTTAATATTGGATTATTTAAAATCTAGGTCTCATCGAGTTGCAATTGGAAAGCATAATTCACGGATTTTTGTTCCTTCCATGGGAGTTCCTCAAGGTTCTTCTCTTGGATCTCCACTTTTCATCATTTACATTAATGACATAACGCAATCAATAAAATCTTTTATCTTAATATTTGCAGATGATGTGAAAATTTTTCGTATTGTGTATACTATTTCCGACGTTAACGTTTGGCAATCTG
This sequence comes from Ganaspis brasiliensis, assembly GCA_037103525.1. Taxonomy (NCBI): domain Eukaryota; kingdom Metazoa; phylum Arthropoda; class Insecta; order Hymenoptera; family Figitidae; genus Ganaspis; species Ganaspis brasiliensis. The sequence goes on along the minus strand of JAZKLR010000511.1, from coordinate 380,332 downwards.
ATTTCGATGTAATTTATAATTGGTCTCTATCAAACAAACCTGCGTTGAGTGCCTCCAAATGCAACATTATGTCCTTTGTAAGAACAGATAAAAAAATCTTGTATCTTTATTCCATCAATGGGATAAGTCTTAACAGAGTTTTTTCTAAATGTGATCTTGGTATTCTATTTGATGTAAAGCTGTCCTTCAACGAACATATTTCTAGAATCGTTTCATCGGCCTCGAGGGCTTTGGGCTGTTTAATTAGATCGACAAAACTTTTTAATCAACAAGACACCTTAATATTGCTTTATAATGCATTGGTTCGTTCTAAATTGGAATATGCTTCAGTAATATGGAATCCATATTTTGAGAAATATATAAGTGAAAATGAAAAAATTCAAAAAAGATTCCTAAAATACCTGGCCTTCAAGTTCGATGGAAGTTATTCGCCGCGGGGGTCAGATTATGGAATTCTTTGTAAGCGTTTCAAATTTCATACTCTAGAACAACGTCGAATTTTTTCTGCTGTCATGTTTTTATTTAAAATCATATTATTGCAAACTCAATCGCCGGAACTGCTATTTCAAATCGCTTTTAAGATTCCTCGACTTGAGGCTCGTTATTTTGAACCCTTCTACTTAGATTATCCTAAGACTATAAGCGGTTCGACAGCGCCTATTTTCTTTGCGTCATATAATGTCAACCAATTGTTCTTAGAGTTAAATATCGATCTAGATTTGTTTTATTCTTCGAATACAAATTTTGTAAAACATTTGAATATTTATATCGATAACTTGTGATCAGCATTGTAAACATTATTACATATTATAATTTTGAAAACTTTTGTAACCCATTTATGGTCCTTATGAACCGCGGGATATTGTGTTGAAATAAATAAATAAATAAATAAATAAATAAACATTACAATAAAATTGAGGTAATATTACAAATTTATTTGACATTAAATACATGATTTAAAAAAATTTGGGCTCAGTCGGGGTTCGAACACTCAAGGTTCGACACAGCCTTGCAAATACGCCTTGTGCCTCTCGGCCATCTAGCTCTTGGAATGCAGTTCAGAAAATGTTCTTATATTGTACCAAAGAGAATTAATGGTAGTAGATGAAGAAAACTTTCTGAAATACATTCCAAGAGCTGGGTGTCCGAGAGGTACAAGGCGTATTTGAGCCGTGTTGAACATTGAGTGTTCGAACCCCGACTGAGCCCAAATTTTTTTAAATAATTTATTTAATGTAAAATAAATTTGTAATATTACCTCAATATCACTGCAATATTACTTGCAACATTACCTAAATATCACTGTAATACACTGCAAAAACATGTGTCTTAAATTGGTAAAAAATGTCTTAAATTAAGACATTTTTTTTGGATACACCAAAAGTATCCTAATTTAAGACATTTTTGTCCAATATAAGACACCATGTCTTATATTACCAAAATGTCTTATATACACCAAAAGTATCCTAATTTAAGACATTTTTGTCCAATATAAGACACCATGTTTTTGAAGTGTATTACTTGTAATATTACCTTGAGGCGGACATTTCAATATCACGTCAATATCACAGTAATATCACCCCGTAATATTACCAATATTACAATATGATATCACTGTGATATTCATGTAATATTACGTGCTGCTTGGGCATAAGCTCTAATTTTCCTTTTGCAGAAATGTTACTTTACAGAAATTGTTTTAGCATAAGTAGACATCCTTATTTTTCTTTATTTATCTAATTTATTGATTAAAAATAATTTTCGTTTACTAAGATTAAATTTATTCTAATTTCTACCCTCACAGTTTATTAATTCGATTAATTAGACATCTTTATTTTTCTTTATTTTTCTTTATTTATTGATTGAAGTAATTTTCGTTTTACTAAGATTTAATCTATTCTAATTGCTACCTTCACAGTTTATTAATTAACAGAATTTGTAGGTCACCAAATCCATATTAAACGGAAATTTCATTTCACAGAATTTGTTTTCAAACAATTCTTTATGTACAAAAAAAGAAATTGAATGAAATTGAATGTAGCTGGCTTCTTGCTACACTTAGGGGTGGAAAGTTTCAACAAAGAGGTATCCAAGTGGAAAAAATTTAATTGCTACGCCCTTGATTTTTCATTTTACGAATTTCATTAAATTTAATTAATTGCACTGTAAAAACAGCTGTCTTATTTTAAGATATAAGATATTAATAAAGCGTCTTATGGTTATTTCAAGCTATTTAATTGATTAATAATTTTGTAAGATGCTTTCTCATTTGTTTAAATTTAAGACATCTTAAAACGTTTTAAAAGTGAGAACAAAAATGTCTTAAAATAAGACACTTGTTTTTACAGTGTGGGAGCTAGCCAACATTTTGCAACTGGCAGGACCGAAAGACGGGACACCTGGAGGTCGAGAGTCTTAAAAAAGAGTGTTTAAAGTCGAAAATATTTTATTGCTAGGTCCATGATTTTCTTTAATTTGACGAATTCCATTCAAATTTATTAATTGGGTACCATACATTATTGTTGAACTGGCGAGATCAAAAGACGCAGCACCTGGAGGTAAAAAGTCTCGAAAAAGGGTTTCCAAGTCCATAAAATTTAATTCATAAGCCCTTGCTTTCTTCTAAATGACGAATTCCATTAAATTTTTTTAAATTGGAAACATTTAACAACTGGTTAGATCAGAACACGCGGCACATGGGGTATGCCAAGTCTTGACGAAGTGATTTGAAAAACGAAAAAAATTAATTGCCTGTTCCTTGGTTTTTTAACTTGCGACATCAATCATTTTTCACTATTTGATTGCCACTGTATATTCAAAAACACGTGGAAGCAAAAGATGCGACACCTGGAGAAGAGTATGACTAGAAAGATTTTTAAAAATCGCACAAATCTCTAGTGCCGTGGATAAGGATGATGAGTGATGACGGTTCCGAATTGAAAAGGTAATCTACAAAAAAATGTATTCTATAGAAACTATTATGAGTTTAAAAATGTATTATAATTAATAAACATTATTGAAATCTATAAAATCAAAAAAATATGATATTTGGAAAATTTCGGAAAAAATCTACTTTTGTCGTCTTTTTTCACAACAGGTTAATATTAGACTTACCGTTTCCGGTCTAACCCGTACACAATATTAAGGAGCTAGCGAGGGCAATACTGACTAAACTATTACTTGAGGAGAATGACTGTCCGCTGATTGACTTAGAAGTTACAAGCGATAGTACTTTCCACTTCTGATACTTTCTTTCAAGTCTTCCCTACATTAAACAGTGTCATGCCTTGGGAACAATTTTATCTAAAATGTAGATTCAGCAAAAAAGAATAATTAACAAAAATACAGTTGTCAAAAAATACTTAACTTTATACTTTCACTCAAAAGATGTTTTCATTTTTATTTTTTGATATCAGACTATCAATATTGTTGAAGGGTTATAAAATTCTCGTATTAAGGACATGTCATGGAGAATAACAACACTGCTATAAGGAAAATTTGTCAGTACACTTTTTCCTAAAATAACTAACATTTTGACTCCAAACTTTGTGAAATTATTTAAAATATCATAAGAAATGTCTCTCTGGCCCAAGTTTGTTTGAATTTAGACACAAAATTAATTTTGAAAAAATTCGCAAATATTTGGAAATGCTAAAAAATTAATTTCAAAGCAAAATTCAATCAAATTTGGGTCAGAGAGACCTTTTTAATGATATTTGAAGTAATTCTACAAAATTTTGTGTCAAAATATTAAATATTTTAGGAGAAATTTTACTGATAAATTTTGCCTTCACCCAGAAGCGTAGCCAAAAAAAAATTTCGGGGCGGGGGTTTGAAATTTTTTTACATTTCAGGGGGGGTTTTGAAAAATAATTTGCGTCCAAAGACCTCTTTTTCAATAGAATTTTTCGATTTCGGGGGGAGGATTGGACCCCCAAAACCACCCCTGCCTTCGCCAGTGACGTCAGAATCCATCACATGTCCTTAATCACAAAGTTTAAAAAATTTGTTGTTTTTAATTATGATTTTTCATTTAAGTCTTGCTTTTGAAAACATGCTGTTGACCACAATGTTTAAAAAGTTTGTTGTTTTTCAATAATAAATTTAATTTAATTTGAGTGTTGGAAAATTTTCTTTTAATGACGAATTTTGAAAGTTTTTCTTTTTAAATTTAAATTCAGTGTAAAGTCAGAATTTATTAATCTCAAGGATTGCTTTTTAATTTATTGAAATTATTAATTTTAGTTTAAGGTTATAAAATTTTGATTGTTTACATTTAAGTCATGTGTTGAAAAATTCTCTTTTAATCGCAAGTTTTAAAAAGTCTGTTTAATAATAATTTTTAATTAATTGTGAATTCAGAAAATTTTCGATTAATCTCAAGGCTTGATTTTTAATTGATGAAAATTATTAATTCTGATTCAAGATTAGAAAATTCAATTAAAAATTCAGAAACTATTTACATTAATAATTAGTTTCTTTTTAAGTAAGAATTTGAAGTTCAGTTCAGCTTTGTTAAAGTTTCTATTAATCAATAAATTAAAAAAAATTGTTATTCTTAAATATTATTTTAAATATTAGTTTTTGGCATGAAGTAGGATAAGGAGATGAAACGCCTGTAGTTTGTCGCGGGAAAACTTGACACCAATCAGGGGGGTCCCAGTAGTACAGGTCTTTTTTTCCCTGTTGACAACAGCACTTGCTGTGGTGATTTTTGTAACTATAATTTATCACATGTACATAAGACACAGCCACGCACACAACGAAAATTAATTCTACTTTTCCCCTGAAGGGGCGCATAGTCGGCATGGAAAAAGCAAAGCTGTCTACTGTGACCCCCCTATATGGGGGCCAATAAAAATACGTCGTTTCATCTCCTTATCCTACTTCATGGTTTTTGGTTGTAAATTCTACTGTTAAGTGTAATGTTTATAAAGTTTTGTTGTTTTTTAATAATAAATTTTTAATTTATTATTAATTTTTGTTTAAAGTTATAAAATTTTGATTGTTTACAAAGTCTAAAAAATTAGGTTATTTTAAATATGGTTTTAATCTTTTGAAAATTTTACTGTTAAGTATAATGTTTAAAAATTTTTGTTGTTTAATAATAATAATAAAATTTATGTAATGTTTTTGAAAAATTTTCTGTTAATCACAATGTTTAAAAACTTTGTTGTTTTTCAATAATTATTTTGATTTAATTTGAATTTTGGAAATTTTTCTTTTAATCGCAAAATTGTGGAAAGTTTTTTTTAATCATGTTTAATTGAGTTTAAAGTAAGACAATTTTTGATCAGTTTCAAGGTTTGATTTTTAATGTATTAAAATTTTTAATTTGAGTTTAAGATTAGAAGATTCTTGTATTATGTACAAAGTTTAAAAAATTAGTTATTTTTAAGTAAGATTCTAAGTTTTTGTTTAGTTTTTTTAAGGTTTCTTTTAATCACAAAGGATAGAAAATTTAGATTCAACAAGATTGCAATATTTATAAAATGTACTTATCTGGAACTAGAATGCCTTCTGCAGACTGAGTATCATTTCTTTTCAATTAACTGTTTAATTTAAATAGATTTAAATAGACTTTAATAGATTATTCAAATAACTATTAATTTTAGTATGTTTTATGTGCTGACATTGACATAGATCTAACCTGAACTTCGACAACACGTGGTATTGTTTTTTCTTTAACTGAGATAAAAAAAAAGTTGCTTGCGGGACAATTTATGAATTTTTTTTTCCATTTTATCATTTGAATGTGTATGTTAAATTGAATTACCTGATTGGCCAGCTTAAAACCTTATTTATTTAAATTCGATGAGGTATTTTTGAAAATAAAAAATACGTGTTTCTTAGAATTTGATCTAGTATCTGCCATTTATCGGCTGCTATACTTAATCAGAATCACTATATATATGTCATATATATGTATATATTTATACCTAGCTATATATATATACCTAACTATATATGTGTCATAGAGCTCAAATCTTGAAACAGAGTTCAGCAATACCCCCTCTCCACCCCTCTATTCCCACAGTTTAACCACTTGCAGCACTTGCAGTGCTGTCACGTTTAATTTACAGGGTTGCCAAGTTTAAATATCAGTTGACAGGCTTGAGCTGGGCCTCTCTCCTCCCTCCGTCACCCATCCACACCGCCACTACCCACTCCCCCCTCCCCATCGCAATCTTTCTTCCCCTCCAAGGCCACGTTTCAAGATTAAACCTCTTGCAGTGTTGCCATTAAGAATTAAGAAAAAAACAATTTGAAAATTAACATTCAGAGAAAAATACCTTTGACGTAAACATAATCGTTTTGAAACAAATGAAATTCTATATGTATGAAACCGTTTCTGTTTGTATCAAAAGGGATTTTGTTGACTCAAAAAGATCTTTTTCTGAGTGAATAAAGCAATAATAAGCAAAATAAATTTAGAAATGTTATTTCAAAAGAAGTTATTTAAAATAAAGTAGAATGGGGCAAAATCGGCATAGGGTAAAACCACCAATTGGCTTTTATTTTCGTGTTGTTAGTCTTACAAAATTAACATTCATGGCAGTGGCGAACCCAGAAAAGTTTCTTGGTGGGTGTTTTATGTGGGAGTGAGAGAGACAACAATATATTGCTATCTCTTTCTCTCTCATATAAATTGGCTTTCTAGGGAGGGAGAGCGTCCCCCCCCTGCCCCAACATGAGTACGCCCACGATTCATGGTGATCGTTCATTTTGCCAGTCTGCTCATGTATATTTAATTTTGTGAAGATGGAGAAAATGGCTGCCGCAATACAGTGTAAACATTGAAATTAGATCATGATGTCCAAGTTTTTGCTTTTTGATCAGAACAAGATTTTGTCTAAATTATAAATAATTTGGAATGACAGATCATTGTGCTTTATTTATTCGAGTGTTGCAAGTGTGACTATGTTGTTTATATATCGTTTGAAAAAAAATAAAAAACCCTATAACTTTAATTAATCATAATTTTCTTTTGTTGCAATATTTTACTGCTCACAAAAATGTTTATATTGATACTAATAGTTACTGCGTAATTATTATTTACTAATAGAATACTAATATTTACAGAAGAGATCGATAATTGTGTAATGAGAATAAAATGCAGCCAAAGGATCAATCTTTCAAACGCAACTTAGTTTTTCTCTGTAGCCACTCTGTTTTGAGAATTATAGTTAGAAATGTCAAAAATTGGTGGTTTTACCCCACTCTACCACCCTAATGATTATTTTTAAATACATTTTTTGAAAAATAATTATAAAATTAAAAGACAACAAGAGCGTAGATATCTTTTTGGAATAAAGATTATTTAAAAATAACCTACATTTTATAAATATAAAAATGAATTAAGAAAAATAAACTTTAGAAATATTATGTAAGATAAAAAACGAGTTTAAAATAGTTAATGTTTTTTAATAAATAAACCAATTTTAATTAACAATTAAATTAAATTAAAGTTTCTATGAAAATTAAGTAACCTAAAAATATTTTAAAAGTATATATAAACTTTTTCAAAGAATTTGGCTAAAAACCAATCTACAAAAAGTATTATTAAATTACTATATGTTAATAAAACTCTTTTTTTCTAGAATATTTGAACGTATATACATACACTGAGAAAAAAATACTATTGAATCAATGACATCTGTCTTTGATTCATTCAATACATTCTACAGTGTCGCTTCTATTGAATCAAACCATGATTAGTTGCATTATCAGCAAATTGTTTTGAAATATATGTATATGCTGTAAATTTAATAAAATAAGTTCTATTGTATCAATAAGTCATTCCTACAGAAGAATAGTACATAATGTTACCCCTAAAGTAGCAGTTTGTTACATTATATACAGATGCTTTCAATTTGATAGCATGGTGCTATCAAATCGAAAGTATCTGACTTTGAAGCAATAACACCATACTTTTAGGAGATAAATATAATGAGTCAAAATAAATATTAATTCTCATTAACTGGTAACATCCTATCAGTTGTAAGGAATCTTTGTATTTATTTATTATATTTGATATTTATTATTTATACTATTTTATAACATTTTTACATTATTTTTATACATATAACATATGCATCTTAATTCTAACGCACAACTTATAAATTAAAATATTTGACGCTGAGAGGTCTCGAACGCGCGACCCCTGGGCCTAAAGCCCGACGCTCTAACCACTATGCCATACGCTCGCTGGTAGCCGTTTCACGAACTGCCTGTATAAGCTACAATCCAAGAGGTGAGGGAAGAACATTGCCAAGACCTACGGGCTAATGGGCCAAATACAGTGCCTAAGAATTCAATAACATCTGCTATTGGCAGTTCGCAAATACGCCGTTTATTCGAAACGAAAGCATATGCTATCAAATCTAAAGCAGGGTGTTTACAATTCTACAGTTTCTTATATGATTCAAATACTCAAATATTTCTTTCAAAAATACCATGACAACTTTTTAAGATAATTATGTTAAATAAATATTAAAAAATGCTATTGATTTAAGTAAATTAACAATTGAGTAGATAGCAGCGATTTGATATAAAATGGCAAATGTTAAATATTATTGTAAATCTAAAATTATTTGTTTACATTTACAAAGAGATAACTTTATGTTTTATGTTTGACAGTACGACATTTGGCGCAAAAGTAAAATTCTTTATGGAATCAACATTGACGGACGGATCGATAGAAGAAAATTTTGAAAAAATACAATTAAATTTAAATTGTTACATCTTGATTCTAATTTAAGATAGAAACTTCAAGTTGAAACATTTAGGAAGCTTATTTTAAAGCGTCAAGCTTCTATCTAACTTTTGGATCAAGATGTAATAATTGTAATTAAGTTGTATTTCTTTATTTTTCTCCTGTCTATAAGAAAGACTTCAAAAGATAGTTTCAGTGTATTTAAAATATTCTAATAAATTTTTAGTTTAGGTCGGATGTAAGATTGGTTTGTGATAAAGTTTAAAGTCCTGCGCGCGTGCTTACGTTTTCTTTATTTAATTGTAAATCATAAACTTATTGTTTTTTTAGTGATATAAGGAAGTAAATAATTTCTCCTGCATAAAGAAATAAGTAGTTTATAATGTGAAATAAAATGTCACGAAAATCATCTTTTTGGTATACCTACAGTAATTCCTGATATTGAAAAAATATGTACTTCTGTTTTTTTACTGTCATACTTGTAAAAACCATGTACACACATATTAGATTTAACGAATACAATAAACTGTTTTATAATTAAGAAGTTGGCATTGAAATTCTTTGGTGCTATTTTATAATCCATAATAATAAAGTGCTTGCACTTTTTAGGCATGAAACACTATATTTGGGTGGGAAATACAAGGTTGTTTTTGGTTCCCAAGGTTTTCCAGGAGTAATTTTTGGCGCTGAACACGAATCTGAAGTCAAAATGACGATTGGACTTCATGGAAATTGTCAAACCACCTGTTTTGGTCGGATTATTATGGCAATTTGTCTGTCCGCACTGCGTATCTTTTTGGTTTTATGCCGCATTTGGGGGTATAATACAAGAATATATTTAGTTCTCAAGGTTTTCTTGTAGTATTTTTGTCGCTGATCACGAATATAAAGTTGATTTGACGATTAGACTTAATGGAAATTGACAAACCAGCAGTTGTCACACGATTATGAAAATTCACTTTTGTCTGTCCGCACTGTTTTTCTCTGCAACTTCTATGCCGCATTTTGAGTGCATAATACAAGAATATGTTTGCTTCTCCAGGTCTTCTTATAGTATTTTTTGTCGCTGATCATGAATCTGAAATTCATTTAACGATTGGACTTAATGGAAACTGACAAATCGTCCTGTCATAGGACGATTATTAAATTCATTTTGTTTGTCCGCACTGCTTATCTGTGTGGTTTTATGCCGCATCTTGTGTCATTGTTGTGAATGTAGAGTGGTTTTAAGAGTATTTTTTATCGCTAAACATAAACTATAAATGAAATTGAAGATTTGGCTAAATGGAATTTGCTAAAATGGCTGTTATTTGAGCAATATTATGAAAATGCAGTTTGTCTGTCCGCACTGTTTATCTGTATGGCTTTATGTCGCATCTTATGTCATTCTCGTGAATGTAGAGTGGTTTGAAGAGTGTATTTTTTATCGCTAAACATAAATTTTGAATAAAATTGATGGTTTAACCAAATGGAAATTGCTAAACTGGCAATTCAAGCAATATCATGAAAATTTAGTTTGTCTTTCCGCACTATTTTAAAGTGTGGTCTTATATGCAGCATCTTATGTTATTGTTGTAATATACAGCGGTTTGAAGAATATTTTTTTACAGTAAAAGACAAATTTTCATTTAAATTAATGAAATTGATGATTTGACTAAATGGGAATTGATAAACTGGCTGTTATTGGAGCAACATTATAAAAATTCAGTTTGCCTGTTCGCACTATTTTGAAGTGTGGTTTTAAGCAGCATCTTATGTTATTGTTGTAATAATGTACATCGGTTTTGAGTATATTTTCAACAGCAAAAGACAATTTTAAATTAAATTAATGAAATTTATTATTTAACTAGCTGTTATTGGAGTAATATTGTGAAATTCTTTTTTTTTTTGCATAAATTTTTTGTATAAATTTTGACTTAATTAAGTTAACTTAAGTTTTTAAAAAATCAGCTGATTTTTGGAAAATTTAAAAAATTAATTTTATGGCAAAATTTAAACAAAATTGAGTCTGAGAGATATTCTTAGTGATATTTTAAATAATTCCACAAAGTTTAGTGTCAAAATATTTATTATTTTAAAAGAAAGTTTGCGGGCAAATTTTACTTATACCAGTGACGTCATTCTCCATCACATGCGTTTAAAAAAAGATATTTTAATTTTAAAAAAATTACTTAAATAGGAGCCAAGAATATTTCCCACTTAAATTAATTAAAATTTAAGCTTACCCTTAAAATTTAAAGAATTCTTATGTACTTTGTAGAATTTAACTATCTACTAATTTATATTGATGTATTTAACATAAAATTATATTAATATTATTAATATTTAATAATGTATAACTAATAATTAATGTATATTAACAATACGTAATAATAATTGAGGAGAATATCTTCTGTTTAAAGCCAATAATTTTATTATAGAAAAACAAAAAAACAATTTTGTATTTTCGTTTTTGGCCTAATTGCGGTCGTTTGTTGAAAAAAGGTAAGGCAAGTATTGAATGAAAATAATTAAAATTTTTATTTTGAGTACAAATTTTTTTTTTACTTTGTTACTGATTGATGAGCATTTAATATATCTTTAAAAGACATTATCTCATTCGATATTTTAATAATTTTTTCGTACTCGGTTACGATGAACACCAAACCATTTTCTGAAAAGTAAATTTGTTTTATTTATAAGATTATGTCAATACAAATTTACGTATTTACTCACGGACAGTTATATGTTGCGTTGTCTAGAGTAAAATTAAAAAAGTATGTGAAGATACATGCTTTAAACTCTGCATTATTTAACAATCCAAAAGATTTAAAAAGCTCTTACATAAAAAATATTGTGTATCATGAAATATTGTAACTAGGCGTTTTTACATTTTCAATTAAATAAAAATCATTAGATTAGAGATGTTTAATGGTTATTACACAGGCATTTTAATGCTCTTTTATAAGTTAAAATGTATCGGAAGGTAAATAAAAATAATAATAAAAGAAAAGAAAATTATAAAAATGGCAAAAAACTTAATATAATATAAATATATATGAAATTGAATGGCAATTATAACAAAAACAATGAGAAAAATATCATTAAAATTAAATAACCTATTATTTTAATGTTATTAATTAAAAGTTTATTTCATTTAAATCTAAAGTAATATATTTATTAGTATGAAATAACTATTAAATTCATAATGTTAAATTAATCGGTTTTTTGTTCGATGAAACAAAAACAAATGGCAATTATAATAAACTCTATTGTAGTAGCTTCAATGATATAATTATTTTAAATGTATCATAAATTGATTAATAAACTGATGATTTAAAAAAAGACTTAAGTATATACGTTTTTTAATTTTAGAATAGCCTGATATAAATATTAATTTATTATCAAATTAATTGTAATCCTTAAATACATTTCAAAGTAAACAGACTCACTAAAAGAACAGTCTGGTAAGAATAACCAGAATTCTGGTAAGGGTATATTTAACATTGTGTTTCTGGTTCAATTAACCAGAGTTCACGTTAAATCAATCAAAATTGTGGTTAAGTTAACTAGAACTTCGGTTAAAATACCCAGAATAAAATTTTAAGTACAACCTAACCATAATTTTTTTTCAGTTTTGATAATTTAATCAGTGAAATTTGAAAGATTTTCAGTGGATTTTAATTAATTTAAATTTTAATTAATTTTAATCAATTTAGATAATTTAAACAAAATCAAAGTATTTACTATGTATGAGAAGAATTATATTGATTTTATTTTCATAGTACGAAAGAGATAAAATTAGAAAGAAAGTATGGATGTAGAGTGGAGGTCTTCCTCATGTCATATAATTTTTAATTTTAATATATTTTGTTAATATACTTTGTATTATGTTGAAATATATGTATTATGTTTTTATGTAAACTTTTTATTTTATTGTAAAATAAACTATATAAAATGCAATGTTTCTCGCGCGCATTCGCGCGCACATACTTTGCTAGTATGTTTTAATAATTAGTTAGTAATGTCATAAGGTTATTTGTAGTTTTGGTATTTTGTAATTCAATAAATCAACATGGAATGAACTCTAAAGTTTATAAAAATTTCTTTTTTTAATTAATTTATAATGGGGATAAAGAACGTTGCGCTTTATTATTTCCAAAAGATATTGAGTTACATACTTAACACATTAAAGAAAATGTTGCGTACCTAAACACCTAGAGAGTCATCTAATTTACAACGAATGCACAAAATGGCTTACATGCTTATAATATTCGTCTCTCGGCGCGTCACAATAAAAATAGTATATTTCGTAACATGCGTGACAAGCAGCCGTTTCTGAAACGAGAGCAATGTTTTTGCAACGAGTGAAACGAGTTGCAAAAATTGCGCGAGTTTCAAAACGACTGCTTTGTTCACGCAGTTACGAACGATACTTTTCATAACAAAGTCATAAAAGGCGTGATTCGGTTCTCTGTATAGATAACCAGAAAGTTGCAGAATTAAGAATGATTCACTGTGTCACGTCAGAGTGTACACAAATACAACCCAAATTGAATGTCTCACACTTTTTTACTTGTCAACACGCCGCGCTAGTGATACGGTCAGGTTAGATTTTGAAGCTGTATTTTTCATAACGCAGTCTTAAAAATGGCGTGATTCGGTTCTCTGTAGATAACCAGAAAGTTGCAGATTTAAGAACGATTCACTATGTGACGTCAGAGTGCAAACAAGTACAGTCCAAATTGCATGTCCCCCACTTTTCTACTTTTCTTGCACGCGCTGTTTGACCAACAGAACAGAGTCGATATCTTTAGCGTGAGTAGTACAGCTTCAAAATCTAACCTGACCGTATCACTAGCGCGGCGTGTTGACAAGTAAAAAAGTGTGAGACATTCAATTTGGATTGTATTTGTGTACACTCTGACGTGACATAGTGAATCATTCTTAATTCTGCAACTTTCTGGTTATCTATACAGAGAACCGAATCACGCCTTTTATGACTTTGTTATGAAAAGTATCGTTCGTAACTGCGTGAACAAAGCAATCGTTTTGAAACTCGCGCAATTTTTGCAACTCGTTTCAGAAACGACTGCTTGTCACGCATGTTACGAAATATACTATACCTATTTTTCAAACAGAAAATACCAAATTTTTTTTCAAACTTAAAAAAAATTGTGCAGTGTACACTTTACATAAATTTCATTGCAATCATGGGTGCTTAATTCGTATAAAAAATGTAAATTATATTTAGAAGCGTTATTAATCTTAAAATAATAAGTTCTAAATGTCTTTATTACAATTATACTCAATAAAGAGAACAAAAATAAGTTTCAATATTTTATTGATGAAAACGAACGATTAGTATTTATTTACAAAAAGAAATAATCGTGGCCATTAAGATTTCCATCTTACTTTCAAATAATTGAATCGTAAAATTCCAATTGCAGTCATGATGTATTAATTTGACAATAGACCATGAATTTTTCAACAAAACGGCTAAAGCCGCACTACAGGAAAAATAAAAAAGTGGAATTCTACGACGGGTCAATTCGATTGCTAATTTTTATCTATGCATTTTAAAATATATTTTTAATTATCTCTTTTAGTACCTTTCTATTCGTATTATTTTGAAATCATTTAAAAATGATTTTCCATTCACCTAGAACTATAACATTCTATTTTATTTTTAACTAACAATATTCTGATACCCAGTACAGCACCAGATATTTCCTGAATCTTTCTTGAACCTTGCAGTGAAAGGTTCGCAATATTGCAATTCGCAGTTCAGTAAAGCTTAGTAAGTAGCAAAATTTCCACATATTATAAGAAAATATTATTAACCTATGCTACACTGAAAAAAATGATTCTGTAATTTTACCACTATAGAAGTAGGAGCGTTTATTACCTACTTCTACAGTAACATTTTTACACATTTTACGGATTTTACGCGCAGAGTTGGGAATAAAAGCTTAACCTTATGTAAAATTCCTAATGCTTTTGTAAAATTACAGAATAGAACATTTGCAGGTTATGAAATAAATATAAGTATTAGAAATTCTAATATAAAAATAAAATATGAATTATATAGTGAAATTATATTAAATCAATGCAAAATAAATGAAATATGTAATTATACAAAAATGTGTATTTATCGTTTTAAACTTTAATTTACACTGCACCTGAACTAAACCTAAACCTTAAGAAAATTTTCGAAAGGTTCTGTCGTTTCTTTGTGACAAAAGGGAGAATTTTTTTTTAAATTTATGAATTCAAATGAAGTTTAAATTCTTTTTACAAACAAATGCCCGTAGACCGGCAAAATAGCCGCATATAACCAATTTGTTTTGAAGAAATATCTTAACAACTAAAATGAGAAACTACTTTAAGACGTAGCACAATTAGGTTTACATAATTAATTATTTTTGCTGGGAATTTTACATAAGAGGATTATGGATAAATACATCAAACTGTAATATTTTACTTCAAGATGATAACATTGAGATTATAAACAGAATTTTTACATGATTTTGTAACTTTACAGTTACTGGTGAATCTAATACTATGAAGGTAGGTGCTGTTATTACCTACTACCAAAGTAGTACATTCACAACCCTGAATGTACATTTACTGAAAAATGTAATGTTACATTACTGAAAGCGGTACAAATTCAAGTTGATTGGTATTATTGCTACTTTCCAAAGAGTAATATTACAGAAAGTTTCTAAAGTAACATTACAATAAGGACGTAATTTTCCTGAAGTATTTTTTACAGTGTATCTGACCATTTCAATTCAATGTCCGTGAAACATTTCGCAAATCAGACTCGTGCAATATTCAGGAAATGTTTCAAATAAGATTAAAAGTTTTATTAAATCTGGTGGTTTATCATATTTAATGCATGTTTTACATTTATTAAAATACAGTCAAAAATGTATTACAGGAAAAATTACAGGTAATCTTAAAACTTAAAAGAAATATATTTTTTACCCAAAAAGCAAATATTTTTTATCTTAAAAAATACTGGAAATATTCAGTAATATTTTCTAAATCTAAGTTCGAAATTTCTATGTATTAAGATTAAACAATAAACATTGAAAAAATAGATTATAAACTGAAATTATAAAATGTATTTTGAAATGAAAAACTCCGTATATGAAGGAAATCCTTCAATGATCATATAATCGTACAATTAATCGACTTTATATACTTTGGTTTCATAAAAAATTAATGTATATAATAAATTAAGTTTTAAGAAAATTATCATTTACTACTTTTCTTACATATAAAGCATATAAAACTAAAAATAAATAAAATATAATATAATTGCAAACATTTATAATTTTAATTAAAGAGACTGAAGGCTAATTTTAAGAAAAGTGTAAAACTGTCCTAAAAAATTGGATAAAGTTCCAAATAGATGAACTCGCGGATTTAGATGTAACTACATGTACTTTAGTATTTTGATGCGCTGATTACAGAAATAATAAAGAAACTTATCGACGTATTAGAAGTCATAAGAAGTGTAATAAGAACTGTAAGGAGTGATTGTCTTTTATTTAAGTTCACTTAAGCATTTGTTGCTTTTATTGGGGTCTTGCATTTTTAACAAAAAATTAGCAACTTTTCTGATAAAATGTAGGGAACATAAAATATGTACTTTTATAAAACCTACATCTTTTGTTCTGTACATTTTTTGAAATTTTGAAAATATGCTACCACATTCTAATATACTACTCTATTTATTTTCAAGCTTTGATATATTCATTAGCAAATACCTTGAAAACTGTTGAAGATACCGAAAAATTGTATACGATTTAAAGTGTGTATTTTTAAGAACACTACCATCTTTATTTAATACATTTTTCGAAATTTCCAATATTTACTGACTTGAACTGAGAAAACTAAAAAATAGGTTTTTTATGGTTTATACACTGAACATGAAGTAGTCCATAATTTTCTTGATCATTTTCATAATTAGCAAATCAAAATTCGTAAGTGTACGAAGTTTTATCAAAATCTGGAGGTTGACTTATTTGGAATTGCACCCTTATATATAAAGTTAAACGTTAAAGAACGCCACTTTTAATTTTTGAGAAAATTGTCTTTATTAATCAGTAACTGTGTTAAAAGAAAAAATCTCAAATCGATAACGTACATTTTGAGAAATGTCACTTTTTAAGCTTTAAATAAATTGTTTATTCAATTGTGTTACAAATGCATTTTTTTACTACATCACAGTAGTCCGGCGCGCAGCAAAAAGTTTGATTTTCCAATAAAGTCTGTACCATTAAAGTTTATGGTGCCGGATCTCTCCATAAGGGTAGCAATAAAATCTATATTAAAATTGTCTTTTACACATGATTTCTTCGTTGTTTGTACTGTGCTTTCTAAAGCGTGGGAATAAATGTACCTAAATTACATTTTAGAATAAGTTTTTAATTTTCTTTTTCATTACTCTGAATGGAATTTTTGTTCAGAGATCCATTGAATAACAATAATTTTAAACCTAATTATTTTGGTCCTTCCACCATCAGCTTCCATCCAAAGTACATTTGCTTGTTATTAGTAGGGTTCTGTTCCTTAATACCAAACTTTAATTGCGTGCACACATGTGCGCAACTGAAAAGACGGACGGTTTTTTCTAAAATCAGCTTCTTTTAAATAAGGGTCATCCTGGTAATTTAAAATAAATACTAACCAAGTTTTGACTGTCTTTTGTTGCTTCAAATCTGTTTTTTTTTTTTATATTTCAGTAGGCAGTAATGCTCTGAGCTTTTTTATTTTATGTAAAATAGTTTATTTATCAATTTTACATTCCAAATTTCATCCATAAATGCGCCTTTTGTAAAACTAAACTCAAACTCATAATAGAAGCAAGACCATCTTGGAGAAGATACTGTCCTCGCAAAGGATTATCACCAAGCGTATAATCTCTGCCTACAGGACAGTATCTGCGAGTGCTGCTCAGGTCCTTGCCAGCGTCCCGCCGGCAGATGTTTTGGCGCAAGAAAGGGAGGAAATTTTCCTCCTTTTCAAAGATAGGATGTCCACCCGTTACACGGATGACAATAGACCCAGCAAAGGCCAAATTCGCCGAGATGCGAGAAGCAGACTCGTCGAAAGATGGCAAGCAAGATGGAGCGGGGATGAGAAGGGTAGATGGACATATCGGCTCATACCTACACTCGCCACCTGGATAGATCGAAAACACGGAGTAGTCTCGTACTACCTCACCCAAGCGTTCTCAGGTCACGGGTGTTTCAACTCGTACCTGGAGCGCTTCAAAAGACGAGAAAGTTCAGAGTGTGCGTACTGCCATTCCCCAAAGGATGACGCAGAGCACACACTCTTTACATGCACACGATGGAACAACGAAAGACGGGCCGTGTTCGCCGGTGTAAACTGTGAAGTTACACCGGAGAACATGGTCCTGTTAATGACTCATTCCAAAAAGAATTGGCGGCACATCGAGACCTTCATCCAACATGTTATGAGGGTTAAGGATCTCGATGGCCGCCAGCAAAGGTAGTTCCCGCAGGTCGAGGGAAGATATCGCTTAGGCGATAGAGTCGGGACATAAGACCACTCCTGAAGGCCATACGTCAGTAAACTGGCTCTACCTGGGAGTGGTCTTAAGGTCCCCAAAAACACTTAGATTAAAAAGGTTCAATAAAATGCAATTTTTTTTTAAAAATTCATCTGTCATACACATCTCTCTTGAAAGAAAAAAAGTTTTTCTCCGAACCCGAAAGAAACCATTTACATATTTTGAACACTTTCGATTCAAAGAAACAAAAGTTTAAAGTACAAAATCGTATCCTATCTTCCTAATTGTTTTTAGGATTTATTTATTTTTTTTGTTTCCTTATTTTTTATATAGAATCAGATAAAAATTAATACCATCCATAAAAATGTATAATTAAAACTGTC
The DNA here is from genome assembly GCA_037103525.1 of Ganaspis brasiliensis. NCBI lineage: Eukaryota > Metazoa > Arthropoda > Insecta > Hymenoptera > Figitidae > Ganaspis > Ganaspis brasiliensis. The sequence continues at coordinate 361,704 of JAZKLR010000511.1, read as the reverse complement.
ACGTGAAAATAATAGACAGTTCTTAAAGCTTTGAATAGAAAGTGTTAGTGATCATGTTTATATAATTTCAATGCGCTTAAAATTTTGTTTTATTAAAATAAATTAAATGTTATGAATTTATACTCTGTAAAGGAAGTTCCATTAATTTCATATTCTTAAGGGATTAAATTTATTTCAATTGTAACTATGGAATCGGAATTAAAAAAAAGAATTAATTAATTTTTCGTCTAACTAGCGAATTAGAATAAAAATGATACAATTTTTATCACAAATTAAAAAGAATAAAAATGTCTTCAATTGAATTCTCTCCAAACGAATTGAAACTTGAAAATTCAAATATAAAATTAAATTCGACTCAACAGAATATAAATTGAAAATGCAATATGCAAAACTACTAATATAGATTTATATAAATTATAATAATAAGATTAATGATAATAATTAAAAATAATAAAAATTTGTATATCTAACTTTTGAATTTGTATTAAAAAAAATAAGTTAATGGAAAACGTTATTCTTTCTTACCTGTTGTCGAATAATTGCTACATGTATTTTTATGAATTATAATAACAATTATTTAATTTTTATGTTACCATTAAATATTACCAACTTGATATGATAAAAACCAAAATAATAATAAGAAATAATAAAATTCTCTGTACTTTTTCAATTTACAATTAAATAAAAAAATCAATGAAAATAACTGTTTTTATCACTATTATTACTCACCTGTCATTAAATGCAAGGAGGATAGTCATGTGACTGAACCTACATAATAACGCAAACAATCTAACCTTAAACGTTACCCTTGAAAGTGCAAAATTACAAACTTAATTTTACGTTTCAATATAATATTAAAAAAAAACATTTAATTAAATCAATCAAATAAAAAGAAAGCAATTGAAAACATTGTTATTATTACTCACCAATCAGATGATTGACACTTAGAGCACACTTAATAAATACACCACTTCTCTTACAGGGGTGGCTTCAGGCAAAGTGTTCGGGAGGGGCGATATATGGGATAGAAAGAGATCTCTCTCTCTTACACAAATATAAGATTCTCGGGGGGGGGGGCGGTCGCCCCAATCGCCCCCACGTAAAACCGCCACTGTTCTCTTATAAAATTAAAACACTGTTAACCACTGAACACTTCACTGATTTTTTTTTTAAAACTCTTTTCTTCTACAGTAAATTAAAATTTCAATTACATATTACAAAATAAAAAGAAAACAACTAACACCCAAATAACGACAAAAAACTATCGATAAATATCGAAGATATTGTTGACCAATGAGAGAGCGAAAAAGGATTACACGTCTGAAGTTTGTCGAAAGGTATTTCTTTCATAAATTTCAAGGTCAAACCTCATTTTTAAATTACGGTCAACTTAATTAAAATTATTATAATTTTAAATTCCCAAAATAATAAAATGTCATGTAAAGTAAGTTTGAAATTAAATTTTAATATTTCACTATAAAAATTATTATAAAAATCAGAAAGTCAAAATCGAAAACTATCGAATATACCTACTAACCAATAAGAGGTCACGAAAGGGTCTTACATGTCTGAAGTTAATCACAACGTCCGTTCCTTTTTAGAATAGGATTATACGTCCTTGATGTGCATATTGGAAAAATATTCTATGAAAATTAAGTAACCTAAAATTTTTTTCAAAGAATTTGGCTAAAAACCAATCTATAAAGAGTATTCTTAAATTAAATTAAAGGTAAATCTATTTACAATTTTTTATATATAAAAATATACCTTAGATAAAAATTAATTAAAATAATTAACTATATGGGCGATTCTTACGTAACTGCCTTACTTGGCGGCGTTGAAAAAATACACCTAAATTAAAAATATATTCTGAAGTGTATTAGTTAATTTTAAAGGTATATATGAGAGTAACTGAAAACTAAATATACATAAATATATATATTATAACGATTTCTGGTCATTTCCCCGAATGGACATTTCCCCGAATGCAATTTCCCCGATGACCAACTCCCCGAATCCACAATATATTTAATATGCTTTTTCGGGGGAAATGATTTTCGGGGAATATATTTAAAATACTTTTTCGGGGAATCGACTTCGGGGAGTTGGTTGTCGGGAAAATTGCATTCGGGGAAATGGTCCGGAACGATTATAACTTCTATTATATTGCACTATCACCGCTAAAATTTCAGCTCCGTGGCGTGTCCCTTTTGCAAAATGTTAACTTTAATAATTTTCGGTGAAAATATCATTATTATAACTCAGCCTTTTTCAAGCATAAAGTGTCTATATTTATGAACAATTTAGGTTTATATTGAACTTCATAATACCTTTTTCATACTTGAAACTGTAAAAATATTTTGTCCCTCAATTTTTCCAATTTTTGAACGCAATCTGTGGACTTATAATTAAGGTGTCATGTGTTTAGTTATTACGCCTTCTAATCAGTTAAATCTCAACTTTGATGTATTAGCACTAAATCACATGTAAAAAAAGTTTTAATAAAGAAAAATTTTTACTTAAAAAAAATTATTTTTGTGAAAATTGCACGGGTACAAAAAAAGCGTTCAGTTCTATGTCATTACTATTATATTACTGTAACAATTATTTGATAGTATTGTTACCATTTTCTTTAAGTTTTCATGTGAAACAAGCTATCTGCAGAAGGAATAGATTTATTTTGCAATATTGTAGAAGTGAGGTTAGAATAAATGTCAAATTTCAGCTCCATTGCCTATATGAAGTGTTTAGTGCGATTCATGCCGAGAAACTTTTTTATCTGTGGTGTTTATTTTAAAATATTATTCTATAAAGTAGTTTAACAATGCCGGATTACACTGTTCGATCTCGATTTGAAATTATTCAAAAAATAAAACGAAATATTCATTATTAAATATTGTATTTGCTGTTCTTTTATAAAATTTTATATATGTTAACTAATATCTAAAATACTGTTAGAATATTAAATAATTTATGAATTTATTATTTATTTTCGATTAGCAAAATATCAAGAAGAAATTTTTATTTTGTACAATATATTTGCAATAGAAGGATGCGGTTCAGCTCCACATGGCAGCCAATTTTCAAAAATTTGCCATTATTTCATATAAATATAGTTGTAGTAAAATTGTTTAAAATATAATTATATTAGACCGTAATAAGAAAAATAAATGCAGAGAAACATTGAATAAAAAAAAAAAAATTTCTACCAAAACTTATCTTAAAATCGGGCAGTTACCCAAGAATCGACCATATAAGTATACCTATTTTAACTAGAGAATCTAAATTTCAATGAATATAGTTATTTAAGTATTTTAATACAATAATGTATATGAATATTTATTTTAAAACTTAAAAGTAAAAATTGAATTAAAACTTAAATTAAAGAAGGTTAAAGTTAAAAGTAGGGGGGTTGGCTCGCGAAGCACGCAGGTGGGCGAAGCCCCCCTAGTATATATATATATATATATATATATATATATATATATATTATAAAGGGTTTAAACAAGTTCAATTTTTTATAATCCAATTAAATTTACAATCATTTTCTTTCAATCTTTATTCTTAGTTATTTCTGATCTTAACCTTAAATTTATATTCTTAGCTTTTAAGCATTGGCGGATCCAGGGGGGGGGCCACGGGTGCTTGGCCCCCCCCCCCCCAAAGCCTCATATTTAACAATGAGAGTGAGAGAGATAGCAATATAGTGCTATCTCTTTCTCTCTCATGCAATACCCCCTCCAAAAACGTTGTCTGGATTTGCCACTGCTTTTAAGATTAATCTGTTGAAATGTGGATTTTTTAAAGTTGCAATTTTTCAAAATTTTTTGCAACTGTCTTTTAATTTTGTCTTTTTCTATATAAGAAATTACTAAGCTGTTTTCTGTAGACAGTGTGCAGGCGAGAGAGACAAATGCATTAGGTAGGTTAAAGATAGAGAGAGACAATAGACATTTCTGTAGAAATTGAGAGAGACAAAATACAGATTGTTATTATGAGGCGCATATGTGCAAACCCCTGCATGTTTGATGTCTATATCGTTTTGAGCTATTAGATGCTCCCGCGCATATACATATATGCACATATGCATAAGTGATTGTCATGTTTGAAGTTTATTTTGGAGTAAAATTATAAGGTAAGGGTTAATTCTATAAAATGATGTAGGTTTGTTTACATGTCAAACATAACCTTGTAGGTTGTTTATTTTGTAAATATAGGTGAGAGGGCCCAAGATGGACATTTCCTAAAAAATTTTTGTTCAAGGTGAGAGCGCCTTGTGTTTTCTATCGTTTTTGTTGATTGTATAGACGAAGATTTTGATGCGCATTTGAAGAAAAAAGAGTTTTTTTTGTTCTACACATACTACCTGATTTTTCATCTAAAAAAGTTTTGTTGCAGTTTTTCCTTAAGTTGGTATCGTTATTCAAATTTGTGATTTAGAATAAGTACTTAAGGTTATAATATTATTTATTTATCGTATAATAATTTTCTAATATGATTTTACTAATATTGTGTTTGTACAAAAATTTTTACTGGGGCTCAAAAAATGATGTCATGTACCCCAAGATGGACACCTGCCATATCTCAATGTATTTATTTTCATATTTTTGATTTTACACTTTTTTCAATAATTTTTTGAGACAATTAATTAAAATTTTGTATTTTCCACCATAAAATGTATTGTCGTCGTACACTACAAAGTTCACCTGCTTTCCCTAATAGGCAACTTATACTGCACAGCTTTTTATGTTATTATTATGTGTAACAATGCGCACTGGCACTATTCGTGTCGGGCATGTTACATTTAACATTTTTGCATGCTCAACATATTGTTGCACATGCGCAGTAGTGCACTACCACTGTCTAAATGTGCGCACTACGACACCTTGTCATTTCGCATGCGCAGTAGTTCATTATTGCTGTTACACATGCGCAGTGATGCACTGTAGTAGTCACACATGTGCTCTTGTGAAATTTAAAAATTGCGCATGCGCAGTTTTTTTTTATTATTACTGTAATTAATGACCAATAATAGAAAACAATATTTATGTTAAATCAAAAATTTGAAATTTAAGAAATTTAAGAAATTTACGAACAAAATTTATATTATTGAAGATAAGAACTAATAAAAATGTTTAAAATGTATTTAATTTTATAAAATTTATTCTTTTCTTCTTTAAAATATTTATAAAATATAATAAATTTTGTTCTGTACGTTTTTAATCTTTCATACTTTAATAAACAATTTTCTGGGAGTACTGGGGGGGGGGGGTTAAATTTAATTAACATACTCTCAGAAAATCTTCCATTTAATTATTGTGTAAAAAATCCCTTTAGAAATTTACTTATTTACTTTAAATAAAGAGTTCCAAAGTTCTCCAAGAATTCACAAAATAGTACATGGTAATCCTATATAAGAAATTACTTAGCTGTTTTCTGTAGACGCTGTGCAAGCGAGAGAAACAAATGCATTAGGTAGGTTAAAGATTGAGAGAGATACTAGACATTTCTGTAGACGCTTAAAGGCGTAGGTCCAGGTTTTTTTTTTTTTTAAGTCCTTTGAAAAATAAAATTTTATTGGTTTTCATGTGTAAAATGTTGTATGTGCAATTTACTCTTAAAAATTGTATGTTTTACACAATGTATATGCCTTTTTTGTTAATGTGTTTTTCTATGTTCTTTCGCTTGGACATAGTTTAACTGTCATTTATCGTCCAAATTTTAACAACTGCGCATGTCTAGAGTTAAGAGAAAACTACTGCGCATGCGTAACTACCTAAGGATTCTATTGCGCATGTGCATAGTTTATAGCAAGCTGTGCGGATATGTTTTTATCGTTGAATATTATCGATTTGCTTTTTATTATGTTTCTTAAAATATATATTTCTGCAATTTTGAAATAATTGCTTTTTAAATTGTAAACTATATATTGTAGTTATTTTTTTAGTTACATGGATTTGCAGAGAATTAACTTAATATAAGTAGCAGTATTTTGTTTGTTAAAAAAATTGGGATTACCCAATATTCTTTTGTTGGTGATTTTGGCAACTTCTTCTAAAATATTATCACCAGAAGTTGTTGATCGTTACATTTCAGCTGAGATACCTGACAAGAATGTAAATCTTACATTGCATGAAATTATAATGGCAAATAATATTTATGGTCCTTGTGGAGATTGGTGTTTAGTTGTTGGAAAATGTTCTTAAAATTTTCCTGAAATTTTACAAGAAGAAACTAGCGTAGAAGATAATTTTTATGTCGCATATCTTCTAAGAGATGCAGGTAAAACTTATATGAAGCCAAATGGTTATGTTGTTGACAATCGTTATGGTGTACCTTATTTTCTTAATAGTCAAAAAATTTAATTGTCAAATAAATGTTGAAGTAGTATCAAGTATTAAGTCGGTGAAATATTTATATAAATAAATATTTAAAAGGGTCATGATTCTGCATCAATTATCATTACCAATAGTAATGGAGAATCTACTATTAATCATAATGAAATAAATCATTATGAAGAAAATGGATATGTAGGTCCAGTTGAAGCTGCAAGGAGAGTTTTAAGTAAATATTTATCCAAAAAAAGTCATAGCATATGTTGTTCACCGCTGCATTTACCGAATGAACCATATGTTTTTATTCAACAAAAACAAGGAAGTCAAGAAATATCATTTGATTTTAACAAAAATACACAGTTATCTGATTATTTTAATTTAAATAAACGTAATGCTAATGCTCATAAATTTTTTATACTGAAATTCCAGAATATTACAGATGGGATAAAAAGGAATGTGAGTGGATCGAGAGAAGTAATAAAGAGAAAGTGATAGGAACAATGTATTCTGTTAATACAAGTGATATAGAATTGTTTCATCTTAGATTGTTACTCTTTACAGTAAAAAGTGCAATTTCATTTGAATCATTAAGAACTGTTGATGGAGTAATTCATCAGAGTTTTACGTCTGCTTGTTTAGTATTAGGACTTATTGAAAATGATCAGGAATGGAAAAAAACAGTAGAGGAAGCTTCTTTGTGGATAATGCCTTATTCACTTCGTGAATTATTTATAAGGATTTTAATTCACTGTCGTCCAATAAATGCAGCTGAACTTAGGAAACAGTTTAAAGCTCATACGTCAGAAGATTATGTCAGAGATTTTGATAATGTAATAGCTGAAAATAAGGCATATATTAATATAAGAGAATTATTTTCTGAAGAAGGATATCACCTTCATGATTTTCCTGGATTATCCGATGTTGAAGATGAATGTGAGAATTTAGAAATTGATTTTTCTGTAAATTTTGACGAAGAAAGAGTCTAAGGCAAAGAAAGATAGAAAGATTGTTGTTGATTCTGTATTAAATGCAGTAAATAATTGTGTCAAAAAAACTTGTCGTAACTTATATGTGGATGGTTCTGGAGGATCTAGCAAGACATTTATTTACATAACTTTGTGGCATTTACTAAGAAGTGAAGGTAAAAATGTTTGTAATGTGGCTTTTACAGGAATAGCTGCAACTTTACTTTCTATGGATATAACTGTTCACAAAGTATTGGGATTACCTGTGCCGTTATATAGTGATTTATCATCCAGTATTAAACTACAGTCTAAAGAAGGTTTGGTTTTAAAAGTTGTAATGTCTTTATTTGGGATGAAGCTGCAATGGCACCAAGGTATGCTTTAGAAATTATGGATAGAACATTGAGAGAAATCATGCAAATCGATACTCCTTTTGGTGGTAAAATAATCATTTTAGGAGGTGATTTTAGACAAGTTTTACCAATAAAAGAAAGAAGTACAAAATATTAAATTATGAACTTGTTTATTAAAAAGAGTAAATTGAGAAAGAAATTTTTAATATTTACATTATCTGAAAACATGCGAGCTTTACCAGAAGAAACAGAGTTTATAGATTTTCTGTTAGAAATAGGAAATGGTACAAATAATGATGTTAAAGATTGTGTTCATTTACTACAAAGAATTATTGAAAAAGGAAATGTTAATATTGCAAGAAATACGTATGAACACTTGATTAAAGAGAAAAAATTTCAAGAATTGTCATTTGATGCTATTTTGGCACCTAGAAATATTAATGCTAATAACACTAACAAACAAAATGTATTGTTATTAGATAACGATAAAGAAAAAGTATATAAAAGTATTAAATGTATAGATAATTCTGATAATGTTAATAATAATGATGTTACTTTACCAGAATATTTAAACACTTTATCGCCATCTGGTTTACCACCACATTTATTACATTTGAGAATACATTCAGTTGTAATGTTAATTAGAAACCTTAGCATTAATAAATGTTTATGTAACGGAACAAGATTATTGGTGTTAGATTTACCAAATCATGTAATTAAAGCTGAAATATTGACCGGAGATAAGTGTGGGAATATTGTATTTATACATCGTATATTATTATATTGTGAGAATTTTTATCCTTTTACATTCAAGAGAAGACAAATTCCAATTAAACTAGCCTTCGCTATTACTATTAATAAATATTAAGGACAGACATTTCATAAAATTGCAATTGATTTAAGAAAATATATAACACAGCCTCACAAAAAAAAAGTGTCATGTACTTTTGACCGGAATACCCTAGCCCTATGTATTTTGACGCGCTAAACACGAATCCGAAGTCCATTTTGCTTTATCACGTCAGGATTTTTTTCTAACCTCAAAAAACATGTCGAATTTTGAGAGGTAGGCGATTTTTTAAAAAAATTTATGGATTTACTTCAAACTTGGTATCTGGGGGTTTTTTGGGTCGCTGATTACGAATCTGAAGTTAGATTTTCAAAATTCAAAATGGCGAATCCAATATGGCGGACGAATTTTGAAAAAATTTAAAGATTTACTTCAAACTTGGTATCTGGGGTTTTTTTGGGTCGCTGATTGCGAATCTGACGTCATATTTTCGTAATTTTTATGAAATTTGGTATCTTCAGGTTTTTAAGTTGCTGAGTGTGATTTCGAAGCGAGTTTCTCACATTTTCAAATATGACTTCTATTTCAATTTTATCATAAAATATTCCTTGGTAACAGATTGGATATGTTTGGTGCAGAAGCCAAATAAGAAAGTACATTGTTCCATTCTGCATCGTATTCCTGATAAATCTTCAAATTTTTTAAAAATTCGTCCGCCATATTGGATCCGCCATTTTGAATTTTGAAAATTTAACTTCAGATTCGTAATCAGCGACCCAAAAAACACCCAGATACCAAGTTTGAAGTAAATCTTCAAATTTTTTCAAAATTCGTCCGCCATATTGGATCCGCCATTTTGAATTTTGAAAATCTAACTTCAGATTCATAATTAGCGACCCAAAAAACCCCCAGATACTAAGTTTGAAGTAAATCCATAAATTTTTTTAAAAAATCGCCTACCTCTCAAAATCCGACATGTTTTTTGAGGTTAGAAAAAAATCCTGACGTGATGGAGCAAAATGGACTTCGGATTCGTGTTCAGCGCGTCAAAATACATAGGGCTAAGGTATTCCGGTCAAAAGTACATGACACTTTTTTTTTTGTGGGGCTGTGTAATTAATCAGGGTCAATTGTATGTATCATTGTCAAGGGTTCGCTCTTTTGATTCAGTTAAACTATATCTAGGTAATCAAAGAAGTGAAAAATATATTAAGAATTATGTTTATAAAGAAATTTTTTAATAGGTTTAATAAAATTATGAAATATATTGTTATATTGTCATGAAATTTAAATATAAGTTTCTATATTACAGTTAACATTACTTTTTGTATAGCTCATTTAGAATGTAATTTCGACTTTAATTAAAGATTAAAATTTAATACATTTAAAATTTTAAATTTCAAAAAAAGAAAATAATTTAAAATTACATTTTTAATTATAATTATAAATAATTAAAGACAATCCTGTTTCTAAACAACTAAATTAATTAAAAAATAGTCATAGGGTAATTCGAGGAGAGATAGATCATGAGGAGATATAGATTACTTCTCGACATTTGGATCTCGTTCACTTATAGGTCTGGTTATTTGTCAGTTAGCATGTCATGATACATAGACTAAAAGTTCAAAGGGTCTTTTCATTACCAAGTTTATTTAGAAAGTAAAAGGACAAGCACTTTTTTATTTGTTAAAAAAAATACTCCAATATTTTTGTCGCGTGTTAAATATAATAATTTTTTCGTTTAGTCATTATGATTTGTTACTAAAGTACGTACGTCGAAGTATGGCTGTTATTGCAAGGTAAATATATGTAATAAAACATGATTCCAAAACTTATTTTAATTTATCGCGCACCTTACTTTTTGTGGATGTTCGAAGGGAGATGGTTCACTGCTCTATAAATATATGACTAAGTAAAACATAACATTTTTTAATGAATGTACAATTTTTTAATTTATGAATAAGTAAAATTTTTATTTAGCAATAAGTGATATTTTCACTTTCCTTAGATATATGTGTCGATTCAGGGTGAAAGGGACCTTAGCTCCAAAACATTTGATTTTTAGTTTTTATTATGAAACGATAGAATTTGAGTTGCTCTTTCACATACAGTAATCAAAACTTATTTATGTCTATTAGTTTTTCTGTTATTAACGATAAAACATAGGCATAACCTAACAATAATATAGGCAGGCACAAGTTCCAACTCCCTTCCTGTAAAATTCAAAACATTTGATTTTTAATTATTATTATGAATCCATAGAATTTAATTTGCTTTTTCACATACATAAATCAAAACTTGTTTATGTCTATTAGTTTTTGTGTTATTAGAGGTGAAGCATAGGCATAACCTAACAGTAACATAGGGATGCACAACTTCAAACGCCCGTACGCGTAAAACTCATTTCTGCAGCTAAAGTCCCTTTCACCCTGAATCGACACACATATATATATATATATATATATATATATATATATGTTGTGTTATTTACCTTGTACATTTAGTACAAGGTAAACTAATTTTAACAAATTTGTAAATATATGTAGTGAATATTGAGTGGCCAAAATTGATTTTAAGTCAAAGTGTTTACATAACCTAAATTTTAAAAATTTGATGAAATCGATTTAATTGTTTATGGAGTAAAATAAATTGATCCATAACAGATAAAGAATAAGAGGAACCTATTTATGCAAAATAATTGTTTATTTTTACATGTTCTTTGTTTATTTATATTGTTTGAAAAAATTAAATTTTTTTCTATTCCGTCATTAAATAAAACGTTGCTGTCAATAGATGCTTATAGCCATAAAGTTTAAAAATTTTCTTTCATAATTAGTATAATCGAGGCATTTTGGTAAAAACATACATTAAGCTTACGAAATCTAAAATTCCTTCACAATGTTCGCCTTTCAACTAATCACGGTTTTTAAAACTGTCTTGTAGCTAAAAGTTATGTCAAATAGAGCTTGTCTAATTCCTGAGCTCCAATCGCTCTCTCAGCGAAATACCGTAAACAAAATATTCTCAAATATTTCATAAAATTACTTTTTTTGGATCGCATGTAATACCTCCAAAACCTAATTGACCGAACATATAATTGCCTGGAATTTAATTATCCGAATTCGTAATTCTCTTAATTTGTATTTGTCAGAATTTGTAATTATCAGAACTTGCATTTGGCCTAACTTTTAACTTCCCGAATTCGTATTTGTTATAAATTTAAAATTACTTAACTCGCATTTGCGATTTGCATTTCTTAAAATTTTCAACTTCTCGAAATCGTATTTTATTTATTTATTGAAGTTCCTAGGGCTAAAGTATTTGTTGGTACTTCTACACTCCAAACTTGTGGTTGCATTTGTCCGAACACTTTTGCATTTTTTCCAATCTTTCAAATCACCGAACTCGTATTTAGCAAAATATTAAACTACCCACATTTAGAACTGTAAGAACTTCTAAATCCCTGAATTTCCATTTGTCTGAACTTTAAAATAACCAAACTTACATTTGTTAAAATTTTAAAACACCCGAATTTGCATTTGTCCAAACTTTGAAATCACTTAACGTTTGGTTCAATTTTAAAATCTCCGAATTTGCATTTGACTGAACTTTTAAATGACCGAACTTGCATTTATTCGAACTTTCAATTTACGAAACTTGCATTTGTCATATATTATATCGATCTATCTTCAATAACTTTTTTTTTCACTTTTTTTGTAAATGCTATTTTTTTTCTTCTGATATATGCTTACAATTTATTTTTAACAATTGACAAAAAAGAGAAAATTGTGGAAAATTAATATTTAGTCAACGTTTAAAGAAGCTCAAGTTAAACAGAACTTTCTATTGATAGTTCAGGTAATTCTAAGGATTTTCCAGACAAAATATAAAATAGAATTCAGAACAATAGTGATATAATTATTACAACCCTATTCCCGTTACATCATACTCTATAAGCTGTTCTTTATTTATTCATATGTTAAAATGACATCATGACATGGCGCGCGTAGCGCGCAGTTTTTGATCTAGTTTAAAATAATAAACTTAAATACTTATTTTTATAAACATTTATACTCATTTACGCACCACCCTTGAGGTAGAGTTTTTTGGCACGTTTTTTTCCGTATAGAGTTTTTTTCATTTAGAGATAAAGATAATTAATACCAGAATAAAATAATTTAAATCTTTAAATAACAATGATTATTAATTATTTAAACATTCTATCAATTGTACATGTACAATGTCATCTAGATATACTAAGTTATTAGATAAATTTTCATGATCGGCAGTAGTTTTAAATCGTTTTTTAATTATGCAATATGAAGATAACACTTTCGTTGAGATATTTTCTTTTACGAAACTCAGCTTTAAAACTAATTAGTGGGAAACATTAATTAGCATAATAATTGGCTTTTAATGTAAAAGTGTCATTCGAAATCGCTGTTATACAGAGAAAAGTCAGTTTTACTTCTACTTTTGAGGAAAGAATATCTTGTTCAAGATTTTTGAGTAAAATTTTCTTACTGTTCCAAAAGTCACATTTTTGTTTCGTTTAGTTCATTTTTTTCAATATGCCAAACAAAAAGTTTTGTTGTAATCCATTCAATTTACCACATCATAAATTTTATTTGAAAAATGTTTCGAAAAATTTATCCATCGCTGAAGGAAAATCACCCAAGTTTAGGCGAATATATTTGCATGTTCTGCAAGATTACGTTACCTAAAGGACAAAACCCACCAGAAACATCCTATGTAAGTGATCAATCAACAGTTAATAATTTGTCTTTTAATAAAAATAATATTATTCCGACTGAGAATGCTTCTGAAATCAGTCTTTTATTCCTGTTGTAGATAACACAATCCGATGTAAAAGAGTATCCAGTTTTAACTACAATTTTTCTTTTGACTTCAAAATGTTTTAATATTACTTTAAAAATAATTTTATTAAATTTCAATAAATTCTCTACAATTTTTAATTACGACTGTTTCTTCTTATTTTAAACATAAAGCAAGTTGTTAGGCCTATTGGGGAATCCACTCCGTATAGAAATTTCAATGTATATTTTTTTAATAATGTCAGCAGAATGTTTTAAAATTAATAATCACTGTTACTTAAAGATTTTAATTATTTTATTCTTGTATTAATTATCTTTATCTCTAAATGAAAAAAAAATCGATACGGAAAAAAACGCGCCAACAAACTCTACCTTAAGGGTTGTGCGGAAATGAGTATAAATGTTTATAAAAATAAGTATTTAAATTTATATAAATTATTGCATAACGAGACAAATTTAAAAATCTTCTTGTGTATTATAAGTACTTTCAACCCATCATTTCTTTCGACGGTTAGAGTAATCTGCTGGCGCTGCCGAGCAGGCCACGCGGGTGAACCAACTCATTGGAAATTTCAAAAAAATATTTCTCGACTAAATCGAAAAACACCACTTCTATATTTGTAGAGCATTTTTGGGACATAATAAACTATGTTTAAAATTTTTTTTTAAAATCGACTTCTATCTTTATATAAAAAACAACAATGATAAATTATTGTTTCAACAAAATGTTGAAAAATTAAGTTTGTTTATTTTTAAAAATTATATTGTTAAATGTCAAAGTTTTTTTTTTACAATTTTGAATTATAACATTTTTTTGTATGATTAACAGTTTTTAAGATAAAAATTCCTAAAAAAAATGTACGAAAATCGTTCAATTGCAAATATCTTGAAAAATATTAAAAATTTTGCAAAACTTTTTGATACACGTATTTAGCACCCTAAACACTATCAAATTTTAAATTTTATGAAAAATCGGTGATTCGTCAGTGCGCGGAGCTATGGAACGCCCCATTACCAAAAGTAATGGAGAATCTACTATTAATCATAATGAAATAAATCATGACGAAGAAAATAGATATGTAGGTCCAGTTGAAGCTGCATGGAGAGTTTTAAGTAAAAATTTTCCAAAAAAAAGTCATTGCATATGTCGTTTACCGCTGCATTTACCGAATGAACCAAATGTTTTTATTCAACAAAAACAAGAAGGTCTACAAATATTACTTGATTTTAACAAAAATTCACAGTTATCTGATTATTTTAATTTAAATAAACGTAATGCTAATGCTCATAAATTTTTTTCATATCACATGCACGAACTCGACGCTATGTTATGCCTCGAAGTCGTGTCGAATCGGAGCTAATTTCTACTGAGCGGTCTAAAATAATTTCTTGGTGACGCTAGGGCCAACAAGAAATTTTTTTTAACCCACTCAGAAGAAATGAGCTCCTCTAGCCCCTCTTTCTCGGCCTAACGTGCGTCATGTTCGTGCATTAGGAATGAAAAGCATCGATAGCTCTGTGAACGCGTGAGGGGTCTAATGGGCCCTGGTTTTGTTGGTATGTCTTTTTTAGCCTTCGCTGGTTTGGTAGGATCTGTTTCCGCACTATCCTTTTCATTTTTCTTCCTGGAAGAAGAACTGGTTATGGGGAGAGCCCGTAATTGTTCCACTTCCACATCTTGTTTGAGAGCAGGGTCTTGTACACTGTGGTCCTCAAGGTCGTCAGAACAGTCGGTCCATTCCATTTCCGAAGAAAGATCCCTATCCCCACTTACTTGATCGTCGTTCACAGGATTGTTAGATAACGCTTCTACAATCCGATTAATTTTACCTGGCTTGTACTCAAATTTATAAAGATAGTCTTGGAGTCTCAGCCGCCATCTTAAAAGCCTCACCCCGGGATTATCTATGTAGGATATCCAGTGTGCGGGCTCGAAATCGCATGCCAAGGTAAACTCTCGACCATAGAGATAGGGTCTAAAATTTTCGACTGCGTATAGGGCGGCGAGGCACTCCTTTTCGGCCTTAGGATATTGATTTTCATTTGCATTCAACACCTTTGAGTAGTATGCAATGGAAAAATCTACCCCATTCTTTTCTTGGGTCAGCATTGCCCCAATAGCATACTCAGAGGCGTCGGTTGTCAGTTTAAATCTTTCTTTAAAATTTGGATACTGAAGGATTGGTTTGCGGCAAAGATATTTCCTAAGTTTTGAAAAACTTTCTTGTTGTGGTTTACCCCAATTCCATTCGACATTCTGTTTTAGCAAGTCAGACAGTGGTTTTGTTAATTCGGCAAAACCATTAATAAATCGGCGGTAATAACCGGAAAGGCCAAGTAAACTTCGAATTTCCTTTTGAGTTTTTGGCTGAGGAAAATTCTTGATGGCCTTGATTTTATCTGGATTTGGTTTAACACCATTGCCGCTGATTACGTGGCCGAGATAGGTCACTTCCGTTCTTAGAAAATCACACTTATCAGGTTGCAATTTTAAGTTTGCTTCACGGAGTCGATTAAAAAGCCGCCTAGCTCGGTTGTCGTGTTCTTCAAGTGTGTCTGAGTGAATGACAATATCGTCAAGATAAACGAATGCTTCGGTATCTAGCATCGCACTCAGCACACTGTTAAGTAATCATTGAAAGATGGGAGTGGCATTTTTGATACCCATCGGCATTCTTCAATATTCGAAATGGCCATTGCGAGATGAAAAGGCAGTCTTGTGCCTGTCGTCCGGGTGGGTCTCAACTTGGTGAAATCCACTGGCAAGATCGAAAACGGTAAAGTATTTCACATTTCCAAGCCTATCAAAGATTGCACTGATGTTGGGAAGGGGAAAAGCATCACCTATTACCTTTTCGTTTAATGCTCGATAATCGATTACAACTCTCCACTTCTTTTCGCCGGAAGCATCGAGTTTTTTCGGCACGATTAAAAGTGGTGAATTGTAATCCGAGTTTGAATGACCGATTATTCCACTATTTAATTGCTTAAGTAGTTGAGCATTTGTTTGCTCAAGGGCCTCGTTGGGTGATCAATATTGTTTCTTTCTGATCACCTTATCGTCAGTAGTTGGGATTCGATGTTGTATCAGATGAGTACACGTCAGCATTTCTCCGTTTAGGTGAAAAATATCAGGGTAGTCCTCTGCCCATCGATCCACCATTTCCTTCTCTTCTGAATTCAGATGAGAACTTGCGGGAGAACTTGCGAGGCCACGTGTACGTCGATATCATCCTCGGTGGTATTGATTGCCATGGCATGGCAAACACCATCTCTACTAAAGACTACAGACTCTCCTAGATAGATGCCCTTAGGAGTCTGCATTCGAGGGAGATATCTTTCCGCAATTTCTGGATTAGTTACTTTAATCGCGATTGGTCTTCTGCTCCTTGCCTTGATGCGGAGGATCCGCGCGAAGGGTTTAATGTCGGACTTCAGCCCTTCCCTTGCTCTTAAGGACTCCGGGTCAATAAAAGGGATGGGTGTTATTAGATCGCTTATTGTAATTAGAGCGTTGTGCCTAAAGGATATTTGGGCTTGCTCTTTTCGTAGGTATGGTCGTCCTAGAATACCGTGGGCGGAAATAGGGAAGTTGTTTCGAACTACATGGAACTCGACTGGGGTGTTCGAAAGCGTGATGTTGACAGTCCCTAAGGTTTTCACGGTATGATTTGTAATCCCGGCAATCTCAGCGAATTTAGTTCTTGTAATTATGAGCTCGGGTTTCAAGGCGCATAGTTTAATCAAGTTTGTGTCAGATCCCGGATCAACAAGGAAATTGGTCTTTAGTTCTCGAAATTCGGGTGCAGCCAATCTAACTACTGGGGAGTCCTCGGACTGGGTTCCTGCTCTAAGGACGCTACCGAATCCTCCGAGAAGTGGCCGTTCTTCTGGCGCTGGGGAAGAGGACTCGGCATCGCGTCGGAATGTCGAGTCTGTTTGTAGTTTAAACTACCTTGTAGTAAATTTTGATTTGCTTGTGGTCCTGGGGACGCTGAGCGAGGGGGGGGGGTGTGACTTGTCCTAAACCCCGAATTTTGTCTCGGATAGTTGCCCTGCTGATGATAAGGGGTAGACGTTTGTTGTGTCGGGGGTGGCTGGTACGGCATTTGCGGAACAGGGGGTGCATACGGCATCGGTGGAGCAAATTGAGGCATCATCGACCGATAGAACGAGGCTAGCTGTTAGGGGGTGTTAGGGGTTGGTTCTCTGTCACTATCTAATCTCCGTCTTTCGTTAGGGGCTGATTTTTTAGCTTGCCTAGTGAATGGACTGGGAGATCGAAGAAGAGCAATGCTTCCTCAAGGTCTACCGAGTTTCTGGTATCGACAAAGGTTGACATTTCTTCCGGTAGTCCTCTGATGAAAGATTCGAGGGCACAATCGATAATCGGTTGCATTATGATCTCGCTTTCCGTTACTTCCAGTCGCGATCCTGATTCCACAGGTACATACTTCTTATTGTACTTCGCCTCAAGGGCGTGCTTGGCGCCGCTTATTAGTCCTTGTAAACGATTGTTATAGTCACTAACAGTTTCGATTTGTTTTAACCGTATAGTCATGATACTCTCGAAATACCATTGGTATTTCTTGGTTGATTCAAATCGTTTCTTTAGATGTAAAATTAGGTCATTGACATGATCGAAACGCTTATTTCGAACACTTTCGCGTGCCGCGCCTTTTAACTTACTAAGGACAGCTTTAACAAAACCCGGTTCAGTGGCTTCGGTAATGAAAACGGCACCGATGGTTACATCTTGTAAAAATTCCTTGAGGGGGGGATTTCGCCCATCAAAAGGAGGTATGTGGTAGGTACTCTGTTGCAGGGTCATGCATTCAAGGACAGAAGCCATGGCGGCTGTTGTGTTCTGATTCTGGTTAGGGCCAGATAGATTGGGAAATTCCCCTTCCATCTGTACCCCAACATTCCGGCTTTGATTGTGGTCGGTTGGCATCTTGTTAAATTAACCAAAAAAATTGATCAAAAAACAAAACAAAAAAACTAGAACCAGTTGTGGTTTGTACCTTGTTCTTTTTATTTCAGTAAGTCAATTTTCGCCACCGCGGAATATTCCTGCAAGCTAGCAAAGCGAGAATAGTCCAAAGGTCAGGGAAAATTTTCAAATAGATTTTATTGCGGTTGGTCAGAAAATTTAGTTTAATCTCAAGCTACGCATCATTTTTTCAAGATCAGAAACTGACGTTTTTAATCGCGTAGTTTGATCGTGGGTGATTTTAATTAAAGATAAATAAAGCTCGGATTTTTTTTGCAAGAACCGGATTTTTAAATCTAGGTTAGTGTTGCGTTGAGATAGATCAGTGCTCTTATTGATTGCACTTACAGGCCTTTGTTCGAGTTGTACTAATTGTTCGACCGAATTATCTAAGGGAAATTTATCCAATCAGGTGTCATTGATCTCGAATCTATTTTAGACAAAGATGTCGAAAATTTTTAACCAATGAATTTATAGATTGTTGTTGTTGCGCGACCTTTTCTCTGAGATCTATAACACTTTTTGACAAATTATCGTTAGAACCTGAGAGAGCAAGTAGCCATTGGAACAAAAAGTTTACACACTTTTCTATACGTTCTGCGCGACAGTTCAAGGCTAGCTGATGGATATACAGCTTTTTGTTATATTCTTCTACTTGTTCTACTCTTTCCGAGATTTCGGCCCAATTGTCCCGCGAGAATCCTATTACCGTTCTATTTACTCGAGGAAACAAGAAATTTGGCATAGTATCACATAGTTTATAAAAATTCTAAATTCGACCGTAGTGTTCAACTCATCTGTCTACAGTCAACACATCATCGTTATCTGAATCGTAATCCGACGAGTCTGACCAGCTTGAGTCTACCAAAATGGGTTCACAGTTCAACGGTCTAGCGCGATTTTGTTGTCGGATCTGTTGCACTGCCCAGGCAACGTCTGCGTCTAGGTCACTTTCTACGTATCCAGCCGGTACTTCCGGTGCGCGTTCCGGTACTACTTTCGGTGCTCGTTGAGGAACAGTAGGCTTACTTCTGGGTAAAACCGTGCAGACTGGACGAACCTTTATTTGTGGTTTAGTGAGGTTATAGTAGCTTTGGGAGTAGGATGGGATTTTTCGAATTTCAGGATCTTCGGAAAATTCGAGAATTTCTGGAACCTCTTGATCTGCCGGAACTTCAATATTTTCGTAAAGTTCTGGAAGTTCAATATTTTCGTGAAATTCTGGAAATTCAATATTTTCTTGAAGTTCTGGGAGTTGAAGGTTCTCTAAAAGTTCGGGAGCAGGCACTGCTTCCTTTCGTGTTTGTCTTCTGCCTGATCTTTTCTTTTTCTTATACAGGGGTTCGCCCGGAAGTAGTTCGCAAGACATTTTGACAAGTCATTTTGAGAAACAGGAACTTTAGAAACGGCTTTTGAAAAGGTAGTGTTACTCTCTTAAGTTGGGAATTGTTACACTGGCAACAAACTTTGCGCGTACGCATACCAAATATTGATAAGTTGTATTATTCCAGCTTTTTCAAGCAGGTAAGATTAAAAGAAAATTAGGATATAATTCTTCTTGTAGTCTTTACTCGAAATCGCAGAGGAGTTTTCGAACCTTTCAGTTTTGTGTTAGCAACAGCTAGTGAGTCGTGGTTATTGATAACAAGATTTGTTTTCAAGAACTCTATTTTTTTGTAACAATCTCACAATTGGTGAAGTTACGGATAGGATTCTTTTTTATTTCAAGATTTTACCACGATATGGCAGACTTTGCGCGTACGCATTTGCGTACAGAGAAAACTGTACTATTCCAGCTCTTCCGAGTGATCCGGATTATAAAGCAATTAATAATTTCTTAATAATCTCTACTCAAAATTGCAGTGAGTTTTCTAACTTCTTAGTACGCACTTGCAACAGCTAGAAAGCCATGGTTAATTAAAACAATTGTTTTAATTAACCCTGTTTTGTGATAAACTCATGGAGTCAAAATTCAGGTTGTGGTCGTGTGTTTCTCTTTTTGCTAAAATGATAAAAATAAAAATCGGGTTAGTTGGTTTAAGGATTAGGTTCGTCCTTTTTATCCTCTTTAAACCACGAATTTTAAATTTAGTCATCGATAAAAAAAATTACGAATTGAATAATTTATGATGTAAGAGCAAAATTGATTTTTTTATTTTTAAATTACAAGACCCGAAAGTTGCATTGATTTACTGCACCACTAAAATCACGTCACGGCTTGCCGTTTATTTGAGATAAAAAAAACGTCGATTTTTAGGAATTTTTTTCAGGGAAATTATTGCATCTAATTTTTTTTAAAGTTTTGTACATGTATATTTGTATAAATAGTGAACATTTTGTAATTTTTTCAAAGAAAAATATCTTTTTTTTAAAGAGTTATTCGCTATATCAAAAAAAAAAAACCAGTTTCTCCACTGCTGCAGTTATTGCG
This sequence comes from Ganaspis brasiliensis, assembly GCA_037103525.1. NCBI lineage: Eukaryota > Metazoa > Arthropoda > Insecta > Hymenoptera > Figitidae > Ganaspis > Ganaspis brasiliensis. Next base: position 341,002 of record JAZKLR010000511.1, on the reverse strand, counting down.
GCCTTCTGAGTGACTGAAATCAAAAAAACCAAAAAGATTATTAAACTAGAAGATATTTTCCGTACTATGAGGCTCCAGTTTTTTTTTTGATGAAAAATAAAATTTTGGGATGACAAAAACTATCGAATTTTTTAGTCGAAATTTATAATTTTTTTTCAAAACTCCGCCATTTTTTTGAAATTCAATATTTTTTTCCATCCGAGGGTCATAGTACGGCAAATGTCTTCTAGTTTAATAATCTTTTTGGTTTTTTTGATTTCAGTCACTCAGAAGGCCGCAATCACTGCAGCAGCGAGACAACTTTTTTTTTACACTTGCGAGATGGGACATAACTTTTAAAAAAATATGTATTTTTCTTTACAAAAATAAAAAATTAATAACTGATTTATAGACAAATAAAGGTAAAAAATTCAAAACATTTGACGCAATACATTCTTCAAAAAAAATTCCTAAAAATCACCGTTTTTTTAGGCGCTCACACTAGGTGTGCCCCTTAACTTTTATAGAAACGTTGGGACTCTTTAGGTGGGATATTGACCATGTGTAAGTTCATTGGCAATAAAATTTAGAACATTGAACCATTGCTCAATGTGAATTTTGCAGTTTTGCACTTTCGGGGTATTGCAGGTATATCGACGGAAATGGCACAGCCATTTCACAACTTATTAACTGTTTACTGGAGTATCTTGACTCTGTTTTTTTTTGGGAAAACCCCTTTTGTTTGGCGTTGCATTTTTGCGATTTCCAAACTGAGGTTTCGTTATCCGTACCCCAGCAGTTATTTACATTTGAAAAGAGTTGGATGACATCATATGCAACAGCCTTAAGTTGCAAATTCATGATTGCCTGAACTGAATATTCATTCCCTTTTTTTTCTTTTTCTTTTCTTTAAGGGCTTTAAGGGAGGTTTTTAGGAAAGATCTTGTAAAAGGTTAAAAAGGTTTAACCTTGGAAACGTTCACATAAATCCAGCACGAACAATATTGATTGAGGAATTAATTGATTAATTCATCAGTTAATCAAATTAATTGCGATTATGCCTGCCACTCTATCTTGGTAAAAGGTTGCAAGTGCCTAATGCTCATTTAACAATAACATATTTCATGATGCTTGTAAAAATTGTCGCTTGCCGTTGATTTAAGTCTAGCATAATCTAGAGTAGTCACTCCGAAAATCACGAGTAAACTTAAAATTTCCTTATATCTTTCACGTGTGCATTATATTTCATGCATTCTTTTCTTTTGTCCTTAATAAAATAAATGTTTCTTTTATTTGCTGTTCTTTGATTTTAGCAATTTACAAGTATTTTCATCAAAGTGAGTTTATTTCCTCCGCATTTCGAAAAATGTCGAATGGGTGTAAAATCGAATTTTCTCCAAGTGAGGAAATTCGAAATAAAGTTTAATTAATTTATTTTAATATTAATTATGTTATGAATTATCATAACATACATTAATGTAATCAAAAGAAATTCTAAAAAATTTTAAATATTCCCATAAAATTTTTTTTCTTCATATTCTTAAATACTGACTAAAAATAAATAATTTTATTATTTACAATTAAAAGCATACTAATAAATAATATTATTATATGGTATTATTAAATATTATCAACATTAAAATTAATTTTATAATAAATAATAATAGTAATAATTGTATTGTGTTATTATAATAAACACGTCTCAAAATCTAAAATAACTCAATAAGTTCTAAATATTAAACAATATACATATACATTCTATAATATCTATAGAGAGTTTACATACCAAAAAGATCATAGTTGCAAGTCAAGTTTTTGATTTTTATCAAAGTTGGTCAATTTGTAGTATTTAGGGGTAGTAATAACTTAGTCAAGTATTATTGAAAATTTTTCAAAATTTTAGGAATTACGTCACTTTGAATTTTTTACCCTTTATTTTTTCAAATTCTTGTAATTTAAAGAGGTTTTAACCAATTTCAATGAAATTTATAGGGTGTATATGGAAAACTGTAAGGTTTTAAATAAATTTGAAGTAGATTTAAAAACTTCAAAAATTCATGTATAAAAACACAAAAGTTTCTGGCTACGGGCCTGGACAGTAACTCAAAAAACTGAAAGGCAGAAAAAAGCGTTGCAGATTAATTTAATCTTACTCTACTATTAAACTCCAACCATTGGTTTTTTGTAACACTTTAAGACTAGTAGTTATTCCTATTAATTTATTATTAAAAATTGAAAAAAGTAAAAAGAAAAAACTGAAATAATTTTCTGGTTTCGCTATTGTTGAAGCTCATCAATTCTACGTAAATTATTGTTAATATATATATATATATATATATATATACATATTTACAAGAATATTCGACTTCATGTGGTTGCCGCGACTATTTCATCGTTTTGCTTTTCAAGCAAACTTCTTTTTTAGAGTAGATTTCTGTATATCTCCAGTGTTTGTGTCACTGAAAGCAGAAAATCGTTTGCAGAGAATCTTCAAAATCGTTTGCAGAGTATCTTGGAAAATTTTTTGCAATTAATTTTCTGCTTTCATTGATTCAAAAACTGTAGATATCCAGAAATCTGCTCTAAAAAAGAAGGTTGATTGAAAAGCAAAACGTTAAAATGGTCCTGGCAACCACATTAGGTCAAATGAATTTTTAAATAAGTATATAGTTATAAATGTATAGTTGTAAAAATTTTCTGGTCTACTGCTAACAGTTATTTAGGGGAAACTGCCCTTAGTTGGATAGCCATTCCAACTATAAATATATTAAAAATTATTTATTTTACCGAAATCAATCTTAGAATTTAGTAGTAAATTTAGACTAAATTAATCTGCAACGCTTTTTCGTACCTCACTGAGAGAAATAGATCTTCAAACTTACTAGCCACGATATTAAAATATACTAATTTTAATATCTGGGTATTATGTTTAATAATCTAAATACTAAATTTCAATATATCGATGCTAAACTTAAATATCCACGAATATCCATATTTTGATGCCTAACAGTTTTTTGTGTTACTGTCGACAAAGAAAAATTTTTAATATACATTTTTCATTGTTTCACAATTGTTAGACTATTAACTCAGATCGGCAAATTTATCACCTTCAATTGCATTTAAATTTCTGTCTTACTTGCGCTAAAATTAATTGAAGAAAAACTACTTTTAAACTTTTTGACACTACCATTGGTTATTTATTGATAAATATTTATTAATTTCTTATAATATTCATAGATAGTTGTCAGGAATAAATCATTGTAGTTTATTCATTTACAATATTTTTAAAAACAAATAAAACTCAAAAATCGTTATGTTCATAGGATAGAAGACGTGAAGCGTAATACTCTTTTGCCGATATCTCGAGAACTTCCATCAATTTTTTTGTTAAATAAAGGTAAAATAAAAAGCTTTCATTATATTGTGACGAAATTAAAAAATATGAATTCGCACACATAGAAAAATAGGTTTAAATTTTTACATTTTCATCCTAAATGAGAAGGTCTTCAATTTTTGCGATTTTGGACTTTTGCTAAAACCAACATTTCTCGACGTTTTGAGACCTCCTGATGCCAAAAAAAATGGGTTTTACGCAAATGTCTGTCTGTCTGTATGTCTGTATGTCTGTCAGTCTGTATACGCAAAATTTCGGGATCGGATAACTTGAGTAAAAATTGTCGTATCAACTTCAACTTTGGTACACTTTTTTTAGGTACAAAAATACAGGTCGAGTTCGTTAGCCAGCAATTTTCGTCCAATATTATCAAAAGTAGAATATTTTCAAAATTCAAAAAAAAAAAAAAAAAAAATTTCAAAAAAAAATTTTCTCTATTTTTTTCTCAAAGTACAAGTAAAATCGAACAAATTTTGTTCACAAAAGTTTTCGACATAATGCAACCCCACAAAGATATGAATTTCTTAAGTTTACACGTGCAAAAAAGTGAACTGTAAGTGGGTATATCCTATACAGAAACTCTATTATTTTTTAAAAAAACGAATAAACTTCCGGTTTTTTCTTCGTATTTACTTTAATGCATCACACCTGATAAAACTGCATAAAAAATATTGACTTTTCCAAAAATTTTTGGAAATTTTGAAAAAATTTATTTTTACATTCTCATCCTAAATGAGAAGGTCTTCAATTTGTGCGAATTTGGACTTTTGCTAAAACCAACATTTCTCAACGTTTTGAGACCTCCTGATGCCAAAAAAATGGGTTTTACGCAAATGTCTGTCTGTCTGTCTGTATACGCAAAATTTCGGGATCGGATAACCAGCAATTTTCGTCCAAAATTATCAAAAATAGAATATTTTTAAAATTCAAAAAAAAAAAAAAAATTTCAAAAAAAAATTTTCTCTAATTTTCTTCTTAAAGTACAAGTAAAATCGAACAAATTTTGTTTATAAAAGTTTCCGATATAATGCAACCCCACATATGAATTTTTTAAGTTTACACGTGCAAAAAAGTGGACTGTAAGTGGCTAAATCCTATACAGAAACTCTATTATTTTTCAAAAAAACGAATAAACTTTTAGTTTTTTCTTCCTATAAACTTCAATGCATCACGCCTGATAAAACTGCATAAAAAATATTGACTTTTCCAAAAATTAAATGTTAAAAACGAATACAGAGCAATTGAAAACAAAGATTCAATATCTTGAACACCGTATCAATGTTCAGGATCAATCTGCTCTTATGTCCTCAATTGAATTTCAAGGATTACCTGCCAAGGTGGATGAAGATTTGCGTAAAAGTTTTCTTGAGATTACTAATCGTTTAGATGTTGCAATTAACGATAGCAATATCGTCAACATTTATAGAATACGTAGACCGAACAATACGAGTGCACCTAATTTTCCTCCATCAGTGATTGTTAAGTTATCTACCGAGACTTTAAGAGACAACATTATTAGTCAAAGAAAATTATTAAAAAGTTTTTCTACTCTGGATATTGGAAGGCCTGAACGCGAAAAATACAGCATTTATCTGAGAGAGTCTCTCACACCATTCTACCGGCGAATCTACTCGGCTGCACTTGCTCTCAGAAGAGAAGGAAAAATTAAATATCTATGGATTTCTGGAGGTAAGATCTTCGGCCGGAAAGAAGATGGTTCACGCATAATTTTATTGAACTCTCTTGATGACGTCAATTCCATGTCATAGCAATCATCGAAATTTTTTTTGGTTATCTTTATCAATGTTCTTATTTTTTATTTTTATGAATTATTCCTTTTTTATTATTCAATGCCTTATTGTTATTGATTATATTTTAAAGCAGTTAGTTCTAACAAATTATTATTTGCTTTTGGTTTATTGTTTATTCCTATAACTGAAGCATTTTATAATGCAATCTCGGAGCCTATTCTTATATCAATTGAAAATTGTATGGGTTATTATTCGTTTAAAATAATTATGATTATTCATAAAAATTATCCCGAACATTTATCTTACCGTTATAATTGTTTAAAATGTCTATATTAAATATTTGTCATGTTAACGCTCAGTCTTTGTGTGCTCACATAATTGAATTTAAGGATTTTTTCGAAAAAGGCTACTATGATATCATTGCGGTATCTGAAACATGGCTAAAACCAAACATCAATTCGAATTTTGTTGAACTTGATAATTATGCTCTTTATCGTAATGATCGAGAACTGCGCAGAGGTGGGGTGTATGTTAATATGTACGTAATACTTTTAAATGTTCTTTTGTATCTATGAGTTCTGAGGGGCCACATCCGTCTGTTGAATTTTTATTTATAAAAATAGATTTACAAAATGACAATGCATTAATAGCAGTAGCTTACAAACCACCAAACGCATCGTTTGGTAACGATTTTGAAAATCAAATATTTTCCTTGTCTCAAAATTTCAATAATATTATAATAATGGGTGATTTTAATTGTGACTTAAATATTAATTCGCCTCTTGTTAATTACTTTACTTCTTTGATATACGCTGCCGGTATGTTTATGGTCCCCCATAACTCTACTCACCATTTATGCAACTCAAGTACTAGAATTGATTGCATGTTTGTTGATGATAAAAAAAAGGTACTTTCAGTTGGTCAGCACCCAGTGTCATTTTTATCTTCTCATGATCTAATAAATATTGAGTTGGAGCTAGAAGGATCCCCATCTCATTTTATTAACAAATTAAATTTTATTAGAAACCTTAAAAATATATCTGAGTCGGAATTTCTTTTGCATCTCTCGTCATATGACTGGGCAAGTATATTTTTTGAAACTGATATTAATATCAAAGTACATAAGCTAACTTACTACTTAATTTCCGCATTTGACCGGTTTGCACCACTTCATACACTAAATAATAAAAAAAGATACTCCCCGTGGATGACGGACGAGATAAGAATATTAAGTAAAGAAAGAAACAGACTGCGCAGAATAGTAAAGAGATCTAAAAATACTGCTGCTTATACTGACTTTAAAAAATTCGTAATCTAGTTCAAACTAAGATAAGAGATGCTTATAATAGATATAATTTTAATATGATTAAAAATAAAAGTAAAACTGAAGACATCTGGCATTTGTTGAGGAAACTGAACCTTATATCATCAAAAAGAAAAAATACCAATTATAACTTTCAAGCACATGATTTTGTTGATACTTTTTCTCCTGCACCTATCTTACAATCTTCCTCCGCGCCTGTGCTGTTGTCGGTAAATAATGATATTTTTGATGAAACTAACTTTTTCTTTTCTGACATTTCACCAGAACAGTTGCTTAAAACCATTAACAGTATTAAAACTAATGCAACAGGACCAGACAATATTTCAATTAAAATGATTAAATTAGCTATACCGATTATATTCCCCGTATTATTACATTTATATAACTGTTCTCTTCAAACAGGGATTTTTCCAGAGATATGGAAAACAAGTCATGTGCGTCCGATTCCAAAGATTCCCAATCCCAAAGAAATTACTGACTACAGACCGATTTCTATTATTTGTGCTTTATCTAAACCATTTGAAAAGATAGTCTGTAAACAATTGACTACATTTTTGCTTGAAAATAATTTATTAGAACCCTTGCAATCCGGCTTTCGTGCCAAACATAGCACTTGCACAGCGTCTCTCAAGTTAACTACAGACATTAAAATAGCCATGGACATGAAACATATTACTATTATAGTATTTTTTGATTTTTCTAAAGCATTTTCTTCAATAGACCACAATTTACTTATACATAAACTCGCATCTTTTAAGTTATCAAAATCGGTATGTGCCTGGTTTGAGTCTTATCTCAGTTCTAGATTTCAAAGAATAAGTGACGAGAATGGTGACTTATCAAAATGGGATAAAGTCAAATGTGGTGTTCCTCAAGGAGCCTCACTATCATCATTACTTTTTAATTTATTTATATCAGATCTTGGGCAAAAGCTTAAATATTGTAAATTTCATAAGTATGCTGATGACTTTAAATTGTATCTCTCAGGTCCTTTATCCTCGCTTGCTGATTTAATAAGAGTGATTCAAATTGATATTAATTATGTTGTACAATGGGCACGCGAAAATGGACTAGTACTAAACTCAAATAAGACTCAGGCTACGGTGATTTCTGCAAATAATAATCCTTCAGCTGATTTTTTGTCAAATTTTCCCTCACTTCTTGTAGAGGGAATTCCCATTGCTTTTAGCGAAAAGGTGAAGGATCTTGGTTTAACACTAGATCGTACATTATCATGGAAAGAGCATGTTTTTACAATTTCACGTAAAACAGTTATGGTATTGCAACAGTTGAATCGAAACAAGGACTCGCTTCCAACATCTACACCATTATTATTGGTTAAATCACTTATTCTTCCTTTTTTCGATTACTGTTGCCCTGTTTATGATGATATTAGCGATGAATTAAATGAAAAATTGGAAAGATCCTTAAATGCATGTATCCGGTTTGTTTATAACATTTCTAAGACTGAACATATTACACAATATAGAAGAAAATCTGGACTACTGAACGTTGCAGCAAGAAGGCAATTTTTTATAAGAAATCTACTTCATTCGATATTTTATAATAAAATACCACTATATCTATACAATTTCTTTGATTTTAAAGATCCCAATGATATAACGCATATCAGGCTTCGAGAAAGAAAGCATATTTTAAAAATACCCGTACATCGAATTTGTAAAATGCAAAGGTCTTTCATTGTTAGAAGTTCGAGACTGTGGAATAAATTGCTGAATATGATTAGAGACTCATCAAAACAATTTATATTTAAGAAGCTATTTTTCGACTTTTTATTTAAAAACAACCAGAATTTATTTGATATAACCTATTGGTAGATTGTTATTTCTGGAAATCGCAATTTTCTGTAACTTAAAGATGTAACATTAAACAATAGACGAAAGAGCATCATGTAAAATAATTAATTTGTTGTCAACGGTTCAATGAACCGTTGTTCAATGATTAAAAAAGTCAATGATTAAAAATAAAAAATTCAATTTTTTTATTTTAACGTTTCGATGACCATGTGTGTCATCATCTTCAGAATGTCATCTTCTTCTTTTCACATTTCTTGTTATGATAGAGTTCTTAGTGATCGCCTTAGTATATGTAATTCCTTTATAAAAAATAACAAACAACTATTAGTTACTAAATCAGACAAAGGGCAAAATACAGTAGTAATGGACATTCAAGATTACAATTCTAACATGTTAGATAATTTAAATGACACCAACACCTATGAATTATTAAAAAGTAATCCGATTGGTAAAATGTACACTGAATTGAGCACCATTTTAAAATTATGGAAATCTAAGTCTTACATAAATGATAACTTATACAATAGTCTCAATTGTGCACGTTATAATGGCAATTAACCCAAAAAAATATAATATCAATGTTGTTGAAAGAATTCCTAACAATCTTACATCAATAATTAAGAACGGAAAAGATAAATTGGAAAAACTTGAAGAACTTGATTTAATTTATAAAATTCCATGCAAAGAATGTGACAAATGTTATGTAGAACATACACAAAGAAATTTGAAAAGAAGAATTTACGAACATAAAACAAATATCACTTCAGATTTTCCATCAGTTATTTCATTACATAGAATAAATACTGGCCATGATTTCGATTGGGATAACGTTGAAATCGTACATAAAGAGAATAACTTAAATAAACGAATGATAACTGAAATGTTTTTTATAAAAAAAGAATTAGAGAATAATACATCAATCAATAAACAGACAGACTCTGGTGATTTCAGTAGTTTTTACAAAAATTATTTATCGTTCATATAATTTTACTCCATCACAACTTATTTTCATTTAAACGGTTTGAAATATTTTTGTTTTCATCTGTCTTGCTTCTTATTGATTGTATTGATCGGTTTCACTCACTCTTTATATTGATCCTTGGATATGAGGTAGAGTTCGAATAAGAAATTTAATGAGCGATTAGTGTTAATTATATTGCTAAGCAGAACGGTAACTCTTTTGTTACGAAAAATTTTATAAAATATTTAAAATGACAAAATCTAATTTTTTATCAAAATTCCACTTATATAGTGATGTATTTTTTAATATTTTACTTTTGATTCTGAATTAATACAAAGTAAGTGCCCGATTGTGCTTTTATAAAAGAAAGTGTTGTGTTGTTTACATAATTTATATTTAAAAATTGTTAATTTGTAATTTTTAGTTGACACCAAAATAAAGTTTCTGAAGATGATGACACACATGGTCATCGAAACGTTAAAATAAAAAAATTGAATTTTTTATTTTTAATCATTGACTAGCAGAACCGTTGACAACAAATTAATTGTATAAATTGCTAGTGTATCATAACAAGACCTTTAAATCTTAAAACCATGTAAAATAACTATAGATTGATTGGCCGTACTTTTGGTTATTACTTACATGTAATTAAAATTTATTTTGTTAAATAACATAATTAAAATTTATTTTGTTAAATAACATAATTAAAATTTATTTTGTTATGTATATAGTTTATCATATGTATTGAAAGCATATGCATTTATTTAAAATATGTTTAAACTCAGTATTAGCATATATTAATCGATTATTGTTTAAACTGTACAACGAAATGTAACTATTATGTAATTGTTCCTTGAAGAGCTCATTAGCTCTAGGAACTCTATCTTTTTTTAAATAAATAAATAAAATAAATAAATTTTTGGAAATTTTGAAAAAATTTATTTTTACATTCTCATCCTAAATGAGAAGGTCTTCAATTTGTGCGAATTTGGACTTTTTCTAAAACCAACATTTCTCAACGTTTTGAGACCTCCTGATGCCAAAAAAATGGGTTTTACGCAAATGTCTGTCTGTCTGTCTGTATACGCAAAATTTCGGGATCGGATAACTTGAGTAAAAATTGGCGTATCAACTTCAACTTTGGTACACTTTGTTTAGGTACAAAAATACAGGTCGAGTTCGTTAGCCATCAATTTTCGTCCAAAATGATCAAAAATGGAATATTTTCAAAATTCAAAAAAAAAAAATTTCAAAAAAAATTTTTCTCTAATTTTTTTCTTAAAGTACAAGTAAAATCGAACAAATTTTGTTTATAAAAGTTTCCGATATAATGCAACCCCACAAAGATATGAATTTTTTAAGTTTACACGTGCAAAAAAGTGAACTGTAAGTAAGTAAATCTTATACAGAAACTCTATTATTTTTCAAAAAAACGAATAAACTTCCGGTTTTTTCTTCCTATTTACTTTAATGCATCACACCTGATAAAACTGCATAAAAAAATATTTACTTTTTCAAAAATTTTTCGGAAATTTCGAAAAAATTTATTTTTACATTCTCATCCTAAATGAGAAGGTCTTCAATTTGTGGGATTTTGGACTTTTGCTAAAACCAACATTTCTCGACGTTTTGAGACCTCCTGATGCCAAAAAAATGGGTTTTACGCAAATGTATGTCTGTCTGTCTGTCTGTCTGTATACGCAAAATTTCGGGATCGGATAACTTGAGTAAAAATTGGCGTATCAACTTCAACTTTGGTACACTTTTTTTAGGTATAAAAATACAGGTCGAGTTCGTTAGCCAGCAATTTTCGTCCAAAATTATCAAAAATAGAATATTTTCAAAATTCAAAAAAAAAAAAAAACAAATTTCAAAAAAAAATGTTCTCTAATTTTTTTCTTAAAGTATAAGTAAAATCGAACAAATTTTGTTTATAAAAGTTTCCGATATAATGCAACCCCACAAAGATATGAATTTTTTAAGTTTACACGTGCAAAAAAGTGGACTGTAAGTACTTGACTAAGTTATTACTACCCCTAAATACTACAAATTGACCAACTTTGATAAAAATAAAAAACTTGACTTGCAACTTTGATCTTTTTGGTATGGAATCTCTCTATATGATCTCGGTAAGCTGCTACTAAACTCGAGTTTAACCAAATCTAATTTAAAATTGGAAAAGTAATCTTAATCTGTTTGTAAATGTAAATAAACTTTTTATTTATATTTATAGGCAAGAAAAATTACCTACCTGTCAAAAATTCACCTCAGATCCTCTTCGCGTTTTTAGAATCAGGACGATCCTTTCATTCGGCCTTACAAAACAAAACTATCCCCTCCCATCAACATCATTTTTCAAAAAGAGGCGAACCTTACTCACAGAAAATACCAATCGATTTATTTGGTAATTTCAAGTAAACGCCCAGAATACCCTTACTCCTTAAAGGTAAAGAAAAGGTTAATAATCACCTCATTGTAATTTTGACAAAAGGCTAATAATAAGGTTATTGTAATTTCGACAAAAGGCTAATAATGAGCTCATTGTTTTTTGGACAAAAGGGGAACAATAGACTCATTGTAATGCAGACAAAAGGAGAACAATAGGAGAACAATGCCAAATCTCCGCCCATTGTAAAACGAAAAATTTCAGCTAAAGGGACACTGGCAAATTATTATATAGGATTTTAGTATATTATTTGTTTTAAACAATTTATTTTAATATTAATAATATTAATATTACTAGATAATAAAAAATTCTTAAAACAAAATTATAATCTTTATATATAATTTTCAAAATATTGAAAAATAACAACAATAAAATGAATGGTAAGTTCATGATAGTTTTTAATATTTAAACTTAGATAAGCAATTTCTTTATCAATAAATATAATTGAGCGTGCGTTAGAGAGCGAATTAACATCGCTAGTTTGAATTAAAATTTGAAATAGAATAAAATTGAGAAATCAGAATATAAAAAAAAAGGTGGCTAAATTCTTTTCTAATTTATGATTATATGGATTTAAATGTCCATATTTTGAACTTATGTCATTTTCTCTCTAGTATGCCGTCTCTATTTTCTCTTTAAGTAGAGATCACTGATTTCCCGGTTAAGGAATTTAAAAGAGAGAGAACGATATATGCTTCAAACTACTTTTCAATCAGTAAAAACAAATTGTTAAATTAGGTTGAGGACATATTGAATTAAAGAGAGTAGTTAAAAAATAGTCAAATCTACTTTCAGTCAAAAGTTTTTTTTTCTCAGTTTTCGTCACACATTCCTAGATAAATCTACGCGATGTTTGTACTGAAGCTACGAATCCACACAATTCGGACAAAGCTAGACAGAATCTGAGCGAAATCCGAACGGAGTACTTGCTTTTATTATTTCTGATTTTTAAACTCAATTACAATAAAACGTAATGCACCTTTTTACATTCTGCACTGCACTTATAGTATATTAAGCAACAAGGGGTTAAAGGCAGCCATTTGTTTACGCTGATGTTTGTGTACGAGTGACGGTCGAGGGCGAAGCCCGAGACAAAACGAGTAAACAAACATCATCATAAACAAATTGGACTGACTTTAAACCCGTGTTGCTTACGATACTTTTTATTCCAAAGGCACAAAAGAGGTGCTTTTAAATGATTGTAGGTTAGGGTCGAAATGCGTTCATTTGTTTGACCGTATGAAAATGGCGTCCATTTTTTCCCTGAGGTGAAAAAAATGCCGGCCGAACAAATGAATGCGTTTAGACCCTGCCTACAGGCATCTAAAAGCGCCATTTTTGTGCCTGTGGGATAAAAAAGATATTATATATGTCTCAATCGAAATTTGCAATGTGAAAATGCTGATTTCACTCTGCAATATTTTTACTAGGTGAAGCTCAATTAATTTCTTATTAATATTGATAACTTACTCTGATACTGCAAACGCATGTTCCTTAATTGTTTTGATAACATCCAGAAATTTAATTTTTGATGTTAATGTATGTCCGTGAAAAATAAAGGGCATCCCATCAGGTCCATCCCAACAATCCAATTCAATACATCGACAACCATTTCTTAATGCTCTAACATAAGCTTGACAACTGCTTATGCTACTTATCTGGTCACCCATTAGATAACTAAATGATAAAAAAAGGAAAATAAGGTTTCACCTTAATTTTAATAAAAATGTTTGCTTATACTATTAACAAATAGAGATAGCCAATCATCTACCTTTGATTGGGATAAAACTCATAATAATGAAAAATCATTACTAAAATTAACTCTAATATAGGATAGTTGATGTCACCTCTTAATAGTTTTTTAAATATTTAATTTAGAAAATTTCGCTTTACCGGTGCGATGATTTTTACTTATCAATGATTAGAATGATTTTTCTAAAGCTTAAAATTCCTTGTAGAAAAATTTCGCTTTCAGGTACTTTGTTCCTAAATTATAAAGCATTTTAATAAAATTTATAATTACTTTTCTTTGCGTGTATGTCAAATTCCGTGTTTTTACGGCTTTTTTAATTTTTACGAGACAATGTTAAGTTTTAGGAGAAAAAAAGATCAATTAAAATTTTTAGAGCGAAAAATTAACCTATTGAAATGTGTTTTTTAATTTAAATTTTTTTTCTCTGTTTAGCCGCCAGAATGTGCTGAAGTATTTATAAACATATGGTTTTTTCCGTTTCTCGTTTTTTAAGGGAAAACTATGAGTTTTAAGGGGAAAAAGATCAATTCAGATTTTTAGAGCGGAAAATTTCATTTTAAAATCTGTTCGCCATTAGGGGAGGTGAGTGGAAACAAAGGAGAGTTAAAACAAAGTCGATTTCTCGAAAGCCATGACCTTCTGGAAATTTTGGAACCAACAATATGAGGCACACATGAAACAGTACATAGATAAAAGTAAGAAAAAATATTTTTCTTTCAGTCAAAAATTAAAAATCATTATTTATTACTTTTTTGATTCACTTTTTGAAGCAAATTTAGTTGACTAGCTGAGGAAAGTTTTTGGGGTGTATTTGATGTATGTTTTAGTTATTATTTGAAACCGATGCACAATTTTACGCACCTAGGTATATGTAAAATTGTGTTTTAATCGAATAGCTGTTGTTTGGTATTTTGCTAAAGTATATTCTTTATATGGACCATATCGCGGACTGTTACGTTACGTTTGTACGCACACTTCAACAAAAAGTTTCTAAAACCACACGAAAAACAATTACAAAATAAAGTATATTTCCAATAGAAAATATACCAATTATTCTTTAAAGTTAAAATTCTGTTAGAGATTCAAATAAAAATTTTGACAAACCAAGTCGATTAAAGTATCAAGAGAAATTTTTGTTAAAAACTCTCTTATTGGCTGAAGTAAAATCAAATAAAAACAGAATTAAAATGTTGTTACAGTACTATGCCGGAGCAGAAGAATAAAAGGGTCAGATCTCGCGGAGGTAAAAAGGCTGTAGACAGGATACTCAAATCCATTAAAGAAATAAATTACAAAAGGCAGGACCTAGCTAATGAGGCAGAATTCTCAAAACTCTTCGACAAATTGATAAAAGAAGCAGAAAACACGATTGCTAGTAAAAGATTGAAATAGTAAATCAAGTATTCTAAATTGTAAAATGTGTAAATGTTAAAAAGCTAAGTAGCGAGAATTGAATAAATACAGTTATATCACTTAAATTAACGTTGTATCATTATCCATGAGTTCACATTTTGTAATTAATCACGAAAACAAAACGTTAATCTCTATCTATTCAAACTGTTTAAGAAATAAAGTTGGAGATTTCATTTATGACCCTACTCTTAACGTAAATTTAATAGAGAAAACCAGTTTAGCAACTTTGGTTCAGATAAATCATACAAAAATCTTTGTAATAAACCAGAAAAATCTATCAACATCGGGTGTAGTAGAAATGCCTATACTGGACAAGAAAATTTCTTTTAATGTTATTTGCACTGTCGAAAACTCTGAAATAAGTGGAATAATCGGAGCCTCTTTTGTAAAAGAATTAGCCCTACCCCTTTGAAAATTAAATATTCTTTTTTCAAGGGGAACTCGAAAAATTGCACATTGCAGAAATTGTCATTGTCACCATTATATATTTTCACCATTATATCGCAACAAACTTTATTAGAGCCGTAATCAGCAACAGACGAGTTTTTATTAGCTCTTCATTTCCTTAATGAAATAAAGTATCAATCATGCCTCATCTCAAAGGTTAAAATATGATATTTGTATGTTGTGTTTTCCACTCTAGTTCTATTTTGAAAGCTTAAGTCAGTTTTCTGAATCCCGTTATTCCAAGTGGGTACTCTCAAAATAGTGGGGTTTCCATTTTGTAAACTAACTGAATAAATTTCCATTAGAATAAAGTATTGTTTACCACCTCTTCAAATATTTAAAGTGTCATTTCGTCCTGCTCTTCTACCAAGTTAGGAATTTTATGTTTTGAGCTCTCTATTTTGGAGTTTAAAAACTTTTGAGACGAATCAGTCATTAAAATTCCTTTGTATTGACATAATATATGACGTCATATTTTTCTAGAATAATAAAGGATCAACACAAGTATTCATCAACAAAATTAATTTTCATTTTTCTGAAATATCCAGAAAGAAAATTCCTAGTTGATCCCTCATTACCAATTAATTTAATAAAGGAAAGGGACCTATCATTAATATTAGAAATAGATCGCACAAGGATCTATTGTTTAAGAAACAAATCTATAATAACTAAAGGTCAAGTTGAGTTATATTTTAATAACTCCAATAATAATTTCCAAGTCACCTCATTTGAAGGTTCCTCTGACATCGTGGAAATCCTTGATCGAGGACCTTATTTAGAGACTACCGTATTTTCTTAAAATATTGGATAAGAAATCTTTAATCAAGACATTCGTAAAATGAATGCAAAGAATGTTAAGATTTGCTAATAACTTCTTTAAAGAAAAATTTTACCCAAAGGTATTTTTGGTTTCACTAGATATCGTTGAATCAAGACTGTATGGTGAAATTTCTTACAACAATAGTCAATAATCGAGGCACAGTTGTAAACACACCTTTAACACGCGAACGTGATTGAATTAATTATTTGAAATATAGTGATAGATAGCTTGAATGGTTGTTTAACTATCCCATAGGTTTTTGACCTTTAACGGAACAATAATTAATGTTACAAGCTATAATTTCCTGGTCAATCATTATAATCAGTGTAGGCTTAATCGTCTTAGGGCTTAGGGCATTACACCTTAATTATCAACTCAATAAGTTCTTTTCAATTGAAAAGTTTTATTGATTAACTATTATCATGACTCAGGATAATGAACATGCTTCCTTTAGTAGGACTATTAATAGGGCCCTAAGTGACGCTATGGTAACATCCATGGCCGAGTGCTTTGCATTACAGCAAGGCGCCATGAATATCCTCTTTTATGACGGAAAAAACATTCCTGTACGTGACTTTGTACAAGACATAATAAACGCAGAATCCAGCATTCCTCCAAACTGCGAAACCCAGTTTATAAACTCTGTTTTGTCTAAATTAAAAGGTGCGGCAAGAGATAGCACTCACGGTAAAAATTTTGAAAAGATAAAAGACCTGATAGATCACTTAAAACAAAGGTTTGACGCATATAAATCATATCGTAGTATTTGCACGAATTTTTCACCGTTCATATGGGTCGTGGTGACAGTGCGAGTAAAATTTACGATAAAATAACTTTGCTAGTGTCAGGAGCCCGAGCAGTCCTTGAAGATAAATACGGAGTAGATAAGTCAAAGAATATGATGGTTCCTTTAACCGATTGTGCGTTAGAAACATTCACTAGAGGACTTCCGGATAGTGTGTCCAACGTAGTAGAAGCTAGAGGTGCGAAAAGTCTACTAATAGTCACAATAACACCTATCATCTATCGCGCTACAATCAGTCGAATGAATACGGCCCTAGGGATAGGAGTCCTAGTCCGCACGTTCGTTTCACACCCTCTGTTGTAGCTCCCAGATATACAGGACAATCACCACTTCCACCATGAATTCTCAAACAACCTTATCCACCCCAGCAAACTTCATTTAGCCCAATTAGTCCAGTCAAATAAGAATTTTTTCATGTTTTAACTTCGAACTGAAGTTTTATTCGTCTAAAAGCTTCATTTTGGGGTCCAAATAAAGTACCTAACTTTGGTACTTCGAACTCTTACCGGAACCCGGACTTTTAAAAAGTGTGCCAAACATCAGTTTTTTGTAAATTGCTGTGTCCCATTACATTTTAACGTCTAAATAGTTATGACAAAAAAGAAAGTGTATAAAATTCTGATCAATTTAAAAAAAATAGATCCCTGTAACTAAAAAATTTACTGACATACAATCTCTGAAAAAAACCCCGTTTTTTTCGTGATTATAGCCAAAAATCTGTATTTTTTAGTTTTTTGTGTACCGTTTTTGACTCAACTATTTTTCGAAAAAGTGGTCCATAGAAAAGTTAAAGCCCACTAAATTTTGAATTATTTAAAAAAACCAATGTCGTAACCCTAATAGTGTCCAAAATACAACTTGTCAAAGTTGACCACTTTTCTGAATAAATGTGAACAGGCCTATTTTCTTCGTATAAATAATCTTTTTTTTTTATCTTTGCAATGTTGACGTACAAAAAGGTTGTCTTAAGATTATTAAATTGTGCGTTAGGCATAAAACAATATTTGATTCTTAAAATTTACTGTATTATATTATAATTTTTTTAAAACTGCATAATTTCTTACCAAAACTTAAAAACGTTTAATCCGAGAGCTACTCTTACAAAAAATTGTACTATTTCAAAACATTTCTTACATGCCTAAATGAATAGTTTAATATGATGATAAAATGACTTTATAAGTCTGTCAATCAAATGGCGTGACCGGAGGGGTGAGGAACCCCATAATATGTAAGTAGTTCTTAACATGCATATTGACTTATTTCAAAGCACTTCAAACTTAGTATCTGCTCCGTTTTGAGCGTTATAAGAGATTTAAAGTCAGTCTGATATTTAGCTCACGTTAACCCCCCCCCCCCCCCCGTCCTCGGCGCGGTCCCGAAATTTTGAATATGTTATACAACCTACGTTCAAGTGCACTAAACTTAATGTACGATTAATATTTTTAGAAATATGACTTTTAAAAAAAGGCTGCACTTTGGATCGTAGCCTCCCACTAGTCTTCCGGGGGGTGGGGAGGAATGATATAAATGGCATACTGATTTTTAAAGTTTTATTACTCGCCTAATTAATTATATATCAAGTTTGGAGTGCTTTGAAATAAGTCAATTCATATATAGTAAATAACATTTTCTGCCCCCGGAAGACTAGAGGGGGGTCACATAATCCAAGCGTCATACTGGTTTAATCATTAATCATATTTTAATCATACTATTCATATACCAAGTTTGAAGTGGTTTGAAATAAGTCAATTCATATACGTAGGAAATTACATGACCACCCTCCGGAAGACTGGAGGGGCACGCGATCCAAGCTTCAGACTGGTTTTAAAGCTCTTATTACACTCAAAACTGACCACATATCATGAATGAAGTATTTTGAAATACGTCAATTCATATGTAGTTAGTTACTGCCTCCCCTGGAAGTTTGGGGGAGGGATCACACGAAGCAAGCGGCAGACTGATTTTAAAGCTCTTATTACACTCCAAATTGACCACATCTTAAGTTTGGAATGTTTTAAAGTAAGTTGATTCACATATGTTAAAAATAACATGCCCCCCAGCAGATTGTGATAATTACACGATCCAAGCGGCAGACTGATTTTAAAACTCACATTAAACTCTTAATAGATCGTGCGACAAGTTTGGTGTATTTTGAAATAAGTCAATATGCATGTTAAGAACTACCTACATATTACGAGGTTACCCCACTTCTCTGGTCACGCCATCTGATCGGCAGACTTATAAAGTCATTTTATCATCATATTCAATTATTTATTTAGGCATGTAAGAAATGTTTTGAAATAGTACAATTTTTTGTGAGAGTAGCTCTCGGATTAAAAGTGTTTAAGTTTTGGTAAGATATTATGTATTTTTAAAAAAATTATAATATAATACAGTAAATTTTAAAAATAAAATATTGTTTTATGACTAACGCACGATTTAATGATCTTAAGACAACCTTTTTGTGCGTTAACATTGCAAAGATAAAAAAGAATCGGGCAAGTACGAGTTACACCCGTACCAAAATCTAGGGTTCCGTACATTTACGAAACAAAGATATACCTTATTAACAAGCAGAGAGCTCTAATTTGGTACACATATGTATTTTCACGTATAGATTACAGGAAAATTATAGCGAACCTTATATGGATTGACAATCAAAACCTTGTCAAAAAAAACTGCAAAGTTTCGAAAAAAACGTTTCTTTCTTATAACTTTGACACTATTTGAGCTAGAAGGTTAAAATTTGGTATATTTGTATATTTTTATGTACAGATTATGAAAATTAATTAGAACGTACAGATTATGAAAATACTTCTACCTTCCAGTACATGAAAGTTTTACTTAAGGGTACAGGCTTGTATTTTATATAAATAACATAAAAACCAAGAAATTTGTTTTATAGAGGGAGGCCTTGAAATTTTTATAGGGTTTCAGGGCTTATAACAGTCTTAGTTATAGGTCCTGTGTCAGCCTTGATCAAGCACTGTATAAAATTAAAATTTTTTTTTGATTTTTTTTATAGTTTTCAATTATTTTGAAAAAAAAGTGATAACAATTTTCAATCGCGTTATATATCGTTTTTTTAAACTTTGACTATACAAATATAAACTTTATTGGTTTGAGGGGTACTGTAGGACAATTAGGATGAGCTCCAGCTTAGGGGTCTAAACCTCTTTTTGGTCATTTTTTGAATTTTTGTTTGTGACCTCATAATATTCAATTTTATTTCCAAACATAATTTTTCCATAATCTGCATGCAAAAATACACGAGTAAACCAAATTTGAGCCATCTAGCTCAAATAATGGCAAATTTAAAGAAAAAAACATTTTTTTCGGAAATTTGTAGTTTCTCTTTGACACCGCTATGGTCATCAATTCACATCATGTTCTCTATATTTTTCGTGTAATCTACACGTGAAAATACATATGTGTACCAAATTTCAGACCTCTAGGTCAAATAGTTTAGAAGTTAAAGGGGGAAATGGTCCCTTTTTAATGGATTTTTGCAAAAAAAAAGTTGTTATTTCCTTGACAACGCCATGAACATCACCTTGAATCATATTCTCTATATTTTTCGTGCAATTTCAGAATTTTATACACTTTCTTTTTTGTTATAACTATTTAGACGCTAAAATGTAATGGGACACAGCAATTCACAAAAAACTAATTTTTGGCACACTTTTCAAAAGAAATTTCCGGGTTCCGGTAGGAGTTCGAAGTACCAAAGGTAGGTACTTTATTTGGACCCCTAAATGAAGCTTTCAGACGAATAAAACTTCAGTTCGAAGTTAAAATTGAATTTACCCTAATTTCTGACTAATTTGACTGGCCTATAAAAGGTAACATTTTCTCTGAACTCGGGGAAAGTAAGCATACAAAAAGAGAATTAGAGCACAGTGCGGCAAGAAAAATTTTGAAGGCTCTTTATGACACCTATTTCTTTAGCAAAGAAGAATATTCTATAGATCGAAATGAAGAAATATATGTATTATGCAGAGATGATCCAAATAAACTCCGCTTAAAGCTCTTGAAATGGAAAAATTGCTGCGAATTATGCTATTGCAGGGGGCATACAAAGGTTAAATGTAGAGGAGAAATAAAAAACAAAAAGTTTCTGCAATAAGAAGAGATCCAAGTTCAAGAAGAAGATTTCTGGGGCCCTCCTACAAATTTTTTCTTCCTATAAATCCCAAACTAACCTTACATAAAATACTGTATGGTGTATCGTTATGATAGTAATTAAACATACAACGATGAATTATTTTTAAAATCACTTTAGTTTTCGCGATTTATACTCCATAAAGTCTTATGTTTCCCCGCATCACCTCCTACAAGTTCTAAAACTCCAATGCTCAGTAGGTGTTACCGTAGTTTCCTTCACTCTGAAAAACAGGCAAATGCGAGCATTTCGAAGGAAGTCGGCTACGGACGCACTAAAAGATTTATTAATACATACAATTATTCTAGAAATATAATCAACAAAGAAATATAAAATATTTAATCTAACTCTCTCAAATACAAAGAATACAATATATACATATAAATATATATATGAATAGTTTAATAGTTTAATATAGATGGTTTATTCTATAAAACAAAAATAAGCTCATAATCTAATTAATTACATCATATCGCTACTATATTACAAAAATAAAAGCATTGTTAAGAGTTAGATCTAAAAAGAAAAACTAGAAAAATAGAAAACACAACTAAATGTATAATCTTTAAAATCTAATAGGTTATTTTTATCATATAGTTATTATCAGAATTACATAAGAATATTATTATTATTAAACGACTAAGTTAGAAAAATGCAAAATCTTATACACAGTAATATTAACCTGTCTTAAATTAAGAAGAAGTAAAACAAGAAAAGAAAACAATGAGTCATGTCATAAAAACTATTTTAATATCATAATTATACTAGCAGTAAAATAATTTACTTTTCCCCTTAACTAACATAAGTAACCTTATGTATTATTATTATTATTATTATTATTTTTTTTTTTTATTTACAAAACAAGTTTAGGAGAGGAAAAAATGCTTTACGCACTTGTTCGTGTGGGACTCAACCACGTGCTGTGGCAATACCGCACTAAAACAACCTCTCCCATTCTTGCTTTACTTACTCCATCCGTTCCTGCTCCCTCTATCCTGGAAGGTTAGCAAGAGCGTGATCCACTTACTCGAGACGTTTTTCATGTTTCTTGCACTGTTGTCCTCGGCCATAGCCGCCGATGTTCTTAAGCGGTGGTCGAGATCATTGTTGGATGCTTTTTTAGAGCTACCAAATAAGATGTTAAAGTGAACAGTGCTGCCGAACCAGATTGAGCGAGTTCAGAAGAACTTCCTTCTGCATGCGAACCGCCAATGCATCAGCCTGGCGCTCGCAGCCAGGAATCTTTTTTAATTGGCTCACAAATGAAGCCTTAATCCCTCCCAAACAACCGATTAGAAGAACATTCAATCAGACTTTATAACCTGGGTGCATTCGACTCAATTGGAACATGAGCTCTTGATACTTGGTCCGCTTCTCATCCTCCTTACGATTAATGTTGTTCTCAGCTGGGACCGAGAACTCAATTACACAAATGATCTTACTTTTATGATCCTGGAGTACTATATCAGGCTTATTGGTACTGATACGATGAGTGGTGGAAAAAGAGAAGTTCCAGTAGATCTTACACTGGTCATTTTCCACTACGGACTCCTGATCCCCTTGGGTATATGGCAAGATGGGTTCTTTATCTATACCATAATGGTGTCGAAGGTGATAATATAACACCTTAAGCGCAGCATTGTGTCTTTCAATATACCTGTAACACGCGTACTTCGGACACGCACTTAGAATGTGACTTAGAGTCTCCGCATATTGTTTACATGCACGACAGATGTCACTGTCGACAGGTATATGCATCACACGACTGCGGTACACCAAGGTATTAATCACACCTTCCTGACAAGCGAATAGAAATCCTTCAGTCTCCGATCTTAAACCAGCAGATTTAAGGAACGAAAATGTCAAACCAATCGACAATCCTACTTCATTTATGAGGTTGTAGAATTGTCCGTGAACAGATTTGCTCTTATGTTCCTGTAGTAGAAGCGCATGTTCTGCTTCCTTGACACGGCCCTTAAGCATCAATGGTGGTAACGATGCTAATCTATGTTGCACATTACTAGTATCAAATGGGAAACGAAGTTCATTCGCAGCTCTTTCTGCCGCATGGTATAAAAATACCCCACAATTCATAATTTCATGATGGTGAACAAATTGTAAAAGAGGATCTCGACTGTTCATAATTGAGCATGTAGCAGCCAAAACGATTCTACGATGAAGACACTCTAAGTTCAGTAGACCTCTCCCTCCCCGATCTCGCGGAAGGTAAATTCGAGGCACGGAAGACTTTGGATGATGACTTCGATGAATTGTCATCATCTTGCGAGTTTCTCTGTCTACCATCTTCAGCTCATTCACATTCCACTTAACTGCTCCAAAGGTATACTGCCGTGCTAAGGAAAAACTTACGTAAGTGCCATTTTTGACAAAATTGAGTTTTTGGTATCGATAAACGCAGGAAGAAAAATTGCATCTAACTGTGTTAATAGAATTTAAAAATGTTAATTAATGGCCAAGAAAAACAATAATTAAAAATCACGAAATGTGAGAAAATTGAAGAAATACTTGATAAAAACTTACACACAGTATTATGCGTGCTCGTAAAAACGTACGGGTCAGCGAGGTTGGCTATGCCAAAAGTGGGAAAACATCGCAAGTTAATTTGCAATGTCTCCCTTTTCTGAAAGGTAGTCGAGCACGACCCTTCCGTCAGAAATAAAAAAAACGCATCTCCATACTCAGACCGAGCTCGGACATACGTAAGTTCTTCCTTCTGAAACTTCGCCGAGGCACCACGCATCTCCATCTCCGGTTACATTTTAGACATTTTAGCACAGTGTGCATATGGAGATAT
The DNA here is from genome assembly GCA_037103525.1 of Ganaspis brasiliensis. Classification (NCBI taxonomy): domain Eukaryota; kingdom Metazoa; phylum Arthropoda; class Insecta; order Hymenoptera; family Figitidae; genus Ganaspis; species Ganaspis brasiliensis. The sequence goes on along the minus strand of JAZKLR010000511.1, from coordinate 317,115 downwards.
GTAAGTTTTTGTTTCTGATCAGCGGCCCGAGCTCGATGATGCGTTTGGTCGAGACATCGCATGTCACTTTCTGTAACTTTTTCTTTCTTATTTTTAAAAAGTGGACATCGCATGTTCAGTTTTGCATAGAGTTTGTTTAAATAATTAATTTTTTTTTGCAAAATTAGAAAGAGCATATACACTTTTCATTATGAAGTGAAGTTAAATTTTAACATTTTTAATTTTAAAACAGAGTTCTTGAAGCAAACGGTTTTTCTCAATTTTCTCAGTTTCTTATGAAATGGAGATACGTTAGTTCTTCCTTAGCACGGCAGTATAGAGAAGCAAAGGAATGGCTAATGTATTTGTGGCTTGTATCTTATTCTTCCCAGATAATTCGGAAGACCAAATTTTTCTGAGAAGACCACGATATTTTGTTTGGAGACGATCTTTAAGCTGACGCACATCTTGAGTCTCCGCTTGTGGAATTCCAAGATATGCGTATGTTTCTCCTTGTATTATTATTTTTTTTTTTGTTGTACAAAACAAGTTTAGGAGAGGAAAAAATGCCTTTACGCACTTGTTCGTGTTATTAATATTATATGTAATTATTACTTATTATTAAAGCTTATTAAACTATTACAATTAACGACCAATTAATCTTATAGCAGCATAAATAAACTAAAACAAAAACAAACAAAAAATAAATAAAACAAACAAAAACAAATAAATACACCAAACTAAAATAATTTTAATAACAAATAAGATAATAAAAATACATAGATATTCTCTCCATAATGTAGTACTAAAATAGATTAGTAGAAAATAGTAAAACAATAATTATAACAAATAAATAAACTAACAAATTAATTATAAAATAAAATATAAGTAAACAAATAAATAAATAATAAAATAAAAATAAAATAAATAGAAAGACGAAAGAAATTAAGACACGGTGATCCTGAAATAATTAAAATGGCTTTGACACACACCTCTTCCAAATCTTGAAAAAAACGTTTCTGTAGTATCTACTGAGTTGATTTCAACTAAAATTATAATCGCGTATTAGGCCGATTTTTTCAAAACTGTATTTTTTCTTTAATTAAAAAAAATGTGAAATTTTTTTGCGAAAAATAAAAACATTATTTCTTTTGTCGTTAAGTTTGCTCAAAATAGAATGTTAGCAAATTTAATCAGTTAGAAGTTTCCAATGGAATCTACTTTTTGCTTTAATTGATCAAAAAATGGTCATAAAAGCCGTTCCCGGTCAATTACCCGAATCCAATCTCCCGAATGGTGAATATCCCGAATGGCGAAATTCCCGAAAATCTAAAAACCCGAATGCGAATTTCCCGAATACTTTTTCCCGAATGACTATGTTCCCGAAAATAGGAATCTAATTTTTTATTAAAATATGTTTGCAAAATATAAGAAAATATAAGTGTTACATATAAAAGTTAGTAAAAGTTAGTATGGCTTTTTCAAAATCTGTTACAAATTTTTGGGGATGACAATTTTCTATGCGATAATGCTCTGCCATAGATTGAGTACTGCGGTATTTTGATGTGATTCCTTTGATGACAGTAGGGCGTAAACTAAAGGTAACGCATCTTGGTTCAATCGGACATCTTCGTCCGCATTAATAACATTTTGTTTGATTAATCCAAGAATCGTAAAAATTTGGATAAAAATATTCGGTGCGACTTTAAATGTACCATCCAAATACCAAATCGAACTTCTTGATAAAAGCTCTAAATTTCTTCTAGTGCTAAAGACCAGAATTCTTGATTCGTTGTTTTCATCAAATTCAAGCGAGTCGTAAATGAGGAATGTTTCACCAACCAATGTATTTTTATACCGTTCAGGAATATCGTGCAAGTCAGGTAATGATCTATTGCACGAGATTGGCACTCTCCTTTGCGAAGTCGAATACAATCCCAGTAAGCTTTACCTTTGACAACTCTTGAGCGTTGATATAAGTAACCATTATTTATTAATTTAGTTCCTAAACTTATTGGAGCTTCTTCCATATTTATGTATATACAAGGAATTTAAAATCGAAATAAACACAACGTCAAAATAAAAGGAATTTAAAATCAAAATAAACACAATGTCAAAGTATATTTGACAATTTTGATTGGTTTCTATGACAACGATAGTCATTTGTTGCTAGTCTCCTGAATTAATTAAATTAACAACAATATAATCACAATAATATAACCAACAATACATATCAACCTATTATATTCACAAACAGAGTTAAAAAGGGATGTATAATACGTTTCAGATTGTTGTTTAACTTTGTATTTTATCCATGTATTATTGAAGTCAGTATGAAGAGATTCTACTGATTGTTCAGAATAATATCCCATGCCTCGTTGTGTCTTAGTACAAAATTCCGCAGCGTGTTCGAAGAGAATGTGAGTTTTAGGAATTATTCTTAATTCGGCAGCTAACGTAAGTAAGAAGCACGAAAACTTTGTATATACTTTGAGCAGCTATTGCCAACAAAAGCTGGAGTTCCCCAATAAGTAGCTTGTCTTGATACCCCACAGGATTTGGCCCATTCAAAAGCATCGGTTTCAAACTCTTTCATCATTGAGTCAAATATTTTCACTGTTCCAAGTAGCAAGTGTAACTCGGGAGGAGGTATAATGTTAATGATTTTCGTACTTTCATTTAAAGTGTTTTGAACAACAGGATAATTGACACAATTTTTATAGTTCTTGGCAAACTTTTCAACAAAACAATTTTGTTTAAAATTTTCAAAATTTTGCGAGATATTTGCTATGGTACGATCACTACCTTTTTGTTCTAATTTATTTTTAGACGTCTCACAATACAAGCAAGGAAAGGTGCTTACACAACTCATTAATCCCGAAAGTATGTTTGCCAATTTTAAGTCGGTGGAAATAGTGAACTGAGTAAGTAAATTCTAATTCTATTGATTCCATAGCTTTTATGACCATTTTTTAATCAATTAAAGCAAAAAGTAGATTCCATTAGAAACTTCTAACTGATTAAATTTGCTAACATTCTATTTTGAGTAAACTTAACGACAAAGAAATAATGTTTTTATTTTTCGCAAAAAAATTTCACATTTTTTTTAATTAAAGAAAAAATACAGTTTTGAAAAAATCGGCCTAATACGCGATTATAATTTTAGTTGAAATCAACTCAGTAGATACTACAGAAACGTTTTTTTTACATATTATGTTAATGTATTTGTATTGAATTGTATTGTATTGAAGATGTATTAAATGCATATTAGGTTAAAAAAAATTTAAGCTGTATGCAATTTAGGTTAAATGGGATTTAGGATGAATGCATTTTAGGTTAAATCAAATTTAGGATGAATGCATTTTAATGTAAATGGCATTTGAACTGAATGCATTTTAAGGTAAATGGAATTTTAGTGAAATGTGATTTAGGTTAAATAGGATTTATACTGATTGCGTTTTAGGTTAAATGGATTTTAGGCTCAATGCATTTTAGGTTATATGAAAATTCGGTTAAATGGGATTTAGGCTGTATGCAATTTAGGTTATATGGGTTTTAGGCTAAATGCATTTTAGGTTAATTGGGTTTTAGGTTAAATGGGATTAAGGTTAAATGGGATTTAGGATGAATGCATTTTAGTTTAAATAGAATTTAGGTTGAATACATTTTAGGTTAAATGGGTTTTAGGTTAAATGGGATTAAGGTTAAATGGGATTTAGGATGAATGCATTTTAGGCTTAATAGAAATTAGGCTAAATGCATTTTAGGTTAATTGGGTTTTAGGTTAAATGGGATTAAGGTTAAATGGGTTTTAGGATGAATGCATTTTAGTTTAAATAGAATTTAGGTTGAATACATTTTAGCGGTCTTGATAACCCCTTTGGTTTAGGTTGGCCAAATCTTCGCGTTCGGCCGTAGTGCTCGGCTCCAGGGCAACTGGTAAGTCCCATTCATCGGGTGTCAGGATTTGACGCCCGAGAAATAGGTAGGCGGGGGGCATCCTAGTGGCGGCGTTCCTCCTTCTGCGCAGGGTGAAAAGTATGTCCGGGATGTGCTGATCCTAGGAAGTCTGATTGGACCCCGACAGCCGGAGTCGGAGGGCCTTTTTTATTTCCTGATTTTGTCGTTCCGTGGGGTTAGCTCGGGGATGATACTCAGGAGTGGTCCAAAGGGTGCATCCTCACTGCTTGGCAGCGTCTTTCCAAAAGTTGCTCCTGAATTGAGGACCGTTGTCACTCAAGAGACGTCGGGGGTAACCATAACGTGAAAGGATCTCTCTATGTAGCACGTCGATGATCGTTGTGGTCTCAGAGTTCCGGAGCGGAAAGCCTCTACCCACCTTGTGAAGAGGTCCGTGACCACTAAAACCGGTGCCTCCTTGTGGTAACGGGGTAGGGACCCATTAGGTCAAGAGCCAGAGTATTCCAAATAATGTGAGCCGAGCGGGGCCGTAAGCCTACGGAGTCCTTACTATTCACGGCCTTGGAGCAACGGCAGAGAGGGCACTGTGAGACATATCGTCGAATCTCCCGGACCATTCCAGGCCAGAAGAAATGCTGTTGGATACTAAACGTGGTCTCTTCGGTCCCAGGGTGTCCGGCTAGGGACACGTCATGGTATTCCCAAATCACACGTTGGCGGAGCGCGAGGGGAACTCTAAGGAGCCAATGGGTATTGGCCGGACTTCGCTTCCAAAATTCTCTTTCATCGAGCTTGCTTTCCTCCAAGAACTTCTGGTCTTTGGGGCTAGAGGGCTTTTCTCTTTGAAAGTTTAGGAAGTCTCTTATCTGTCGCCAGATTGTGGGGTCCTCCTGTTGAGCCTCCGTGATGTCGGAGATCAAGGTGGGGGCTACGATGGAACTGATGACAGGTGTCTCAGTCAGAGGTGACTGATTCGTCTGGTTTTGAGAGGGAAAAGCCATGCGCTCTAAGTCAGGCTCTCCAGGTGACTCCTCGTTGGGGTCCGGTGACCGGGAGAGAGCGTCGGGGAGTTCGTTTTCTTTGCCTGGGATGTGCTCGGTGTCTTGCTATCGGTTCGAAGTACAAAGGGTCGATCTTCTAAGTAGGGGCGGTATTTTTTTATCGCCCAAATGACTGCAAGGCACTCTTGCTCATTGCAGTGATAGCGGCTCTCGGTGGGGCTGAACTTAGCACTCCCGTAGGAGATGATGCGCCGTTTACCAGAGGGGTCTTCTTGGAAGAGCACGGCTCCCATATCGAGCGCGCTAGCGTCGGTTTGTAGGATAAAGGTGAGGTTTGGGTCGGGTCGACTCAGCATAGCTAGATTACGAAAAGCCTCCTTAACGGCGTTAAAGGCGGCGTTGTGCTCCGGTGTCCAACGGTAGGGACGTTTGGGAGATAAAAGATTGGTCAGGGGTGCAGAAACCTCCGAGTATTTAGGCACATACTCCATGAGCCAATGACAGGTCCCTATGAAGCATGCTAGTTCCTTCCTGTTTCATGGAGGGTCTGCATTTTGAATGGCGTCTACATGTCGCGGCTGTGCGTGGTTTCCATCTGCGGTTATCGTGTGTCCTAAGTAGGGCAGACTACTTTGGCCAAACGCGCATTTGGGGAGAGAACAGGTTAGGCCAAAGACCATGAGCCTTTCTAAAACGAGGGCCAAGTGTCGGAGGTGTGTCTCCCAGTCTGGAGAGTAGATGACGACGTCATCCAGATAGCAGATGCAAATTTTGCCCCAGTATGCGGCCAGTGAGGAACGCATGAGGTTCTGCAAGGTTCCCGGGGCGTTCTTTAGTCCGAAAGGCATTACTCGGAACTGGTATTGGCCTCCGTCGGGAGTGGAGAAAGCGGTGTACTTCCGGGCCCCAGGAGCTATGGGAATCTGCCAATATCCGCTGTATAGGTCTAGGGTCGTGAATACTTGGGCCGTTCCGAGGTCCTTCAAAATTTCATGGATCCGTGGAAGGCATTGGGGGACGTCCGTGGTTTGTTTGTTCAACCGGCGATAGTCAATACAGAACCGATAGTCGCCTCCTTGTTTATTTGCTACCACGATGGCAGAGCTCCAGGGGGACGTTGTGGGTTCGACTATGCCCTCGGCAAGCATTTCTCTCATCTGATCATCAATGAATTTCTTCTTGATATCGGAGAATCGGCGAGGAGCGTCCCGAAAGGGTCGAGGGTCTGCCAACTCGATATCATGGGTGATGGTGGGCGTCTGCCTGAGGGGCCCACCTTTGTGAAAAACGGATTCGTAGGTCCCAAGGACTTGACGCAGACGGTTGACATATTCCGGGGGAACTGTGGACGATAGTTCAAAATTAATGGGGATCGGTACGGAAATGTTGGAGACTGGCAAGGGGGTCAAGAAAATGCGTTGTCGCTCCTTGTTTCCAAGGTAGAGGCAATCGGTCCGGTGTTAGTGGTGGACATTGTGCTCCTTTAACCAAGCACGGCCCAAGATCAGGTCGGCCCGTAGCTCGTTGCAGGCTTGGAAGAAACTTGGGTATTCCTGGTTCCCAATAATGGGTGCGAGGGGCACTGTCCCATGCAGGCGAATGGTGACTCCGGTTGCAGCAAGGGCAGCTTGGGATGGTCCAGGTTGGAGGGAACTGCGCTCGGCTTCAGTGAGGATGGAGAGTTTGACGAAGTTGTGGGAGGCACAGGAGTCAATCTCGGCCACTACTTCTTGGACTCTTCAAGTCTTGGGTTGAGGAATAAATGGAATTTAGGGTTGGCTGGATGAGGGGCCGGCGGTGTCCCCTGTCGGTTTGGCCGCCGGAGCTCGCCAGTTGCCCTGGATCTGGGCCTTGAATACTGCGCAGTCTTTGTGGTAGTGAAACTCTGGACAGTAATGGCAGGGGGGTAGTCGATTTGGCCTAAAGGCAGGAGGGTCTGGCGAGACCTTCCTTGGGGTTTCCTCTTTTGGAGGGTTAGGGCTCTATTTTGGCGTGCAGTCCGCTTCATCCTGCTCGGCTTGGACGGCTGCTTCGAAGAACTCAGCGAAAGTAGTTGGGGCTGTAGGTCGGACTAGCCGACGAATCGTGGGTTTTAATGATTCCAAGAGGAGCGTGGTTAGATTTGCGGGTTCCAGATTTAATTGAAGCCTTTTGGCTAAGAGGGACTTCTGTTGCAGAAAAACTGCGGTGGGATCCTTGTCTCCTTGCTTGTGTGAATACATGGAGGCCTGAAGTCTCATGAGGACAGTTGGTCCGGCATACTTATTCAGAAATAGGTCCTTGAATTCTTCCCAGGAATAGGCTACGTCCTTGTAGAGTGACCATCATTTTTGTGCCTCCCCCTTTAGACCTTTGCCCACTATTTGGGTCGGTTGGTCCTCCGGAGTTAGCGCTTGTGTGAAATAGCGTTCGCTATTGGTAAGGAACCGTTGTGGATCCTCGTAATCCAGACCCGAGAATTCTGGAAAGGGTGGAGGGGAGGACTGGGAAGCACTAAGTACTGCCACCCAGTCGGTGAAACTTAAATTGTTTGGCATCGCCAGTGCTGGGCCATTGCTGGAGATTTCGGAAACCGTTGAGGGGCGTACGAGGGGTACCACGGGGTTCCGGGTGAGACCTGAGGTTCCCGGGACCTGGGTTTGATTGTCCGACTGGCCGTCCATGTTTTTTGAGTTTTTGGAGTTGGGCGCCACCGGGTTTTGTAGTCCACTCCCGGAAGTGGTGGGGGAAGCCGTGGGTCTACGTTCCAGCCCTTCTGGGGCGAGAATTGGGACAGTAAGCTCTGGTTGAGTTGTGCTATCTCCCTCGGAATAGGTAGATGGTGATGGGTGCCTTTCTTCGATAGGGCTTCTTTGCTCTTCTTCGTCAAGGTCCGGGGTCTGGTCACGAAAAAACCCCGGAGAAAAACGGCGAGTTGCACGGCGGATCGGTAGATCTCGTAGTACTCGTTTTTCTGAACCTGCGTTTAAAGGTGTGTGCGTGCTAGCTCGTTTTCGGTGGGGTGCCATGTACTTACAGGTTCGCTCCGATGTCCATCGGAGATTCTTGCCCCACGCTTTGGGCGCCAATTGTTACGATCTATTTATGGTTGATACCGTAAACTAGGTGTGTTGAGGCGAGGGGAGTAAGAGCGAAAGTGAAAGCGAAAGTGAAAGCGAAAGTGGAAAACGAAATCTGGATAAAAACGAGAGGACCACTTGGTTGACCATCGATGTTCTCAGGAGGAAGGCTGAAAGAATTTTCTAATTTCAAAAGAATGTTACGGTTCAATTTAAGAGACGAAGAAAAATCAAGAAAAAGCTTCTAGTTCATTACGTTACGTTTCTAAATTTAAGACGGATACGAACTTAAGATTACAAGCTAAGAGGGAAGGAGAGTGAAAAGCGGGATTTACACAATAAATAAAATTTATTCATCCAACCCCCAACCCCTTTGTACAAATATGGCTACAAGTCGAGTTTATCGTCGAGAACGGATGCGCTGTACCACCCTTTGAAACTTTACCTCGTTAGGGTCTCACCTGGGCTTCGGAAGTAGAGGGCGAGGGGGGCCGTTGAGGATGATGGTTCCTTGGCCTCGGGGCCGGCTAAACGGTCGAGAAGGTAGAGTCCTCCGGCGCCCGTAGTCTTCTAACTAAGGGCCCGCCCGTCCTTGGAGCGGAAGACCAAGCGGATGCTCCTGCGAGAATCTCTTTCGAAATTCGGTCCGAGGGGCTGGTATTCCCTCGAGAGGCCGATCTAGTCCGGGCTCGTCCAGGGATGAGTCAGGGTGTAAAAAGATGGCGTCGTCCGATAGGTTGAGGTCCTCCCGGAGCAAAATGTCCTCCGATCCTCGTGGTAGAGGAGGAAGTGGCGGCTGCGAGGACACTGTCGGTCATTTGCCCACCTCAAATACTAGAGGGCCAGATCAGTATTACTCACCCCGGTGGAATCGGGGCTACGTGTCGGCGAGGGCCGCCCTGAGGAAGCTATGAGCTCAGGAGGCGAGGGGTCCTTAGGTGGCCGAGTGAAATATTCCACTTCGGGAGTCTGGGAGGACGCCCCACGGCTGAAGAAACTGACTGGAACCGGTGAGGAGGCGGCCAGAGGCGCTGGAAGGCCACCACAGATTGTGATCGTAGAAACAGACTCCGAATGGTGAAGATTCGGTACGGACAGCGTTACTGGTCTAGAAGAATAGGCAGCCTCGGCGGCGGCTTAGTATAGTGATCGGATGAGTTGCTTCTTCTGGGACGATTTTTGCCGAGCTCGCTCTCGGTCACGTTGACGCTTCTTCAAAGTCTTATGTCGCTTCGGTTGAGAAGGTTCCATCTGTGGAAAAAGGAAGAACTGAGTAAAGGGTCAGTAGGGTGGTCCCGACGGGGAAGGTCGAAGCAGGCCATGGTTAGCAAGCGGGGTCGTGATTAAATCGCGGTGGGATCCATGGGATGAGTGATTCGCGACCTATTCCGCGGTTTGGTTCGCGGACCGGTCCGAGTCGAGTCGCGGCGTGGCGTTCGTGGTACTCACGGAGTCTTCGAGTCCGTCCTCACACGCTCAGTTACGTAGAAGTTCATAACACGAGGAAACGCGACCTAATTCGCGGTTTTAATTCGCGGTTTAATTCGCGGATTGATTCGCGGATTCGTTGGAGTTAAATTCGCATGCCAGGAAGCGGTGCATTCTCGCAGCGCCCTCGTATCTGTTCCTCACACGCACAGTGGCGCGGCAGCTCACGACACTGTGGAACGCGTCCTAATTTGCGGTTTGACTCGCGGATTGATTCGCGGGTTAATACGAGTTAAACTCACACGCTTGGAAGCGCGGCGTCCATGACACTCGCAGCGCCCTCGTGTCTGTTCTTCACACGCACAGTGGCGCGGCAGCTCACGACACTGAGGAACGCGACCTAATTCGCGGTTTGACTCGAGAATTGATTCGCGGGTTAATACGAATTAAACTCACACGCTTGGAAGCGCGGCGTCCATGACTCTCGCAGCGCCCTCGTGTCTGTTCTTCACACGCACCGTGGCGCGGCAGCTCACAACACTCAGGAACGCGTCCTAATTCGCGGTTTGATTCGCGGATTGATTCGCGGACTAATTCGAATTAAACTCACACGCTTAGAAGCGCGGCGTTCATAACACTCGCAGCGCCCCCGTGTCTGTCCTTCACACGCACAGTGGCGCGGCAGCTCACAACACTGAGGAACGCGCCCTAATTCGCTGTTTGATTCGCGGACTAATTCGAGTTAAACTCACACGCTTAGAAGCGCGGCGTTCATAACACTCGCAGCGCCCCCGTGTCTGTCCTTCACACGCACAGTGGCGCGGTAGCTCACGACACTGAGGAACGCGACCTAATTGGCGGTTTGACTCGCGGATTGATTCGCGGGTTAATACGAGTTAAACTCACACGCTAGGAATCGCGGCGTTTGTATTGCTCATAGCGTTCGCGTGTCTGTATAACTCACGCTCGGCGGCGCGGAACTCATGACACTGGGGAACGCGTGGAGGCCACGTGGCTTCTATATACGGATTTGAGTCAGTCTTTACTTACATTGAAATCAAGGTAGAAGTTGGTATAAGAAAAACACTTTATTAAAATCTCGAGCTGAGATGCTTCCGGGTTGACGGTCCGGAGACGACTGATTGACATCTCTGAAGGGCTGGTTTATATAGGGAAAAGGTCTATGCAAAAAAAATGTGCACAGAAAATTTCCCTTTCCCGACCCCCAAGCGTCTGGAAGCTTCGAGAAACTTCCAGCTTCTTTCTAGAGAGTTAGTCAGAATACAGGAATTAAAAATACATAGTTATTAATAACGCTAATAATAATAAGATAATAATAACAATAAAATAAGAATAATTAGGTAACTTAATTGTAGAAAACAAACGTAATAATTAGTTCTTAACACAATACATATTGAAGTACATTTAAATCCTAAAAGAAACATTAATTCGAAGTACATAATTTCCCTGAAAAATAATGTGAAAACAAAAAGGAATTGTGGACGAGGAAAAGGATATTCAAATATTGTGAATACTTGTCACAACAGGCCTGTTCAGGCAGATCACGACACCGGCGAACAAAAGGTGACGTCGTCACCTCAAGCGGAGGATCCGCGCAGGGGTTCTCGTTTCAACCTCCGCGTATGTTATAATGTATTTGGCATATATCACCATGAAACGACTATGAAGATTAAATTCCACTAAATGAATGTTCAATTGAAATGACTCCTTTAAGGCAATATTAATTTGTCTTTAACATATTAGGTTATGCTAAATTAAAGGCTAAAAGAGCAAATTAATTGAACACATCAAGTATTCCAAAAATTTCACAAATAGCATTAGGGATCATTCACATATCACGTGATACAAATTTTAGCTAATTTGAACCCCCTCCCCCCTTCTAGTGATACTTTTTCAATTGCTAAAAAATTTAATTTCCATGGACCGTAATATTTTGCCTACCCCCTTCCCACCCCTAAAGATATCACGTGATATGTGGATGACCCCTTATATACCTTATTAATAAAATATTGACATCAATTAATAACCTATAACTTAATAAAATATATTGTCTTGAAGAGATGTTTCATCAATAAAGAATTGAAATGTACCAAAAAGATTACAAATTAAAAAGTCCATAAGGAAAGAAAACACTCCAAATGAAATATATTAAATCTTGCAGTACAGATGATAATAAGAAAGTTTGTATAATCCATGCTTTTTAAATCTGGAGTTGTACACAACATAATTATGCATAAATGTTATGTCCTTTTGCATTAAAGTTTAAACATGTGTCGCCAAACAACAAGAATTTATAATCAATATTGATGAAAAGTATTGGAAATCTAGCTAAATTATTTTGCTTCATTAATAATACAAGATTATGAGTGTAACAAGTTAATACCACAGAACAAAAATTTAGGCAATCATTAATACAATAACGTGTAAAGTATAAAAAAAAACTTTTTTTCTCAGCTGTAAAAGCTCTTATTATCATTTATTATTAAGAACTTTTGAAAATGACCTTAAACAGTAGTTTATTTAAAAAAATTATCAATTGTAACTTTAGAATAGTATACTTAGGTAATATGACATTTACATGGGAAAATAATAATAAATAGTCGACAAAGTATAATATTAAAAGTATCTAATAATAGCATCACTCGATAATAGTAATAATAGTAGTAAAATATGTGTATTGTTGGAAAAATTATAAAGATACGACATTTGTATGGTAACATGACTATAGTGTATAAGTAGAACTATATTGAACGATTAAAAAAGTCTGTTAAAGCTAATCATAATGATTCAAATTATAAAACAAAAATCGATGTATCAGTATTCTAACCACACCAGAAGAATAAAATGACTAATCCTCGATCCAGATCACTTTGGGATCCGAAGAAGACGAAAGTTCCAACATCTCAAAATCCCCAGCAGAAGGATTTGGAGCCTCTGCCACCATCGACTGCTCCATATCTCCATTTTGCATTATGTAAAAGAAAGAAAATCATAAATAATGAGGAATTTAACACTAAGTAAACAAGCCACAAATTAATATTAAAAGCTTTACAAAAGAAGAAAAGCTCATGTGGCTGGAAGAAAATTACTCAATATGAAAATAAAACTGAAATTATGGTAAGAAATTAAAATTACACTTACTCTGCCAAAGGCTCAGAAGAAAAAAGCGGTTCTTGACTTTCATTGAAAGGCACAGCCACGAGACTATTGATGAAGATAATAAGTTCCTCTCTGCACTCTGCAACTCTCCCCCGAAAATGGGCTAAATCTCTTCTAAGATGAGATTCATCTTAGGACACCTGAGACCTTTCATTCACTACATTAAGTTGAGAACGTTTCGGAGGTCGGCATCTTCCTCTTCTTGGAGCATAGGATGCTATAGGCGCATCTAAATAGCGTTGCAAGCCTTCGGCCACTCGTGAGTAATAGCACCATTGGTGAATCAATAGCGCGATCCTTGCCATAATGAAAGGGTGCGAACATCCAAATTGAATAGTGAAGTTTTCTGAAAGAAAAAAAAAGAATGTTTAATTTGTCAATCTATGCACACGATCAAAAACAAGAGAAAAGAGAAAAATTTTTTTAATAAAAACACATTTTAACACCTAAAAACATTTTAACAAAAATCCACCTGGTAACCTCGAGCCCGAAAAAATTCTGAATTACTCAAAATTAAGATTTTCAACTCTAACTTTAACTCTCTGTGCCTGGTGCAAGTAAGAATTGGTCATTTAATATCGCGTTATCCTGCACTTCATCCCCGGTACCGGCATTGGGACTCTCAAGAAAGGATAAATCGAAGTTCAAAATACTATCTCGATTGTCATCATTATTGTTTCCGGACATCATCTAATAAAAAGGCACAATCAGATACAAGAGCTCACGGATGACTAACACGGAGTAAAGTAAAAGCCGCACAACAAATTTTACAATTCAGCACCTACCTTCAATTCCAGCCATCACAAAGGGTTGTCTGTAATCCGTGGTAGCAAACACTAGTCACTCTGCGATTTCGTTTTAAGCACTGACAAAATGATCTCAGTCAATGAGATCATAGATTTCTGACATGGTCCCTTTTATGCCCGAGAAGATAACAGCTGCACATCCTGCCCACCTGAGAATTCGCAACCTCAGCAAAAGCAAGACCTTACTACTAGACACTCATATAGTAACATTATCTACACTGATGACTTTAAAATTATGGTGTCATTTAAGAAAATATGGATCCATCGATAATTCAAAAGTTTCGACAAATAAAATTAAATTCGAATTATAGTTCTGTTTTCTATAGTCAAAAATGTTATAATATTTATCGAGGACGACAAATTAACATAAGGGGGGAGGACTGTCATATCCCAAAACTTTAAATAAATTTTCGAATCAATGACGATTTGATAAATTCAATTAAAAGATCAATAAGCGAGTCATTAACACCTTTAATTATGCTCAATAATGGAATAATAACACTAAGAGTAGATTAGCAGATTTAGAAGAAACGTAGGATTAATAAAAATAGTATGAATAACTTAATAGAAAATATGTAACGTTGTATCTTGATTGCTATAATTTAAAAGGATGGTTGTTAAAAATAACCAATAATTGATTTTATCTATTAGCGGATTTCCACTACTTTATTTAAGTAAAGAATGATTGAACTTCGGTAATAATAAAAATGGTTAATATAAAAGAAAGACAATTCAAATAGCATAAATTCCAACACTAATTATTAGTAACAAAGTACTCTTGTAAAGTTGATCTAGAATCAACTTAAAATCAATGATGAAACTCCGACTATAGGTACTTGTACTGTAGATAACTAACAATTGTCGCGCGATAATAATGAAGATGCATGCAAACTACGATAAGGAAGAGCGTCCTCGGTAATTTATCACAGTCTGACATAAAAGTAGTTACCATGAATGCTTCACTGATAATTAAACTAAAATCCAATGATAAATCATAAGTGACTATTTCAGTGATGAGGGTCAACGAGAACGTCAGTCACAATTCTTGTTTCTTTTCCAATACTAGCCTTGTACTAAATATAATTTTTATTAGTGATTTACTGTAATACGTTTCCGAACTTTACTCAGGTATTAGCTGTATGAATAATGAGTAGGGCTAAACATTGTAATCGATTCTCCAATATATCCATAACAAACGAATCTATATTATAAGTATTGAAATTCGATATTAAAATAATCCACGTGCACACGAATTTTAAAGGATTGTATGAACACGTATTAAAAGATTGATTATCAGAAATCTATCGATGAACACTTTGTCAAAGATGTACGTCCCTTAAGACGTTTTGTCATGACCTTACCCCCATGCAGTACCGATCTGGCCACTTCCAACGACAAGATTTTCCTTAAATATCAGCGACGAGCAAATTCTGTTTGTCAATCGTCTTGTGAGCTGTCTATAGTGCACGTTGTGAGTTAGACCCGTCGTTCGTCGTGTTCTTTAGCTGCGGTATTGCCAGTACTGGCTAAAGTTCTTAGCGCGTCTGTAGATACTTAGGCCTATTGGTAAATCGGTTTCTACGCAAGTTTGGTAGTCTAAAAAACGCAATTTTGAGGCAAAGTTCATAAAGGGCAGGCAAATACCATAGTTCTAAACAGCGCGACAGTGACGTTAATTATCGAGTCGTAAAGTGTCCCAAGTTAATAACAAGTCAGTTTCTGCGCTAGTTTGGCAGTTTAAAATAAAAAGAGAGTCATAATAATAAGCTAGAAGTTTTGAACATCCAAGCACCATAAACTCCAAAAAATCGTCAGTGACGTTAATTTTCGTGTCGTAAAGTGCAGTTGATTGTTAAAAACGAACTCAAAAACCATAATCTTCCTGTACCAGCGTTGGGCCAAATTTCAAGCGTCGGCACGCCTGTATCACTTACGCTTAGCGTGTCTCAAACAGAATCATCTCTAATACTGATTTATAAGTAAGTTTCTTATTGTAATCGTTTGTAATTATTATACACTATTTGTAGATTGTTATAAATTCTTTTATTCAAACGGATTGTTCTATAGAATCTAACAAATTCTATCCTATAATTGACATGGCTTGTACTCGAATAATGAATATGTATACTCTCATATAACTTTACAATTGTTATTAATAAACTCTTATATTCACTAAAGGAAACATTTTATTGTTTATTTAACACGGGCCCCATAGACCTGATATCATATATGATCCCCATTAATAAAAAATATAAAGATTAGATGTTAGGACTAGTTGTTCAGTTGTTATTTTCTTGATTTTGTTAAGTTCATACTTAAAATTTTTTACTAAAGTTGCCTCGCTCTGCTCGGACATAACAGTGGATTCTATACTAAATCTCCGAAAACGATTTTTTTCGCATGCAAAATACATGGTAAACTTTACCGGCTTTGAGCTACCTCCAAATACTTTTGGACCACCCTAATGTACATACAAACTTCGGTGCACTCTAGTGGCGAAACAAAGCAAAATTTTATTAAATTAAAGAACATTTTTTGCAATGAAATTTCTTGCTCTACAAATCTGAATTAATCTTTTTTCTCCTAAAACTAATAGTCTTGCCGTAAAAATTAAAAAAAAACGTCTAAAACGCGAAATTTGATACACATATAGGATGTTCTTTGTTAAACGGAACAAAGCTCCGCCCAAAATCCATATTGACTTATTTTAATGACTCGAAACTTAAAATTTTCGTCATCAATCACTCTCTGAAGGCACGTGTGGCGTTTTTAAAATTTTTAAAATGTCGACTTAATATAGCGTCTGGAAAACGAAAAAATGAATAGATCGAATTAAAAAACTTGTTAAAAAAAACTTGACGTTCGAAACAATCGTTTATGGCTTAAATTGTAAGTAACTGATGTCCTTAAAAAGTAATGTTTGGTTTGCGAAATCCAAAATAGCGGATCCAAATGACAGACGAATTACTAAAAAATCATCGAATTTGCTTAAACGCCTCAACGTATCGTTACAAAATAAAAAACGCCAACGTTTCGCTATAGAGTAGGGTGGGGAAATATATACACTTCTTTACATTTCAAGATATACAATCGGTATTTTAACATTTTTTTCTGATTTTCAACTGTTTCTGAAAGTTTAGTTCTTCAGAATCAAAATCCTTCCTGGACAATCTTCGTATTGCCTGAAAGGACAAAGTTATTTGAGTTTTACGAGAGCATTACAAGTGGCTTTTTTGCACCACCTGGTGGGGTAAAAAAGCCACTTTGCTATTTGGGCAGAATATGTTATTAATTTTTGTTTTTTAATGTTTTTTCTTCATTTATATTTTAAATAATGTTATTTTAGGGCTATTCTATTTCAAACCGTTCCACTAGCAAAAGACTATCGCGTGAAAAGGTTTTTTTATATCGGTTTAATTTGATTAAAAGTAAATTAAAAATAAAATGTAATAGGCGAATTTGAAAGAGAATTTCTCAAGTTTTAAAATGCTACTAAACTTTTTTTAAAAAAATTTCAATTTCATATAAAATTTTAGGTTTAAAAATTTCAAACATTAATATCTCAAAACACCCTCTCTTGGAATTCGATGTAACTTATACTAAAATAATGTTTAAAATTTCTATTTTTTACTATGTAAAGACTATAATGGACTTTTCATGGAGTTTGTAGAAATAAATTTTAATAAAAAATCATTTTATTTCATTTGACATATCAATATTAATAGAAAAAGAAAAACAAACGAATTCTACCATGAGAATTGTTATACTACGCGACTTCAAATTAATGTCAGATAAATAAATTGGTTTCTTAATGATTTTTTTTTCTAAATCCCGTGAAACGTCCATTATGGTCTTTGCATAGTAAAAAATAGAAATTTTAAACATTATTTTCGTGTAAGTTACATCGAATTCCAAGAGGGGGTGTTTTGAGATATTAATGTTTAAAATTTTTAAACCTAAAATTTTATATGAAATTGAAATTGAAATTTTTTTAAAAAAAAGTTTAGTAGCATTTTAAAGCTTGAGAAATTCTCTTTCAAATTCGCCTATTACATTTTATTTTTAATTTAGTTTTAATCAAATTAAACAGATTTAAAAATTCCTTTTCACGCGATAGTCTTTTGCTAGTGGAACGGTTTGAAATAGAATAGCCCTTTAATAAATTTTGAAGGTTATTATTTTTTAATATATTTTAAAAGCAATAATAATAAAAAGTGTAGGTACGATAAATTTGACGGTTAAGTGTATTATAAAATGTTACGAATAGTAGAAAACAAATAAACATCACATAATTTTGAATAGCTTTTAGCCTTGGTTTTTATACCCTCAGGAACCTTTTTACAAAAAGCTATAATAAATCTCAAAATTAAGTCAATTGCAAAAAAAACTGATTACCATACGTGTTAAGAATAGTTTTCTCTTTACGTACAAACGTTTACTCTTATTTTCCGTCCACTTAAACTAGTTCTAATATGTTCGAAAAATTAACCAAAATTTTGTTTTCAAAACATCTTAAAATGGAATTTTACAATAAAAACTACAATACTATAGATGCAACTGTCAAATTAGAGTCAAAAGTTAGGTATTACCTTATAGAACTTATACTCTAAATGTCTGATAAAACAATTCAATAATTTTAATTTAAAACCCAAACAGCTTTTTTCCTCACAGCTTTTTCATCCCACTCTACATATATGTAGGCCTCTTCAGGACAATAAAAGCTCAAATTACATAAACAATATTTTTAATATATAAAAAAATATAGGGTAATGTCACTATGAGTGGAACGTTTAAGCTTTTTTTTTAATAAACTCTTTATGAAAGTAAATTAATTGTACTTCTGTATTCCGAGCTTTAGTTTAGATCCCTAGGTAAGAGTTTATGTCATGAGAGCTTTGATTTTGTTGTTTCGAAAAAATATAATTGGCGTAAAAAATATACGTTTCTTTGAGGAATGAAAAAAATGTAACCTTGAGTGAACCACTCTTGAAAAATTGCAAGAAAAGGTCAATCAATAGAAACTCAAGAAATTGCAAAAGTTTTTTAAGATTCTTAATTTCTTGCAGTAAATTATCTAGTTTTGACACCCTGTTATTCTTTACTGTTTTCGACAATACTTATTTAGAAATCACAAAAAACATTAATAAAGAATATAAAATATAGTTAAAAACAAGTTTATTTTCAATTTATTTTCATAAACATGGTAAATTGAAATTGAAAATGAAAAAAAATGGACGATTCACTCAAGATTATAAACAAAGATCCACTCAAGCACGGTGGGTCTGAATGAACTTTAACCCACACAAGCTTGCATATTCCGGTTCTCTTCTGATTTCACTTCTAGGATGTCTCTCTATAATTTTGAGCTAAAAAAGAACAAAATCGCTTGGGCCCTTTTTGAAAAAATCCATTTTTTCGATTTTTTAAAAGTATTAATAAACATATTTTTGAGAAAATAGTAAGAAGTAAAGTTGTTATTGACTTCAATTATTTAAAATAACATAAGAAAAAAGTCCCTACCTTCCCAGTTTCTTGGGATAACAAATTCCCATAAATAATCCTGATAAACTGTGAAAATCTGCAAAACTGCTGGTTTTTTTAAAACTACTCCTTTCCAGTGCATTTCAGGTCATTGAATATCCATATAAATATGAAAGCTAATAAAATTTGTCGTCGTTTAAAAACAAATCTATCGATTTATCTCTAAAATTGATAAAGTTATGACTTTTTGAAAAAATATAATTTCCTCTAAAAATATAAAAAATTAGATTTTTGTAAAGTAACTAGTTTTTATAAATGTATAGTAGCGACTAATACAAAACAAATTAAAGTAGATATAATTTCGAGTAAATCTAAAAAAAATAGAGCTTTCTATCTTAATTTGAGCCAAGATTATTACCTTTTGAACATGACATTTCATTTTTTTAACATCAGTGTTTTTAAATTTGTTTCTCCCCGAGCAAACTTAGTTGAAAACAATGTTTGTTAAATGAAAGAAAATAAAGAAAAACAACAATCTTTTGGTTGGAACAAAACACATTTAATTATCTTTTTCAACAACGCTTGATATTTTTAAAACGAATAAAGGCTATTGTATTCACATAAAGATCCTTGAAGTCTATCTGGATATTCAGAATGATTTTTACAGACTTTGTATTTTGCCCACGCCGTTTTAAAATCGGAGTGAACAGACAACATTGCCAGTTCACTAAGGAATCCAAGACCAGTTTTTATTTCATTACAAAAGTCTGGAACGTTGAAAAATATGGCGTGTACTTTTGGTGTTACCCAACAGCCCAAATCTAAGTAGCTTTGTTTGAATTTTTCTATTTTTTCTTCAAAGCAAGGATCTAATTGATTACTGAAACATGCTTTTAATGGATCTCTGAAATCGGCAAAGGTTTTGACATATTTCAGATATCAGTACGTGAGATGAATCAAATAGAAAGCTTGAAATATGTAAAAACCTTTGCCAATTTCAGAGATGTATTAAAAACATGTTTCAGTAATCAAATAGATATTTGCTTTAGAGAAAAAATAGAAAAATTCAAACAAAGCTACTTAGATTTGGGCATTTCGGTAACTTTAAAAGCCCACTCCATATGTTTAAAAAACTGAAAGGTCATGTTCAAAAGGTCACAATCTTGGCTCAAATTAAGATAGAAAGCTCTATTTTTTTTAGATTTCCTCGAAATTATATCTACTTTAATTTGTTTTGTATTAGTGGCTACTATATGTTTATAAAAACTAGTTACTTTACAAAAATCTAATTTTTTATATTTTTAGAGGAAATTATATTTTTTTAAAAAGTCATAACTTTATCAATATTAGAGATAAATCGATAGATTTTTTTTAACTGATGACAAATTTTATTAGCTTTCATTTTTATATGGATATTTAATGACCTGAAATGCACTGGAAAGGAGTAGTTTTAAAAAAACCAGCAGTTTTGCAGATTTTCACAGTTTATCAGGATTATTTATGAGAATTTCTTATCCCAAAAAAATGGGAGGGTAGGGACTTTTTACTTATGTTATTTTAAATAATTGAAGTCAATAACAACATTAGTTCTTACTATTTTCTCAAAAATATGTTAATTAATACTTTCAAAAAATCGAAAAAATGGATTCATTCAAAAAGGGCCCAAGCGATTTTGTTCTTTTATAGCTCAAAATCATAGAGAGACATCCTAGAAGTGAAATCAGAAGAGAACCGGAATATGCAAGCTTGTTTGGGTTAAAGTTCATTCAGACCCACCGTGCAAGGTGACATGTGACTTTTTAAGGGAGCCACAGACATTTTTCTTTCTAGGCCAAATGATTACTTAATTAAACTTAGACAATCAATTTCAATGTCAAAACTAACAGCAAAAAAATAAATTACACTTTACAACTCGAGTTCAACACTATTTTTACACTTCAGAATCACTTCGTAAATTGTAACTACGACTTTTTTGACAGTTTGTTTTTTAAAATTGGTTTTGTCAGTAACGTATTTGTTCACCAGAAAACATAATTTCTTTTGGTTTCCGGGTGCGACGCTGCTGTTCGACAGTCGAGTTCCAATGATATGTACATGTCAGTTACCGACAGTACACTTCATTATACCTCGACATCAAATCTTCCACCTTAACCAACTGAACTAACTCCGTGGTTAAAAAAAATATTAAAAACATAATATACAATTTTTGAGGTTATATACAAAGACATAAAAGATTAATTATCAATTTGCAATAAAATATAAAACTTACCCTGTCGATAGAAAATATCTCGAAAATATCTAAAAAATAACTGATTTTGTATTTTTCAGTCATTTTTACTCTTACAATACCAGATACCATTTTTTGCTTTGCATAGGTAGCCCAGGCGCGAGAAACCAATGCTGACGCTGGGTGGAGGCTTGATTCTAGCTTTGACACCCAGAGTGGGTAACCGAGACTGGGAACAGTCTTTAAATCACTGTCGTTCAATATTGGTTGAAGATTGGACACCAATGCTCGTTCCATGCTTGATTCAAGACTGCTTGAGTCCTCATGCGCGAAGCTTGAACATCCAATCTAGATTCAAGCTTGAATCAACTGTGACACAATTGCTCAACTTATCATATTACATATTTTTTATATATTAAAGTATATACATATAAAAAGTATTATTAATTAAATAATAAATATTACAACTGCTGCAGATTTAGTAATTTTATGAATATTTACTATTAATTTTGTATAAAATAAACTATAAATAAACAAACAAAAATTATGTAATTTTACTTAATTGTAAGATATATTAGAAGTAAATTAAATTTGTAAACAATTATTTTCTTATTTTAAAAAAATAAATTTCAAAGAATCATAACCAAACGAAATAATTTAAAGACAATTTTCAAATTTGAAAAATATTGAAGATATGATTACGTGCTCGATAGCGTAATTTTGTAAAATGATTCATTTCAAAAAAACTTTAATTATACAAATTGAATAAATTTCTTTATTTAAATAAAAGTGCCCTTCAATACATTATATATAAACAATTTTTATAATTTACTTTTGTATTATATATTATTGAAATTAATTATTTAAATAATATTATTAAATTAAAGTTATAAATAAAAATGATAAATTATTAGTTAATTTTGTTTACATATTTTGCAAATATTGTATAAGACTATTTATTTATAAAATATTAACAAGTCAGGAGATTGGATTGTATAAACTGTATATAAACGAAGGATAAATAAATTCTATTCATTTATTTTAGGTAATGAATATGTTCCAGAACTATTAAAATGTAAATAGCACATAATCCAGGTCTGAACCTCACAAAGTTATTTCTGTTGACTCTCAACTACCCGTCGTAGCCGAGTGGTACTAATAGCGTGCGTTCACCGCGAGCGAATTCGTCTATAGGGCCGTGGGTTCGAACCCCCCCTTGAGCGTGCGAAATTTTATTTCATAGGTTAAGTGTTTATATGTATTAAAATTGTTAATTAATCTTAAGTCGATAATAATTAAGTGTGTAAATGTGCACTTAATCTTAAATTATAAAAAAAAAACAATCTGAAGAATATCAATTTAAATAATTATAGATGAACATTAAAAAATTTTTTTATTTTATTAATTTTATGATAATCTGCAGCAGTACAGTAATTAAGAAAAAATGATAATAATAATATTATTATTGTATTTATAATTATAAATAATATAATAATATAATTCATAATAATAATATAATATTATTATTATTATAATTATAAGAATTATCATTATTAACAACATAATACAACAAGAATATTATTATATTAATAATTATTTAACGTTCTGTCTTCTGTAAGCGACAGTGGAATCAGGCTTGATGAAGCTATAATCGGACTTCCGAACATTGATTGAGTCTTGGACTCCAATCCTCAACCAAGCTTGGAGCGTCAGGCTTGAATCGCTGTTACATTCTAGCTTGGACGAGTCTTGCTTCCTCCGACTCACCAATCCTCAATCAATATTGACCAGTCCTCAGTCAAGCTTTATAAAGCCTCAAATCATTGTCCCTGCGCGCCTGGGTAGTCCTTTTAAATGTCGCGATTACTTATTTAAGTTTCAATCGGATCATAATTCTACGTTGAACTAAAATATCGATGCCTACCGGTATTTTTGTTCTTTTATTGTTTATGTAAACCAAAATTTTTATGACTCAAACATTTTGCAATTTGCAAATTTTAAATGTGAAACATAAAAATTATAATTCTTTTGTTTTTGACGATTATAAGTTGTTTAAAATTTTTCTTAAAATCAATCAATTAAATGACTGTAAATGATTATAAATATTGTTATTTTTCATTAGAAACAAATTTTTTGGGGAAAAAATTTGATACATAGAATCTTTAAAACACGTAGGATGCAAATTCTCAATTTATAAATTTCTTATTATAACATTAGGGAAATTTTTATTTTTGATTTTTAATCCTTCTTAGATGTTTCAAAGCTTTATGACCTCTTTCGTCCCTGTTTCAACATTTGAAACTTAACAAAAATGTACTGGTAAAAGAATTTATTTCTTAATAAATAAAATTGCTAAAATATTTAAGTTAGAATTTTGGTTTTTAAAAATTTAGAATCTGTAAATTCTAACAATTACAGCGATATAAAATTTTTGGTAAAAGCCTTACAATCAAATGAATAGTAGCGTAACTCTTAAACAGTAGAAGATATCAAAAACTGATATCATTTTTGAATTTTATTTTAGAAGAATAAATCTTTTTCATTTAAACATGTAAAGAACGCAATTATTGAAAAACGAGTATAAAATTAAAATAAATAATATAAATAATTTAAAATTGCAAAAATAATTGTAAAAGAACCTTTCATATTATGAGAGGGTAAAAACATCATAAAATTCTTCAGGGTTTAAAAGGCCATAAAGTAACCCTAATAAAGACTCAAATTGTTAGGTATTTTCGAGGTACGAAATCATTAAATCGTAGCTCAAAAGTGACTGAATTCATCTAGGTTTTTATTCAGTCATTTCTAAGGTATTTTATACCGACAGGGTACTTAATAGTAAAAAAACATAAACATAAATCCTTTGCTAATCAAATAAAATTATACAGCAGAAGTCACAACAAATATGTCACATAATAAATACAGACAAAAAACTCAACAATTTATCTGAGTCAACGTTTTTAAAATTTTGAGGTTAAAATTTCGTACATTCAATTTCGTCAAGTAATATAGAACACTGCCATACCAACATTTTTTTTAAAAAAAATCTATTATAATCCAGCTTCTAATTTATGTTTCATAAAATTTTTCAAAAGGAACACAAGAACAGCCGTGTCAGTGAATGATCAAGCTCTATGTATAGCTTTGCAGTATAGGGCTGAAAATTATATGTCACTTTTAGTTGATGAGAATTATTAGGTAAAATGACAATTATTATTAAATTTATTATTACAGGTAATATAAATATAATTGGAACGTAATCGTAAGGGCACAGATCCACAGATCTTGCTTCCTCGAAATTCTCTCAAAGCTCTCTCTCACCTCCATCCATCTCGCACACATACATCCCCAGTATTTTAATTTCTGGTGCGCATATTTGAAATAAACAATTTTATAGTGTGTTACCTAACAGTTTAAATTTCAGACAGAGTAAAAATCTTTATTAGATTGTAAATTTATTATTAGGTATTAATTGTAAATTTCCAAAAAATGAAATTTTTTGTCTCCAGAAACCAGGAAACACATTTCAAATGTATTTTGAACTTTTCGAAATAGCGTCTTATGGCATGGAGGCTGGAAACCAGTAAAAAATAGAGAGATCGCATTAATAAACATGTTAAAAAAAGAATTGACGTTCGAAACAATTGACTTATGGCTTAAATTGTTGGTAACTGACGGCCATAAAATGTTATCCCAGGTTGCGAAATCCAATATGGCGGATCCAATATGGCGCTCCAAAATGGAGTGAATCTGATGTTACAATCTAAATCATTGCAAATAGTCAGCAGTTTAGATCCTAATGTTGAACTTTGGACCTATCCCATATTTCAACCTTTTGGATCCAAAAGTTTGAAGACAAATATATTAAGGAATGATAAAAACTGTAAGTAAAGAAAAAAAGAGTTAAAAGAGCAGATTATTTAAAGTAAGTTATAGTTATAAAAGATTAATTTAATCCATATTTAATAGGTGAAAGATTGTTTCAGCAATGGTTAGTTGATAATTATGTTAAAATGGAAAAAGATAGATTACAGTTTTATAAAAACAATCAGTCAACAATAAGAGCAGAATTAGAGAGATTAGTTGTATTTCCTTTAGCATTTATTAGTTCTCCAAGAAATATCACTCAACTTTATCAGGACTCAATGTCAATTGTTGGTCAATATAGAAAACTTGATTTATTTATTACCATGACTTATAAATCCAAATTGGAACAAAATTACAGAACAGTTCAATTACATCAGAGAGTGTAGATCGCTATATTTCCAGGGACGTAACTACCATGCAGCGAAACCCCGCATTGCGGGGGGGCCTCGAGCCCAATAACCCTAATGCAAAAAAAATTTTTAAAAAAAAATAATTAAAAATAGAAAATATTGACCGAAATTATTTATACACTATTTAAAAAAATATTGGGGGGAGGGGGCCTCCTGAAAAAATTTGCGGGGGGGCCTCGACATTTGTAGTTACGTCCCTGTATATTTCAGCTGAAATTTCTCATGGAGATTTGTAACCTTTATTACATTTACTAATTTTAAAGAACAATATTCAAGGAACTTGTGCTGATTGGTGTTTATTTGATGATAAATGTTCCAAACACTTTCCAAAAGAGTTAAATAAATTAACAACATTCAGTAAAAATATTTTTGTAAATTACCGTCGTAGAGGCATTGGAAAGAAGTATGAGAAATCGAATGGGTATATAGTTGATTAATTAAAAAAGTTATTTTATTTTGTTTCGACTTATGTTATAATACACGGTGTTTCCGAAGGTATTGACCACTGATTAATGTCAGAAATAAAAAATAAAAAATGAACATTTGGTTTATATTTAAAAACATCTATTGGTTTTTTTTTCGTTTAAATTAAAAACGATTTTATATTTAAAAAGTCGAACGTCATGTTTTGCCATGAAAGATAAAAACAAAAGTTGAACTTCCGTTTGAATGTCATGAAGTGGTCGACAGTTCCAAGAGAAAGTAACTAGAAGTGCACGTGTTTTATATTGAAGAATTTAAAAATGTAAACAAAGAGTGTAAAGTGTGATAAGAAGATAAAAGTGAAAATAAAAGTGCAGTGATAATTGCAGATGCGAAAAAGGAGCAAGAAGAAGAAAGAGCGTAGAATTAAGGATTAAAAAAAGTACAATTGTGGTAAGTTAAAGAAATTTGATTTCAATGTTTATGTTTTGACAATAGGGTTAAGGTAACAAAGTTAATTTAAAAAACATTCTGAGAATGTGTATTGGTTGTTTTTTTTATCGGTCTTACATATTTTAAATGATTTAAAATTAAAATTTTGATTCTCTGGACCAATGAGAGAACGGCCATTTCGCGCTTGGTATTTTATTAAAAAAAAGTTGGCTTGGTAAATCATACAAAAAAGCAAACCGGATTGTATATTTTTTTTATAAAATCTTCTCCTGCTGCAAACTTCGGATATGATTGTGTTTAGTAATTTAAATTTTGAAGGAAAAGAAATGAAGTGTCACACGTATTTTTTAAAATGTACATTTTAAAAATAAAAACAAAGTTGCAGATTGACAATAAAGAAAATAATAAAGTTGGAATAACGTTTACTCTTGAAGGAGAGAAGAAATAAATTGTACTCACGACAGTTGGAAGTAAGTGATAAACTTTTATTAAATTTTAATTAATAAAGTAATGTTTAAAAATGTTTTATTATTAAAATTTAGTTTAAAATTATTGTTTTCTTTTTCTTAAAATATTTTTTCAACGTTTTGAAAACTTGTTAAAAAAATATTCATAATTCTTTTTAGTTCTTAAATTGCTCAAAAAAATTAAATTTCATTTTTAAATATTAGATTTTTAAAATTTACGTTTCAAGCTTTTTTTATTCGTAGAAATAATAAGTTTTACTACTTTTAAAACTCTTAAATTTTAATGCAGACTTTGTGCAAAGCTGTGGAAAAAAAAATTCTCAACAATATTTTTTTAAACAACAAAGTTTTTTTTTTAAATGTACAAAATGATTATAATATGGAATCAATTTTCGAATTGGTTCCATAAAAAAAATTTTTTTTGTTAACAAAAAATCTCAATAGTATGTACTATTTAATCATTTACATTTTCAATCAGCTACAATGGCTCAGCGGACAATTGTGCTGGTTTTGAAATGGAAAACTAAGGTTCGAATTCCAGGCAATTCATTTTTTTTCCTAAAAATATTGACATGTTTTAAAATGTTGTAACAAAATTAAAATGTTAATTTTATAAAGTTTTTTTTCATTAAAATCCAGGATAAAACTATTCTTTTTATAACAATAGTTTTTTAACGTTTTAAAAACTTGTTAATAAAGTATTCATAATTTTTTTCTGTTTTTACATGTTCCGAAAAAAATAAATAACTATTTTAAATATTACATTTTTAAAATTTAGGTTTCAAGTTTTTTTTTTCGTAGAAATATTAAGTTTTATTATTTTTTAAACTCTTAAATGAAATATTCATAAATATTTGTAGTTGACAAGGTATTGTTTTTGCATATTTTTTCAGTAAAATAATTAAAAGTACCATTTTTTGCGTTTCAAAATTTAAAGTTTTATTAATTCAGACTTTGTACAAAGCTGTGAAGAAAAATATTCTCAACAATATTTTTTTAAACAACAAATTTTTTTTTTTATAAATGTACAAAATGATTATAATATGAAATCAACTTTCGAATTGGTTTCATAAAAAAAAAATTTTTGTCAAAAAAAGTCTCAATAGTATGTACTATTTAATTATTTACACTTTCAATCAGCTACAATGGCTCAGTGGACAATTGCGCTGGTTTCGGATTGGAAAACTGGGGTTAAAATCCCGGGCAATTCACTTTTTTTTATTATAGAAATATTGCCATGTTTTAAAATGTTGTAACAAAATTAAAATGTTAATTTTATAAAGTTTTTTTTCATTAAAATCCAGGATAAAACTATTCTTTTTCTAACAATAGTTTTTTAACGTTTTAAAAACTTGTTAATAAAGTATTTATAATTTTTTTCTGTTTTTACATGTTCCGAAAAAAATTAAGTAACGATTTTAAATATTACATTTTTAAAATTTACGTTTTAAGTTTTTTTTTATTCGTAGAAATAATAACTTTTACCATTTTTAAAACTCTGAAATGAAATATTTATAAATGTTTGTAGTTGAGAAGGTATTGTTTTTTGCATATTTTTTCAGTAAAATAATTAAAAGTACCATTTTTTGCATTAAAATTTAAAATTAATTCAGAGTTTGTACAAAGCTGTGGCGAAAAATATTCTCAGCAATATTTTTTTAAACAACAAAGTTTTTTTTTCATAAATGTACAAAATGATTACATAGAATCAATTTTCGAATTGGTTCCATAAAAAACAATGTTTTTGTTAACAAAAAATGTCAATAGTATGTACTATTTAATTATTTACACTTTCAATCAGCTACAATGGCTCAGTAGACAATTGCGCTGGTTTCGGATTGTAAAACTGGGGTTCAAATTCCGGGCAATTCACTTTTTTTTTATTCTAAAAATATTGCCATGTTTTAAAAAGTTATAACAAAATTAAAGTGTTGATTTTATTAAGTTTTTTATTTTAAAATTTAGTATGAACGATTTTTTTTCTTACAAATGTTTTTCATGTTTTAAAACATTGTTAATAACATATTTATATAACTCTCTTGAGTTCTTAGATTGGTTTTTTTTAATTGTTTCAGTAAAATAGTTAAAAAGTACAATGTGTTTCATTAAAAAAAAATGTTTTACTAATCTACACTTTGGAAAAACCTGTCGACAAATACCTAGTAAAATATTAGTCTCAATTGCAATTTTTACATCCCTTTCTCATACGATATTTTATGTTTCTTAATGCTGTTTTATAATTTGTAAGTGACAAATAAAAAATTATGGAAAATAGTGATATACACATTGATTTAATTTTCGCATTGGTGTGAAACGATAAGTTAATTTTATCTTTTCGAAAAAGAAAACTCCTGCAACGAATGAGATATTAATATCACAATAATTTACTTCATTAGTCTAGGATACTCAGCGTTTGAATCTCATTCATTTTAATCTTATCTTTTCTTAAAATAATTAAGTTACATTTTTAAACTTTATATTTCAAGTTTTTTTATTGTTGCAAATGTACTTTTTGTTTTTTGGACACTCTTTAATAAAACATTCATTCATTCATTCCAGGCTTGGTACGTAGCTGCGGAGATAAATATCTTACACAAGCTCAGTGGACTATTGCTCTGTATCGGGATTAGAAAACTAGGGTTTAAGTTCTCGACCACTCACTTTTTCTTTTGTCTTTCTAAAACTATTGTCATGTTTTAAAATATTATCACAAAATTGAAATATTAAATTTTATACAGTTTTTTATTATTAATATTTAGGTTTCAATTATTATTCTTTTTTTTCTTAAAATAGTTTTTTAACTATTTATAAAGTTGTTAATAAAATTTTCATAACACTTTGTAGTTGTTAAATTGATTTTTTGTACAACATGTCTACAACATTACTATGTTTATTTAGTTTACAAAAATTCTAAATAAAGAGTATTTTCTATAAAATTCAAATTATAAAACGATTATAATTTACTGATATTTTGTAAAACCGCTGTTTTCTGTAATTCAAAAAAAAAAAAATTTTTACAATATGCACATTTTAAAAAAATTATTTTACAAATTTTGACTTGTTGTGGCGGAATACAAGTTCAAATACTTTGCGAGGTTACACTTCCAAAGAAACTCGTGAATTTAAAATTTCGTTTTATTCACTTTCACAAACTTGCATCTAAAGTTTAATTTCTGTTAATTTAACTATTTTAATTTGCAATTTAGTGTCATTTCACTTTTATTAACTTTAGTTTAAATTTAGTTTTACTCTCATAGATACATTTTAATTTTTCTCTTATTTCAAATTCAATATTTAACATTAAATATTATCACTTTAAATTAATTTCAATTTAAATTTACTTTTTTGTAATAAAAAATTTTCTTTCATTTTACTGGCTTGTCCTGCCAGAATGAAACGAATTTTAGATTTTATTTATGAAGAAACTTGTAATGTGCTAAATAGTATTATTCTGTAGAATGTGATTCGTGATGCTATCATTTATATCCTGCATGCCGAAAAGAAGACATTTACTGTCATGATCGTTGTTCGCTTTGTAATGTCTGGGACTGTCGATTTTCTTAAATTACATATTCTCTTGACTTAAAAAAAAATTAATGTTTTAAATTTTAATTTTCAAATATGGTTTCATTTAGTTTAAATATTTTAATTTTAACTTACTTTTCTTTTACTTCAAATATTTTGAAACAAAATTGAATTTTCAATTACAAAATTTAAATTCAAATCAAACAATTCTTCTTTCAAATGTTTAACCTTTAATAAATTTAAACTTAAAATAATAAAATTAAAATTAAAATTAAAATCACAATTTTAACATAAAATATTTAATCAGAAGTAAAATAGAATTGATTAGTTTCATTTCTTAATTTCCCATTTTTTACAATTCTGTTTTCTTTTGGTATAAATAACCATAACATTTGTAATAAAAGAAAAAACAAATATATTCAATTCAATTCAATATATTTAAATCAACAGCATGGCTTTGTCAAGGGCAGATCAGTTTGCACAAATTTAGCGGTTTTTACTGAGTTCTTGGTCTCCAACTTAGTAACTGGTGCTCAGATTGACGCCGTCTATACAGATTTCAGCAAAGCATTCGACAGAGTTAATCATGGTATTTTGTTAGCCAAACTTGAATTGTTGGGACTCGGTCGAGAACTGATTGCTTGGTTCAGTAGTTACTTATCGGATAGGCGACAATCTGTTCGTATTGGAGACCAATACTCATCTGATTTTACTGCTCCTTCAGGGGTTCCACAGGGATGTAATCTGGGCCCTTTACTGTTTTTATTATACATTAATGACATTAATCTTGTTTTTAAATTTGTATTTGTTTTACTTTATGCGGACGATTTAAAAATGTATAGAGTTATATCTGATCACGACGACTGCGAAAAGTTACAAGTGGATTTGGTTAATCTTTTTGAATGGTGTACCATAAATGGAATGTCTTTAAATGTGCCTAAATGCCTGTGCATTACCTTTTCTAGAGGCAAAAAGATAATCCGGAATGACTATTCCATTGATGGTGTGCATATTAATCGTATATCAAGTGTGCGGGATCTGGGTATTAGGCTTTGTAATAATATGTCTTTTGATGAACACATTTCCGACACTGTGGGCAGAGCGGTTAGATCTCTCGGCTTCATTAAACGTAATGCCACGAATTTTAGAAATCTGTCCGCATTGAGGGTTCTGTACTTCTCTTTTGTAAGATCTATTCTCGAGTATGGTTCTGTGATATGGTGTCCTTATTACAGTCTCCATACTCTGAGACTTGAGCGTGTGCAGAATCGGTTCTTGCGGTTTGCGGCTTATCAATTGCATATTGAATTTGATGTGCAGAGTCATGATTATAATGAGTTGAGACAGTTGTTGGATATCCCTAAATTAGAGTGCAGATTCATGAACAATGATTTCCTGTTTTTCTTTAAAATCATAAATGGTTCGATTCGGAGTTCGGAGGTTCTGTCGTCCATAAACTTTTCTGCACCACAAAGGCCACTGCGTGTAGTGTTGCCTTTTTATGTTCCACTTCGCAAAACAAACTTCGGTAAAAACTCGATCTTCTGCAGACTATGTGTCAGAGCGAATTATTATAGGGGCGAACTGGACTTTTTTTAATAATAATCTCTACGGGTTTGTCACACTGTTACGTAAACTTTTTTTATCACATGTCAACAGCCTGGCCTGATGTACTATAACATTATCCAAATCTTTTGTTTTATGTATATATTATCCCGAATTATTTGTACCTAGCGGCGAAATTGTTTAATTATTTATACCAATATTTGTATACCATGGGTCACAGTTACCCGTTTAGATTATTAGATAAATAAATAAATAAATAAATTAAAATAAAATTCACAATTACAATATTTAATGTGCAATAACGTTTAATAAAATTTTGTCTATTAAAAGAAATACAGGAGTTGTGTATTCATGAAAGATGATAATAGTCGTTTGGTTCGCTCTGATGAAGTATAAAGTATTTCAGGTTTCATTTTTAATTAAATTCCTGGTGTTCTAAACGTTATTTTGCAGAATGTGATTTCTGATGCTGACATTTACACCGATCGTCCCTAAAAATAATCATTCGGATTACGTTCTGAATAAGATGGTTGTGTGTTATTGATTATCGGTTACAAGATAAGTAGATAAATAACATTTATAATTTTATATAAATTTAAAATACATATTTCTTTAGTCGTATCTTCAAATTGTTGATTTTAAATTTCATTTCAATTATTTTCATTTTAATAAATATTTTAAATAAATTAATAAATTTTATAATATTAAACTTTAAGAAAAAGCCTCAAACGATTAATTTTTAAAATGATTTTTATACAATTTTTTATAAAATAAAGTGAATTTTTCATTGATTCTAAATTCTGATTTAAAAATAAGATTGATTTAAGATACATTTAAGTTGAATGCTTGTCTGCACATTTGAAATTTCAAAAAAATGAGAATTTTGTGTTTTAAGATTTTTATTAAATATTAATTCGCATAATTATAATTTCAGGCAAATGAAGAGTTGCTAAAATTGATATTCTCACATTTTGAAATTTGTCTTCTTTCAAATTATATTTATTTACAATAATTGCTCTCAAATTACAGTTTTTATAAAGGAAAATAACAGTTAATGGATAAATTATAGAATGAAAATTATTTTAAATATTAATATTGTAGTAAAGTAAGATTACGACAATTACAGGTTCAATGCAATGTGTTTAGGATAGATTGTACGTGAGATTTACATTCAGATTATACATTTGGTCAAACATATTTTTTTTTCTTAAAATGATTAAGTGACAAATTTTCAGGCTTTCTTCTAAAAAATCTTTAATAGGTTAAGAAACAAATTATTATACTTTTATTATTATTATTATAATTATTATTACACTTTTTATTAAACAAACATTACGTTTAAAAATTTACATATTTTAACCATCCGTCAGCTGCTGTGATCTGGTAATGGCATTTAGAATTAGCTATTTCTTTTTCAGCTTACTCTTAAAAATGCATATAAATATTTAAAAAAATAACTTTTTTTGAGTTACAAAATTTTAGTTATAAGATTTTCTAATTGCTTTAAACAATTATGTTTGCTCCAAAAAAACAATGCTCCAAAACTTTGTCTTTAAATAAAGTAATAATAATAAATCAAATTTCCATAAATATTACAAATTAAAATTTATATTTCAGTAAGCCTATTATGTTGCTTTGAAAATCAGATAAAGCTTCTCCTTTCTTCTTTTACGTTTTTTGGTCGACTGCTCAAACTTAGAAATATTCAGGGAAAGAATCTACGTTATAAAATTTTTAAAAAAATTTTGGACCCGACATTTGCGGTACAGAAGTGCGATTATGTCGTTCTGAAAATTAGTTAAACATTCTTAATTGTACCTTGACGTTTTTTGGTTTACTACTTAATCCCAGAAATATTCAGGGGAAGAATCTAGGTTGGAAAATTTTGATTAAATCTCAGGACGAGACATCTGCGGAACAGTCACGCGATTATGTCGTTCTAAAAATCTGTTAAAGCAACTCATTTCGATCTTTACGTTTCTTCCTCAACTGCACAAATTTACAATAAGGTCTCATGATTTTAAAACGATATTATTACTAGATAATTTTAGGACATGATATTTTAAGGACTTAACTAGGATCTAAAAATTTTAGGACTTCATTAGGACTTGGTAATTTTACGACTTAATTAGGACATGATAAGTTTAGGACTTAATTAGGACTTGATAAGTTTAGAACCTAAGTAGAACTTAACAATTTTAGAACTTCATTAGGACTTAACAAGTTTAGGACTTAATTAGGATTCGCTAATTTTAGGACTTAATTAGAACTTGGTAATTTTAGGACTTAATAAGCAATTGACAATTTTAGTATCTAATAAGGACTTTAGTATTCATTAGAACTTGATAAGTTTACGTCTTTATTAGGACTTGGTAATTTTAGGACTTAATCAGGGCTTAATCAGTTTAGGACTTAATTAGGACTTGAAAATTTTAGGATTTAATAAAGACTTGGTAAATTCAGGACTCAAATAGGACTTGGTCAATTTGAGACTTAATTAGGACTTGATAATTTTCAAGATTTAATTACGTCTTGGAAATTTAAGGACTTCATTAGGACTTGGTAAATTTAGGACTTAATTAGGACTTGGTAATTTTAGGACTTAATTAGGACTTGGTAATTTTAGGACTTAATTAGGACTAGGTCAATTTAAGACTGAATTAGGACTTAATAATTTCAGGATTTAATTACGACTTGACACTTTTAGGACTTAATAAGGACTTGACACTTTTAGGACTTAATTAAGGCTTGATAAGTTTAGGACTTAAATAGGACTTGACAAGTTTAGGACTTTATTAGAACTTGATAAGTTTAGGACTTAATTAGGACTTGGTAATTTTAGGACGTAATTAGGACTTAATAATTTTAGGACCTAATTAGGACTTGATAAGCTTGGGACTTAAATAGGACTTGACAAGTTTAGGACTTCATTAGGACTTGATAAGTTTAAGACTTAATTAGAATTGGTAATTTTAGGACGTAATTAGGACTTAATAATTTTAAGACCTAATTAGGACTTAATAATTTCAGGATTAAATTACGTCTTGACACTTTTAGGACTTAATAAGGACTTGAAACTTGTAGGAATTAAGTAGGAATTGACAATTTTAGGACCTAATTAGGACTTGACAAGTTTAGGACTTCATTAGGACTTGATAAGTTTAGGACTTAATCAGGACTAGGTCAATTTAAGACTGAATTAGGACTTAATAATTTCAGGATTTAATTACGACTTGACACTTTAAGGACTTAATAAGGACTTGACACTTTTAGGACTTAATTAGGACTTGATAAGTTTAGGACTTAAATAGGACTTGACAAGTTTAGGACTTCATTAGGACTTTAAAATTTAAGGACCTAATTAGGAATTGATAATTTAAGGACTTAATTAGGACTTGGTAATTTTAGGACTTAATTAGGGCTTAATCAGTTTAGGACATAATTAGGACTTGACAATTTTAAGATTTAATCAGGACTTGACAATTTTAGGATTTAATAAAGACTTGGTAAATTCAGGACTCAAATAGGACTTGGTCAATTTGAGACTTAATTAGGACTTGATAATTTCAAGATTTAATTACTTTTTGGAAATTTAAGGTCTTCATTAGGACTTGGTAAATTTAGGACTTACTTAGGACTTGGTAATTTTAGGACTTAATTAGGACTTGGTAATTTTAGGACTTAATTAGGACTAGGTCAATTTAAGACTGAATTAGGACTTAATAATTTCAGGATTTAATTACGACTTGACACTTTTAGGACTTAATAAGGACTTGACACTTTTAGGACCTAATTAGGACTTGATAAGTTTAGGACTTAAATAGGACTTGACAAGTTTAGGACTTCATTAGGACTTGATAAGTTTAGGACTTAATTAGGACTTGGTAATTTTAGGACGTAATTAGGACTTAATAATTTTAGGACCTAATTAGGACTTGATAAGTTTAGGACTTAAATAGGACTTCACAAGTTTAGGACTTCATTAGGACTTGGTAAATTTAGGACTTAATTAGGACTTGGTAATTTTAGGACTTAATTAGGACTTGGTAATTTTAGGACGTAATTAGGACTTAATAATTTTAGGACCTAATTAGGACTTGATAAGCTTAGGACTTGAATAGGACTTGACAAGCTTAGGACTTCATTAGGACTTGATAAGTTTAGGACTTAATTAGGACTTGGTAATTTTAGGACGTAATTAGGACTTAATAATTTTAGGACCTAATTAGGACTTGAGAAGTTTAGGACTTCATTAGGACTTGATAAGTTTAGGACTTAATTAGGACTTGGTAATTTTAGGACGTAATTAGGACTTAATAATTTTAGGACCTAATTAGGACTTGATAAGTTTAGGACTTAAATAGGACTTCACAAGTTTAGGACTTCATTAGGACTTGGTAAATTTAGGACTTAATTAGGACTTGGTAATTTTAGGACTTAATTAGGACTTGGTAATTTTAGGACCTAATTAGGACTTGACAAGTTTAGGACTTTATTAGAACTTGATATGTTTAGGACTTAATTAGGACTTGGTAATTTTAGGACGTAATTAGGACTTAATAATTTTAGGACCTAATTAGGACTTGATAAGCTTAGGACTTAAATAGGACTTGACAAGTTTAGGACTTCATTAGGACTTGATAAGTTTAGAACTTAATTAGGACTTGGTAATTTTAGGACGTAATTAGGACTTAATAATTTTAGGACCTAATTAGGACTTGATAAGCTTAGGACTTGAATAGGACTTGACAAGTTTAGGACTTCATTAGGACTTGATAAGTTTAGGACTTAATTAGGACTTGGTAATTTTAGGACGTAATTAGGACTTAATAATTTTAGGACCTAATTAGGACTTGAGAAGTTTAGGACTTCATTAGGACTTGATAAGTTTAGGACTTAATTAGGACTTGGTAATTTTAGGACGTAATAAGGACTTAATAATTTTAGGACCTAATTAGGACTTGATAAGTTTAGGACTTAAATAGGACTTCACAAGTTAAGGACTTCATTAGGACTTGATAAGTTTAGGACTTAATTAGGACTTGGTAGTTTTAGGACGTAATTAAGACTTAATAATTTTACGACCTAATTAGGACTTAATAATTTCAGGATTAAATTACGTCTTGACACTTTTAGGACTTAATAAGGACTTGACACTTTTAGGAATTAAGTAGGACTTCACAATTTTAGGAACTAATTAGGACTTGACAAGTTTAGGACTTCAATAGGACTTAATTTGGACTTGGTAATTTTAGGACTTAAATAGGACTTGACAAGTTTAGGACTTCATTAGGACTTGATAAGTTTAGGACTTAATTAGGACTTGGTAATTTTAGGACGTAATTAGGACTTGATAGATTTTAGGACATAATTAGGACTTGATAAGTTTAGGACTTAAATAGGACTTGACAAGTTTAGGACTTCATTAGGACTTGATAAGTTTAGGACTTAATTAGGACTTGGTAATTTTAGGACGTAATTAGGACTTGATAATTTTAGGACATAATTAGGACTTGATAAGTTTAGGACTTAAATAGGACTTGACAAGTTTAGGACTTCATTAGGACTTGATGAGTTTAGGACTTTATTAGGACTTTATTAGGACTTTATAATTTTATGACTTAAATAGGACTTGACAAATTTAGGACTTCATTAGGACTTGATAAGTTTAGGACTTAATTAGGACTTGGTAATTTAAGGACTTTATTAGGACTTGGTAATTTTAGGACTTAATCAGGGCTTAATCAGTTTAGGACTTAATTAGGACTTGACAATTTTAAGATTTTATTAAGACTTGACAATTTTAGGATTAAAAAAAAACTTGGTAAATTCAGGACTCAATTAGGACTTAATCAATTTGAGACTTAATTAGGACTTGATAATTTCAAGATTTAATTACGACTTGAAAATTTAAGGACTTCATTACAACTTGGTAAATTTAGGACTAATTTAGGACATGGTAATTTAAGGACTTAATTAGGACTTAATAATTTTAGGACCTAAGTAGGACTTGAAAAGTTTAGGACTTCATTAGGACTTAATAAGTTTAGGACTTAATTAGGACTTGGTAATTTTAGGACTTAATTAGGACTTGGTAATTTTAGGACTTAATTAGGACTAGGTCAATTTAAGACTGAATTAGGACTTAATAATTTCAGGATTTAAATACGACTTGACACTTTTAGGACTTAATAAGGACTTGAAACTTTTAGGACTTAATTAGGACTTGATAAGTTTAGGACTTAAATAGGACTTGACAAGTTTAGGACTTCATTAGGACTTTAAAATTTAAGGACTTAATTGGGACTTGATAATTTTAGGACTTAATTAGGACTTGGTAATTTTAGGACTTAATAAGCAATTGACAATTTTAGTATCTAATAAGGACTTTAGTATTTATTAGGACTTCATAAGTTTACTTCTTTATTAGCACTTGGTAATTTTAGGACTTAATTAGGGCTTAATCAGTTTAGGACTTAATTAGGACTTGACAATTTTAAGATTTAATTAGGGCTTGACAATTTTAGGATTTAATAAAGACTTGGTAAATTCAGGACTCAATTAGGACTTGGTCAATTTGAGACTTAATTAGGACTTGATAATTTCAAGATTTAATTACGACTTGAAAATTTAAGGACTTCATTACAACTTGGTAAATTTAGGACTAATTTAGGACATGGTAATTTAAGGACTTAATTAGGACTTAATAATTTTAGGACCTAAGTAGGACTTGAAAAGTTTAGGATTTCATTAGGACTTGATAAGTTTAGGACTTAATTAGGACTTGGTAATTTTAGGACTTAATTAGGACTTGATAATTTTAGGACTTAATTAGGACTAGGTCAATTTAAGACTGAATTAGGACTTAATAATTTCAGGATTTAATTACGACTTGACACTTTTAGGACTTAAATAGGACTTGACAAGTTTAGGACTTAATTAGGATTTGATAAGTTTAGGACTTAAATAGGACTTGACAAGTTTAGGACTTCATTAGGACTTGATAAGTTTAAGACTTAATTAGGACTTGGTAATTTTAGGACGTAATTAGGACTTGGTAATTTTAGGACTTAATAAGCAATTGACAATTTTAGTATCTAATAAGGACTTTAGTATTTATTAGGACTTCATAAGTTTACGTCTTTATTAGGACTTGGTAATTTTAGGACTTAATCAGGGCTTAATCAGTTTAGGACTTAATTAGGACTTGACAATTTTAAGATTTAATTACGACTTGGAAATTTAAGGACTTCATTAGGACTTGGTAAATTAAGGAATTAATTAGGACTTGGTAATCTTAGGACTTAATTAGAACTTGGTAATTTTAGGACTTAATAAGCAATTGACAATTTTAGTATCTAATAAGGACTTTAGTATTCATTAGGACTTGATAAGTTTACGTCTTTATTAGGACTTGGTAATTTTAGGACTTAATTAGGGCTTAATCAGTTTAGGACTTAATTAGGACTTGACAATTTTAAGATTTAATTAGGACTTGACAATTTTAGGATTTAATAAAGACTTGGTAAATTCAGGACTCAATTAGGA
This sequence comes from Ganaspis brasiliensis, assembly GCA_037103525.1. NCBI lineage: Eukaryota > Metazoa > Arthropoda > Insecta > Hymenoptera > Figitidae > Ganaspis > Ganaspis brasiliensis. The sequence continues at coordinate 277,774 of JAZKLR010000511.1, read as the reverse complement.
CTTGGTCAATTTGAGACTTAATTAGGACTTGATAATTTCAAGATTTAATTACGACTTGAAAATTTAAGGACTTAATTACAACTTGGTAAATTAAGGACTAATTTAGGACATGGTAATTTAAGGACTTAATTAGGACTTAATAATTTTAGGACCTAAGTAGGACTTGAAAAGTTTAAGACTTCATTAGGACTTGATAAGTTTAGGACTTAATTAGGACTTGGTAATTTTAGGACTTAATTAGGACTTGGTAATTTTAGGACTTAATTAGGACTAGGTCAATTTAAGACTGAATTAGGACTAAATAATTTCAGGATTTAATTACGACTTGACACTTTTAGGACTTAATAAGGACTTGACACTTTTAGGACTTAATTAGGACTTGATAAGTTTAGGACCTTAATAGGACTTGACAAGTTTAGGACTTCATTAGGACTTTAAAATTTAAGGACTTAATTGGGACTTGATAATTTTAGGACTTTATTAGGACTTGCTAATTTAAGGACTTAATAAGCAATTAACAATTTTAGTATCTAATAAGGACTTTAGTATTTATTAGGACTTCATAAGTTTACGTCTTTATTAGGACTTGGTAATTTTAGGACTCAATTAGGGCTTAATCAGTTTAGGACTTAATTAGGACTTGCCAATTTTAAGATTTAATTAAGACTTGACAATTTTAGGATTTAATAAAGACTTGGTAAATTCAGGACTCAATTAGGACTTGGTCAATTTGAGACTTAATTAGGACTTGATAATTTCAAGATTTAATTACGACTTGGAAATTTAAGGACTTAATTACAACTTGGTAAATTTAGGACTAATTTAGGACATGGTAATTTAAGGACTTAATTAGGACTTAATAATTTTAGGACCTAAGTGGGACTTGAAAAGTTTAGGACTTCATTAGGACTTGATAAGTGTAGGACATAATTAGGACTTGGCAATTTTAGGACTTAATTAGGACTTGGTAATTTTAGGACTTAATTAGGACTAGGTCAATTTAAGACTGAATTAGGACTTAATAATTTCAGGATTTAATTACGACTTGACACTTTTAGGACTTAATTAGGACTTGATAAGTTTAGGACTTAAATAGGACTTGACAAGTTTAGGACTTCATTAGGACTTTAAAATTTAAGGACTTAATTGGGACTTGATAATTTTAGGACTTTATTAGGACTTGGTAATTTTAGGACTTAATAAGCAATTGACAATTTTAGTATCTAATAAGGACTTTAGTATTTATTAGGACTTCATAAGTTTACGTCTTTATTAGGACTTGGTAATTTTAGGACTCAATTAGGGCTTAATCAGTTTAGGACTTAATTAGGACTTGACAATTTTAAGATTTAATTAAGACTTGACAATTTTAGGATTTAATAAAGACTTGCTAAATTCAGGACTCAATTAGGACTTGGTCAATTTGAGACTTAATTAGGACTTGATAATTTCAAGATTTAATTACGACTTGGAAATTTAAGGACTTCATTAGGACTTGGTAAATTTAGGAATTAATTAGGACTTGGTAATCTTAGGACTTAATTAGGACTTAATAATTTTAGGACCTAAGTAGGACTTGAAAAGTTTAGGACTTCATTAGGACTTGATAAGTTTAGGACTTAATTAGGACTTGGTAATTTAAGGACTTAATTAGGACTAGGTCCATTTAAGACTGAATAAGGATTAATAATTTCAGGATTTAATTACGACTTGACACTTTTAGGACTTAATAAGGACTTAACACCTTTAGGACTTAATTAGGACTTGATAAGTTTAGGACTTAAATAGGACTTGACAAGTTTAGGACTTCATGAGGACTTGATAAGTTTAGGACTTAATTAGGACTTGGTAATTTTAGGACGTAATTAGGACTTAATAATTTTAAGACCTAATTAGGACTTAATAATTTCAGGATTTAATTACGACTTGACACTTTTAGGACTTAATAAGGACTTGACACTTTTAGGACTTAATTAGGACTTGATATGTTGAGGACTTAAATAGGACTTGACAAGTTTAGGACTTCATTAGGACTTGAGAATTTAAGGACTTAATTGGGACTTGATAATTTTAGGACCTAATTAGGACTTGGTAATTTTACGACTTAATTAGGACATGATAAGTTTAGGACTTAATTAGGACTTGATAAGTTTGGAACCTAAGGAGGACTTAACAATTTTAGTACTTCATTAGGACTTAAAAAGTTTAGGACTTAATTAGGATTCGCTAAATTTAGGACTTAATTAGAACTTGGTAATTTTAGGACTTAATAAGCAATTGACAATTTTAGTATCTAATAAGGACTTTAGTATTCATTAGGACTTGATAAGTTTACGTCTTTATTAGGACTTGGTAATTTTAGGACTTAATTAGGGCTTAATCAGTTTAGGACTTAATTAGGACTTGACAATTTTAAGATTTAATTAGGACTTGACAATTTTAAGATTTAATAAAGACTTGGTAAATTCAGGACTCAATTAGGACTTGGTCAATTTGAGACTTAATTAGGACTTGATAATTTCAAGATTTAATTACGACTTGGAAATTTAAGGACTTCATTACAACTTGGTAAATTTAGGACTAATTTAGGACATGGTAATTTAAGGACTTAATTAGGACTTAATAATTTTAGGACCTAAGTAGGACTTGAAAAGTTTAGGACTTCATTAGGACTTGATAAGTTTAGGACTTAATTAGGACTTGGTAATTTTAGGACTTAATTAGGACTTGGTAATTTTAGGACTTAATTAGGACTAGGTCAATTTAAGACTGAATTAGGACTTAATAATTTCAGGATTTAATTACGACTTGACACTTTTAGGACTTAATAAGGACTTGACACTTTTAGGACTTAATTAGGACTTGATAAGTTTAGGACTTAAATAGGACTTGACAAGTTTAGGACTTCATTAGGACTTTAAAATTTAAGGACTTAATTGGGACTTGATAATTTTAGGACTTTATTAGGACTTGGTAATTTTAGGACTTAATAAGCAATTGACAATTTTAGTATCTAATAAGGACTTTAGTATTTATTAGGACTTCATAAGTTTGCGTCTTTATTAGGACTTGGTAATTTTAGGACTCAATAAGGGCTTAATCAGTTTAGGACTTAATTAGGACTTGACAATTTTAAGATTTAATTAAGACTTGACAATTTTAGGATTTAATAAAGACTTGGTAAATTCAGGACTCAATTAGGACTTGGTCAATTTGAGACTTAATTAGGACTTGATAATTTCAAGATTTAATTACGACTTGGAAATTTAAGGACTTTATTAGGACTTGGTAAATTTAGGAATTAATTAGGACTTGGTAATCTTAGGACTTAATTAGGACTTAATAATTTTAGGACCTAAGTAGGACTTGAAAAGTTTAGGACTTCATTAGGACTTGATAAGTTTAGGACTTAATTAGGACTTGGTAATTTAAGGACTTAATTAGGACTAGGTCCATTAAAGACTGAATTAGGACTTAATAATTTCAGGATTTAATTACGACTTGACACTTTTAGGACTTAATAAGGACTTAACACCTTTAGGACTTAATTAGGACTTGATAAGTTTAGGACTTAAATAGGACTTGACAAGTTTAGGACTTCATTAGGACTTTAAAATTTAAGGACTTAATTGGGACTTGATAATTTTAGGACTTTATTAGGACTTGGTAATTTTAGAACTTAATAAGCAATTGACAATTTTAGTATCTAATAAGGACTTTAGTATTTATTAGGACTTCATAAGTTTACGTCTTTATTAGGACTTGGTAATTTTAGGACTCAATTAGGGCTTAATCAGTTTAGGACTTAATTAGGACTTGACAATTTTAAGATTTAATTAAGACTTGACAATTTTAGGATTTAATAAAGACTTGGTAAATTCAGGACTCAATTAGGACTTGGTCAATTTGAGACTTAATTAGGACTTGATAATTTCAAGATTTAATTACGACTTGGAAATTTAAGGACTTCATTAGGACTTGGTAAATTTAGGAATTAATTAGGACTTGGTAATCTTAGGACTTAATTAGGACTTCATAATTTTAGGACCAAAGTAGGACTTGAAAAGTTTAGGACTTCATTAGGACTTGATAAGTTTAGGACTTAATTAGGACTTGGTAATTAAGGACTTAATTAGGACTAGGTCCATTTAAGACTGAATTAATACTTAATAATTTCAGGATTTAATTACGACTTGACACTTTTAGGACTTAATATGGACTTAACACCTGTAGGACTTAATTAGGACTTGATACGTTTAGGACCTTAATAGGACTTGACAAGTTTAAGACTTCATTAGGACTTGATAAGTTTAGGACTTAATTAGGACTTGGTAGTTTTAGGACGTAATTAAGACTTAATAATTTTAAGACCTAATTAGGACTTAATAATTTCAGGTTTAAATTACGTCTTGACACTTTTAGGACTTAATAAGGACTTGACACTTTTAGTAATTAAGTAGGACTTCACAATTTTAGGAACTAAGTAGGACTTGACAAGTTTAGGACTTCATTAGGACTTAATTCGGACTTGGTAATTTTAGGACGTAATTAGGACTTAATAATTTTAGGACCTAATTAGGACTTGATAAGTTTAGGAGTTAAATAGGACTTGACACTTTTAGGACTTAATAAGGACTTGACACTTTTAGGACTTAATTAGGACTTGATAAGTTTAGGACTTAAATAGGACTTGACAAGTTTAGGACTTCATTAGGACTTTAAAATTTAAGGACTTGATTGGGACTTGATAATTTTAGGACTTAATTAGGACTTGGTAATTTTAGGACTTAATAAGCAATTGACAATTTTAGTATCTAATAAGGACATTAGTATTTATTAGGACTTCATAAGTTTACGTCTTTATTAGGAGTTGGTAATTTTAGGACTTAATTAGGGCTTAATCAGTTTAGGACTTAAATAGGACTTGACTAGTTTAGGACTTCATTAGGACTTGAGAATTTAAGGACTTAATTGGGACATGATAATTTTAGGACCTAATTAGGACTTGGTAATTTTACGACTTAATTAGAAAATGATAAGTTTAGGACTTAATTAGGACTTGATAAGTTTAGGACTTAATTAGGACTTGGTAATTTAAGGACTTAATTAGGACTAGGTCCATTTAAGACTGAATTAGGACTTAATAATTTCAGGATTTAATTACGACTTGACAGTTTTAGGACTTAATAAGGACTTAACACCTTTAGGACTTAATTAGGACTTGATAAGTATAGGACTTCATTAGGACTTGAGAATTTAAGGACTTAATTGGGACTTGATAATTTTAGGACCTATTTAGGACTTGGTAATTTTACGACTTAATTAGGACATGATAAGTTTAGGACTTAATAAGGACTTAACACCTTTAGGACTTAATTAGGACTTGATAAGTTTAGGACTTAAATAGGACTTGACAAGTTTAGGACTTCATGAGGACTTTAAAATTTAAGGACTTGATTGAAACTTGATAATTTTAGGACTTAATTAGGACTTGGTAATTTTAGGACTTAATAAGCAATTGACAATTTTAGTATCTAATAAGGACTTTAGTATTTATTAGGACTTCATAAGTTTACGTCTTTATTAGGAGTTGGTAATTTTAGGACTTAATTAGGGCTTAATCAGTTTAGGACTTAAATAGGACTTGACAAGTTTAGGACTTCATTAGGACTTGAGAAATTAAGGACTTAATTGGGACATGATAATTTTAGGACCTAATTAGGACTTGGTAATTTTACGACTTAATTAGAAAATGATAAGTTTAGGACTTAATTAGGACTTGATAAGTTTAGGACTTAACTAGGACTTGGTAATTTAAGGACTTAATTAGGACTTGATAAGTTTAGGACTTAAATAGGACTTGACAAGTTTAGGACTTCATGAGGACTTGATAAGTTTAGGACTTAATTAGGACTTGGTATTTTTAGGACGTAATTAGGACCTAATAATTTCAGGATTAAATTACGTCTTGACACTTTTAGGACCTTATTAGGACTTGATATGTTAAGGACTTAAATAGGACTTGACAAGTTTAGGACTTCATTAGGACTTGAGAATTTAAGGACTTAATTAGGATTCGTTAATTTTAGGACTTAATTAGAACTTGGTAATTTTAGGACTTAATAAGCAATTGACAATTTTAGTATCTAATAAGGACTTTAGTATTCATTAGGACTTGATAAGTTTACGTCTTTATTAGGACTTGGTAATTTTAGGACTTAATTAGGGCTTAATCAGTTTAGGACTTGATTAGGACTTGACAATTTTAAGATTTAATTAGGACTTCACAATTTTAGGATTTAATAAAGACTTGGTAAATTCAGGACTCAATTAGGACTTGGTCAATTTGAGACTTAATTTGGACTTGATAATTTCAAGATTTAATTACGACTTGGAAATTTAAGGACTTAATTACAACTTGGTAAATTTAGGACTAATTTAGGACATGGTAATTTAAGGACTTAATTAGGACTTAATAATTTTAGGACCTAAGTAGGACTTGAAAAGTTTAGGACTTCATTAGGACTTGATAAGTTTAGGACTTAATTAGGACTTGGTAATTTTAGGACTTAATTAGGACTTGATAAGTGTAGGACTTAATTAGGACTAGGTCAATTTAAGACTGAATTAGGACTTAATAATTTCAGGATTTAATTACGACTTGACACTTTTAGGACTTAATAAGGACTTGACACTTTTAGGACTTAATTAGGACTTGATAAGTTTAGGACTTAAATAGGACTTGACAAGTTTAGGACTTCATTAGGACTTTAAAATTTAAGGACTTAATTGGGACTTGATAATTTTAGGACTTTATTAGGACTTGGTAATTTTAGGACTTAATAAGCAATTGACAATTTTAGTATCTAATAAGGACTTTAGTATTTATTAGGACTTCATAAGTTTACGTCTTTATTAGGACTTGGTGATTTTAGGACTCAATTAGGGCTTAATCAGTTTAGGACTTAATTAGGACTTGACAATTTTAAGATTTAATTAAGACTTGACAATTTTAGGATTTAATAAAGACTTGGTAAATTCAGGACTCAATTAGGACTTGGTCAATTTGAGACTTAATTAGGACTTGATAATTTCAAGATTTAATTACGACTTGGAAATTTAAGGACTTCATTAGGACTTGGTAAATTTAGGAATTAATTAGGACTTGGTAATCTTAGGACTTAATTAGGACTTAATAATTTTGGGACCTAAGTAGGACTTGAAAAGTTTAGGACTTCATTAGGACTTGATAAGTTTAGGACTTAATTAGGACTTAGTAATTTAAGGACTTAATTAGGACTAGGTCCATTTAAGACTGAATAAGGACTTAATAATTTCAGGATTTAATTACGACTTGACACTTTTAGGACTTAATAAGGACTTAACACCTTTAGGACTTAATTAGGACTTGATAAGTTTAGGACTTAAATAGGACTTGACAAGTTTAGGACTTCATGAGGACTTGATAAGTTTAGGACTTAATTAAGACTTGGTAATTTTAGGACGTAATTAGGACTTAATAATTTTAAGACCTAATTAGGACTTAATAATTTAAGGATTTAATTACGACTTGACACTTTTAGGACTTAATAAGGACTTGACACTTTTAGGACTTAATTAGGACTTGATATGTTGAGGACTTAAATAGGACTTGACAAGTTTAGGACTTCATTAGGACTTGAGAATTTAAGGACTTAATTGGGACTTGATAATTTTAGGACCTAATTAGGACTTGGTAATTTTACGACCTTATTAGGACATGATAAGTTTAGGACTTAATTAGGACTTGATAAGTTTGGAACCTAAGTAGGACTTAACAATTTTAGTACTTCATTAGGACTTAAAAAGTTTAGGACTTAATTAGGATTCGCTAATTTTAGGACTTAATTATAACTTGGTAATTTTAGGACTTAATAAGCAATTGACAATTTTAGTATCTAATAAGGACTTTAGTAATCATTAGGACTTGATAAGTTTACGTCTTTATTAGGACTTGGTAATTTTAGGACTTAATTAGGGCTTAATCAGTTTAGGACTTAATTAGGACTTGACAATTTTAAGATTTAATTAGGACTTGACAATTTTAGGATTTAATAAAGACTTGGTAAATTCAGGACTCAATTAGGACTTGGTCAATTTGAGACTTAATTAGGACTTGATAATTTCAAGATTTAATTACAACTTGGAAATTTAAGGACTTCATTACAACTTGGTAAATTTAGGACTAATTTAGGACATGGTAATTTAAGGACTTAATTAGGAATTTATAATTTTAGGACCTAAGTAGGACTTGAAAAGTTTAGGACTTCATTAGGACTTGATAAGTTTAGGACTTAATTAGGACTTGGTAATTTTAGGACTTAATTAGGACTTGGTAATTAAGGACTTAATTAGGACTAGGTCAATTTAAGACTGAATTAGGACTTAATAATTTCAGGATTTAATTACGACTTGACACTTTTAGGACTTAATAAGGACTTGACACTTTTAGGACTTAATTAGGACTTGATAAGTTTAGGACTTAAATAGGACTTGACAAGTTTAGGACTTCATTAGGACTTTAAAATTTAAGGACTTAATTGGGACTTGATAATTTTAGGACTTTATTAGGACTTGGTAATTTTAGGACTTAATAAGCAATTGACAATTTTAGTATCTAATAAGGACTTTAGTATTTATTAGGACTTCATAAGTTTACGTCTTTATTAGGACTTGGTAATTTTAGGACTCAATTAGAGCTTAATCAGTTTAGGACTTAATTAGGACTTGACAATTTTAAGATTTAATTAAGACTTGACAATTTTAGGATTTAATAAAGACTTAGTAAATTCAGGACTCAATTAGGACTTGGTCAATTTGAGACTTAATTAGGACTTGATAATTTCAAGATTTAATTACGACTTGGAAATTTAAGGACTTCATTAGGACTTGGTAAATTTAGGAATTAATTAGGACTTGGTAATTAAGGACTTAATTAGGACTAGGTCCATTTAAGACTGAATTAAGACTTAATAATTTCAGGATTTAATTACGACTTGACACTTTTAGGACTTAATAAGGACTTAACACCTTTAGGACTTAATTAGGACTTGATAAGTTTAGGACTTAAATAGGACTTGACAATTTTAGGACTTTATTACGACTTGATAAGTTTAGGACTTAATTAGGACTTGGTAATTTTAGGAAGTAATTAGGACTTAATAATTTAAGGATTAAATTACGTCTTGACACTTTTAGTACTTAACTAGGACTTGATATGTTAAGGACTTAAATAGGACTTGACAAGTTTAGGACTTCATTAGGACTTGAGAAGTAAAGGACTTAATTGGGACTTGATAATTTTAGGACCTAATTAAGACTTGGTAATTTTACGACTTAATTAGGACATGATAAGTTTAGGACTTAATTAGGACTTGATAAGTTTAGGACTTAATTAGGACTTGGTAATTTAAGGACTTAATTAGGACTAGGTCCATTTAAGACAGAATTAGGACCTAATAATTTCAGGATTTAATTACGACTTGACACTTTTAGGACTTAATAAGGACTTAACACCTTTAGGACTTAATTAGGACTTGATAAGTTTAGGACTTAAATAGGACTTGACAAGTTTAGGACTTCATGAGGACTTGATAAGTTTAGGACCTAATTAGGACTTGGTAATTTTAGGACGTAATTAGGACTTAATAATTTCAGGATTAAATTACGTCTTGACACTTTTAGGACTTAATTAGGACTTGATATGTTAAGGACTTAAATAGGACTTGACAAGTTTAGGACTTCATTAGGACTTGAGAATTTAAGGACCTAATTGGGACTTGATAATTTTAGGACCTAATTAGGACTTGGTAATTTTACGACTTTATAAGGACTTAGTAATTTTAGGACTTAATTAGGACTTAATAATTTTAGGACCTAAGTAGGACTTGAAAAGTTTAGGACATCATTAGGCCTTGATAAGTTTAGGACTTAATAAGGACTTGAGAAAATTAGGACTTCATTGGGACTTGATAATTTTAGGACCTAATTAAGACTTGGTAATTTTACGACTTAATTAGGACATGATAAGTTTAGGACTTAATTAGGACTTGATAAGTTTAGGAATTAATTAGGACTTGGTAATTTAAGGACTTAATTAGGACTAGGTCCATTTAAGACTGAATTAGGACCTAATAATTTCAGGATTTAATTACGACTTGACACTTTTAGGACTTAATAAGGACTTAACACCTTTAGGACTTAATTAGGACTTGATAAGTTTAGGACTTAAATAGGACTTGACAAGTTTAGGACTTCATTAGGACTTGATAAGTTTAGGACTTAATTAGGACTTGGCAATTTTAGGATGTAATTAGGACTTAATAATTTTAGGACATAATTAGGACTTGATAAGTTTAGGACTTAAATAGGACTTGACAAGTTTAGGACTTCATTAGGACTTGATGAGTTTAGGACTTTATTAGGACTTGGTAATTTTAGGACGTAATTAGGACTTAATAATTTTAGGACATAATTAGGACTTGATAAGTTTAGGACATAAATAGGACTTGAGAAGTTAAGGACTTCATTAGGACTTGATAAGTTTAGGACTTAATTAGGACTTGGTAGTTTTAGGACGTAATTAAGACTTAATAATTTTAAGACCTAATTAGGACTTAATAATTTCAGGTTTAAATTACGTCTTGACACTTTTAGGACTTAATAAGGACTTAACACCTTTAGGACTTAATTAGGACTTGATAAATTTAGGACTTAAATAGGACTTGACAAGTTTAGGACTTCATTAGGACTTGATAAGTTTAGGACTTAATTAGGACTTGGTAATTAAGGACTTAATTAGGACTAGGTCCATTTAAGACTGAATTAGGACTTAATAATTTCAGGATTTAATTACGACTTGACACTTTTAGGACTTAATAAGGACTTAACACCTTTAGGACTTAATTAGGACTTGATAAATTTAGGACTTAAATAGGACTTGACAATTTTAGGACTTCATTACGACTTGATAAGTTTAGGACTTAATTAGGACTTGGTAATTTTAGGACGTAATTAGGACTTAATAATTTAAGGATTAAATTACGTCTTGACACTTTTAGTACTTAACTAGGACTTGATATGTTAAGGACTTAAATAGGACTTGACAAGTTTAGGACTTCATTAGGACTTGAGAATTAAAGGACTTAATTGGGACTTGATAATTTTAGGACCTAATTAAGACTTGGTAATTTAACGACTTAATTAGGACATGATAAGTTTAGGACTTAATTAGGACTTGATAAGTTTAGGACTTAATTAGGACTTGGTAATTTAAGGACTTAATTAGGACTAGGTCCATTTAAGACTGAATTAGGACCTAATAATTTCAGGATTTAATTACGACTTGACACTTTTAGGACTTAATAAGGACTTAACACCTTTAGGACTTAATTAGGACTTGATAAGTTTAGGACTTAAGTAGGACTTGACAAGTTTAGGACTTCATGAGGACTTGATAAGTTTAGGACTTAATTAGGACTTGGTAATTTTAGGACGTAATTAGGACTTAATAATTTCAGGATTAAATTACGTCTTGACACTTTTAGGACTTAATTAGGACTTGATATGTTAAGGACTTAAATAGGACTTGACAAGTTTAGGACTTCATTAGGACTTGAGAATTTAAGGACCTAATTGGGACTTGATAATTTTAGGACCTAATTAGGACTTGGTAATTTTACGACTTAATTAGGACTTGATAAGTTTAGGACTTAATTAGGACTTGATAAGTTTAGAACCTAAGTAGGATTTAACAATTTTAGTACTTCATTAGGACTTAACAAGTTTAGGACTTAATTAAGATTCGTTAATTTTAGGACTTAATTAGAACTTGGTAATTTTAGGAATTAATAAGCAATTGACAATTTTAGTATCTAATAAGGACTTTAGTATTCATTAGGACTTGATAAGTTTACGTCTTTATAAGGACTTGGTAATTTTAGGACTTAATTAGGACTTAATAATTTTAGGACCTAAGTAGGACTTGAAAAGTTTAGGACATCATTAGGCCTTGATAAGTTTAGAACTTAATAAGGAATTAGTAATTTTAGGACTTAATTAGGAATTAATAATTGTAAGACCTAATTAGGACTTAATAATTTCAGGATTAAATTACGAATTGACACTTTTAGGACTTAATAAGGACTTGACACTTTTAGGACTTAATTAGGACTTGATAGGTTTAGGACTTAAATAGGACTTGACAAGTTTAGGACTTCATTAGGACTTTGAAATTTAAGGACTTAATTGGGACTTGATAATTTTAGGACTTAATTAGGACTAGGTCAATTTAAGACTTAATAATTTTAGGACTTAAATAGGACTTGACAAGTTTAGGACTTCATTAGGACTTGATAAGTTTAGGACTTAATAAGGACTTGGTAATTTTAGGACTTAATTAGGACTTGGTAATTTTAGGACTTAATTAGGACTAGGTCAATTTAAGACTAAATAAGGACTTAATAATTTCAGGATTTAATTACGACTTAACACTTTTAGGACTTAATAAGGACTTGACACTTTTAGGACTTAATAAGGGCTTGACTCTTTTAGGAATTAAGTAGGACTTGACAATTTTAGGACCTAATTAGGACTTGACAAGTTTAGGACTTAATTAGGACTTGATAAGTTTAGGACTTAAATAGGACTTGACAAGTTTAGGACTTCATTAGGACTTGATAAGTTTAGGACTTAATAAGGACTTGGTAATTTTAGGACTTAATTAGGACTTGGTAATTTTAGGACTTAATTACGACTTGACACTTTTAGGACTTAATAAGGACTTAACACCTTTAGGACTTAATTAGGACTTGATAAGTTTAGGACTTCATTAGGACTTGAGAATTTAAGGACTTAATTGGGACTTGATAATTTTAGGACCTAATTAGGACTTGGGAATTTTACGACTTAATTAGGACATGATAAGTTTAGGACTTAATTAGGACTTGATAAGTTTAGGACTTAATTAGGACTTGGTAATTTAAAGACTTAATTAGGACTAGGTCCATTTAAGACTGAATTAGGACTTAATAATTTCAGGATTTAATTACGACTTGACACTTTTAGGACCTAATAAGGACTTAACACCTTTAGGACTTAATTAGGACTTGATAAGTTTAGGACTTAAATAGGACTTGACAAGTTTAGGACTTCATGAGGACTTGATAAGTTTAGGACTTAAATGGACTTGGTAATTTTAGGACGTAAATAGGACTTAATAATTTCAGGATTAAATTACGTCTTGACACTTTTAGGACTTAATTAGGAGTTGGTATGTTAAGGACTTAAATAGGACTTGACAAGTTTAGGACTTCATTAGGACTTGAGAATTTAAGGACTTAATTGGGACTTGATAATTTTAGGACCTAATTAGGACTTGGTAATTTTACGACTTAATTAGGACATGATAAGTTTAGGACTTAATTAAGACTTGATAAGTTTAGAACCTAAGTAGGATTTAACAATTTTAGTACTTCATTAGGACTTAAAAAGTTTAGGACTTAATTAGGATTCGTTAATTTTAGGACTTAATTAGAACTTGGTAATTTTAGGACTTAATAAGCAACTGACAATTTTAGTATCTAATAAGGACTTTAGTATTCATTAGGACTTGATAAGTTTATGTCTAGATTAGGACTTGGTAATTTTAGGACTTAATTAGGACTTAATAATTTTAGGACCTAAGTAGGACTTGAAAAGTTGAGGACTTTATTAGGCCTTGATAAGTTTAGGACTTAATTAGGACTTGGTAATTTTAGGACTTAATTAGGAATTAATAATTTTAAGACCTAATTAGGACTTAATAATTTCAGGATTAAATTACGACTTGACACTTTTAGGACTTAATAAGGACTTGACACTTTTAGGACTTAATTAGGACTTGATAAGTTTAGGACTTAAATAGGACTTGACAAGTTTAGGACTTCATTAGGACTTGAGAATTTAAGGACTTAATTGGGACTTGATAATTTTAGGACCTAATTAGGACTTGGGAATTTTACGACTTAATTAGGACTTGATGAGTTTAGGACTTAATTAGGACTAGGTCAATTTAAGACTGAATTAGGACTTAATAATTTCCGGATTTAGTTACGACTTGACACTTTTAGGACTTAATAAGGACTTGACACTTTTAGGACTTAATTAGGACTTGATATGTTTAGGACTTAAATAGGACTTGACAAGTTAAGGATTTCATTAGAACTTGAGAATTTAAGGACTTAATTGAAACTTGATAATTTTAGGACTTAATTAGGACTGGGTCAATTTAAGACTTAATAATTTTAGGACTTAAATAGGACTTGACAAGTTTAGGACTTCATTAGGACTTGATAAGTTTAGGACTTAATAAGGACTTGGTAATTTTAGGACTTAATTAGGACTTGGTAATTTTAGGACTTAATTAGGACTAGGTCAATTTAAGACTAAATAAGGACTTAATAATTTCAGGATTTAATTACGACTTGACACTTTTAGGACTTAATAAGAACTTGACACTTTTAGGACTTAATAAGGGCTTGACTCTTTTAGGAATTAAGTAGGACTTGACAATTTTAGGACCTAATTAGGACTTGACAAGTTTAGGACTTCATTAGGACTTGATAAGTTTAGGACTTAATTAGGACTTGGTGATTTTAGGACCTAATTAGGACTTAATTATTTTAGGACATAATTAGGACTTGATAAGTTTAGGACTTAAATAGGACTTGACAAGTTTAGGACTTCATTAGGACTTGATAAGTTAAGGATTTCATTAGAACTTGAGAATTTAAGGACTTAATTGAAACTTGATAATTTTAGGACTTAATTAGGACTAGGTCAATTTAAGACTTAATAATTTTAGGACTTAAATAGGACTTGACAAGTTTAGGACTTAATTAGGACTTGGTAATTTTAGGACGTAATTAGGACTTAATAATTTCAGGATTAAATTACGTCTTGACACTTTTAGCACTTAATTAGGACTTGATATGTTAAGGACTTAAATAGGACTCGACAAGTTTAGGACTTCATTAGGACTTGAGAATTTAAGGACTTAATTGGGACTTGATAATTTTAGGACCTAATTAGGACTTGGTAATTTTAGGACTTAATAAGCAATTGACAATTTTAGTATCTAATAAGGACTTTAGTATTCATTAGGACTTGATAAGTTTACGTCTTTATTAGGACTTGGTAATTTTAGGACTTAATTAGGGCTTAATCAGTTTAGGACTTAATTAGGACTTGACAATTTTAAGATTTAATTAGGACTTGACAATTTTAGGATTTAATAAAGACTTGGTAAATTCAGGACTCAATTAGGACTTGGTCAATTTGAGACTTAATTAGGACTTGATAATTTCAAGATTTAATTAGGACTTAATAATTTTAGGACCTAAGTAGGACTTGAAAAGTTTAGGACTTCATTAGGACTTGATAAGTTTAGGACTTATTTAGGACTTAGTAATTTTAGGACTTAATTAGGACTAGGTCAATTTGAGACCGAATTAGGACTTAATAATTTCAGGATTTAATTACGACTCGACACTTTTAGGACTTAATAAGGACTTGACACTTTTAGGACTTAATTAGGACTTGATAATTTTAGGACTTAAATAGGACTTGACAAATTTAGGTCTTCATTAGCAATTGACAATTTTAGTATTTTATAAGGACATGACAATTTTAGGACTTAAATAGGACATGACAATTTTAGAACCTAATTAGGACTTGAAAAGTTTAGGACTTCATTAAGACTTGATAAGTTTAGGACTTAATTAGGACTTGACAATTTTAGGACTTGATTAGGATTTGAGCATTTTAGGACTTAATTGGGACTTGACAATTATAGGACTTAATAAGGACTTGGTAATTTCAGGACTTAATTAGGACAAGGTCAATTAAAGACCGTATTAGGACTTAATAATTAAAGGATTTAATTACGACTTGACACTTTTAGGACTTAATAAGGACTTGACACTTTTAGTACTTAAATAGGACTTGACAAGTTAAGGATTTCATTAGAATTCGAGAATTTAAGGACTTAATTGAAACTTGATAATTTTTGGACTTAATTAGGACTAGGTCAATTTAAGACTTAATAATTTTAGGACTTAAATAGGACTTGACAAGTTTAGGACTTCATTAGGACTTGATAAGTTTAGGACTTAATAAGGACTTGGTAATTTTAGGACTTAATTAGGACTTGGTAATTTTAGGACTTAATTAGGACTAGGTCAATTTAAGACTAAATAAGGACTTAATAATTTCAGGATTTAATTACGACTTGACACTTTTAGGACTTAATAAGAACTTGACACTTTTAGGACTTAATAAGGGCTTGACTCTTTTAGGAATTAAGTAGGACTTGACAATTTTAGGACCTAATTAGGACTTGACAAGTTTAGGACTTCATTAGGACTTGATAAGTTTAGGACTTAATTAGGACTTGGTGATTTTAGGACCTAATTAGGACTTAATTATTTTAGGACATAATTAGGACTTGATAAGTTTAGGACTTAAATAGGACTTGACAAGTTTAGGACTTCATTAGGACTTGATAAGTTAAGGATTTCATTAGAACTTGAGAATTTAAGGACTTAATTGAAACTTGATAATTTTAGGACTTAATTAGGACTAGGTCAATTTAAGACTTAATAATTTTAGGACTTAAATAGGACTTGACAAGTTTAGGACTTAATTAGGACTTGGTAATTTTAGGACGTAATTAGGACTTAATAATTTCAGGATTAAATTACGTCTTGACACTTTTAGCACTTAATTAGGACTTGATATGTTAAGGACTTAAATAGGACTCGACAAGTTTAGGACTTCATTAGGACTTGAGAATTTAAGGACTTAATTGGGACTTGATAATTTTAGGACCTAATTAGGACTTGGTAATTTTAGGACTTAATAAGCAATTGACAATTTTAGTATCTAATAAGGACTTTAGTATTCATTAGTACTTGATAAGTTTACGTCTTTATTAGGACTTGGTAATTTTAGGACTTAATTAGGGCTTAATCAGTTTAGGACTTAATTAGGACTTGACAATTTTAAGATTTAATTAGGACTTGACAATTTTAGGATTTAATAAAGACTTGGTAAATTCAGGACTCAATTAGGACTTGGTCAATTTGAGACTTAATTAGGACTTGATAATTTCAAGATTTAATTAGGACTTAATAATTTTAGGACCTAAGTAGGACTTGAAAAGTTTAGGACTTCATTAGGACTTGATAAGTTTAGGACTTATTTAGGACTTAGTAATTTTAGGACTTAATTAGGACTAGGTCAATTTGAGACCGAATTAGGACTTAATAATTTCAGGATTTAATTACGACTCGACACTTTTAGGACTTAATAAGGACTTGACACTTTTAGGACTTAATTAGGACTTGATAATTTTAGGACTTAAATAGGACTTGACAAATTTAGGTCTTCATTAGCAATTGACAATTTTAGTATTTTATAAGGACATGACAATTTTAGGACTTAAATAGGACATGACAATTTTAGAACCTAATTAGGACTTGAAAAGTTTAGGACTTCATTAAGACTTGATAAGTTTAGGACTTAATTAGGACTTGACAATTTTAGGACTTGATTAGGATTTGAGCATTTTAGGACTTAATTGGGACTTGACAATTATAGGACTTAATAAGGACTTGGTAATTTCAGGACTTAATTAGGACAAGGTCAATTAAAGACCGTATTAGGACTTAATAATTAAAGGATTTAATTACGACTTGACACTTTTAGGACTTAATAAGGACTTGACACTTTTAGTACTTAAATAGGACTTGACAAGTTAAGGATTTCATTAGAATTCGAGAATTTAAGGACTTAATTGAAACTTGATAATTTTTGGACTTAATTAGGACTAGGTCAATTTAAGACTTAATAATTTTAGGACTTAAATAGGACTTGACAAGTTTAGGACTTCATTAGGACTTGATAAGTTTAGGACTTAACAAGGACTTGGTAATTTTAGGACTTAATTAGGACTTGGTAATTTTAGGACTTAATTAGGACTAGGTCAAGTTAAGACTAAATAAGGACTTAATAATTTCAGGATTTAATTACGACTTGACACTTTTAGGACTTAATAAGGACTTGACACTTTTAGGACTTAATAAGGGCTTGACTCTTTTAGGAATTAAGTAGGACTTGACAATTTTAGGACCTAATTAGGACTTGACAAGTTTAGGACTTCATTAGGACTTGATAAGTTTAGGACTTAATTAGGACATGATAAGTTTAGGACTTAATTAGGACTTGGTAATTTAAGGAATTAATTAGGACTAGGTCCATTTAAGACTGAATTAGGACTTAATAATTCCAGGATTTAATTACGACTTGACACTTTTAGGACTTAATAAGGACTTAACACCTTTATGACTTAATTAGGACTTGATAAGTTTAGGACTTCATTAGGACTTGAGAATTTAAGGACTTAATTGGGACTTGATAATTTTAGGACCTAATTAGGACTTGGGAATTTTACGACTTAATTAGGACATGATAAGTTTAGGACTTAATTAGGACTTGATAAGTTTAGGACTTAATTAGGACTTGGTAATTTAAGGACTTAATTAGGACTAGGTCCATTTAAGACTGAATTAGGACTTAATAATTTCAGGATTTAATTACGACTTGACACTTTTAGGACCTAATAAGGACTTAACACCTTTAGGACTTAATTAGGACTTGATAAGTTTAGGACTTAAATAGGACTTGACAAGTTTAGGACTTCATGAGGACTTGATAAGTTTAGGACTTAAATGGACTTGGTAATTTTAGGACGTAAATAGGACTTAATAATTTCAGGATTAAATTACGTCTTGACACTTTTAGGACTTAATTAGGAGTTGGTATGTTAAGGACTTAAATAGGACTTGACAAGTTTAGGACTTCATTAGGACTTGAGAATTTAAGGACTTAATTGGGACTTGATAATTTTAGGACCTAATTAGGACTTGGTAATTTTACGACTTAATTAGGACATGATAAGTTTAGGACTTAATTAAGACTTGATAAGTTTAGAACCTAAGTAGGATTTAACAATTTTAGTACTTCATTAGGACTTAAAAAGTTTAGGACTTAATTAGGATTCGTTAATTTTAGGACTTAATTAGAACTTGGTAATTTTAGGACTTAATAAGCAACTGACAATTTTAGTATCTAATAAGGACTTTAGTATTCATTAGGACTTGATAAGTTTATGTCTAGATTAGGACTTGGTAATTTTAGGACTTAATTAGGACTTAATAATTTTAGGACCTAAGTAGGACTTGAAAAGTTGAGGACTTTATTAGGCCTTGATAAGTTTAGGACTTAATTAGGACTTGGTAATTTTAGGACTTAATTAGGAATTAATAATTTTAAGACCTAATTAGGACTTAATAATTTCAGGATTAAATTACGACTTGACACTTTTAGGACTTAATAAGGACTTGACACTTTTAGGAATTAATTAGGACTTGATAAGTTTAGGACTTAAATAGGACTTGACAAGTTTAGGACTTCATTAGGACTTGAGAATTTAAGGACTTAATTGGGACTTGATAATTTTAGGACCTAATTAGGACTTGGGAATTTTACGACTTAATTAGGACTTGATGAGTTTAGGACTTAATTAGGACTAGGTCAATTTAAGACTGAATTAGGACTTAATAATTTCCAGATTTAGTTACGACTTGACACTTTTAGGACTAAATAAGGACTTGACACTTTTAGGACTTAATTAGGACTTAATATGTTTAGGACTTAAATAGGACTTGACAAGTTAAGGATTTCATTAGAACTTGAGAATTTAAGGACTTAATTGAAACTTGATAATTTTAGGACTTAATTAGGACTAGGTCAATTTAAGACTTAATAATTTTAGGACTTAAATAGGACTTGACAAGTTTAGGACTTCATTAGGACTTGATAAGTTTAGGACTTAATAAGGACTTGGTAATTTTAGGACTTAATTAGGACTTGGTAATTTTAGGACTTAATTAGGACTAGGTCAATTTAAGACTAAATAAGGACTTAATAATTTCAGGATTTAATTACGACTTGACACTTTTAGGACTTAATAAGGACTTGACACTTTTAGGACTTAATAAGGGCTTGACTCTTTTAGGAATTAAGTAGGACTTGACAATTTTAGGACCTAATTAGGACTTGACAAGTTTAGGACTTCATTAGGACTTGATAAGTTTAGGACTTAATTAGGACTTGGTGATTTTAGGACCTAATTAGGACTTAATTATTTTAGGACATAATTAGGACTTGATAAGTTTAGGACTTAAATAGGACTTGACAAGTTTAGGACTTCATTAGGACTTGATAAGTTAAGGATTTCATTAGAACTTGAGAATTTAAGGACTTAATTGAAACTTGATAATTTTAGGACTTAATTAGGACTAGGTCAATTTAAGACTTAATAATTTTAGGACTTAAATAGGACTTGACAAGTTTAGGACTTAATTAGGACTTGGTAATTTTAGGACGTAATTAGGACTTAATAATTTCAGGATTAAATTACGTCTTGACACTTTTAGCACTTAATTAGGACTTGATATGTTAAGGACTTAAATAGGACTCGACAAGTTTAGGACTTCATTAGGACTTGAGAATTTAAGGACTTAATTGGGACTTGATAATTTTAGGACCTAATTAGGACTTGGTAATTTTAGGACTTAATAAGCAATTGACAATTTTAGTATCTAATAAGGACTTTAGTATTCATTAGGACTTGATAAGTTTACGTCTTTATTAGGACTTGGTAATTTTAGGACTTAATTAGGGCTTAATCAGTTTAGGACTTAATTAGGACTTGACAATTTTAAGATTTAATTAGGACTTGACAATTTTAGGATTTAATAAAGACTTGGTAAATTCAGGACTCAATTAGGACTTGGTCAATTTGAGACTTAATTAGGACTTGATAATTTCAAGATTTAATTAGGACTTAATAATTTTAGGACCTAAGTAGGACTTGAAAAGTTTAGGACTTCATTAGGACTTGATAAGTTTAGGACTTATTTAGGACTTAGTAATTTTAGGACTTAATTAGGACTAGGTCAATTTGAGACCGAATTAGGACTTAATAATTTCAGGATTTAATTACGACTCGACACTTTTAGGACTTAATAAGGACTTGACACTTTTAGGACTTAATTAGGACTTGATAATTTTAGGACTTAAATAGGACTTGACAAATTTAGGTCTTCATTAGCAATTGACAATTTTAGTATTTTATAAGGACATGACAATTTTAGGACTTAAATAGGACATGACAATTTTAGAACCTAATTAGGACTTGAAAAGTTTAGGACTTCATTAAGACTTGATAAGTTTAGGACTTAATTAGGACTTGACAATTTTAGGACTTGATTAGGACTTGAGCATTTTAGGACTTAATTGGGACTTGACAATTATAGGACTTAATAAGGACTTGGTAATTTCAGGACTTAATTAGGACAAGGTCAATTAAAGACCGTATTAGGACTTAATAATTAAAGGATTTAATTACGACTTGACACTTTTAGGACTTAATAAGGACTTGACACTTTTAGTACTTAAATAGGACTTGACAAGTTAAGGATTTCATTAGAATTCGAGAATTTAAGGACTTAATTGAAACTTGATAATTTTAGGACTTAATTAGGACTAGGTCAATTTAAGACTTAATAATTTTAGGACTTAAATAGGACTTGACAAGTTTAGGACTTCATTAGGACTTGATAAGTTTAGGACTTAATAAGGACTTGGTAATTTTAGGACTTAATTAGGACTTGGTAATTTTAGGACTTAATTAGGACTAGGTCAATTTAAGACTAAATAAGGACTTAATAATTTCAGGATTTAATTACGACTTGACACTTTTAGGACTTAATAAGGACTTGACACTTTTAGGACTTAATAAGGGCTTGACTCTTTTAGGAATTAAGTAGGACTTGACAATTTTAGGACCTAATTAGGACTTGACAAGTTTAGGACTTCATTAGGACTTGATAAGTTTAGGACTTAATTAGGACTTGGTGATTTTAGGACCTAATTAGGACTTAATTATTTTAGGACATAATTAGGACTTGATAAGTTTAGGACTTAAATAGGACTTGACAAGTTTAGGACTTCATTAGGACTTGATAAGTTAAGGATTTCATTAGAACTTGAGAATTTAAGGACTTAATTGAAACTTGATAATTTTAGGACTTAATTAGGACTAGGTCAATTTAAGACTTAATAATTTTAGGACTTAAATAGGACTTGACAAGTTTAGGACTTCATTAGGACTTGATAAGTTTAGGACTTAATAAGGACTTGGTAATTTTAGGACTTAATTAGGACTTGGTAATTTTAGGACTTAATTAGGACTAGGTCAAGTTAAGACTAAATAAGGACTTAATAATTTCAGGATTTAATTACGACTTGACACTTTTAGGACTTAATAAGGACTTGACACTTTTAGGACTTAATAAGGGCTTGACTCTTTTAGGAATTAAGTAGGACTTGACAATTTTAGGACCTAATTAGGACTTGACAAGTTTAGGACTTCATTAGGACTTGATAAGTTTAGGACTTAATTAGGACATGATAAGTTTAGGACTTAATTAGGACTTGGTAATTTAAGGAATTAATTAGGACTAGGTCCATTTAAGACTGAATTAGGACTTAATAATTCCAGGATTTAATTACGACTTGACACTTTTAGGACTTAATAAGGACTTAACACCTTTAGGACTTAATTAGGACTTGATAAGTTTAGGACTTCATTAGGACTTGAGAATTTAAGGACTTAATTGGGACTTGATAATTTTAGGACCTAATTAGGACTTGGGAATTTTACGACTTAATTAGGACTAGGTCAATTTAAGACTTAATAATTTTAGGACTTAAATAGGACTTGACAAGTTTAGGACTTCATTAGGACTTGATAAGTTTAGGACTTAATTAGGACTTGGTGATTTTAGGACCTAATTAGGACTTAATTATTTTAGGACATAATTAGGACTTGATAAGTTTAGGACTTAAATAGGACTTGACAAGTTTAGGACTTCATTAGGACTTGATAAGTTTAGGACTTAATTAGGACATGATAAGTTTAGGACTTAATTAGGACTTGGTAATTTAAGGAATTAATTAGGACTAGGTCCATTTAAGACTGAATTAGGACTTAATAATTTCAGGATTTAATTACGACTTGACACTTTTAGGACTTAATAAGGACTAGGTCAATTTAAGACTTAATAATTTTAGGACTTAAATAGGACTTGACAAGTTTAGGACTTCATTACGACTTGACACTTTTAGGACTTAATAAGGACTTGACACTTTTAGGACTTAATAAGGGCTTGACTCTTTTAGGAATTAAGTAGGACTTGACAATTTTAGGACCTAATTAGGACTTGACAAGTTTAGGACTTCATTAGGACTTGATAAGTTTAGGACTTAATTAGGACTTGGTGATTTTAGGACCTAATTAGGACTTAATTATTTTAGGACATAATTAGGACTTGATAAGTTTAGGACTTAAATAGGACTTGACAAGTTTAGGACTTCATTAGGACTTGATAAGTTTAGGACTTAATTAGGACATGATAAGTTTAGGACTTAATTAGGACTTGGTAATTTAAAGACTTAATTAGGACTAGGTCCATTTAAGACTGAATTAGGACTTAATAATTTCAGGATTTAATTACGACTTGACACTTTTAGGACCTAATAAGGACTTAACACCTTTAGGACTTAATTGGGACTTGATAATTTTAGGACCTAATTAGGACTTGGGAATTTTACGACTTAATTAGGACATGATAAGTTTAGGACTTAATTAGGACTTGATAAGTTTAGGACTTAATTAGGACTTGGTAATTTAAAGACTTAATTAGGACTAGGTCCATTTAAGACTGAATTAGGACTTAATAATTTCAGGATTTAATTACGACTTGACACTTTTAGGACCTAATAAGGACTTAACACCTTTAGGACTTAATTAGGACTTGATAAGTTTAGGACTTAAATAGGACTTGACAAGTTTAGGACTTCATGAGGACTTGATAAGTTTAGGACTTAAATGGACTTGGTAATTTTAGGACGTAAATAGGACTTAATAATTTCAGGATTAAATTACGTCTTGACACTTTTAGGACTTAATTAGGAGTTGGTATGTTAAGGACTTAAATAGGACTTGACAAGTTTAGGACTTCATTAGGACTTGAGAATTTAAGGACTTAATTGGGACTTGATAATTTTAGGACCTAATTAGGACTTGGTAATTTTACGACTTAATTAGGACATGATAAGTTTAGGACTTAATTAAGACTTGATAAGTTTAGAACCTAAGTAGGATTTAACAATTTTAGTACTTCATTAGGACTTAAAAAGTTTAGGACTTAATTAGGATTCGTTAATTTTAGGACTTAATTAGAACTTGGTAATTTTAGGACTTAATAAGCAACTGACAATTTTAGTATCTAATAAGGACTTTAGTATTCATTAGGACTTGATAAGTTTATGTCTAGATTAGGACTTGGTAATTTTAGGACTTAATTAGGACTTAATAATTTTAGGACCTAAGTAGGACTTGAAAAGTTGAGGACTTTATTAGGCCTTGATAAGTTTAGGACTTAATTAGGACTTGGTAATTTTAGGACTTAATTAGGAATTAATAATTTTAAGACCTAATTAGGACTTAATAATTTCAGGATTAAATTACGACTTGACACTTTTAGGACTTAATAAGGACTTGACACTTTTAGGAATTAATTAGGACTTGATAAGTTTAGGACTTAAATAGGACTTGACAAGTTTAGGACTTCATTAGGACTTGAGAATTTAAGGACTTAATTGGGACTTGATAATTTTAGGACCTAATTAGGACTTGGGAATTTTACGACTTAATTAGGACTTGATGAGTTTAGGACTTAATTAGGACTAGGTCAATTTAAGACTGAATTAGGACTTAATAATTTCCAGATTTAGTTACGACTTGACACTTTTAGGACTAAATAAGGACTTGACACTTTTAGGACTTAATTAGGACTTAATATGTTTAGGACTTAAATAGGACTTGACAAGTTAAGGATTTCATTAGAACTTGAGAATTTAAGGACTTAATTGAAACTTGATAATTTTAGGACTTAATTAGGACTAGGTCAATTTAAGACTTAATAATTTTAGGACTTAAATAGGACTTGACAAGTTTAGGACTTCATTAGGACTTGATAAGTTTAGGACTTAATAAGGACTTGGTAATTTTAGGACTTAATTAGGACTTGGTAATTTTAGGACTTAATTAGGACTAGGTCAATTTAAGACTAAATAAGGACTTAATAATTTCAGGATTTAATTACGACTTGACACTTTTAGGACTTAATAAGGACTTGACACTTTTAGGACTTAATAAGGGCTTGACTCTTTTAGGAATTAAGTAGGACTTGACAATTTTAGGACCTAATTAGGACTTGACAAGTTTAGGACTTCATTAGGACTTGATAAGTTTAGGACTTAATTAGGACTTGGTGATTTTAGGACCTAATTAGGACTTAATTATTTTAGGACATAATTAGGACTTGATAAGTTTAGGACTTAAATAGGACTTGACAAGTTTAGGACTTCATTAGGACTTGATAAGTTAAGGATTTCATTAGAACTTGAGAATTTAAGGACTTAATTGAAACTTGATAATTTTAGGACTTAATTAGGACTAGGTCAATTTAAGACTTAATAATTTTAGGACTTAAATAGGACTTGACAAGTTTAGGACTTAATTAGGACTTGGTAATTTTAGGACGTAATTAGGACTTAATAATTTCAGGATTAAATTACGTCTTGACACTTTTAGCACTTAATTAGGACTTGATATGTTAAGGACTTAAATAGGACTCGACAAGTTTAGGACTTCATTAGGACTTGAGAATTTAAGGACTTAATTGGGACTTGATAATTTTAGGACCTAATTAGGACTTGGTAATTTTAGGACTTAATAAGCAATTGACAATTTTAGTATCTAATAAGGACTTTAGTATTCATTAGGACTTGATAAGTTTACGTCTTTATTAGGACTTGGTAATTTTAGGACTTAATTAGGGCTTAATCAGTTTAGGACTTAATTAGGACTTGACAATTTTAAGATTTAATTAGGACTTGACAATTTTAGGATTTAATAAAGACTTGGTAAATTCAGGACTCAATTAGGACTTGGTCAATTTGAGACTTAATTAGGACTTGATAATTTCAAGATTTAATTAGGACTTAATAATTTTAGGACCTAAGTAGGACTTGAAAAGTTTAGGACTTCATTAGGACTTGATAAGTTTAGGACTTATTTAGGACTTAGTAATTTTAGGACTTAATTAGGACTAGGTCAATTTGAGACCGAATTAGGACTTAATAATTTCAGGATTTAATTACGACTCGACACTTTTAGGACTTAATAAGGACTTGACACTTTTAGGACTTAATTAGGACTTGATAATTTTAGGACTTAAATAGGACTTGACAAATTTAGGTCTTCATTAGCAATTGACAATTTTAGTATTTTATAAGGACATGACAATTTTAGGACTTAAATAGGACATGACAATTTTAGAACCTAATTAGGACTTGAAAAGTTTAGGACTTCATTAAGACTTGATAAGTTTAGGACTTAATTAGGACTTGACAATTTTAGGACTTGATTAGGACTTGAGCATTTTAGGACTTAATTGGGACTTGACAATTATAGGACTTAATAAGGACTTGGTAATTTCAGGACTTAATTAGGACAAGGTCAATTAAAGACCGTATTAGGACTTAATAATTAAAGGATTTAATTACGACTTGACACTTTTAGGACTTAATAAGGACTTGACACTTTTAGTACTTAAATAGGACTTGACAAGTTAAGGATTTCATTAGAATTCGAGAATTTAAGGACTTAATTGAAACTTGATAATTTTAGGACTTAATTAGGACTAGGTCAATTTAAGACTTAATAATTTTAGGACTTAAATAGGACTTGACAAGTTTAGGACTTCATTAGGACTTGATAAGTTTAGGACTTAATAAGGACTTGGTAATTTTAGGACTTAATTAGGACTTGGTAATTTTAGGACTTAATTAGGACTAGGTCAATTTAAGACTAAATAAGGACTTAATAATTTCAGGATTTAATTACGACTTGACACTTTTAGGACTTAATAAGGACTTGACACTTTTAGGACTTAATAAGGGCTTGACTCTTTTAGGAATTAAGTAGGACTTGACAATTTTAGGACCTAATTAGGACTTGACAAGTTTAGGACTTCATTAGGACTTGATAAGTTTAGGACTTAATTAGGACTTGGTGATTTTAGGACCTAATTAGGACTTAATTATTTTAGGACATAATTAGGACTTGATAAGTTTAGGACTTAAATAGGACTTGACAAGTTTAGGACTTCATTAGGACTTGATAAGTTAAGGATTTCATTAGAACTTGAGAATTTAAGGACTTAATTGAAACTTGATAATTTTAGGACTTAATTAGGACTAGGTCAATTTAAGACTTAATAATTTTAGGACTTAAATAGGACTTGACAAGTTTAGGACTTCATTAGGACTTGATAAGTTTAGGACTTAATAAGGACTTGGTAATTTTAGGACTTAATTAGGACTTGGTAATTTTAGGACTTAATTAGGACTAGGTCAAGTTAAGACTAAATAAGGACTTAATAATTTCAGGATTTAATTACGACTTGACACTTTTAGGACTTAATAAGGACTTGACACTTTTAGGACTTAATAAGGGCTTGACTCTTTTAGGAATTAAGTAGGACTTGACAATTTTAGGACCTAATTAGGACTTGACAAGTTTAGGACTTCATTAGGACTTGATAAGTTTAGGACTTAATTAGGACATGATAAGTTTAGGACTTAATTAGGACTTGGTAATTTAAGGAATTAATTAGGACTAGGTCCATTTAAGACTGAATTAGGACTTAATAATTCCAGGATTTAATTACGACTTGACACTTTTAGGACTTAATAAGGACTTAACACCTTTAGGACTTAATTAGGACTTGATAAGTTTAGGACTTCATTAGGACTTGAGAATTTAAGGACTTAATTGGGACTTGATAATTTTAGGACCTAATTAGGACTTGGGAATTTTACGACTTAATTAGGACTAGGTCAATTTAAGACTTAATAATTTTAGGACTTAAATAGGACTTGACAAGTTTAGGACTTCATTAGGACTGATAAGTTAGGACTTAATTAGGACTTGGTGATTTTAGGACCTAATTAGGACTTAATTATTTTAGGACATATTAGGACTTGATAAGTTTAGGACTTAAATAGACTTGACAAGTTTAGGACTTCATTAGGACTTGATAAGTTTAGGACTTAATTAGGACATGATAAGTTTAGGACTAATTAGGACTTGGTAATTTAAGGAATTAATTAGGACTAGGTCCATTTAAGACTGAATTAGGACTTAATAATTTCAGGATTTAATTACGACTTGACACTTTTAGGACTTAATAAGGACTAGGTCAATTTAAGACTTAATAATTTTAGGACTTAAATAGGACTTGACAAGTTTAGGACTTCATTACGACTTGACACTTTTAGGACTTAATAAGGACTTGACACTTTTAGGACTTAATAAGGGCTTGACTCTTTTAGGAATTAAGTAGGGGACTTGACAATTTTAGGACCTAATTAGGACTTGACAAGTTTAGGACTTCATTAGGACTTGATAAGTTTAGGACTTAATTAGGACTTGGTGATTTTAGGACCTAATTAGGACTTAATTATTTTAGGACATAATTAGGACTTGATAAGTTTAGGACTTAAATAGGACTTGACAAGTTTAGGACTTCATTAGGACTTGATAAGTTTAGGACTTAATTAGGACATGATAAGTTTAGGACTTAATTAGGACTTGGTAATTTAAAGACTTAATTAGGACTAGGTCCATTTAAGACTGAATTAGGACTTAATAATTTCAGGATTTAATTACGACTTGACACTTTAGGACCTAATAAGGACTTAACACCTTAGGACTTAATTGGGACTTGATAATTTAGGACCTAATTAGGACTTGGGAATTTTACGACTTAATTAGGACATGATAAGTTTAGGACTTAATTAGGACTTGATAGTTTAGGACTTAATTAGGACTTGGTAATTTAAAGACTTAATTAGGACTAGGTCCATTTAAGACTGAATTAGGACTTAATAATTTCAGGATTTAATTACGACTTGACACTTTTAGGACCTAATAAGACTTAACACCTTTAGGACTTAATTAGGACTTGATAAGTTTAGGACTTAAATAGGACTTGACAAGTTTAGGACTTCATGAGGACTTGATAAGTTTATAAGTTTAGGACTTAAATGGACTTGGTAATTTTAGGACGTAAATAGGACTTAATAATTTCAGGATTAAATTACGTCTTGACACTTTTAGGACTTAATTAGGAGTTGGTATGTTAAGGACTTAAATAGGACTTGACAAGTTTAGGACTTCATTAGGACTTGAGAATTTAAGGACTTAATTGGGACTTGATAATTTTAGGACCTAATTAGGACTTGGTAATTTTACGACTTAATTAGGACATGATAAGTTTAGGACTTAATTAAGACTTGATAAGTTTAGAACCTAAGTAGGATTTAACAATTTTAGTACTTCATTAGGACTTAAAAAGTTTAGGACTTAATTAGGATTCGTTAATTTTAGGACTTAATTAGAACTTGGTAATTTTAGGACTTAATAAGCAACTGACAATTTTAGTATCTAATAAGGACTTTAGTATTCATTAGGACTTGATAAGTTTATGTCTAGATTAGGACTTGGTAATTTTAGGACTTAATTAGGACTTAATAATTTTAGGACCTAAGTAGGACTTGAAAAGTTGAGGACTTTATTAGGCCTTGATAAGTTTAGGACTTAATTAGGACTTGGTAATTTTAGGACTTAATTAGGAATTAATAATTTTAAGACCTAATTAGGACTTAATAATTTCAGGATTAAATTACGACTTGACACTTTTAGGACTTAATAAGGACTTGACACTTTTAGGACTTAATTAGGACTTGATAAGTTTAGGACTTAAATAGGACTTGACAAGTTTAGGACTTCATTAGGACTTGAGAATTTAAGGACTTAATTGGGACTTGATAATTTTAGGACCTAATTAGGACTTGGGAATTTTACGACTTAATTAGGACTTGATGAGTTTAGGACTTAATTAGGACTAGGTCAATTTAAGACTGAATTAGGACTTAATAATTTCCGGATTTAGTTACGACTTGACACTTTTAGGACTTAATAAGGACTTGACACTTTTAGGACTTAATTAGGACTTGATATGTTTAGGACTTAAATAGGACTTGACAAGTTAAGGATTTCATTAGAACTTGAGAATTTAAGGACTTAATTGAAACTTGATAATTTTAGGACTTAATTAGGACTGGGTCAATTTAAGACTTAATAATTTTAGGACTTAAATAGGACTTGACAAGTTTAGGACTTCATTAGGACTTGATAAGTTTAGGACTTAATAAGGACTTGGTAATTTTAGGACTTAATTAGGACTTGGTAATTTTAGGACTTAATTAGGACTAGGTCAATTTAAGACTAAATAAGGACTTAATAATTTCAGGATTTAATTACGACTTGACACTTTTAGGACTTAATAAGAACTTGACACTTTTAGGACTTAATAAGGGCTTGACTCTTTTAGGAATTAAGTAGGACTTGACAATTTTAGGACCTAATTAGGACTTGACAAGTTTAGGACTTCATTAGGACTTGATAAGTTTAGGACTTAATTAGGACTTGGTGATTTTAGGACCTAATTAGGACTTAATTATTTTAGGACATAATTAGGACTTGATAAGTTTAGGACTTAAATAGGACTTGACAAGTTTAGGACTTCATTAGGACTTGATAAGTTAAGGATTTCATTAGAACTTGAGAATTTAAGGACTTAATTGAAACTTGATAATTTTAGGACTTAATTAGGACTAGGTCAATTTAAGACTTAATAATTTTAGGACTTAAATAGGACTTGACAAGTTTAGGACTTAATTAGGACTTGGTAATTTTAGGACGTAATTAGGACTTAATAATTTCAGGATTAAATTACGTCTTGACACTTTTAGCACTTAATTAGGACTTGATATGTTAAGGACTTAAATAGGACTCGACAAGTTTAGGACTTCATTAGGACTTGAGAATTTAAGGACTTAATTGGGACTTGATAATTTTAGGACCTAATTAGGACTTGGTAATTTTAGGACTTAATAAGCAATTGACAATTTTAGTATCTAATAAGGACTTTAGTATTCATTAGAACTTGATAAGTTTACGTCTTTATTAGGACTTGGTAATTTTAGGACTTAATTAGGGCTTAATCAGTTTAGGACTTAATTAGGACTTGACAATTTTAAGATTTAATTAGGACTTGACAATTTTAGGATTTAATAAAGACTTGGTAAATTCAGGACTCAATTAGGACTTGGTCAATTTGAGACTTAATTAGGACTTGATAATTTCAAGATTTAATTAGGACTTAATAATTTTAGGACCTAAGTAGGACTTGAAAAGTTTAGGACTTCATTAGGACTTGATAAGTTTAGGACTTATTTAGGACTTAGTAATTTTAGGACTTAATTAGGACTAGGTCAATTTGAGACCGAATTAGGACTTAATAATTTCAGGATTTAATTACGACTCGACACTTTTAGGACTTAATAAGGACTTGACACTTTTAGGACTTAATTAGGACTTGATAATTTTAGGACTTAAATAGGACTTGACAAATTTAGGTCTTCATTAGCAATTGACAATTTTAGTATTTTATAAGGACATGACAATTTTAGGACTTAAATAGGACATGACAATTTTAGAACCTAATTAGGACTTGAAAAGTTTAGGACTTCATTAAGACTTGATAAGTTTAGGACTTAATTAGGACTTGACAATTTTAGGACTTGATTAGGATTTGAGCATTTTAGGACTTAATTGGGACTTGACAATTATAGGACTTAATAAGGACTTGGTAATTTCAGGACTTAATTAGGACAAGGTCAATTAAAGACCGTATTAGGACTTAATAATTAAAGGATTTAATTACGACTTGACACTTTTAGGACTTAATAAGGACTTGACACTTTTAGTACTTAAATAGGACTTGACAAGTTAAGGATTTCATTAGAATTCGAGAATTTAAGGACTTAATTGAAACTTGATAATTTTAGGACTTAATTAGGACTAGGTCAATTTAAGACTTAATAATTTTAGGACTTAAATAGGACTTGACAAGTTTAGGACTTCATTAGGACTTGATAAGTTTAGGACTTAACAAGGACTTGGTAATTTTAGGACTTAATTAGGACTTGGTAATTTTAGGACTTAATTAGGACTAGGTCAAGTTAAGACTAAATAAGGACTTAATAATTTCAGGATTTAATTACGACTTGACACTTTTAGGACTTAATAAGGACTTGACACTTTTAGGACTTAATAAGGGCTTGACTCTTTTAGGAATTAAGTAGGACTTGACAATTTTAGGACCTAATTAGGACTTGACAAGTTTAGGACTTCATTAGGACTTGATAAGTTTAGGACTTAATTAGGACATGATAAGTTTAGGACTTAATTAGGACTTGGTAATTTAAGGAATTAATTAGGACTAGGTCCATTTAAGACTGAATTAGGACTTAATAATTCCAGGATTTAATTACGACTTGACACTTTTAGGACTTAATAAGGACTTAACACCTTTATGACTTAATTAGGACTTGATAAGTTTAGGACTTCATTAGGACTTGAGAATTTAAGGACTTAATTGGGACTTGATAATTTTAGGACCTAATTAGGACTTGGGAATTTTACGACTTAATTAGGACATGATAAGTTTAGGACTTAATTAGGACTTGATAAGTTTAGGACTTAATTAGGACTTGGTAATTTAAGGACTTAATTAGGACTAGGTCCATTTAAGACTGAATTAGGACTTAATAATTTCAGGATTTAATTACGACTTGACACTTTTAGGACCTAATAAGGACTTAACACCTTTAGGACTTAATTAGGACTTGATAAGTTTAGGACTTAAATAGGACTTGACAAGTTTAGGACTTCATGAGGACTTGATAAGTTTAGGACTTAAATGGACTTGGTAATTTTAGGACGTAAATAGGACTTAATAATTTCAGGATTAAATTACGTCTTGACACTTTTAGGACTTAATTAGGAGTTGGTATGTTAAGGACTTAAATAGGACTTGACAAGTTTAGGACTTCATTAGGACTTGAGAATTTAAGGACTTAATTGGGACTTGATAATTTTAGGACCTAATTAGGACTTGGTAATTTTACGACTTAATTAGGACATGATAAGTTTAGGACTTAATTAAGACTTGATAAGTTTAGAACCTAAGTAGGATTTAACAATTTTAGTACTTCATTAGGACTTAAAAAGTTTAGGACTTAATTAGGATTCGTTAATTTTAGGACTTAATTAGAACTTGGTAATTTTAGGACTTAATAAGCAACTGACAATTTTAGTATCTAATAAGGACTTTAGTATTCATTAGGACTTGATAAGTTTATGTCTAGATTAGGACTTGGTAATTTTAGGACTTAATTAGGACTTAATAATTTTAGGACCTAAGTAGGACTTGAAAAGTTGAGGACTTTATTAGGCCTTGATAAGTTTAGGACTTAATTAGGACTTGGTAATTTTAGGACTTAATTAGGAATTAATAATTTTAAGACCTAATTAGGACTTAATAATTTCAGGATTAAATTACGACTTGACACTTTTAGGACTTAATAAGGACTTGACACTTTTAGGAATTAATTAGGACTTGATAAGTTTAGGACTTAAATAGGACTTGACAAGTTTAGGACTTCATTAGGACTTGAGAATTTAAGGACTTAATTGGGACTTGATAATTTTAGGACCTAATTAGGACTTGGGAATTTTACGACTTAATTAGGACTTGATGAGTTTAGGACTTAATTAGGACTAGGTCAATTTAAGACTGAATTAGGACTTAATAATTTCCAGATTTAGTTACGACTTGACACTTTTAGGACTAAATAAGGACTTGACACTTTTAGGACTTAATTAGGACTTAATATGTTTAGGACTTAAATAGGACTTGACAAGTTAAGGATTTCATTAGAACTTGAGAATTTAAGGACTTAATTGAAACTTGATAATTTTAGGACTTAATTAGGACTAGGTCAATTTAAGACTTAATAATTTTAGGACTTAAATAGGACTTGACAAGTTTAGGACTTCATTAGGACTTGATAAGTTTAGGACTTAATAAGGACTTGGTAATTTTAGGACTTAATTAGGACTTGGTAATTTTAGGACTTAATTAGGACTAGGTCAATTTAAGACTAAATAAGGACTTAATAATTTCAGGATTTAATTACGACTTGACACTTTTAGGACTTAATAAGGACTTGACACTTTTAGGACTTAATAAGGGCTTGACTCTTTTAGGAATTAAGTAGGACTTGACAATTTTAGGACCTAATTAGGACTTGACAAGTTTAGGACTTCATTAGGACTTGATAAGTTTAGGACTTAATTAGGACTTGGTGATTTTAGGACCTAATTAGGACTTAATTATTTTAGGACATAATAAGGACTTGATAAGTTTAGGACTTAAATAGGACTTGACAAGTTTAGGACTTCATTAGGACTTGATAAGTTAAGGATTTCATTAGAACTTGAGAATTTAAGGACTTAATTGAAACTTGATAATTTTAGGACTTAATTAGGACTAGGTCAATTTAAGACTTAATAATTTTAGGACTTAAATAGGACTTGACAAGTTTAGGACTTAATTAGGACTTGGTAATTTTAGGACGTAATTAGGACTTAATAATTTCAGGATTAAATTACGTCTTGACACTTTTAGCACTTAATTAGGACTTGATATGTTAAGGACTTAAATAGGACTCGACAAGTTTAGGACTTCATTAGGACTTGAGAATTTAAGGACTTAATTGGGACTTGATAATTTTAGGACCTAATTAGGACTTGGTAATTTTAGGACTTAATAAGCAATTGACAATTTTAGTATCTAATAAGGACTTTAGTATTCATTAGGACTTGATAAGTTTACGTCTTTATTAGGACTTGGTAATTTTAGGACTTAATTAGGGCTTAATCAGTTTAGGACTTAATTAGGACTTGACAATTTTAAGATTTAATTAGGACTTGACAATTTTAGGATTTAATAAAGACTTGGTAAATTCAGGACTCAATTAGGACTTGGTCAATTTGAGACTTAATTAGGACTTGATAATTTCAAGATTTAATTAGGACTTAATAATTTTAGGACCTAAGTAGGACTTGAAAAGTTTAGGACTTCATTAGGACTTGATAAGTTTAGGACTTATTTAGGACTTAGTAATTTTAGGACTTAATTAGGACTAGGTCAATTTGAGACCGAATTAGGACTTAATAATTTCAGGATTTAATTACGACTCGACACTTTTAGGACTTAATAAGGACTTGACACTTTTAGGACTTAATTAGGACTTGATAATTTTAGGACTTAAATAGGACTTGACAAATTTAGGTCTTCATTAGCAATTGACAATTTTAGTATTTTATAAGGACATGACAATTTTAGGACTTAAATAGGACATGACAATTTTAGAACCTAATTAGGACTTGAAAAGTTTAGGACTTCATTAAGACTTGATAAGTTTAGGACTTAATTAGGACTTGACAATTTTAGGACTTGATTAGGACTTGAGCATTTTAGGACTTAATTGGGACTTGACAATTATAGGACTTAATAAGGACTTGGTAATTTCAGGACTTAATTAGGACAAGGTCAATTAAAGACCGTATTAGGACTTAATAATTAAAGGATTTAATTACGACTTGACACTTTTAGGACTTAATAAGGACTTGACACTTTTAGTACTTAAATAGGACTTGACAAGTTAAGGATTTCATTAGAATTCGAGAATTTAAGGACTTAATTGAAACTTGATAATTTTAGGACTTAATTAGGACTAGGTCAATTTAAGACTTAATAATTTTAGGACTTAAATAGGACTTGACAAGTTTAGGACTTCATTAGGACTTGATAAGTTTAGGACTTAATAAGGACTTGGTAATTTTAGGACTTAATTAGGACTTGGTAATTTTAGGACTTAATTAGGACTAGGTCAATTTAAGACTAAATAAGGACTTAATAATTTCAGGATTTAATTACGACTTGACACTTTTAGGACTTAATAAGGACTTGACACTTTTAGGACTTAATAAGGGCTTGACTCTTTTAGGAATTAAGTAGGACTTGACAATTTTAGGACCTAATTAGGACTTGACAAGTTTAGGACTTCATTAGGACTTGATAAGTTTAGGACTTAATTAGGACTTGGTGATTTTAGGACCTAATTAGGACTTAATTATTTTAGGACATAATTAGGACTTGATAAGTTTAGGACTTAAATAGGACTTGACAAGTTTAGGACTTCATTAGGACTTGATAAGTTAAGGATTTCATTAGAACTTGAGAATTTAAGGACTTAATTGAAACTTGATAATTTTAGGACTTAATTAGGACTAGGTCAATTTAAGACTTAATAATTTTAGGACTTAAATAGGACTTGACAAGTTTAGGACTTCATTAGGACTTGATAAGTTTAGGACTTAATAAGGACTTGGTAATTTTAGGACTTAATTAGGACTTGGTAATTTTAGGACTTAATTAGGACTAGGTCAAGTTAAGACTAAATAAGGACTTAATAATTTCAGGATTTAATTACGACTTGACACTTTTAGGACTTAATAAGGACTTGACACTTTTAGGACTTAATAAGGGCTTGACTCTTTTAGGAATTAAGTAGGACTTGACAATTTTAGGACCTAATTAGGACTTGACAAGTTTAGGACTTCATTAGGACTTGATAAGTTTAGGACTTAATTAGGACATGATAAGTTTAGGACTTAATTAGGACTTGGTAATTTAAGGAATTAATTAGGACTAGGTCCATTTAAGACTGAATTAGGACTTAATAATTCCAGGATTTAATTACGACTTGACACTTTTAGGACTTAATAAGGACTTAACACCTTTAGGACTTAATTAGGACTTGATAAGTTTAGGACTTCATTAGGACTTGAGAATTTAAGGACTTAATTGGGACTTGATAATTTTAGGACCTAATTAGGACTTGGGAATTTTACGACTTAATTAGGACTAGGTCAATTTAAGACTTAATAATTTTAGGACTTAAATAGGACTTGACAAGTTTAGGACTTCATTAGGACTTGATAAGTTTAGGACTTAATTAGGACTTGGTGATTTTAGGACCTAATTAGGACTTAATTATTTTAGGACATAATTAGGACTTGATAAGTTTAGGACTTAAATAGGACTTGACAAGTTTAGGACTTCATTAGGACTTGATAAGTTTAGGACTTAATTAGGACATGATAAGTTTAGGACTTAATTAGGACTTGGTAATTTAAGGAATTAATTAGGACTAGGTCCATTTAAGACTGAATTAGGACTTAATAATTTCAGGATTTAATTACGACTTGACACTTTTAGGACTTAATAAGGACTAGGTCAATTTAAGACTTAATAATTTTAGGACTTAAATAGGACTTGACAAGTTTAGGACTTCATTACGACTTGACACTTTTAGGACTTAATAAGGACTTGACACTTTTAGGACTTAATAAGGGCTTGACTCTTTTAGGAATTAAGTAGGACTTGACAATTTTAGGACCTAATTAGGACTTGACAAGTTTAGGACTTCATTAGGACTTGATAAGTTTAGGACTTAATTAGGACTTGGTGATTTTAGGACCTAATTAGGACTTAATTATTTTAGGACATAATTAGGACTTGATAAGTTTAGGACTTAAATAGGACTTGACAAGTTTAGGACTTCATTAGGACTTGATAAGTTTAGGACTTAATTAGGACATGATAAGTTTAGGACTTAATTAGGACTTGGTAATTTAAGGAATTAATTAGGACTAGGTCCATTTAAGACTGAATTAGGACTTAATAATTCCAGGATTTAATTACGACTTGACACTTTTAGGACTTAATAAGGACTTAACACCTTTAGGACTTAATTAGGACTTGATAAGTTTAGGACTTCATTAGGACTTGAGAATTTAAGGACTTAATTGGGACTTGATAATTTTAGGACCTAATTAGGACTTGGGAATTTTACGACTTAATTAGGACATGATAAGTTTAGGACTTAATTAGGACTTGATAAGTTTAGGACTTAATTAGGACTTGGTAATTTAAAGACTTAATTAGGACTAGGTCCATTTAAGACTGAATTAGGACTTAATAATTTCAGGATTTAATTACGACTTGACACTTTTAGGACCTAATAAGGACTTAACACCTTTAGGACTTAATTAGGACTTGATAAGTTTAGGACTTAAATAGGACTTGACAAGTTTAGGACTTCATGAGGACTTGATAAGTTTAGGACTTAAATGGACTTGGTAATTTTAGGACGTAAATAGGACTTAATAATTTCAGGATTAAATTACGTCTTGACACTTTTAGGACTTAATTAGGAGTTGGTATGTTAAGGACTTAAATAGGACTTGACAAGTTTAGGACTTCATTAGGACTTGAGAATTTAAGGACTTAATTGGGACTTGATAATTTTAGGACCTAATTAGGACTTGGTAATTTTACGACTTAATTAGGACATGATAAGTTTAGGACTTAATTAAGACTTGATAAGTTTAGAACCTAAGTAGGATTTAACAATTTTAGTACTTCATTAGGACTTAACAAGTTTAGGACTTAATTAGGATTCGTTAATTTTAGGACTTAATTAGAACTTGGTAATTTTAGGACTTAATAAGCAACTGACAATTTTAGTATCTAATAAGGACTTTAGTATTCATTAGGACTTGATAAGTTTATGTCTAGATTAGGACTTGGTAATTTTAGGACTTAATTAGGACTTAATAATTTTAGGACCTAAGTAGGACTTGAAAAGTTGAGGACTTTATTAGGCCTTGATAAGTTTAGGACTTAATTAGGACTTGGTAATTTTAGGACTTAATTAGGAATTAATAATTTTAAGACCTAATTAGGACTTAATAATTTCAGGATTAAATTACGACTTGACACTTTTAGGACTTAATAAGGACTTGACACTTTTAGGACTTAATTAGGACTTGATAAGTTTAGGACTTAAATAGGACTTGACAAGTTTAGGACTTCATTAGGACTTTAAAATTTAAGGACTTAATTGGGACTTGATAATTTTAGGACTTAAATAGGACTTGACAAATTTAGGTCTTCATTAGCAATTGACAATTTTAGTATTTTATAAGGACATGACAATTTTAGGACTTAAATAGGACATGACAATTTTAGAACCTAATTAGGACTTGAAAAGTTTAGGACTTCATTAAGACTTGATAAGTTTAGGACTTAATTAGGACTTGACAATTTTAGGACTTGATTAGGACTTGAGCATTTTAGGACTTAATTGGGACTTGACAATTATAGGACTTAATAAGGACTTGGTAATTTCAGGACTTAATTAGGACAAGGTCAATTAAAGACCGTATTAGGACTTAATAATTAAAGGATTTAATTACGACTTGACACTTTTAGGACTTAATAAGGACTTGACACTTTTAGTACTTAAGTAGGACTTGATATGTTTAGGACTTAAATAGGACTTGACAAGTTAAGGACTTCATTAG
Organism: Ganaspis brasiliensis; assembly: GCA_037103525.1. Taxonomy (NCBI): domain Eukaryota; kingdom Metazoa; phylum Arthropoda; class Insecta; order Hymenoptera; family Figitidae; genus Ganaspis; species Ganaspis brasiliensis. The sequence continues at coordinate 238,032 of JAZKLR010000511.1, read as the reverse complement.
GACTTGATAAGTTTAGGACTTAATTAGGACTAGGTCAATTTAAGACTGAATTAGGACTTAATAATTTCCAGATTTAGTTACGACTTGACACTTTTAGGACTTAATTAGGACTTGATATGTTTAGGACTTAAACAGGACTTGACAAGTTAAGGATTTCATTAGAACTTGAGAATTTAAGGACTTAATTGGGACTTGATAATTTTAGGACTTAATTAGGACTAGGTCAATTTAAGACTTAATAATTTTAGGACTTAAATAGGGCTTAACAAGTTTAGGACTTAATTAGGACTTGACAATTTTAAGATTTAATTAGGACTTGACAATTTTAGGATTTAATAAAGACTTGGTAAATTCAGGACTCAATTAGGACTTGGTCAATTTGAGACTTAATTAGGACTTGATAATTTCAAGATTTAATTACGACTTGGAAATTTAAAGACTTCATTAGGACTTGGTAAATTTAGGAATTAATTAGGACTTGGTAATCTTAGGACTTAATTAGGACTTAATAATTTTAGGACCTAAGTAGGACTTGAAAAGTTTAGGACTTCATTAGGACTTGATAAGTTTAGGACTTAATTAGGACTTGGTAATTTAAGGACTTTATTAGGACTTGGTAATTTTAGGACTTAATTAGGGCTTAATCAGTTTAGGACTTAATTAGGACTTTACAATTTTAAGATTTAATTAGGACTTGACAATTTTAGGATTTAATAAAGACTTGGTAAATTCAGGACTCAATTAGGACTTGGTCAATTTAAGACTTAATTAGGACTTGATAATTTCAAGATTTAATTAGGACTTAATAATTTTAGGACCTAAGTAGGACTTGAAAAGTTAAGGACTTCATTAGGACTTGATAAGTTTAGGACTTAATTAGGACTTGGTAATTTTAGGACTTAATTAGGACTAGGTCAATTTGAGACTGAATTAGGACTTAATAATTTCACGATTTAATTACGACTCGACACTTTTAGGACTTAATAAGGACTTGACACTGTTAGGACTTAATTAGGACTTGATAATTTTAGGACTTAAATAGGACTTGACAAATTTAGGTCTTCATTAGCAATTGACAATTTTAGTATTTTATAAGGACATGACAATTTTAGGACTTAAATAGGACATGACAATTTTAAAACCTAATTAGGACTTGAAAAGTTTAGGACTTCATTAAGACTTGATAAGTTTAGGACTTAATTAGGACTTGACAATTTTAGGACTTGATTAGGACTTGAGAATTTGAGGACTTAATTGGGACTTGACAATTATAGGACTTAATAAGGACTTGGTAATTTCAGGACTTAATTAGGACAAGATCAATTAAAGACCGTATTAGGACTTAATAATTAAAGGATTTAATTACGACTTGACACTTTTAGGACTTAATAAGGACTTGACACTTTTAGTACTTAAGTAGGACTTGATATGTTTAGGACTTAAATAGGACTTGACAAGTTAAGGACTTCATTAGGACTTGATAAGTTTAGGACTTAATTAGGACTAGGTCAATTTAAGACTGAATTAGGACTTAATAATTTCCGGATTTAGTTACGACTTGACACTTTTAGGACTTAATAAGGACTTGACACTTTTAGGACTTAATTAGGACTTGATATGTTTAGGACTTAAATAGGACTTGACAAGTTAAGGATTTCATTAGAACTTGAGAATTTAAGGACTTAATTGAAACTTGATAATTTTAGGACTTAATTAGGACTAGGTCAATTTAAGACTTAATAATTTTAGGACTTAAATAGGACTTGACAAGTTTAGGACTTCATTAGGACTTGATAAGTTTAGGACTTAATAAGGACTTGGTAATTTTAGGACTTAATTAGGACTTGGTAATTTTAGGACTTAATTAGGACTAGGTCCATTTAAGACTGAATTAGGACTTAATAATTTCAGGATTTAATTACGACTTGACACTTTTAGGACTTAATAAGGACTTAACACCTTTAGGACTTAATTAGGACTTGATAAGTTTAGGACTTAAATAGGACTTGACAAGTTTAGGACTTCATGAGGACTTGATAAGTTTAGGACTTAATTAGGACTTGGTAAGTTTAGGACGTAATTAGGACTTAATAATTTCAGGATTAAATTACGTCTTGACACTTTTAGGACTTAATTAGGACTTGATATGTTAAGGACTTAAATAGGGCTTGACAAGTTTAGGACTTCATTAGGACTTGACAATTTAAGGACTTAATTGGGACTTGATAATTTTAGGACCTAATTAGGACTTGGTAATTTTACGACTTAATTAGGACATGATAAGTTTAGGACTTAATTAGGACTTGATAAGTTTAGAACCTAAGTAGGATTTAACAATTTTAGGACTTTATTAGGACTTGAGAATTTAAGGACTTAATTGGGACTTGATAATTTTAGGACCTAATTAGGACTTGGTAATTTTACGACTTAATTAGGACATGATAAGTTTAGGACTTAATTAGGACTTGATAAGTTTAGGACTTAATTAGGACTTGGTAATTTAAGGACTTAATTAGGACTAGGTCCATTTAAGACTGAATAAGGACTTAATAATTTTAGGATTTAATTACGACTTGACACTTTTAGGACTTAATAAGGACTTAACACCTTTAGGACTTAATTAGGACTTGATAAGTTTAGGACTTAAATAGGACTTGACAAGTTTAGGACTTCATGAGGACTTGATAAGTTTAGGACTTAAATGGACTTGGTAATTTTAGGACGTAAATAGGACTTAATAATTTCAGGATTAAATTACGTCTTGACACTTTTAGGACTTAATTAGGAGTTGGTATGTTAAGGACTTAAATAGGACTTGACAAGTTTAGGACTTCATTAGGACTTGAGAATTTAAGGACTTAATTGGGACTTGATAATTTTAGGACCTAATTAGGACTTGGTAATTTTACGACTTAATTAGGACATGATAAGTTTAGGACTTGATTAGGACTTGATAAGTTTAGAACCTAAGTAGGATTTAACAATTTTAGTACTTCATTAGGACTTAACAAGTTTAGGACTTAATTAGGATTCGTTAATTTTAGGACTTAATTAGAACTTGGTAGTTTTAGGACTTAATAAGCAATTGACAATTTTCGTATCTAATAAGGACTTTAGTATTTATTAGGACTTCATAAGTTTACGTCTTTATTAGGACTTGGTAATTTTAGGACTTAATTAGGGCTTAATCAGTTTAGGACTTAATTAGGACTTTAAAATTTAAGGACTTAATTGGGACTTGATAATTTTAGGACTTAATTAGGACTTGGTAATTTTTGGACTTAATAAGCAATTGACAATTTTCGTATCTAATAAGGACTTTAGTATTTATTAGGACTTCATAAGTTTACGTCTTTATTAGGACTTGGTAATTTTAGGACCTAATTAGGACTTGAAAAGTTTAGGACTTCATTAGGACTTGATAAGTTTAGGACTTAATTAGGACTTGGTAATTTAAGGACTTAATTAGGACTAGGTCCATTTAAGACTGAATTAGGACTTAATAATTTCAGGATTTAATTACGACTTGACACTTTTAGGACTTAATAAGGACTTAACACCTTTAGGACTTAATTAGGACTTGATAAGTTTAGGACTTAAATAGGACTTGACAAGTTTAGGACTTCATTAGGACTTGATAAGTTTAGAACTTAATTAGGACTTGGTAATTTTAGGACGTAATTAGGACTTAATAATTTCAGGATTCAATTACGTCTTGACACTTTTAGCACTTAATTAGGTCTTGATATGTTAAGGACTTAAATAGGACTCGACAAGTTTAGGACTTTATTAGGACTTGAGAATTTAAGGACTTAATTGAGACTTGATAATTTTAGGACCTAATTAGGACTTGGTAATTTTAAGATTTAATTAGGACTTGACAATTTTAGGATTTAATAAAGACTTGGTAAATTCAGGACTCAATTAGGACTTGGTCAATTTGAGACTTAATTAGGACTTGATAATTTCAAGATTTAATTAGGACTTAATAATTTTAGGACCTAAGTAGGACTTGAAAAGTTTAGGACTTCATTAGGACTTGATAAGTTTAGGACTTATTTAGGACTTGGTAATTTTAGGACTTAATTAGGACTAGGTCAATTTGAGACTGAATTAGGACTTAATAATTTCAGGATTTAATTACGACTCGACACTTTTAGGACTTAATAAGGACTTGACACTTTTAGGACTTAATTAGGACTTGATAATTTTAGGACTTAAATAGGACTTGACAAATTTAGGTCTTCATTAGCAATTGACAATTTTAGTATTTTATAAGGACATGACAATTTTAGGACTTAAATAGGACATGACAATTTTAGAACCTAATTAGGACTTGAAAAGTTTAGGACTTCATTAAGACTTGATAAGTTTAGGACTTAATTAGGACTTGACAATTTTAGGACTTGATTAGGACTTGAGCATTTTAGGACTTAATAAGGACTTGACAATTATAGGACTTAATAAGGACTTGGTAATTTTAGGACTTAATTAGGACAAGGTCAATTAAAGACCGTATTAGGACTTAATAATTAAAGGATTTAATTACGACTTGACACTTTTAGGACTTAATAAGGACTTGACACTTTTAGTACTTAAGTAGGACTTGATATGTTTAGGACTTAAATAGGACTTGACAAGTTAAGGACTTCATTAGGACTTGATAAGTTTAGGACTTAATTAGGACTCGACAAGTTTAGGACTTCATTAGGACTTGATGAGTTTAGGACTGAATTAGGGCTTGATAATTTAGAAGTTAATTAGGACTTGATAATTTCAGGATTTAATTAGGACTTGATAATTTTAGGACTTAATTAGGACTTGATCATTTTAGGACTTAATTAGGACTTGATGAGATTAGGACCTAAGTAGAACTTGACAAGTTTAGGACTTCATTAGGACTTGATAAGTTTAGGACTTAATTAGGACTTGGTACAGCATGAAAATTACTTAAATCACGTAATTTTACGTTATTACGTAATGGTACGTAATAAATGTAATGTTACGTAATAAATGTAATGTTACGTAATGAACGTAACATTACGTAATGACGGTAATGTAATATTGCAATTACGACTGTAGGCAATTTAATATTGATATAATGTGAGTATTTCGTTACATTTATGGTGATTTATGTTTTTTGAAATTATTTCGTAAACTAATTGGTTTCAGTAAAAAATGCATCAAACATAAAATGTGTATTTTAATGAGATCTACATCTTTTGTATAAATTTATTTTTTATATTTGCAATATTTAAAGAGAAAAATGCAAAAAACCAAAATTTTCATGATTTTTTATACATCTTTTTCACTATGAAATTCAAATTTGAGCTAATTTTCACTATGATTTTCGTAATCAGCGCATAAAATTACGTAAGTATACGAAGTATCAAAAAGATTAGAGGTTCGAGCTTTTCGGAAGTACACCCTAGCTTTCTATTGACTCGAGGAATGTATTAATGTTAAGTCGGGTTCAGATTCTAATAAACAAAAAGTGTCATTTGAATGATTTTGAGGTTATGGTAAAACCTTGACCTGATGGGCTAATTCCGATGACGGATTCGGATTTAGCGCATCAAAATACATAGGAAAACATGGGTCTCATACCTAGATTAGGGATCTTTATTTTTTTTGTGTGGCTGTGTAATTAAAAAAAAAAAAAAATTCCCTCTGGATTTCCTTCTGCATTGTTTCGAAACCTCGTGCGGATTTTTGTACCTGGGTTAAATTTATAGCATTGTATTATTGTTCTACCACGGAACACACAGGCATCACGAAATCTAAATTTTCGTTCCGAAAAACATTTGATTATGCTATATTTGGCAATCCAGCTGACTTAAGCTTTACACAGCTCCCAACATATGAAGACATCTCAAAGTGCTGCCGGTATGATATACCTAAAATGTATCTAAAATATGACAGTTTCTGCCTTTTTTAGTCATTTTTACTCTAACAATGCCAGGTACCCCTTTTTGCTCTGAGTAGGTAGTCTCTTTAAATTTCGGGAGTACTTATTTAGGTTATACAGTCGAACCTGGTTAAGGGGAACCTCTATAATTGTGACACCTCTACAACTGAGAATATTTTTGTGGTCCCGTCTTTTTTGCATGTATTTACCTATGTAACTGGGAAAATCCAATGACCTCTTTAACTGAGAATCATGTTTCACAATCTAATGCAAAATTTACCTCTGTAACTGAAATACGTTCGTCCGAAACCTCTGTAACTGAGAATTATGGCGAGAGACAAAAATATGAAGAAATTAAAGAACCTCTGTAACTGAGACACGTCCGTCAAAAACCTCTGTAACTGAGAATTATGGCAAGAGACAAAGAAAAGAAGAAAATATTTATTTATTTAGTTAAAAGATAAGAACTGGATAAGTGAGAAACCTCTTTAAGAGGGAATATTTTGTCAGTCCCTTGAGTTCTCACTTATCCAGGTTCGACTGTAATAGGATCATAAACACGTTGAACTGGAATATATGGACGCCTACCAGGATATTTTTTTTATTTATAGCTTCGGTAACCCAAATGTTTTATGACTCAAAAATTTTTCAATTTGTACATTTGAAATTGAAAAATTACAAATCTTTCGTTTTTCACGATTATAAATTTTTAAAAATTTTCTCAAAATGAATAACATTAAATGACACACAATTATTATAAATATTGTTAATTAAAAATGATTTTTGATCCTTGTTGCATCCTAGGTTGTACTTGGGAATATATTGATGTTATAGATAATTTTGCTAAAATAGGATCTGAATAAGGTAACGTTACCCATTATGGAACATTTTCTTAATCATGTCTCTATTATGAAACAGTTTTAAAAAATTTAAAGTAAATAAAATAACCCTAATAATTATCAAATTATATTTATTTTAATAAATTATGTAACTAATGAGCATGGTTATTCATGTATATAGTTATTAATTCAATTATAATCGTTTAAGAGTATTTAAACATTTAATTAAGTAACCAAGTTTTTTTTTAAAGAAGCGTTTCATATTGGGTTACACATTTATTTCACATGTCCCTATTAAGAAATACTAATGAAACACTACTGCAAACATATCCTTAAATATTTTCAGAACTTCTACATTATTGTTTCATTAGATAAATTAGTTGAATAATTATTAATTAAAATAATTTATTTATTGACTTATTATTTACTGTTAATACTTAATCGGCCATCGGTCAATTGTTTTTTAATAAAAATGTTTCAAAAATGAACAAATGTTGTTAAATTTTTAACGTTTTTCAAAGATACCTTTTTTACAAGTCTATCTTTTCTTACCATTTTTTTAAAAATGGTTAAATTTAGTTAAGTAATAGCTTATTTTCTTCAGAAAAACAAACTCTATAACTTCACCTCGTCAGATTTTTAGAAAAGTGGACCATTTTTTAAATATAGTAATTTATTTAAAAAAATATTTCTAAATGTTTATAAATAAACTGATTTATTTAAAAAATGATCCACTTTTTCGAAAATCGGGCGTGGTGAAGTTGTAGAGTTTGTTTTTATGAAGAAAATAAGATATTTTTGAATTAAATTAAACCATTTTTAAAAAAATAGTAAGATAGACTTGTAAAAAAGGTATCTTTAAAAAACGTTAAAAATTTAACAACATTTGTTCATTTTTGAAACTTTTTCATTAAAACACTATTGGCCGATGTCCGATTAACTATTAATAGTAAATAATAAGGACGAAAATAAATTATATTAATTAATAATCGCTATAAAAAACCTTTTTTACCTTTTTAAAAAATAGTGTTTCTATTTTTTATCCTGATTTTCCAAATATCGAAAAATAGTGCTTTTATTAAAATACTAACTTTTGTCAGGGACAGCCCATCGGAGAAATACCTTAAGTGTGTGCTTAATTCCCTTCGTCTTACAAAAATTTTCAAAGTTGGTGGCCGTGAAGGCAGTACCCCTATCAGTTATAAAGCGTTTTTTTTTAAATTGAGAACGAATCTTCGGAAATAGCTAGCCAATCCGTGGAACTATCGAACTTTATGTGCATTATTTGGTGTGGGAAATTCAAGAATTGCGCGAACCGTTTTGTCTCCGGGGCTTATTTCATCCTTACTTTTCAAACTTAAATATCCCACACTATCCATTTTAAAGTGGCATTTTTTAAAATTTAATGTTAATCCAGAGTTCCTTAACAACAATGAAACTTTTTCTATCTTTTCTAGCAGTTCTTTCTACGAACGCGCATGAATAAGTATGTCGTCAAAGTAAGTTAATGCTAGTTTGGGCCCATGAGGTGCAAATATAATTTTCATTAATTTCGCAAATTAAAAGGGTGCGTTCATGAACCCAAACATAGCTCGTTCGAATTTCCCGGTCTCATCCTGCGTTATAAACGATGTCTATCCTTGGCTCTATCGGTTAACGGAATTTGCAGGTAACCCTGCGCTAAATCTAAAATCGCGAAAACAGTCGCTCCATGTAATTCCTCCAACCCATCATCGATATTGGGAAGGGAAAAATTCATAAACACAGTATTCTTGTTCAAACGCCGATAATCTACTACGACCCGAGGAGTTCCATCCGATTTGTTTACTAAGAGACACGGGCTAGTGTACTCGGAACTACTATCTGTCACTATTCCAGCTGATCTCCATTCTCCTACCTTATCATTCATAATTTTTTTTTCTTCAGTACTCGATTTATACGGTCTTACAAAGAATAGTTCACTATTCGGTTTTTCAATTATATCCATTTTCATGAGCGAAGTACACCCTCACTCTGAGATATTCATGGCTGAACAAATGCGATATTTGTTAAGTAGATCCAGCAGTTCTGTTCTACTTACTATGCTTAAGTTCGAGGATACGTTTACAACATTCTCGGTGATAGGTTTTCTTCGCGGTTTTAATCTTGGCACCGTACCGTTAACAATTGATACCGTATTCTTTAATTTATCTCCTTTATTAACTAAAATATTATCCCGACTTTTTTCAAACAAAAATTAATTTTTCTTTCTCTAAATTAATAAGCGTAACACAAACTAAAAGTTAACGACATTATTAACAACAAATTTAAAATTGTTTAAACTATGTTAGTTACCAAATTACCACAACTTTCAATTTTCACCAAAAACTGATTTTTCTTTCTCCAAATTTACAAGCTTTACATAAACTAAAAGTTAACAACATTGTTAACAACACATTCGAAATTGTTTAAACAATGTTAGTTAACAAATTACCAAAACTTTCAATTTTCACAAAAATTGGTTTTCCATTCTCCGAATTTTTAAGATTTACATAAAATAAAAGTTGACAACATTGTTAACAACATATTGGAAATTCTTTAAACAATGTTAGTTAAAAAATTCCCAGAACGGTCAATTGCCACAAAAAATTGATATTTCTTACTCCAAAATATCAAGAGAAACACAAACTAAAAGTGAACAACATTGTTGACAACAAATTTGAAATTGTTTAAACATAGTTAGTTAACAAAATCCCAGAACGGTCTCTTTCCACCAAAAATTGATTTTTCAATCTCCGAAATATTAAGAGAAAATTAAACTCAAAGTTGAGGACATTGTTAACAACAAATTCAAAATTGTTTAAACTATGTTAGTTAATAAAATACCAAAACTTTTAATTTTCACCAAAAATTGATTTTTTTTTCCAAATTTTCAAGAGTCACACAAACTAAAAGTGGACAACATTGTTAACAACAAATTCGAAATTGTTTGAACAATGTTACCAATGTTACCAGAACTTTGAATTTTCACAAAAATTAATTTTTCTTTCTCCGAATTTTTAAGGTTGACATAAACTAAAGGTAACAATATATTCGAAAATGTTTAAACTATTAACTATAAATGGGGGATTATTTCTTAAGTGTCACAGGTCCAAAAAGCAAGTTTATTCTATCGGGCTGAAACTTGGACAAAATGTTGTCCTTTTGAATAGTAATGAATACAAAAATAATCTTGACGATAGAAGAAATATTTAGCGTGGGGGAGGGGATGAGATTTTTGACTTTTTTAAGGAACTGTTTACTTTAATAGTTTTTTGTTCTTATAATTTAAATTGAAAAAATTCTTGCAATACCAGTTTCGATAGATTTTTTCACGCTCTTTCGATTGGTCATATTGTTTTTTACAAGAAAAAATTTTTTGATCACTAAAAATGGAAAATAAAAAGAAAAATGACTTTTTCTTTAAAAAGGACATTTTTTTTATGAAAAACCTACTTCTTTCCTATAAAAAATCTTTGGAGTAGAATGTTGGATGAGAACTCCTAATCATCGAAAATAAAGGTTGAATAGAACCTAACGCCTATGACGCTCGCTGCCACTAGCGCGGCGGATCACTGCGCTGAACCAAAGTACCAAAATTTGATTGTTTATTTACATAATTTTAATAGACTTAAAGTTACATTTAAACGCTCTCTGGATTTACAGAGTTGAGATTGTCATTACTGGAATGCCTGCATTACGTTTACTAAAAAATCTTTAAAAAATTGAAAAATAAATTTGGTAGATTAAATTCTTCCATTATTAATTGTGTGTGAGAAGTAAACGATCAAAAAAGGTTGTTAATTATAAATAAAAAACTGTATAACCACAATTTTTATCTAGTCACGACGTTTCGTCGGCTAGGTTTGCCGACCTCTGCAGGCTATATTTATTGAAAAACATTTTATTATTACATCAACAATTAAAGTTTTCGACAATTTGAGTTAGCTGAAATATAAATATTTACCATAATAAAATTTAAATATAGGTACATTATAACAAATTATTTTTGTGTTTAAAAAATAACGTCAAATAAAATATTCATGAATTTATAAAATTCGAGTCACATTGTGCGAAACGATCGACGTTTGATCGAAAACTAAATAAATTAATATAAATATTGTCCCTTCAGACTGACAAAATCAAACGAAGACAGACAGAGTAAGAGTGAAACAGAACAACAATTAAACAGATCAAGTATTTAAATATCAAACGATTAAAGACAGAACTATAATGAATCTGATTTTCTAATTAAAGGGAAGAATTCTTTATTAAAATAAATTACCTCTTCCTTCCTATTAATAGTGTAAGGAGTGGATTTGATATAAAACATTTCTGATATTATTTTCTTTTTACGATTCGATTCGTAATCTAATATTTTTGCATCCTCCCAATCATAATCAAGATGAAAGTCATTTGAATGTTAAAAAACTACAGAATTTTTATTTTTTTTTTGTCTTTATGTTCTTTTAAACGTTCTCTTAGAGCACGTTTTATTTTACCAATTTAAAGAGCTGGACAATCTTTACAATTAAATTTGTAAACAACACTGGTGTGGTCCCATTTTTCACTGACATCTTTACCCATTTTTACAATGGAATTAAGACTTTTTTTTAAAAGGAGGATGGTGCAAATGTTGGATTTTTAAAAACATGCGACAACCTGAAAATAATTGTATCGTCAAATGGTAAAGAAATTTTTGGAAGTTGTCTGTATAAAATTGCTTTGTTGTGTTTATCATTATTTCCTATTGTCAAATATTTCAATTTATTTAAGCGAATCTTAATGTGTTTATTTATAAAATCCACAGGGTAGTCGTTAAGTTTTAAAATATTAACAATTGATTTCATGTTGTCACTATGTAATTTTTTATGAGAAAGAGAAATCGCTCGGTCAACCAGATTAAAAACAATAATTTTCTTCTGTTAAATTGGGTGACTCAAAAATTAGCTGATTAGACGTCCTGAGGACGTTAGTTTTTTATACCAATTGGTGATAAAAATATTATTGTCTCTAATAATAGTTAAATCTAGAAAATTAATTTTGTTATTACTCTCTAATTTCGAAGTAAATTGTAAATTTTTATGATATGAATTAAAAATTTTAATTATTGCATGGACATGTTCTTTTTTTACACAAGTAAAAGTATCATCTACATATCTGAAATAGAAAGGAGAAAGATACTTAAATTTTTCTTTGAATAATTCTAAACAGCTAGTTTCTAAGTCACACATTACTATATCAGCAAAAAGGGGTGAAATAGGTGAGCCCATAGGGGTTCCATATATTTGTTGATAAAATTTATTATTAAAACTAAAAAAAGTGTTATTAATTAGAAATTTTGTACAATCAACAATTTCAACAAAAGGAATTTTACAACCGTTGTTAATCTGGCGAAAACGTCTGTCTAAACTCTCAATAACCAAATCACATGGTACGTTTGTAAATAATGAACTGACGTCGAGAGAAAGCATCACAAAACTGTCATCTATAACATAGTCTTTTAGTTTGTTTTTTAATTTAAAACTGTTATTAATGTGCGATTCCGGGATTGTTATACTTGTTTTTAATTCCCTGTAAACAATCTTAGCAAGTGCATGCGTTGGACTGTTCACAAGAGAAATAATAGGTCGGAGTGGGCAGTCATTTCTATGAATCTTTAGTAAACCATAACCCTTCGCTAACATAGTGTCAGTTAGAGTTAGTTCGTCATTATGATATCGTCTATCCAAAAATTCATTATCATTTAAATGTTTTAACCAATCTAAAGTATCCTGTCGTAATTTAGAAAAGGGGTTTTTTCCAATTAATTTATAAGTTGTAGTGTCTGAAAGTAAAGAATTCATTTTTTTATTATAATCGGAAATTTTCATACAAACTGTTGAGTTCCCTTTATCTGCTTTTGTAAAAAGGTTATTTGAATTTTCTTTTAAGAAAGTTTTGGTATTTTTTATTTGTTATTAAAATTCTTTTCAATTTTTGAAATATGGTTAGATCTACTTAAATTATTCATTACAGTGTGAGACATCCTCTCCCTAATCTCGTTTTTAGAGTTGTCCGAAATATTCAGCTTAGAAACTGTCGTTTTCACATTTTTAATAATAGTAACAACATCACTTTTTGTAGTTTTTTGGGGGATGCTGAAATTAGGACCCAAAGAAGCTACCTTAATAACTTCAGTCGGCACTTCTAAATTTGTTAAATTTACAAACCAATTGTTGTTCTGTTCTCCTCTTTCTGGTTTTTGTTTACACAATATTAAATTAAACTTATTTTTATGAACATTATTAGGTTTATTACGTATTTTTTCAGCTGTTTACATTGGTGAAACAAAACGTGCTCTAAGGTAACGTTGAAAAGAACATAAAGACAAAAAAAAAAAAATTCTGTAGTTTTTTAACATTCAAATGACTTTCATCATGATTATGATTGGGAGGATGCAAAAATATTAGATTACGAATCAAATCGTAAAAAGAGAATAAAATCAGAAATATTTTATATCAAATCCACTCCTATTAATAGGAAGGAGGAGATAATTTATTTTAATAAAAAATTCTTCTCTTTAATTAGAAAATCAGATTTATTATAGTTCTGTCTTTAATCGTTTGATATTTAAATACTTGATCTGTTTAGTTGTTGTTCTGTTTCACTCTTACTCTGTCTGTCTTCGTTTGATTTTGTCAGTCTGAAGGGACAATATTTATATTAATTTATTTAGTTTTCGATCAAACGTCGATCGTTTCGCACAATGTGACTCGAATTTTATAAATTCATGAATATTTTATTTGACGTTATTTTTTAAACACAAAAATAATTTGTTATAATGTACCTATATTTAAATTTTATTATGGTAAATATTTATATTTCAGCTAACTCAAATTGTCGTAAACTTTAATTGTTGGTGTAATAATAAAATGTTTTTCAATAAATTATAGCCTGAAGAGGTCGGCAAACCTAGCCGACGAAACGTCGTGACTAGATAAAAATTGTGGTAATACAGTTTTTTATTTATAATTAACAACCTTTTTTGATCGCTTACTTCTCACACACAAAATTGAAAAATGTTTGATATAAAATTATTCCGAAAAATAAATAAATTTAATCGAAAAGATGAAAATAATATTTATACTTGCATGTATTAAAACTCCTGGAATTTTTAATATCAGAGTTAAAATCTATTTGGCAAGTCTAGTACGTCTAGTACGCTTTTTATCTTTTGGGAAATAATCACATTTAGTATCCAAGGAAAACTTTTTTAACTGCAGTCTTGCATCTTTAGTTGGTATAAATGCATGATATTGTAGAGTTCCTTTGACCGTCTCTGCTGCATCAAATCTACTTTTAAGCTTTTCACCAGTTATTTTTTTATCATTCTTGCTACTAAAAAAGATTTCAGTCATTTGATAATATTTTTTTCCCAAACGAATAAATATTTAAATAATTATTCCTTATTTAAATTTAAAAACACGCTATATTTAAAACAAATGAAAACAAGTTTTAAAGCAAAAAAAATGTTTTTCGTTTAAGGGAAATTAAAAACAATTTTTTTTGAAACTTTGTTTGATTTAGGAAGCAAATAATAAAAACTCCTAATGTTTATATTATCTTAATGACGTTGATCTTAGTTTAGTCCGCTGTCATTAATTATATGTTGTTACTAATGCAAACATTTTGTATTTTTCAAAACATCTAAATTTAACAGTTTTAAAAACTTATTTGTTAATCTAATAAATACTTAAATTTCAATAAGAATCATATGAAAATTTAACATTTTTATTAATTAAGTTTATTATATAATTTATTTATTAAAAGTAGTGGAGTCAAAATTCCTGAAGTGTAACAGCCAATTTTCAAAATTATTGTATTTATTCGGTTTTATGAAAAATCTAAACGTCATTGTGAACTTATTAAATGACCCAAAGGATTTTTCGAAAAAAATAAATTTACCTTAGTTATAAACAATTGAAGTTTTTTATAGTGCTTAATAAAAAAATTAATATCTCAGGATATAATAATCGGATTTTAATGAAATTTGGTATGAGTGTAAAGTAAGTATTGTAGTTTTAATTTGAATGATAAAAAATTTTAATTGTTAATATTTGATCATTGTTATTGCAAAATTAATTGGTTAATTGTAAAATTAACAATGTTTTCAATGTCCTAGAAGATTTGTTCAAATTTCATTGTATAGGATATTTTATGTCGATTCAATACCTTTTTTAAAATTTCGTGGCCCTCAATTAGAAGCGAAGTTATTGCGTTTTTTGTGACAGGAGGCGCGTATCTCTACCTCTCCGCGCTTCATATCCACGTGCAATGCGTTAAATAAGTACACAGAGAAAATGTTTCAGGTAAAGTTTACCATGTTAGCATGATACACCTCGGATCAAAGTGGTTTTTAGATAACTTTACCTTTCAACTTATAATAGAAATTATTCAAGAATTAGAAATGTTTTATACAAAAATATGGATACACATCACTCTCCAGCATGGTAATTTGATGGTTGGAGGTCGATTCCTCGATTGCCAGAAAGTTGAGTAGTATTATACATAATACGTGGGAAAACTTTACCATGCTGGGTGACAAGGCGCTGAGCTCGAATTCTTGAGCTCATCGCGCCTCAACAATGCTCTTGTCAAGGCTCCTGCTCACCAGCATGGTAAAGTTTTGCCAAATAGATGCACTTTTCTATTCAACCTAAAAATAAAAAGATTTCCTTAATATTAATTACAGATTTATTTGCTATCAAGATTACTTATTTCGCTAATTATAATTACATTTAACGATACAATTACGATAGTAGTTTTAACCTTAAAATTAATTTAATATTATTTTGAACTATACAAGACGCGATTTACCTAAACTAAACTTACGCCGCAATATACACCTATACACATTCACGCACACGAAACACGCTCGAATACACTTGGCAATAGAGGTTTAAACTTTCCTTATATACTAACTGAGTAGAATTTTATCTCCTTACGAGAAACGGTATTAATTCTTATACCTTTAAACTGAATAATTTTAATTTAAAACAATGATGTGTTAATTATTGCTTCCTTCCTTAATCAATTTTTTATATAAATCATGTTTCAAAATTTTTGTAATTTCTATTAAATCCTTCTTTTTTGTCTTGCACAAATCTGTGAATCTAATACAAAATGTTAATTTAGAACTTATTTTGTATTTTAAATTCTAAAAAGTATGACCAAAATATTATATTCATGTAAAATAGTTTTTTAAATTGAAAAAAATGTTAATTAATGTATAAAGTTATAATTATTCAGTACATTAATTAAATAAAATTTAAAGGTCTTGTTATAAAAATAACTTGTAGATATTTTAAAAATTATTATATATAATGTGAACAAATTTAACAATTATCAAAATTTCATAAGTAGGTATAATTAACAAAATCTTTGACTTTATCTTTTATCCACTTTAGATCAATTTCACTTGTGTTAATTTCGATTTCCAAGACTCCTGTGTTATATAATTTTTAAATAAAGTAATTTAGTAATTAGACAGAAAATTCTCATTTATCAAAATTTTAATTCTAACAATGTTTAAAAAACCTAATATTCATTTATTAAAAATATATTATATGTATTATACACCTGACTCTCTTTATATGCAACTCTTCTGGCTGGGTCTTTCATATAACGAATTGTAAACAAACGCTCGAAACGCATTGTCCTTTGCTACCCCTCTTACGTCTTTGTCCCTACTTGCTTGAAGCTCAACTCTAATTCCCCTTTCTTCTTATTCGCAGAATGTCATATTTCGAACCTTCATATAAAGAGAGTGCGGCGTATATATAAAAGTATTAATATGAATGTTATTTAATATAATAATTTTTATACAAACAAATTTGCATTTTTCTGCATTAAAAGTTTAGTAACTGTAAGGGGTACACTCTTACTTCTTTTTTTTTGGTTCAGTAGAATAACATAATTATAAAAATTATCTTAAAAATAATTTTCAATTAATTTTTGGGCTATGATAATTTAATAATACAAAAATATAACAAAAAGATACATGTATACATGTATACATACACATGCGTACGTATGTGTTTATATTTATATGCGTATATATGGATTTGTGTAGATATAGGTAAAATCAAAAATAAACCATCCTACATAGATAGAAAAATCTATTTTAATAGATAGCTTAAATTCAAACGAATGTATTTGCAAAATTTTACTCGAAAATTAAATTTAGAGTACTGTATAAAATTTCGCCACATAATGCATTATGGGCGGCCTTTAACATAGCCTTATAACTCCGATAAAATATTATAATTTGCTATTCGCAACAAATTGTCAAAAAAATATATACAAGGCCGAAATATCGAGCCAAGCAATTACAATTACTAATAAATTATCGTTATCATTATTAACAATTAATAAATTAAAATCGTAGGACGTTGCCTATAGAAAATTATAAAGAAAACTAAACCAGTAAGGCTAAAGTATATTAATTGTATTATACTATAATTTTAAATAAACCTAAAAGAAAAGCATACATAAGAAATGTCATCGCGAAAGAAGACTCAACTCACACATGTAAGCGCCTATGTGGCAGCATTCAGCGGAAGTTGAGCTGACAATTCAAAATTCTAAATAAATTATAAAAATACTTCAAATTATGTGTTTTGTAAAGGAAACCTCATTAAACATCAAGTTAAACACAAAAATATGAGGATGGAATTCAAATAGATTAGAATAATATTCTTAGGCCCGGAAAATGGCAAAAATTAGCAAACAACGCAAATTACGCTAAAAGACCATTGAAAATTTGAACAAATTAAACCGACCAGATTTCGTAAAATTAAATTACCGGAAACTTTGTTTCGCAATTCAATAAAAATTGCAAAGCAAAGAAGAGTAATGGCACTGCACCCGGTCCCAATGTCCGAAGAGTGCTGAATTGACAGGTCAAGCTGAATGAAGCAACCCGGCAACAGAGTTTTGCAGGCTAAACTTGCAATTCTGCGATTTTCGACTAAGAACCGAGGTGTAGAAATTAATTAAAGAAATTGTCTGGTCGCACAACTATAACACCCGTCGATCGAGAAACAGTTCGCGGCTCTGAAAAAGTAATCGCCCGTCACGTTAATTAAATCGTTCCAATTTTCGAAGGGTCGACGCTAACGTAAAATCAAAATATCCCATAAAAATTGAGAGAGTATAGAATATCACCTCGGTCCAAAATTCGTGAGTTATTTCGCGAAATTTTCGAATTGATTTGCTGGGTATGTTCGAATTTTAAAAATTTGGATAATAAGTTAATTCGGAATGTGAAAACGTTTATCTTCAAGTTTCAAAATTTGCCGAAGTCACATTTTCAAAAACATAAAAATTCAGAAACTTGCCTTTTAGAATTAAACACAACGGTTTTCATCTTCCTGATTTTCCGGATATAATTTGAACAAAGTTAAAATCGGTGAACATTAAATATTTAAAGATTTTGCTCGCCCAGCCATTTGGCAGTAGTTTATAAAATTTAAAGTTATTTACGAGACGCTGATAAGTTACAAGAATTTAATTTAATTTAATTTTATCACTAACACACATCAATTTTATTTTATAAACGATAAAGTTTGTTTTTGGCGTATACAGAAAATTTAAGATCCTTGTTGTTTCTTTTACATATAAAATCTTGTTAAATAAATTTCAAAAAGGGTTAAAATATAAAATTTGTCGTAATTATTGTGTAGAATTCCAGACCAAATTCTCCTTTTTTTTCTCATTGAAAACTGAAATATTCTGAATTAATAGAATAGAGACTTGGCTCATTTACCACTCCGTGACGAGTTAAAACTAAATTGATTATTTGCTACGAGCTGCTATTTGGTAAAATATTAAATATAAACAATTATTAATATTTTAAATAAATAATCGGTTTGTCACCAATAAAAATGGTGACAGCGGTGGGATCAAGTTTCACTGTTTGCTTTGAAAATTGAATGAGAATTTTGTGTGCTAAAAATTTAATGAAAAATTTAGCGAAAAGAATTGTTATTATTTTATAAAGTGTAACTTTATAAAAATTATTGGCCTGGTTTACGCATTTTTTTGGCGGAATAATTTACACTTGCAATAAAATCAAATACAGAATATTATTGTTTGTAATCTCGTTTATTCTGAACAAAGACATAATGTGGCTGCGTTTATTTCTTTTGCACACGAAGATTTTGACTGAGCATTTAACTATTTGGCCTGCTTCACGCATTTTTTGGCGAAATAATTAAAATTGCATGATTTTCTTTTCCTTAAGGAAAAATATAATAAATTTCAATTAAGGGTAATTCCACTGACTTTCATCTGAGGGCTGTTGCTGACATATTTTTAAAAAATCTTGTTTTAATATATGTGAAACTCGATGAATTTCTAAGTTCATTAGCCATAATATTATAAAATAAATTTTAATTTCTTCGATGATATTATTAATCAAAAATAGGATGTTCACTACATGATTTCGTAACCTCCAATTTTTCATTTTTTTTAAAAACGTTATTATTAAAAAACTACTTAACAATGTGTGTTCTTACTTACAAGAAACATAAATCACTTTATTCTATCTATAGAAATAATGATATTATTATAAAATTATTTTATTTTATGATTATAATTAAATTTAAAAATTTTTTCGTTTACAAAAATTCATAATTTTTTAAAACTTGTAATTTTTTTCTGGAAGCTCAAAAAAATTTGAAACTTTGCAGATATTTTATTCTTAATATAATTTACCTGCTATTAAAATTTGACGAGGGTATTTTGCTTCGTTTCGAAAATATTAAATTTGAAATTTTTTTACTCAAAAAGGCTAATTCGAGGACTTGAAGTTAGCAAAACAATTTCACATATCTCTGTTATTTCATAAGAAAAAAGAGATGTAAAATGTTTTAAATTCTCAAATTAACCTTTTTGAGTAAAAATTTTTAAAATTTAATATTTTCGAAACGAAGCAAAATACCCTCGTCAAATTTTAATAGCAGGTAAATTATATTAAGAATAAAATATCTGCAAAGTTTCAAATTTTTTTGAGCTTCCAGAAAAAAATTACAAGCTTTAAAAAATTATGAATTTTTGTAAACGAAAAAATTTTTAAATTTAATTATAATCATAAAATAAAATAATTTTATAATAATATCATTATTTCTATAGATAGAATAAAGTGATTTATGTTTCTTGTAAGTAAGAACACACATTGTTAAGTAGTTTTTTAATAATAACGTTTTTAAAAAAAATGAAAAAAAATGAAAAAATCCCCTTAAATGTAAACAATCCATACTCCGGACCAAATCCGAACAACCACCAATCCTATTCCTCCTATGAGCCCCAACAATAGGAATCTTTAAACTCCGAACGTACTCTACGGATCGAAGCGACGGCGAGTCAATCAAACCAAGAGCGTCCACCAGCGGTCCGATTTCTAGAAAATCAGTAAACCATTTCATTAGCGTGAATATAGCAGAATCCCCAGTTGTGAAACTAGATATTCCAAACCTACATGACAGGCACATCAAATTTCTCATTGATACAGGCACCGACGTGAACCTTATCAAAATAACTGCCCTCGACGATAGAGTGAGAATAAGAACAAACGAAATTTCGGTAATAACCGGAGTCACTCTTACGCGCGCATATACACTAGGAACATGCGAATTAGAAGTCCTTGGAAAGCCCACGATTTTCCATGTAGTCAAACCACAATTCCCTATCTCGGTTCAAGGAATTTTGGGACGATATTTCCTTCGACAAGAGAGATCCAACATCTCGTTTCATCACAACGCTCTAATTACGAGTTTGAAACCTATTGACCCAATTCCCTTCGTGGACCCAGAATCCATCAAAGCTCGGGAAGAACAAGCCCCAGAAATCAAGCCCTTTCCAAGAATTCTCACCGTTAAAGTCAGGATGTGACAACAAACCCCAATCCCACTCAAAAACAATGCTCGTGAGGGATATTTACCCCTAATAAGGGCATATAAGGGAGTTTTTATCAGCGATGCCATCACGACCAATCGAGACGGAACTTGCCAAGTGTTAGCAATTAACACTAGGGATCATGACGTTGAGCTCGACATTCCGCCACAATAATTGTTTCCTTTTCACTATAGATTATGAACATAGTGATAAGGAATCAATGTGCGAACCTCAGCTCTATAGCGCCGAGGCTCGAATTAAAGAACTGGTCAAGAAACTCCCCTCCTCCCACATAAATCCTGAAGAATTAGGATATTTATATAAGTGGATCAGGAGTGGTCATGATCGATTCAAACTTCCTGGCGATAAATTATCTATCACCACCCAAATCCAACATCGAATTCCTACGCTTGACGATATTCATATAAAAATAAAACAATATCGTCAGCCCCAAAAACAAGAAGAACTGGTAGAGGAACATATCAAAAAAATGTATAAAGACGGTGTCATTACCAGCTCTACTTCCCTGTACAATGCACCTGTCCTCATAGTACCAAAAAATACCGATTCGAAAGGAAATGTAAAATGGCGTGTAGTAACAGATTTTCGAGCATTGAACGAAAAGACCGTAGGGCATGCATACCCCCTACCAAGCATAAATACAATTCTTGAACGCCTCGGAAATGCCCAATATTTTTCCGTTTTTGATCTCGCCTCAGGTTTACAACAAATCGGAACCGACCTTAAGGACAGACATAAGACAGCCTTTTCCACAAGGCGAGGACATCACGAATATCAATGGATGCCAATGGGGATTAAAAATAACCCAGCAACTTTTCAAAGGTTAATGGATGAGGTTTTGTACGGAATGCAGTACTCTAAAATTTTTGTATACCTTCTCGACATTATCATATTCTCTACCTCTTTGAAAGAACATGATAAAATAGTCGAACGATTAATTGAGAGGCTGCGTGAAGCGAACCTAGTCCTGCAACCCGAAAAATGTCAGTTTTTAAAAACCGAAGTGGTATATTTAGGCCACATTATCAACCGGGACGGAATCAAAGCCGATCCTAGCAAGCTAACCGCGATTAAAAATTTCCCAACCCCTAAAAACAAACGATCTGTCCGGGAATTTTTAGGAATTGCTGGTTACTACCGAAGGTTTATCGGGAACTTCGCGGACATAGCAAAACCTTTATTCAACCTACTCAAGAAAGACAAAACTTTTCTTTGGAGCGATAAAGAAGAAGAAAATTTTACCATCCTTAAAAATAAATTATGTTCAGACCCTTTACTGATATACCCAAATTTCGAAGAACCTTTTCGACGAACTACTGATGCATCGGACGTCGCCGTTGGAGCAGTCCTAACTCAGATAAAAGATGGTGTGGTTATACCTATTTCCTACTATTCGAGGGTATTTAATGCCAACGAATGCAATTATACCCAAGCAGAAAGAGAATGTTTAGCCGTAATTTTCGCACTGGAAAATTTTCGCCCTTACTTATACGGAAGAAAATTTACCCTTGCCTGCGATCACGAACCTGTCAAGTAGATCGACGAAGCCAGAACTCCCGTCGGAAGGTTGTCAAAATGGCTGACCAGACTACAGGAATTCGAATACATATTCGAATGTAAACCCGGAAAAATTAACCGATGGTTACCAGCTATATCCAATAATCCAGCGACACAAGATTCAACCTCTCACAACGGCGGTATCGAATCCTGTGCAGAGGACGAAAAAGAAGCAACAATCGGAGAACTCGCATGTTGTCTAGAGCAAAATGGATTTCCCGTGCACATTCGTTTCCTAGGTATAAAATCCTACACCCTAAGGGCTCAAGATAGGGCTGCCAAGCAAACAGCTAGAGAAGGGATACGACGTAACTTCGCTCTTAGACAGACAAGGTTATATTCGGACCCTTCGGTTCGGCAACCCATTCCGAGCACTTCGAAAATCCCTCTCCTGGAGCAAAAGAAAGGGCGCGGTCGACCAAAGGGATCCAAAAATAAACCGGAAGTCTTCAGCTCAAATCTCCTACCTTCCAAGGAAGAAGAAACTATTACCAACAGACTTAGAACTAGAGAATCTGGAAGAAAATCTTACTCAGAACTATCAGACGAAGATGAATCTAATACCGAGTCAGGCGAAGATAACAACGTTTCATCAGATTCAGAACTCCCAGTACAGAGGCATCGGTTTAGTTGTTTACCAGACCTCAATCTTCCCCCAACCTTGAACACAAAGGAAAATCCAGTCAAAGTTCCAAATCCTGAGATCCAATCAAATGAGGAAAAGAGTGACGTTGAAGAAGCTCCTGTACCAGAAGTTCCCAACCTACCCATGGACACTGATGACATCCTAATCTATGCCTCCCCACCACCGAGCAGTAGTGAAAGCGATGACTCAGATCTCGAACAAGAGGAGGACTTCCTGGACCCGAAATTTATTGCAGAAATTCAGAAATCAATAAATCGATTTGACGAAACAATATCAAATCCTTCACATCGTTCTTGGTACTGGGATACGGATTATTTAGACCTCGCGGGACTCCTTAATGATCTTAGTTTTGAATCCAACGATGACCTCGACAACGAGGACTTCATTTTCAACCAATTTGACCCCTCAGAATTAGGAAGGGATATCGACAACGCCGTTGACAAGGTTACACAAGAACTACGAGAAATAGGAAGCTTATTAGACCAGGCTGATTTAAAAATAAATGACAGCCCTAAGGGAAAATCTTCACAAAAGCAACAGCCAACCACCAACCTGGAAGAGTCGAGAAAGGAAAATAGCAAAATTGAAGCAGAACTAGGAACCGACGACGAAGATGTTTTAGCACCTTTGCCTAAAAAGGGGGTGACCTTCGCAACTCCAATGTCAACCATTGGTCCGTCAGCCCGCTCAACGCCCTATGTTCCGTCGACAGACAAAATACTCGAAACCTCAGAGGAACAGGAAGCTAGCACCTCGAACAATCATCAAGCCACAATCGGAAAAAGGGGAATACCCAAACGTCTACAGGTCGCATTCCCTAAAGAAACACAATCAACCCTCGACATGCACTTGGCTCCTGAAATTTCTTGCACTTCCAGAACTATAGACATCCCTATGCCTTATATAGATTCCACGAAAAATTTGAACACTGTAACTAGCCCAAAAGATAATGAGGCCATTCCCAAAAATTTATTCCTCGAAATAAGCCGCGAACCAATGACGTACAAAAAGGACAATTCCATTTCATTTCCTGCGACTGCGAGTTAGTCACCCCTACGTCAAAATTGCTAATAGCACTCGGAGATTTGGATGCTCATGAACTAAAAGAAAAGAAACCAAGAATAGAACAAGTCATTTTAACCCCTAAGGGTAAAAACAAAATATACTTGGTCGTCGTACAAGGCAATTCAGAATCGCTCGTTACGCGAATTTTTGCGATGATTTACCTCGCAACACTTTGACAGAGTTGCTCGCAACCATTTTCCAAAATCATCAGATCAAAATTATAATCTGTTACGGAAAAGTAATAATTCCGCCAGAGGACGTAAGACAGAAAATTTTGGAAGAATGTCACAATAGTACGATAGGCGACCACAAAGGAGTGACTAAAACCTATCGTAGGATCAAGCAGCGCTATACTTGGCCACAACTTCGGAAGGATGTGGGCGAATTTATCCGAAAATGCCCCAATTGCGCAGAACAAAAGTTAACCAGAGTAACGACACAAGAACCGATGCTCATCACAGACACCCCACTAGACACATTCAATAAAGTTTCAATAGACACTGTAGGCAGCCTACCAATCACTCCTAACGGGAATCGTCACATTCTTACCATGCAGGACCATCTGAGTAAATATTGCTGATCGGTAGCTATTCCGGATTTAAGCGCTACTACCATCGCTCATGCCCTCGCGACAAATTTATTTTGTAACCACGGTGCACCGAGATGCATCTAACTGATAGAGGGAAAACTTTCATAAGTAGGTTGCTGCGGAAACTTTATAAAAATTTTAACGTCAAGCAAGTTACCACATCGGGATATAGACCGACCGCAAACTAACGGCGCGTTAGAAAAAAGCCATATAGTCCTAACCGAATACATCAAAATGTACGCGAATAAATATGACGACTGGGACAGACTCCTCCGATTCGCCATGTTCTCCTACAATACCTCAGTGCATGAGGCCACAAATTTCACACCTTTTGAAATTGTTTTTGGTAGGCCTGCAAGAAATGCGACGTCTTGCGGCAAAGAACATTATTGATTCGAAAAATAAAAGCAAGGAGCTTTATGACCGAAAAAGCAAGCCATTAAACGCGAAAATTGGAGATTTTGTAAGGGCAAAAATCGAAGTAAGATCTGGGAAATTTGATTCTTATTACGAAGGTCTTTACAAGGTCATAGGATTCACCGAAAACAATAATGTACTATTGGAAGCCGAGGACGGCAGTCGTATAACCAAACATGCTGATAAGCTGAAATTAGCCTATTTATGACTAGATAAATCTTTGCCAATTTCTGAAAACGGATTTCTGATGGATAGACACGGATTCGTCCACGTCTACACTGACGGGTCTTGTTTCCGAAACTGAAAAGATTTTGCAACAGCTGGTATCGGAGTTTGGTTCGGCGAAAACCATCCTCTTAACGATTCCAAACCAGCCTCAGGAAGATAGACTAATAATTCCGCCAAAATTGAAGCAGTTATAACAGCTGTTAATTTAGCAAAAACAAATAAAATGCAGAAATTGGGAATTCATAGTGACTCCCAATTTCTGATAAATGGTTACACTCAATGGCTGTCAAAATGGGAAGCTGGAAGCAGGAAAACCTCTTCCAAGCAACAAGTCAAGAATAAATCGGAATTCGAGAACCTTGAAAGGACTCTCAAACAAGTAGAAGTTAAATGGTTTTATGATTCTGCTCATAGCGGATGTTTTGGAAACAAAATAGCAGATGAGTTAGCCAAAAGGGGAGCTTGCTTCAAAAATTTTAAAATCAATATTTTATTTAATTTAGATTAGATCTAATGTAACTCTTTTCAGGTTGACCATGAAGTATATGATTTTGGGACTTTATTTGGAAAACCTAATGTTAGGAATCGATACGCAAAGGAACGACAAGGACAACTCTTATTCACTAATTCAATTCAACAAAACCATTGGATTATATTTTAAAAAGTTGGAGAGCCTGCAACACACGGCTGCTCTTTGGAGAACAACATTTTTCTTGGAAACCACACGATCTCGAGAATTCTTATCTGATTGCACACGGAGACTGGCAAAAATTTTGGAACACTGTCTGCTTACCTCTCAATTCAAGTGTTACCAAGAACTTGGATACCAAAGACTCAAGAGAAAATTAGACGGAGCAAGAAAACAACAAGAAACACTTTTCGAAGCTATAGAAGAGTTGGCCCAATATACTCCATCCCACGACTCACAGGAACAACCCTCGACGTTGCACAGAAAGAAACGAAGCGTACCCTGGTTCGGATTTATTGGAAAAATCGCAGAACCAACAGCAGGAATACTTAATTATGACGACGAAGAAAGGTATGACCAAGAGATAGAAGAATTAAATCGAGTCCAGAACAATATCTCCAGACTGATGGAAGAGCAAACCCATCTGGTCCGATCCGAATTACATAAGTTGCATCAACAGACATCGCAATACGATTCGGAAATAGGATCTATAAAACAACAACTGATTGGACTCACAAACAACCTTACCGAATTCAAGGACCAAATCACCCTAAACCTCTATGGATCAGCTCTTACACAGGTTGCACTGACGTTTGAGCATTCTATCGATGATCATCAGAAAGCCACCGAACAACTGCTGTCCGTTATTCGTTCAGCTCAAGAAGGCAAACTACACCCAGCGTTAGTTTCGACTGCACAATTGAGGAACATCTCCAGGGAAATC
Organism: Ganaspis brasiliensis; assembly: GCA_037103525.1. NCBI lineage: Eukaryota > Metazoa > Arthropoda > Insecta > Hymenoptera > Figitidae > Ganaspis > Ganaspis brasiliensis. The sequence continues at coordinate 211,394 of JAZKLR010000511.1, read as the reverse complement.
CAAGATATACTTCCAGACTTTGAATTTCCACTAGCCTTACAACAAGCAAATTTAGTCGACCTAACTCACATCTCACCTGTATCCGCTCGAATCCACAATGAAAAACTATATATAGCCTTGGACATCCCACTTCTGAATGTGGGCAAGAAACAAGTATCAACTTTTCCGAATGCACCCTATACCAATCAACCAAAGGATATTAAACAATGGAACTGGCCGAGCCTATATAATACCCTGCACAAAATACCTAGCATTAGACGGAGACAAACGGCACTATCTGTATTTGTCCGAGGACACAATCCAAGCCTGTGTTCGCACAAGAGGAAAATACATCTGCCATCCCAGTCAGCCAATATACGATGCCGTTTTAGTCAAATCATGCGACATAGAATTACTACGACAACCAACAGTAGAGGCACTAAAAACATGTGATATCAGGATATCAAATAACGTAAAACCATACTGGACCTCAATTGCAACCTTCGGAGAATGGTTGTTCTCACTCAGCCAACCAGAAACAGCCTACCTCACCTGCACCAAAGAATCAACAAAAGAAATTGAATTAATCGAAACCGGATTAATTCAACTAAGGATAGGATGCCAACTCAAAACTGACAAGGTAACGCTAGCAGCTCTTATCCTGAAAGAAGACCCACTGGAGTATGTGTACGAACCTGAAATAACCTTAGCTATCGAAAAAGTATCACCTGAACTAGTATTACAACCAAAAGAATCTTTAGAAATTTTCAACCATACCAAATCGCTACGGACTCCCCTACTGTGGACCGAAGACGAAACTGACTTAGCCCTAGGAGAGTTGGAAAGACAATGAAAACTCCTGAGCAATCATAAAGTGGCCAACAACGAATATCGCGACCTTACCCATACCACCTTTGGAATACTGACTATAATTGGAATTATAGTTCTCATCTACGTATTCAGGGAACAAATCCTGCACCTACTCGCCAAGATCTTCACCTGCAAAAAGAAGAAAGACAAGTTACATAATTTAGGAAGTAATCTAAGCCAGATATATTACACCATGCCAAAACCAAAATTTACTACAACCTCAATCGACTTACGGCACCAGACAGAAGAACCAGGAAACAGCCACCCAGGTCCGTTGCAAACAGACTCGAAGAAAGAGATCGTTGTGAAAGTACTGGAAAATCCTTTAACTTCAAAGTCAGAAGAATCCTCCATCTTCTTCTCAAGGACTCACAGCGTCCAGTTTCCACGCAAGATATCGCAGTATCGTAAAGAAAATGTTATATCAGAAAAAAAAATTCGAAATGTAAAACTTTATCAACAATTTCAAGAAACTTAAAATTATTAAAAGCTACAAAACTATTGTTAAAATAAAAAAAAATTAATAAGAGTTAACTATATTATGCGATAAATTAAAATTGAATCTAAAAATATCAAAAGGAAAGAAATCAGTCGTCAAAAATAAAAGGTAGAAAAATAAAAATGTATTTTAAAAAATTATTATAAGTTACAAAATACTGAAAAGATATAATATCCCTTAAAATATAGGAATATATATAATAGGGTAGTTTAAACAAATTTTTTCTTCAGGGAAGAAATTAGTTTGGCCCGCGATGCCTCATCTTTGCACATGCCCAGCATGGCGTAAAAAAATTGTTGACCCCGAAACGAGTCCTCTGAAAAAAAAACAAGAATCAGAGAAAAATCCCAGTCCACCTAAACGTGAAAATAAAAGCATCAAAAGTCTCGCGTGCGTTACATATAGGGATTGCAATCCCGCAAAGCGGGATCCCGCACCTTTTGATGGTTTGCGGATCCCGCATAATATTTTGCGGGATCCGCAAAATTATGCAGGATCCGTAAAACTGACATTTGTTTTTTATATGAGAGATTCCATATGAAGTGATCAAAGTAAAAAAAATTGTTAGCCAATCATGCTTAAATTCGAAGCATTTATAGTGCGTACAGATGGTAATCTTTGGTGATTTTTTTTGTCCAATATTATCCGAGTGGGAGGGGGGTAATCTTTCTGGGTTTTACGGTACAACGCAAATTTTAGTAATTTTTTTATATTTTACAATAAATTAAAAAAAATTTCCTACTATCAGTTTCGATAGAGTTTTTCATGGTTTTTCGATTGGTGATATGTATATAAAAAAATAAAATTTTTTTGGTGAAAAAAATATATAAATACCTCATTATAAATACCTCGAGTTTAAGCATGATTGGCTTAAACTTAAATATGAGTGTGTCTTGTTTACTCATCTTTTTTTACATCACCTAATGAATAAAGGGCAAACATTTGTCTATTGTTTACGACTATTTAAAATCTATAACGCCAAGCAGTGTAGAAGCAGAAAGAGCGTTTTCAGCAGCAGGATACATTTGTATTTCCTTAAGAAGCAGGTTGGGTAAAAAAACTCGGGGGAATGTAACTGTCATTCTTGACAGAAAAAACTATCTTGAGAAGTGTTATACCTTATTAAATGATGACAAAGTTTACAAAAAATTAAAATCAGATCCCACACAGTCAATTCAAAGAGTTTTAAATAAAAAGGTGACCAATTTACTACTTAAAAACTATATAAATTGCCCTATGTCGAAAAAGTTACACTCGTATAACTCAATGGCACCTAAATTTTACGGACTGCCTAAAATACACAAAGACAACTGCCCTATGAGACCTGTTACTTCTTTTTGTGGATCACCCACGTACAATCTATCAAAATTTATTAGTATTCCGATTCAGAAGGTGTTAGGTAAAACTGAAGCACATGTAAAAAATAGTTTTGATTTTGTCGAGAAAATTAAAAAAATAAATGTTCCACCAGGTTTCAGAATGGTCTCATTGGACGTGAAGTCATTGTTTACCAACATCCCAAAGGCATTAGTCATTAAGTGCGTGAAGCTGAGATGGAGTGAGATTCGTGAACATACTAATTTACCCATTGATGTTTTTTTAGATATTCTTGAATTCTGTATTGATAATGCATACTGCGCTTTTGATGGTGATTATTATAAACAATGTTTTAGTACACCTATGGGCTCCCCACTATCAGGAGTAATTGCGGATCTCGTAATGGAAAGATTAGAAGAAATTAAAAATTCCTTATTTATTTTACCGTCGATATGTTGATGACATTTTCATTTTCGTCAGACTTAATGACATTCAAAAACTATTGGAGGCCTTTAATGAATTCGATGAGAATATACAGTTTACAATTGAATTTGACGATAAAGACTGTCTAAGTTTTCTTGACACCATGATCATCAGAGAAGGAAACCATGTCACCACAAATTGGTACCATAAAAGTACATTCTCTGGTAGATATATCGATTTTAACTCTAACACATCTATGAAAGACAAAATATCTATTATCTATGGATTAGTTGATAGGGGTATTAAACCTTCTAACGAGAGGTTTTATGACGAGAACTTGGTCTTTATTTTCGACACACTTTTAAAAAACAACTACCCACCTTCATTTTTAACAAAATATATTAACTACAGATTTCAACATATATTTTCTGATATTACAACTCAAAAAGAGCCTTTTGACACTAGCAGATTAATAGTTTTACCCTTCGTTACTGAACTTAAAGATTTTCTCATCAATTTGTTTAAGGACTTTAATATTAATTTAGTATTTAATTATAAAAAAGACCCCTTTGGTGTTTTTTCCAAAAATAAAGAGAGCGTAGGAATCACGTTGTATACAGTATACCATGTGAATGTGGCGCTGTATATATTGGTGAGACCTCTCAGTATATTAAAGAAAGAATAAAACAACATGGGAGAGATTGTATAAAGGATAATAGAAGCTCCGCTTTGGTTGAACACTCTCATGTTTTGGACCATTCTTTCCATTTCCACAGTACAAGGATTGTGTGTAATGAAACTAATTACTACAGAAGGAAATTTAGAGAAGTTTTTCATATTTTGAAAAATAAAAATTCTATTAATAAAAAAACTGATTTAACAGCGCTTAATCGCATTTATCACAGTCTGATTATCATTACATCTTGAAATTATTGTTTGTTTTTTTATTTTTGATTAAAATTTCTGTTTTCAATTAAAATTTTCAGTTCTGAATTATTTCACATCGGGATAGTAAATCTCATCCATATCAGCTTCGGGTATTTATACTAATATTGACTGTTGACTTTCTAAATTATATATCTAATCTAGAGGGCGTACGCTCCTCTTTAAATATCTTTAATTGACCGTTATCTGTGACTCGTGCCTATTCACGTGGACATTTTAATATTTTCCACTTTTGTTACAATATTTTAAATGTGGTTAATTTTTCGAGCCACTTTTGGGAGAAAAAAATTCCCTTTTTCTTTTTTATTCGTGCTTATATTTATATTTTAATTTAAAAAATGTGAAGTTGGAAAATCCGCATTGGTAAGTCAACATTCTGTAGTATTTTCCAAAGAAACGACAAAGTTATGTTTAATTGTTTTAACACACGACTTTTTTTATTTTTGTTATTTAAAATACCGATGTCTTATGTCTCGTATATTTATTTTACAGTTTCGTAATTAATTGTCTGAAGAGGCCCAACGTGGATGGGCAAAAGGCTTACAATATAAATAAATAAATGTGGATTTTTTCAAAAAATAAATAACATCTTTCACTACAATTATATAGAATCCAAAAAAACATTACATCTTTCTCTAAAAAAATTACAGATTATAATTATAATTTCCAATCTTAATAAATACCTATTACTTAAACATAAACACACATATTTTCTTTCTTGATTACAAAAGTGAGTCTAATTGTACAGTACAATAGTCATATTAGAATTATTTAATTAACAGAATTTATTTATTAAATTATGGACTTACACGCAGAAAAACCATGAACGCGGGAAAAATTACAAAAACACTAAGGGATCCCGCGGGATTGTTGCCGGATCCTGCAAATGATCCTGCGGGATTGAAAACTGTGCGGGATTGCAATCCCTAGTTACATAAAGTTACAAAAGTTTTTCCTATTACGATGAGATTCAAAAAGGTTCTTACCACTTCAGCACGGGTTTTAACCCCATTTGCAAGGAACTCTACCACGTGCACTAAGATCATTGCTGGTTCGACCGGAACCGAAGGGAACTCAAAGAAATTCCCGGGCAGTTGCCCAAATGACATTTGGCGAGCGTCACCTCCCATGCTCAGCAGAAATTCCATCGCAGCTCCGTTAATCGAATAGGCCATGGGATGCCGGAATGACGCCTAAAATAAAAAACGTCCTGTTGAAAACCGCAACTCAAAAACTAAATAACTCGTAAAATTGTCTATGACAATGGCCAAGAAATAAATTCTTTCTAACTGTCAATAGTCATCCCAATATCACTAATAACCGCTACTAAATGAAAAAATTTAAATAAATCAAAATAAATGATACTTTTTGAATTTCAACGTAGGTTATCAATGTGACTTACTAATAATAAAAAAAAACACCCTCACAAATAAATAAATACTTATAACAAAAAATATATTTTTTTTATTTTATTGGATATAGGAGCATAATAATACAAAAAAATTTATATAATAAAGTAGCCCATTAAAAATTTAATAAATTTTTTTTATATTTCATTTTCACTAAGAAATAATCAGAAAATTGTCATCAAAAGCACCCATAACCGCGAAAAGCGCATATTAAAAATTTATACGGGTACTACTTACCGGCCTCCAATAGCCGCGATGAAAAAAACATTTATCGCCCTGACAGTACACGTACTCCTGACTCCAAATGAAATGATGGTGTGGAAAATTCGGGGACATCAATCTGATGTCCTGGGTCGGCGAACGTAGTAACCCCATGTGGGGTGGAGGACACTTTTCCCAATCCGGGATCGATACCACGTAACTAAAAAGAAAGAAAGGAGAAAAGAATCTTTATTTTTGTTACACTGTAAAAACAAGTGTCTTATTCTAAAACATTTTTGTCCTCACTTTTAAGACGTTTTAGGGTGTCTTAATTTTAAACCAATGAGAAAGCGTCTTTCAAAATTATTGACCAATGAAATTGCTTGAAATAACCATAAGACGCTTTCTTAATGTCTTGTGTCTTAAAATAAGACACTTAGAAGACAGCAATGTATGCAGTGTACCCTTCTTACACTACATCGTTGATTTGAAGGAGGTTTTAAAAGACGAAATATGCAGACAAGGTAGCTTTAATGACGGGATTTAAGACTTTAAAAGTATTATTGTCAATTTTAAGCAATTTTGCGATTCTGAATTACATTCTTTTATATCAATTATTCTCTTTAGTCATTTAATTATTGCCAGAAATATTTAAATTTCCAACACCAGTTTCTGTTTTACTGTTGTTAAATTTCAATAATATCCTTCATATTGCCATTATTTTTGAAATTCTAAAATTGTCTTCAACACATTCAATTATTTATTTTATTTAAATTATTTTCAACAAATTTCAATTTTTTTGTCTCAAACATCAATTAGTCTCTATGAATCTTTGGTTTATACACCAGTTTTCGATTGTTTCTGTCATTAATCAATTAGTTTCATTACATTTTCTTTTTTTTAATATCCCAATTATTTTTTTTTAAGATTAAAACAAAAAATTCCCCCAGTCTCAAACTTTTGTTTACATTATTTTTGTCATGTCCAGGCCCCTTTGTTAGTCATAACCAGTTTCCCCGATTCTAACCTAATCTCATCGATTCTAAACTAATTACTTAAACTTCAAATTTTATGTGTCAAATTCCAACTATCTACCTCAAACTTGATTTTCAAAATAAATTTTTTATTATCCAGCCAGAAATTCTAACTCCTCATTATGCTTAGAGTAATGTCACGAGTGGGATATTGACATTCAAATCACAAGAATATTGGATTGGTTTAGGCGGGAAAACAATAAATTGGTGGTCAGACTTTTGCAAGTTAAGGCTAAAACGTCTGATGTAAATTTTCATTAATAGAATTTCGTAATACTACACGAAAGAAGGCTAATTGTAATGATGACAAGAGTCGAACAGTACTGCTTGGATATGTGACCACTTTTTGTAATGATTTAAAGTTTGTGTTATCATTGCACAAGATAAATGTACTTATTACAAATTCATTTAAAATAAGGTTTTAAGATATATTATAAAGGTTTAGAATTTTTTTTTTAAATAGTTTTCTTTTCACGAATAAAGTATTGTAATTATACAATTATTACAATCTTCTAAATAAATTCCCTTTATCTAAAACTTCTATTGTCATGAAATCTTTATTTTAAAAATTTCTTTAAACAATACAAAACTTGATTAGTAGCAAACCATTCTCAAAGTTCTTATTAAAATAAATTTTAATTTTCCCAATAGAAAAATATTTTTTTCCAGTTTATATTTTTTTTCCTTTTGACTTGAATTTAGATTGTTTCGGATTTCGAATACAACCAGGACTGCAATATAACCGAGGTAATGTGTAGGAGTGGATAATTGACGAAAATTCTGTTCCCACCAGTAGAAATTAAAGTAGGGGAGAGTGGCCATCAATGTACCGGGTTTTTTTTCAAGGTCATAGTACTTATTCAATTTCACCAATTTTAAGCACTTCTTTGCATCAATATAAAACTGCAACACTTCTCTAGGTAATGCACACATATTATACACGATTTATTTTGATTAAATAATAAAATTTAGGATTTTTCTAAACTAACAAGCTATTTTCATTTTCAACAACCTGGGTACACAATGAACCACCTCTATAAAAACACTAAAAATGTTCAACAATAATAATGTTGCGTTTTCACTTTGTAAAAAAACTTATTTTTTATCAAATACTATAAAAAATTATTACTTAACACTTTTTAATCGATAATGTATAACATAAATATACCTCAAACTTAAGTTAAATAGCTAAAATAACATTTTAGTTTTGCTATGTGGAAAAGAGTACTGATAACAATCGCTGTAACATGCTGTACGCATGCCTAGTTTTTTAATCAGGCATACCACTCGGAAAATCGAAAATACACTGAAATTCCAGGTGGTTCATTGTTCCCCAGTACATTGAATCAACATGACATTTGCAATAAAAATGGTTTTTTATAACTTTATCCAATATTCCAAAATCTTTATCTCATTAGAATATTGTAGTTAAGGGCCGATATAAAATAAATCGTAAGTACATTTATTTTTAAATTGGCATATTTCAATTAAAAAATGTGTTTGTATTTCAGGTAAATTTTTTCTTCAGTGCATCAAAAACAGTTTTTTTCAGTTTTCTCTGTAAAGAATATATCCACATTTCTCAAATTTATGGAAGTAGTGTGTTTACGCAAACTTCATTTATATTTGAAATTAGGAGAATTTTTATTTAATTATTTCTGAGAAAATTGAAATGGTTCATTGAAAAAACTGGTACACTGATGGCCACTCTCCCCTAAACATAAGCGCATTTTTTTATTAAATTAATGTTTTTTTTTATTTAATTATTGCTGATTCAAGTTGTTTTAAACTTTAAACAGTGCACTCTTAAAAACAATTGTCTCGAAAAGTATCTTAGACTATGATAATATGGTATCTTCATTGTATCTGAGGCGCAAAAGTGTCCCAAAATAAGATATATATAGAAAATACAGTACCGTCGGAAATTGTCAGTCCACCCATTTTTTAAGGTTTGAAAAACACCTTTAAACGTACAAAGTACAAATATTAAAACTTTTCTGTGTTTATTTCCTTAAAGTAGATAAAGTTTTGAGGAAAATAAGGCCTGAGTGAAGTGATTTAGTCAATTTTTCTTTATAATATGTTAAAAAATGTGGAATTTTTAATGTTTTAGAAAAATTGATATTACTCTCGAAATAATATAAGTTTTTTAATGTTTCTATACTTGTATTTAAGGAAATTTTCTGGAGTATAAGACTATTGCTTAGGCATTAATGTGCAATTTTTTTCCTAGCATATGCAAGGCTCGGAAGTTGGACCAAGAAATATAAAAAAATTATTGTTTATATCTTGATATCAAATACAGCTATATAAAATATACCAAGGTCATAATTGTCAATAACTTTCGGAAGGAAGTAATATAATATATATATTGGAATTTTAAAAACTATTTTTATGTCAAAATAATGTTTTCAAAATTTTATAAATTTTTTGGTTCAACTTCCGAGCCTTGCATATGCTAGGAAAAAAATTGCACATTAATGCTTAAACAACAATGTTATTTTCCAGTAAATTCCCTTTAAAACAAGCATAGGAACTTTAAAAAACCTTTATTATTTCAAGAGTAATTTTAGTTTTTGTAAAACATTAAAAATTCCACATTTTTTAACATATTTCAATGAAAACTTGACTAAATCACTTTACTCAGGCCTTATTTTCCTCAAAATTTTATCTACTTTAAGGAAATAAACACAGAAAAATTTTAATAATTATACTTTGTACGTTTAAAGACGTTTTTCAAACCTTAAAAAATAGGTGGACTGACAATTCCCGACGGTACTGTATGAATTATCTAAAGTTGAATAATAATAAACTTTAAAACTTAACGGTTCAAGTTCTAATCAATTCATGTTGGAGAATTTTGTAGCTATCAATTTTTTTTTATTTTTCCAACAATGCATACTTAAATTAGAAATCTTCAACTTCAACTAATACTAAAACCTTCAAATCAAAAAAAAATTGTATATATTATATTATAGTATCAAAATTTTGTCCAATCCAAACTTCATAATTACAATTCATACTATTGAAGTCTAAAATAGGAAAATTATGAACAATGGAACCCGTAATCTTACGCAAATCTAAAAACTATTAATTTTAACTTTCAGAAATTCCGAAATTTTAAATTGATTTTAACTTTAATTTAATCCAAACTTTAATCAATTAATATTCTAAATCATCAATCCTAAATTCGTTATTAATTCAAACTTCGGCTAACAAATAATATTTTTATTTTTTCCGAGTTTGGCGTGTGGGATGGGTGTTTTTGTGAAAAATTTTGGGATCCTCGATCTAGATTTAAGTGAATTCTTTTAGCCTAAGGAACTTGGCAAAAGCCTATTACAAAATAGCGAAAACTATAATTCAGTAAATCTCTTTTTTTTTTGTCATTTCAAATTGTGCCCTTTCAAACCTATAATAAAATTTGAAATTAAATAAGTTCAATAATTTACTAATAAAAAGTAATCAATTCAAAAATATAACATTATTTAGAGAAATTTCAATAGATTCAAGAAATAAGGCAGATTGTTTAAATCCACATTAACTCCGAAACCATGACCAATCCAAAATTTTAAACAATCGAAATAGGAACCGTAAATCTAAACCTGTGTAGAGAAGGGAGTCAAAAGGGAAACCGTAAATAAAAACAGCGATGACAGATAGAAGTACCCGACCGACATTGTATATTTTTCCGAGGCGATAAGCGAGTTCAAACGAGCCGTCGGATCGCGCCACACAAAAAAAGAAACCCAAACACAAAGATTTAAAATAAGCCAAATTCTTAATTAAAAAAAAGAGAAAAAAAATTCCGTACTTGTTTGTTAACATAGATTGTTTTTTCTAAGGCCATTGAAACTATCTATATACAAAAGGAGAAATAACAATTACCCAAACCAGAATGGCTCGTATTCTAATATCAGCCAAAGTATCTAAAGATCCCCGACTTGTATAGCGTAATAATTATATTATCTCTAAACATATAGGGAAGGATAACCAATAAATTTTAGTATTATTGTTTATTTACTCTCCCTTACGGGTTCGAGGGCCTCCGCTCCCTTTTCATTTTTGATACAAGTCTGTTTCTTAAATCTAAAGTTACATTCTTGCCTCCTTACAACTCTGTACATTTTATCCAATCGCAGTACTTAACCTAACCTAACTACCGTTCGCCAGTGCCTGGACCTCCGTTTCCCGTTCCTATTGCTTTTATTAACATCTTCCCCATTAACGCCCACCCTTTTACTATCCTCACCCTTAATTCACCTACACTCATTATCCCTTCACACGTTAACAACTTCACACCTTGATAATTTCTCCAGTGTCTAGACTCACCTGCCATTTCATTCCATCCACCCAAACACATTCTTACCTCTCTTCCTTTCCTTCTTTCAGACCACGCTTTTTCTTCCAATAACCACCTTATTTTTCTCTCATTCCACGTTTTATCCTCGTCTATCCTTATTAAACTTCCTTTAAGACAGCCCTTCATCCTCATAACTTCCTTCCTCTCCTCCTCATCTTTCAGCTCTACGATCTACAATTTCGGTTTCTCCTTATTCTCTCCTCTCACCCCTTTAACCATTATGACATTAACTTTTACCCCAATCCCAGCCAGCAGCCTTCCCACTTCTACCTTCCCTTCTCTCCACCCTACCTGCATGCCTCTAATCACAATACTTCTTCTCTTTTTTTCTTTCTCTATGACTTCTACCCGCCTTGATACCTCTTCCATTTTCTGCACCCAATCTTTCTTACCCCTACTTCCACTCCCTTCTCTGTTCACATTCTCTTCATTTATTATTACCACTTTCTCACTCTTATACACTCTTTCACTCCATTCTTTATTTACTTTTTCAAAACTATGCATTATTTTTTCGATGTCTTCCTTTTCCTTTTTCCAACCTATTTCCCACTTTTCTAATCTCTGTTTAATTACTTCTAATCCCTCCTTTATTCCATCCAACTCTTTAATTTGTTTCTCCTCTAAATCTCTGAAGTCTATTAAAAAACGATCCTTCGTGCTTTTCTCCAATTTTTTAATTGAATTAAATAAATAAGTACAGCCCCCGCACTTCATTGTTCTACCGCCTTTACCCATACGCTTGTCGAAATCCAATTCAAATCTCCGCGCTGCCTCCCTACTCCCTCTACTACTGCCACTACAACTGGAGTCAAAGTTCTCACTTTTCCTCGACATTCCCGCACTCTGCCTTACCAACACTTGTGTCTATCTTTCTCGCCTCTCTTTCAGACTCACTCTCTCCTTCCACTCTCTCACCCTAACCTAAAAATTTCCACGTGCTCTTTTTTACCTTTTTTACCACTCACACACCCACTTCTGCCAACATACACTCCACCACTTTTTACCACACCATTCAATCATCATATTAATCATTATAAAAATAATTATTGCTGCCGAAATTGTTTAAATTTTTTTCCATATATATATTCTAACTTTACATTTATTATAAAAAAAAAACTAATATCATCAATGACTATTGAATTACATATTAATATTTTACAAAGTATATTTCCTTAAACATTGTTTCTTATCTAATTTACATTTTAAATAAAAATAAAATACAATGAATAACAATAATAAATTTTTGGTTCATTTATTTTATAACGGGAGAGAAAACTGAAATAAATAATATCGATTAAAATTTTGTCATACATATACTGAAAAATCTTCTCTCAATATTAAATAATAATAATCTCCGTAAACTCCTGAAGTTAGTTACTGTTTATATTTACCCATCTTTTCTGTCCACGTGTTAAATTCAAAGTAAAATTAGTCTGTTTTTTTTATTGAATTTTGATTCTCTTTATCGAAAAATTTTAAAACTGTTTTAATCTACAGACAGAATATGCAGCATGAATATTTAAAAATTATTATACAAGTTCTTATTTACTTCCGTCATTTTCCAATTATTTTCCTAACAATTTCATTTTTTCTTTTCTATCCTTAAATCATTCCCAGGACTATTCAAAATCCTAACATAAATTTTTATTCTACCTTTGTAAATTTTATAGTTTTCAATAATTTTTTTTCCATAACCACCTTTGTCATTCTTCAAGAGTTCTTGCCATTTTACAATTATTCTCCTTATTTTCTACAAATTCCAATCGTTATTTTATTCAAATTATTGTATGCGACCTAGAAATCATTAATATAGAAATTTCTATTATTGTATTAAAATTTAATTTTATTGTTAATTGGAAAACTTTAAATTTTATAATTAAATGGGTTTTCATCCAAAAATAAACTAAAATACATAAACAAAATCCATTGTTTTTTAATTGCAAAAAAAAAATATTTAAATAAACAAACAAAATTTTTATAATACAACTTTCTAATTAATTTCTACAATTCAAATCATGTTCTTAATAATTTTTATTAAGGACACAAGTATACAAATTTCTATGCAAAAATTTTATTTTAATTATTCTCCATAAGAATTTTTATTTATACACCAAATTTCAATTATTCCATCATTATTCCAATTATTAAAAAAAAAATTCTAAATTAATTAACCTTTTCCCCGTAATAATGTATTAAAATAAGTCCTAAAAAAAATTCAGAACTAATAAATCTAAATAATAATTGACTAAAGTTTGAAATATATAATAACACATAATGTAAAGTTAAAATTTGAATCGACTATAATATTTAACCCAATATAAGCTTCAAATAAAGAAAGTTTATTATTATTATATCACAAAAATAGAAATAATTCATATTCCATATTTAATAAATTTAGAAACAATTTGATTTCATATTAATCGAATCAAATTTTAAAAATTTTCATAAATAATTCAGTTTGCAAAGGCAATAAGATTAAAATAAATTGCGTTATTTCCGCTGATAAATAAAATAAAAATGAATTGTGAATCTTGAAACTTTGGTTGCATTGCAATTTTGACTAATGAAAATTTGAAATAACATAAACCCGAAATTATCAAATTTAGAATTAATTTATATCGAGATAAACCTTAAAGCATATTTGTTACCAATCCAAGTACTAAATAAATAATAATAAACTGTATTACTCACTCATAAGAAAAAGGAACGTTTGCACTTCCGGGCAACCACAATCTTTCAAGCTCTTGGACACAGGACCGAACCATATTTTTCGACCATTCCCAATTCGAAAAATAACTCGTAACTGAGAATGTCGGTAACTCGCACCGGAAATTGACACTGTCGAGCTGCTCCAACAAACTTAAAATCACTGGTTCGTCCTCATATAACTCCTTCAATCGGGAAAACAAGGATAACCCGGCATCGATATCCGCGGAAGCCATTAAAAATTTCTTAAAAAAGAATGAACCTGACATAAAACAGTTAAAAAAAGGGGGAGAAATTAATGAACTGACCGCAAATGAATAACGTACAAGACTGAAAGTAAGGAGCTTTTGAATCCCATCTAAACCCAAGACATAGCAGAAATCAGAATCACGGTAACCCAAAACCGAGATAACGCCGGAAACGACTAGGCATTAAAAAACACGAACAAACCTAGTATTTCCAAGAGCCAAATAGATTTCATTCCTTAGTCGAAAATTTTGTTACAGATCACCAGGGGACGGCGATCATAAAAAGGGGGTGATTTGTAAGGGGTACACCCTTACTTCTTTTTTTTGGTTCAGTAGAATAACATAATTATAAAAATTATCTTAAAAATCATTTTGAATTAATTATTGGGCTATGATAATTTTATTATACAAAAATATAACAAAAAGATACATGTATACATACATATGCGTATGTATGTGTTTATATTTATATGCGTATATATGGATTTGTAGAGATATAGGTAAAATCAAAAATAAACCATCCTACATAGATAGAAAAATTTATTTTAATAGATAGCTTAAATTCAAACGAATGTATTGTTACGGTCCGGTGTAAAATCTAGACGTAACGGAGATAGCGATCTAATTGAAAAGACCCACTCAATGGTGTGCTTAAAGACGGCGCTGTGCACTCCGTGAGAGGGAAAGAGAAAGAATTCCCAGCGGTGCGTCTACAGGCAAGGCCTTACGCTCCGTGGGAGAGAGAGAGAGAGAAAAAAACAGTGAGAGAGAGAGAGAGGCCCTCTCAGTGGTGTGCATTCGGGCAAAGCCCGCACTCCGTGAGAGAGAGAGAGAAAGAAAACAGCGAGATAGAGAGAGAGGCCCTCTCAGTGGTGTGCATTCGGGCGAAGCCCGCACTCCGTGAGAGGGAGAGAGAAAGAAAACGGCGAGATAGAGAGAGAGGTCCTCTCAGTGGTGTGCATTCAGGCAAAGCCCGCACTCCGTGAGAGGGAGAGAGAAGGAAAACAGCAAGGCAGAGAGAGAGAGATCCTCTCAGTGGTGTGCATTCAGGCGAGGCCCGCACTCCGTGAGAGGGAGAGAGAAGGAAAACAGCAAGTCAGAGAGAGAGATCCTCTCAGTGGTGTGCATTCAGGCGAGGCCCGCACTCCGTGAGAGGGAGAGAGAAAGCAAACAGTGAGATAGAGAGAGAGGTCCTCTCAGTGGTGTGCATTCAGGCGAGGCCCGCACTCCGTGAGAGGGAGGGAGAAAGAAAACAACGGGATAGAGAGAGAAAGAGTTCCCCCCAGCGGTGCGCCTGTAGGCAGGGCCTTACGCTCCGTGAGAGAGAGAGAGAAGGAGGGGGCATGCAAATTCGAGTAACGGAGAGAACAGAAGAGAGAGATAGGTGGTTGATGGGTACTTACGGTGGGAGTAAAAACAAGCAGATCTTGGTTAAGAGACACTTTATTTGACAGACGACTTGTCGAGTTGACGAGCCGGAACAGAGTGTATCTGACAACCCTGAAGGGCCGGTTTATATAGGAAAATTCTCTATGCAAAAAAAATTTGCCTTGAGAATTTCCCTTTCCCGAGCCCCAAGCGTCTGGAAGCTTCTAGAATAGTGTTGCATTCGAGCGAGCTATCGCTCGAAAAAAACGAGAATCTCGTGAAAAATACATTGAAAACAAATGAAGATACTATTTGTATCTTTTTTTTTAAATGAAAGGACCGATTCTCGAATGCATCACTATTCTAGAAGGTTCTAGTAGATTCTAGAAACTTCCAGCTTCTTTCCAAGGCGTCAGACCAAAATACATTGTTAATACAAATAATAATAACAATAATAACATTAATACTAATAATAATAATACTAATAATAATAACACTAATAATAACAATAATAATAACATTAATAATAATAATACTAATAATAATAATACTAATAATAATAGTAACAATAATAACATTAATGTTAATAATAATAATACTAATAATAATAATAATAATAAGAATAATAGTAATAATATTAATAATAATAATAATAATATTTATAATAATAATAATAATCCTACTGGTTATTATTTGCATTTATTAAAACTTAACTTCCTAGGAAATAATAAGGTGGATAGGAAACAGGAAAAGGTAGATGTGGAAATGGATGCGAACATATCGTTATTTTCTGTGTCACAACGCCCGAAAACAAAAGGTGACGTAGCTTCTATGCAGAGCAGGTGCCAGCCTGTCTATGCTCGGTGGCCTTTGCGGGGGAGAATACTTTGCGGGGAGCCGGCGTCGGCCAGTCTAAGCTTGGTGGGGCCCCAGCGGGGAAAAAACTTTGCGGGGAGCACCGGCGCTAGACGCTCCGTGGCATCTCCGGGGAAGAAAACTTGCGGGGAGTTCCGTCAGTGCCAAAACGCTTGGCTGAAAAATTTGACGCGAATTAAAGGTTCTCAAACGGAGGATCCGTGTAGAGGTTCTCGTTCCAGCCTTCGCGTTTGTTTATGTGTTTGACATGTAACAAGTCCTCCCCCTTTAAGACAGGCTTTTGGTGACAGGATTTATTTGCAATCGTTATCTTAATAGAACGCATTTATTTCGAGGTGCGTAGGGACGGTTGTCTCGGTAGTTTACTCGTTGACGGTCTCTTATGGCATACCGCCCTCCGGCGGTACCCTCTGCGGCATGGTTGGGAGCGAGGACTTGCTCAGTCCAGGGCTCAAAAGCGTTGGAGGCCTCGGTTGGTGCGAGTGGTGAGTTGGAGTCAGACCCTGCTGGGGCGGGCTCTTGATTGGTAGGAGCGAGGACTTGTACAGTCCGGGGCTTAAGAGTGTTGAAGGCCTCGGCTGAGGCGAGTGGAGAGTTGGAGTCCGACCCTGCTGGGGCGGACTCTTGATTGGTTTCGTCAGGAGCGAGGACTTGTACAGTCTGGGGCTCAAGAGTGTTGAAGGCCTCGGCTGAGGCGAGTGGAGAGTTGGAGTCAGACCCTGCTGGGGCGGACTCTTGATTGATTTGGTCAGGAGCGAGGATTTGTACAGTCCGGTGCTCAAGATCGTTGGAGGCCTCGGCTGAGGCGAGTGGAGAGTTGGAGTCTGACCCTGCTGGGGCGGACTCTTGGTTGGTTTGGTTAGGAGTGAGGACTTGTACAGTCCGGGTCTCGGGAGCGTTGGTGGTTTTGGCAGATGCAGGCTTACGTAGCACAGGGTCAGAAGCAGTGATTAACTGATTGATGTGGACCTTATGGGGCCCGTTGTCCTTCTGGATCCATACCACTTCGGGTGATTCGACCTTGAGGACCTGGTGGGGCCCGGTTCTGACCGGAGCTAGGTTTGCGTTGAAACGCTCGGCAGCGTTAGACAATTGATGATTGCGTGCGTACACCCAATCGCCTACGGAGTAGGGTGGTCGGTATTTTAGTACTGCGTAGCGGTCTTGGTAACCCCTTTGATTCAGGTTGGCCAAATCTTCGCGTTCGACCGTAGTGCTGGGCTCTAGAGCTACTGGTAAGTCCCATTCATCGGGTGTCAGGATTTGGCGCCCGAGAAATAGGTAGGCGGGGGGCATCCTGGTGGCGGCGTTCCTCCTTCTGCGCAGGTTGAAAAGTATGTCCGGGATGTGCAGATCCCAGGAAGTCTGATTGGACCCCGACAGTCGGAGTCGGAGGGCCTTTTTTATTTCCTGGTTTCGCCGTTCAGTGGGGTTAGCTCGGGGGTGATACTCAGGAGTCGTCCAAAGGGTGCACCCCCACTGCTTGGCTGCGTCTTTCCAGAGGTTGCTTCTGAACTGAGGGCCGTTGTCACTCAAGAGACGTCGGGGATAACCGAAGCGTGAAAAGAGTTCTCGGTGTAGCACGTCGATGATCGTTGGAGTCTCAGAGTTCCGGAGCGGGAAAGCCTCTACCCACCTCGTGAAGAGGTCTGTGACCACTAAAAGGAACCGGTGCCTCTTTGTGGTAAGGGGGTAGGGGCCCATCAGGTCAAGGGCCAGTGTATCCCAAATAATGTGAGCCGAGCGGGGCCGTAAACCTACGGAGTCCTTACTATTCACGGCCTTGGAGCAGCGGCAAAGATGGCATTGTGAGACGTATCGTCGGATCTCACGGACCATTCCAGGCCAGAAAAAATGCTGTTGGATACTGAACGTGGTCTCCTCGGTACCAGGGTGTCCGGCTAGGGACACGTCATGGTATTCCCAGATCACACGTTGGCGAAGCGCGAGGGGGACTCTAAGGAGCCAATGGGTATTGGCCGGACTCCTTTTCCAAAATCCTCTTTCGTCGAGCTTGCTTTCATCCAAGAACTTCTGGTCTCTGGGACTGGAGGGTCTTTCCCTTTGAAAGTTAAGAAAGTCTCTTATCTGCCGCCAGATTGTGGGGTCCTCCTGTTGAGCCTCAGTGATGTCGGAGACTAATGTGGGGGCTACGATGGAGCTGATGATAGGCGTCTCAGTTAGAGGTGTCTGGTTTTGAGAGGGGAAAGCCATGCGCTCCAAGTCAGGTTCACCAGGTGACTCTTCGTTAGGGTCCGGGGACCGGGAGAGCGCGTCGGGGAGTTCGTTTTCCTTGCCTGGGATGTGCTCGGTGCGGAAACTAAATTCTCCGAGGAACATATGCCATCTGGCGAGTTTGGCTCGACTGTCTTTCATATTATCGAGCCAGGTCAAGGTTTTGCTATCGGTTCGTAGCACGAAAGGGCGATCTTCTAAGTAGGGGCGGTATTTTTTGATAGCCCAAATGACCGCGAGGCACTCCTGCTCATTACAGTGATAGCGGGTCTCCGTAGGGTTGAATTTTGCACTCCCGTAGGAGATGATGCAACGTTTACCAGAGGGGTCTTCTTGGAAGAGTACGGCTCCCATACCTAGCGCACTAGCGTCGGTTTGCAAGATGAAAGTAAGGTCTGGATCGGGCCGACTCAGCATGGATGGGTTACGGAAAGCCTCTTTAACAGCGTTGAAGGCGGCGTCGTGTTCCGGTGTCCATCGGTAGGGACGTTTGGGTGACAAGAGATTAGTCAAGGGGGCGGAGACTTCCGAGTATTTGGGCACATACTCCATGAGCCAATTACAGGTCCCTATGAAGGATGCTAGTTCCTTCCTGTTTCGTGGGGGGTCTGCATTTTGAATAGCGTCTACATGTCGCGGTTGAGCCTGATTGCCATCCGCGGTTATCGTGTGCCCTAAGTAGGGCAGACTACTTTGCCCGAAAGCACACTTGAGGAGGGAACAAGTAAGCCCGAAAACCATTAGCCTCTCTAATACTAGAGCTAAGTGTCGGAGGTGCGTTTCCCAGTCCGGAGAATAAATGACGACGTCATCTAGGTAGGAGATGCAGAACTTGGCCCAGTACGATGCCAGGGAAGAGCGCATGAGGTTCTGAAAGGTTCCCGGGGCATTTTTCAGTCCGAATGGCATTACTCGGAACTGGTACTGACCTCCGTCGGGAGTGGAAAAAGCAGTGTACTTCCGTGCACCAGGAGCCATGGGAATCTGCCAATATCCGCTCTTCAAATCTAGGGTCGTAAATACTTTGGCTGTTCCGAGGTCCTTTAAAATTTCGTGTATACGTGGGAGGCATTGGGGGGCGTCCGTGGTTTGCTTGTTTAACCGGCGATAGTCAATACAGAATCGATAGTCACCTCCTTGTTTATTTGCTACTACGATGGCAGAGCTCCAGGGGGACGTTGTGGGTTCGACTATACCCTCGGCAAGCATTTCCCTCATCTGCTCATCAATGAATTTCTTCTTGATATCCGAGAATCGGCGAGGAGCTTCGCGAAAGGGTCGAGGGTCTGCCAGCTCGATGTCATGGGTGATGGTGGGCGTTTGCCTGAGGGGCCCACCTTTGTGAAAAACGGACTCGTAAGTCCCAAGGACCTGGCGTAGTCGGTCGATATATTCCGGGGGAACCGAGGACGACAGTTCGAAATCAATGGGGTCCGGTACCGAAAGTTGGAGACCGGCAAGGGGGTCAGAAAGATGCGTTGCCGCTCCTTGTTTCCTAGGTAGAGGCAATCGGTCCGGTGTTCGTGGTGGACATCGTGCTCCTTTAACCAAGCTCTGCCTAAGATGAGGTCGGCCCGTAACTCGTTGCAGGCTTGGAAAAGACTCGGGTATTCTTGATTCCCAATAATAGGGGCCAGGGGTACTGTCCCATGCAGACGGATGGTAACTCCGGTTGCGGCAAGCGCCGCCTGGGTTGGTCCAGGTTGGAGGCAACCGCGCTCACCTCCGGTGAGAATAGAGAGTTTCACGAAGTTATGTGAGGCGCAAGAGTCAATCTCGGCCACTACCTCGCGGTTACCAAGTCGCACACGTGTTCGGGGCAGGTCCTGGGTTGAGGAGTAAATAGAATTTAGGGTTGGTTGGATGATGGACCGGCGGCGCCTTCTGTCGGCCTGCCCGCCGGGGCTCGCCAGTTTCCCTGAACCTGAGCCTTGTATACTGCACAGTCTCGGTGGTAGTGAAACTCTGGGCAGTAGTGACAGGGAGGAAGTCGAATCGGCCTAGGGGCAGAAGCGTCTGGCGTGACTTTTGTCGGTGGTTCCTCTTTTGGTGGGTTGGGGCTTCTTTTTGGCGTGCAGTCTGCTTCATCCTGCTCAGCTTGGATAGCTGCCTCGAAGAGTTCTGGGAAATTACGGGGAGCAGTGGGGCGCACAAGTCGACGAAGAGTTGGTTTCATAGACTCTAAGAGTAGGGTGGTGAGGTCGGCAGGCTCTAGGGCCAGTTGTAATCGTTTGGCCAATAGGGACTTTTGTTGGAGGAAGACCGCAACGGGTTCTTTTTCTCCCTGTTTTTGAGAGTAGAGGGCCGCTTGCAGCCTCATGATCACGGTTGGGCCAGAGTATTTTTTAAGGAAGAGTTCGGTAAACTCTTCCCAGGAAAGGGCCAAATTGGTGTATGTAGACCACCATTTTTGGGCCTCCCCCTTTAGACCTTGCCCGACTAGTTGCGTACGCAGGTCATCCGGGGTCTTAGCCTGGGCGAAATGTCGTTCGCTGTTTGTCACGAATCGTTGTGGGTCTTCATGGTCATGGCCAGAGAACTCGGGAAAGGGTAGGGGTGGTGATTGAAAGGCTCGAATCAGTCCCATCCAGTCATTGAAGTTTAGGGTGTTAGGCAGGGCCAGGGCTGGACCCGTGCTAGTGTTGTCAGACGTCGTGGAGGGGGGTGCGATAGTAGGATTGAGTCCTTGGTCCAAGGTACTTGGTCCTGGGACCTGGTTTCCAGCAAGATTACTCATGTTGTCAATAGGGGGGTTGTTGGACGCCACCGGGTGTTGAATTCCACTCCCGGAAGTGGAGGGGGTAGAGCTCACTACCAGATTAGTAGGTCTCGCTTGTTGTTCAGATTGATTTGGGTTAGGGGTGTCACGGGACTGCGTTTGCGAGAGCCGATGAGAGAAAAGAGGGTTTCTCGAAAGGTCTGCTGCTCTTCGCGAAGGTAAGTCTCGTAAAGCACGTTTGGCGGAACCTGTATTAAGAGGTGTGTGCGGACTAGCTCGTTTTCGGTAGGGCGCCATGTCTACAAGTTCGCTCCGATGTCCATCGGAGATTTTGCCCCACGCTTTGGGCGCCAATTGTTACGGTCCGGTGTAAAATCTAGACGTAACGGAGACAGGGATCTAATTGAAAAGACCCACTCAATGGTGTGCTTAAAGACGGCGCTGTGCACTCCGTGAGAGGGAAAGAGAAAGAATTCCCAGCGGTGCGTCTACAGGCAAGGCCTTACGCTCCGTGGGAGAGAGAGAGAGAGAAAAAAACAGTGAGAGAGAGAGAGAGGCCCTCTCAGTGGTGTGCATTCGGGCAAAGCCCGCACTCCGTGAGAGAGAGAGAGAAAGAAAACAGCGAGATAGAGAGAGAGGCCCTCTCAGTGGTGTGCATTCGGGCGAAGCCCGCACTCCGTGAGAGGGAGAGAGAAAGAAAACGGCGAGATAGAGAGAGAGGTCCTCTCAGTGGTGTGCATTCAGGCAAAGCCCGCACTCCGTGAGAGGGAGAGAGAAAGAAAACGGCGAGATAGAGAGAGAGATCCTCTCAGTGGTGTGCATCCAGGCGAGGCCCGCACTCCGTGAGAGGGAGAGAGAAAGAAAACAGTGAGATAGAGAGAGAGGTCCTCTCAGTGGTGTGCATTCAGGCAAAGCCCGCACTCCGTGAGAGGGAGAGAAAAGGAAAACAGCAAGGCAGAGAGAGAGAGATCCTCTCAGTGGTGTGCATTCAGGCGAGGCCCGCACTCCGTGAGAGGGAGAGAGAAGGAAAACAGCAAGTCAGAGAGAGAGATCCTCTCAGTGGTGTGCATTCAGGCGAGGCCCGCACTCCGTGAGAGGGAGAGAGAAAGCAAACAGTGAGATAGAGAGAGAGGTCCTCTCAGTGGTGTGCATTCAGGCGAGGCCCGCACTCCGTGAGAGGGAGGGAGAAAGAAAACAACGGGATAGAGAGAGAAAGAGTTCCCCCCAGCGGTGCGCCTGTAGGCAGGGCCTTACGCTCCGTGAGAGAGAGAGAGAAGGAGGGAGCATGCAAATTCGAGTAACGGAGAGAACAGAAGAGAGAGATAGGTGGTTGATGGGTACTTACGGTGGGAGTAAAAACAAGCAGATCTTGGTTAAGAGACACTTTATTTGACAGACGACTTGTCGAGTTGACGAGTCGGAACAGAGTGTATCTGACAACCCTGAAGGGCCGGTTTATATAGGAAAATTCTCTATGCAAAAAAAATTTGCCTTGAGAATTTCCCTTTCCCGAGCCCCAAGCGTCTGGAAGCTTCTAGAAGGTTCTAGTAGATTCTAGAAACTTCCAGCTTCTTTCCAAGGCGTCAGACCAAAATACATTGTTAATACAAATAATAATAACAATAATAACATTAATACTAATAATAATAATACTAATAATAATAACACTAATAATAACAATAATAATAACATTAATAATAATAATACTAATAATAATAATACTAATAATAATAGTAACAATAATAACATTAATGTTAATAATAATAATACTAATAATAATAATAATAATAAGAATAATAGTAATAATATTAATAATAATAATAATAATATTTATAATAATAATAATAATTCTACTGGTTATTATTTGCATTTATTAAAACTTAACTTCCTAGGAAATAATAAGGTGGATAGGAAACAGGAAAAGGTAGATGTGGAAATGGATGCGAACATATCGTTATTTTCTGTGTCACAACGCCCGAAAACAAAAGGTGACGTAGCTTCTATGCAGAGCAGGTGCCAGCCTGTCTATGCTCGGTGGCCTTTGCGGGGGAGAATACTTTGCGGGGAGCCGGCGTCGGCCAGTCTAAGCTTGGTGGGGCCCCAGCGGGGAAAAAACTTTGCGGGGAGCACCGGCGCTAGACGCTCCGTGGCATCTCCGGGGAAGAAAACTTGCGGGGAGTTCCGTCAGTGCCAAAACGCTTGGCTGAAAAATTTGACGCGAATTAAAGGTTCTCAAACGGAGGATCCGTGTAGAGGTTCTCGTTCCAGCCTTCGCGTTTGTTTATGTGTTTGACATGTAACAGTATTTGCGAAATTTTACTCGAAAATTAAATTTCGAGTACTGTATAAAATTTCGCCACATAATGCATTATGGGTGGCCTTTAACATAGCCTTATAACTCCGATAAAATATTATAATTTGCTATTCGCAACAAATTGTCAAAAAAATGTATATAAGGCCGAAATATCTAGCCAAGCAATTACAATTACTAATAAATTATCGTTATCATTATTAACAATTAATAATTGAAAATCGTAGGACGTCGCCTATAGAAAATTATAAAGCAAACTAAACCAATAAGGCTAAAGTATATTAATTGTATTATACTATAATTTTAAATAAATCTAAAAGAAAATCATACATAAGAAATGTCATCGCGAAAGAAGACTCAACTAACACATGTAAGCGCCTATGTGGCAGCATTCAGCGGGAGTTGAGCTGACAATTTAAAATTTTAAATAAATTATAAAAATACTTCAAATTATGTGTTTTGTAAAGGAAACCTCACTAAACATCAAGTTCAACACAACAAGATGAGGATGGAATTCAAATAGATTAGAATAAAATTCTTAGGCCCGGAAAATGGCAAAAATTAGCAAACAACGCAAATTACGCTAAAAGACCATCGAAAATTTAAACAAATAAAACCGACCAGATTTCGTAAAATTAAATTACCGGAACCTTTGTTTCGCAATTCAATAAAAATTGCAAAGCAAAGAAGGGTAATGGCACTGCACCCGGTCCCAATGTCCGAAGAGTGCTGAATTGACAGGTCGACCTGAATGAAGCAACCCGGCAACACAGTTTCGCAGGCTAAACTTGCAATTCTGCGATTTTCGACTAAGAACCGAGGTGCAGAAATTAATTAAAGAAATTGTCTGGTCGCACAACTATAACACCCGTCGATTGAGAAACAGTTCGCGGCTCTGAAAAAGTAATCGCCCGTCGCGTAAATTAAATCGTTCCAATTTTCGAAGGGTCGACGCGAACGTAAAATCAAAATATCCCATAAAAATTGAGAGAGCATAGAACATCACCACGGTCCAAAATTCGTGAGTTATTTCGCGAAATTTTCGAATTAATTTGCCGGGTATGTTCGAATTTTAAAAATTTGGATAATAAGTTAATTCGGAATGTGAAAACGTTTATCTTCAAGTTTCGAAATTTGCCGAAGTCACATTTTCAAAAACATAAAAATTCAGAAACTTGCCTTTTAGAATTAAACCCAACGGTTTTCATCTTGCTGATTTTTCCGGATATAATTTGAACAAAGTTAAAATCGGTGAACATTAAATATTTAAAGATTTTGCCCGCCCAGCCATTTGGCGGTAGTTTATAAAATTTAAAGTTATTTACGAGATGCTGATAAGTTACAAGAATTTAATCGAAAATTTTGACGTGGATATTCTAAATCGTTATTTGGTTTCATCCTCATTCTTAAAAGAAGAAACTTCGCATCAGAAAATTGGTATCGTTTAAGTATCGTTTATCACTAACACACATCAATTGTTATTTTATAAACGATAAAATTTGTTTTTGGCGTATGCAGAAAATTTAAGATCCTTGTTGTTTCTTTTACATATAAAATCTTGTTAAATAAATTTCAGAATGGGTTAAAATATAAAATTTGTTGTAGTTATTGTGTAAAATTCCAGACCAAATTCTCCTTTCCTTTCTCATTGAAAACTGAAATATTCTGAATTAATAGAATAGATACTTGGCTCATTAACACTCCGTGACGAGTTAAGACTAAATTGATTATTTGCTACGAGCTGCTATTTGGTAAAATAATAAATATAAACAATTATTAATATTTTAAATAAATAATCGGTTCGTCACAATAACCTAGAAAATCCTTTCTGTTCTTTTAATCTGAATTAGTTAAAAATAATTAATTATTAATAAAATCGTATCTGACCTTTTATATCAGCAAGTAATGAAAAATATCTACTATAATTAATAAAAAATTAATATAATTATTAGTAAAAAAATCGGGCAAGTACGAGGTACACCCGTACCAAAATCTAGGGTTCCGTACATTTACGAAACAAAGATGTACCTTATTAACAAACAGAGAGCTCTAATTTGGTACACATATGTATTTTCACGTGTAGATTACAGGAAAATTATAGGGATTGACAGTCAAAACGTTGTCAAAAAAAGAAAAACTGCAAATTTTCGAAAAAAAAGTTTTTCCTCATAACTTTGAAACTATTTGAGCTAGAGGGTTAAAATTTGATACATTTGTATATTTTTATGTACAGATTAAGAAAATTAATTAAGAACGTTCAGATTATGAAAATACTTCTACCTTCAAGTACATGAAACTTTTGCTTAAGGGTACAGGCTTGTATTTCATATAAATAACATAAAAATCAAGAATTTTTTTTTTTAGGTGGAGGCCCTGAAATTTTTATAGGGTTTCAGGGCTTATAACAGTCTTGATTATAGGTCCTGTGTCAGCCTTGATCAAGCCTGGTATAAGATTAAAAATTTTTTTTGTTTTTTTCATAATTTTTCAATTATTTTGAAAAAAAAGTGATAACAATTTTCAATTGCGTTTTATATCGTTTTTTTAAATTCTGAGTATACAAATAAAAATTTTATTGGTTTGAGGGGTACTGTAGGACAATTAGGGTGAGCTCTAGCATAGGGGTCTAAACCTCTTTGGTCATTTTTTGATTTTTTTTTGTGACCTCATAATATTCAATTTTATTTCTAAACATAATTTTTCCATAATCTGCATGCAAAAATACACGAGTCTACCACATTTTAGCCTTCTAGCTCAAATAATGGCAAAGTTAGAGAAAAAACTTTTTTTTTGAAAATTTGCAGTTTCTCCTTGACAACGCTATGGCCATCAATTCAGATCATGTTCTCAATATTTTTCGTGTAATCTACACGTGAAAATACATATGTGTACCAAATTTCAGACCTCTAGGTCAAATAGTTTAGAAGTTAAGGGGGGGGGGGGGGAATGGTCCATTTTAATGCATTTTTGCTTAAAAAAGTTGTTATTTCCTTGACAACGCTATGAACATCACCTTGAATCATGTTCTCTATATTTTTCGTGCAATCTACACGTGAAAATACATAAGTGTACCAAATTTCAGCCCTCTAGGTCAAATAGTTTAGAAGTTAAGGGGGGGGGGAATGGTTTTTGGCTACGGACGCACGAGTCTCGCTATAAGGGTTCCGCCGAACACCGAAGGTGTACGGAACCCTAAAAATAACTAAAAAAATATTAAATTTTGACTAATTGTACCAATAATCAGAATTTTACTAAAATATTATCTATTTTGATATAACCTAAAAATAAACTTAACTAATAATTTAAATTTTGAAATCTGTGAAAAAATATCGGACATTTAGCTCCGCCGGGATTCGAACTCGGGTCTTTCAATTGGCGCTTGACTGCTCTAAACCACTAAGCTACAGAGGTCCATGTCAGATATTTTCTCACAGATTAAACGCTGTATTCAGCTATGACTTTCGTCTTTCATATTTCTAATTTGAATTAACTAATAATTATTTAGATTTAGTAGGAACGATCAGAGGAGGGCAGTGGAAAAAATATTCCAAATTTTTTTGTCGTCTAACAACTTTGCGACGTTTCGTTGCCCTGGTTCGGCAACCTCATCAGGCTAAATTTATTAAAATTGTTTTTAATTACAAGATTTTTTTTTTTTTTTTAAATATATTATATAAATTTACCTTAAGTAATAAATTTTTAAATCCTCATTTTTTGTTTAGAATTCACATTTTTTGAAGTCACACACAATTTAAAATTTTTATTTACATTCAAAAATGTATTTGTCTTCAAAAAATGTGAATTCTAAACAAAATATCGGGCAAGTACGAGTTACACTCGTACCAAGTCGAAGGGTTCCGTACCGCTCTATTTTTTTTTAATTATATGAGTCAGAGATTATTTGAATAATAATTTAAATAATGATAAATTAAAATAATTTTTTTTATTTTTAAAGAAATTTAAGTATAAACTTAATGATTTTTATAAGATTAAAAATTTCCAATTAAATAGACTAAGCTTTTTTATATAATTTTAAATTTTAAAGCCAAAAAAAATTTTTTTATTTTTTTTTTTATTTTTTAACTTTTAAAGTAATTTAAACATAAACATAAACATTTTGTAAAAGAAATTAATCTGAAACTATAAAATATTGTAGCTGTTTAGAAGAAAAAAATTTTTTTTTGGTAAAATTTCAGTTTTTGGAAAAAATGTTATGATAATAAATTTAAACCACAATTTTTATGGTTTTATAAAAAATTCTGCATAAAATTAAACATTTTTAACCAATTCCCAACCTTTCAGGATAAACACGCTGAGCTCTAGCATAGGTGTTTTTTGTCATTTTTCAACTTTTCATTAATTACTTTTGAAAATTAAGTCCAGCAACGTTCGCTATATTTTTCCTGTAATCTACACGTAAAAATACCTAAATAGACCAAATTTCAAACCTCTAGGTCAAATGGTTTGGAAGATAAGGGGGGGGGGGACACGTTTTTTTTAAAAAAAAAGTTTTTCCTTGACAACGCTATGATCATCACCTCCAATCATGTTCTCTATATTTTTCCTGAACTCTACTCGCGAAAATACATATGTGTACCAAATTTCAATACTCTAGGTCAAATAGTTTAGGAGATAAGGGGGGGGGGGGGGTAAATAGGCATTTTAATGCATTTTTTGAAAAAAAATCTTGTTATTTCCTTGACAACGCTATGAACATCACGTTTAATCATGTTCGCTATATTTTTCCTGTAATCTACACGTGAAAATACATAAGTGTACCAAATTTCAACTCTCTATCTCAAATAGTTTGGCCGCTAGGGGGGGGGTAATGGTTTTGGGCGACGGACAAACGAGTGAAAACATAAGGGTTCCGTTTGGACACTTTGTGTACGGAACCCTAAAAATAAGGATTTAAAAATTTATTACTTAAGGTAAATTTATATAATATATTTAAAAAAAAAAAAAAAAATCTTGTAATTAAAAACAATTTTAATAAATTTAGCCTGATGAGGTTGCCGAACCAGGGCAACGAAACGTCGCAAAGTTCTTAGACGACAAAAAATTTGGAATATTTTTTCCACTGCCTTCCTCTGATCGTTCCTACTAAATCAATACAATATGGAAGGGATAAATTCTTTTTGTTACTAATAATTATTTATTTTTTACTAAATGATTAGTAGAAATATAGCTATTTGAATTAATGGCTAACTTTTTGATTTCAAGCTAGTTATTTTTAACTAACTTAGATTTAGAGAATTTGTTAAACGTTATTTATGAAAATAAATATTATTTTGAATAAGAATTTGAATAAATAAAAGTTATTACAACTAAAAATTTAAAGTAATGAATTTAGTAGATCTTATAAAGGTATTATAAATAAAAAGTAAGAAAAATAATAATTTTAAAAAATGACATTTAGCTAATTAAAAATAGTAAAGAGTAAAAATTACCATAATTGAGAATTTTCTAAGCAAGAAAGAAACTTTAAAATATAAAAAATCTGCCTTTAAATTACAAGAAATTTTTATTTACAAAAAATTTACAAACATAGAAGTTTAGAAGTTGTAAAATATATGTTTGATATTTTAATTTTACAATAATAAAAAAATCAAGTAGAGCATCATATCTGAAATATATTTAGGTGATTTACTTTTTAATTAACGTTAAATACAAATATTGTTTAATTTATTATAGAATTTATCAATTTAGTATTAAATGTAAATAAATATGAAGAATTAAACTATTTATAGAAATAGACAATTAAAGAATCAAACTATTATAAGAATTTAAAAAATAAACTAATTAAAAGAGTAGTAGTCAGTAAAATATTAAATATCTAACAAGTTTTCGTTCAAAATTTTTTTTATCATAGTTCATTGTTATAATTCAACGCAAGAGGCTAGCCTCTAATATAGGTATATTAAAATTAATAATTTAAAAATCATTCTTCTTCGTTTTAAAGAAAGAGTTCTTGTGGAATTAACAGACAAATGATATGTGATCGCATCTGCAAATTTAAAATGGAAAAAGAGGGGAAAAGTTTGATTTATCATGCGATAGGAATAAATTCTGAGTTTTGAGGAGAGTTTACCATGCTGGAGAGTCATTGGACTTGACGCTGAGCCTGAAGTCCAATTACCCGCAGCATGGTAAACTTCTGCACATTTCTCGGCAAACTCTTTTCAACTGTAATGCACATTTTACAGCTTTAAGCGAGCAGTCTTTTTCAGTTTACTTTTGACTCTCAAGTACCACGTATATAGGAAAATTTTTCCTATTTTTTTAAAATAACTATTAGAATTTTGAACACAATATCTCAATTGTAACTTTGATCCAAAGTCCTGCATATAATATGGGAAAGATTACCTCAAACGTTTTCCCCGTGTAAAAACGCGTTGCGTTAATCTCGTTTCACTTACATTGTGCGCAGGTATTCCTATTATTATTTTGAAATATTTTTTGAAAAATATTAGTGTTTTTGCATACACATTCTTTACTCATACCCGAAAAAGTGGTAAATTACCATTTTTTCTCCATCATCTAGTTCTGTTTGCTGTAAATGTTTTTAATAACAAAAAAAATAATACTGTGTTATTATTAAATTTTTTTAAAAAATTTTTATCAATTACTACACTTGTTTATTATTAACAATTTTTAGTTTATCCTTACAGAATAGGAATTTTGAATTTTGCAACTTTCTTCCTGCATCATAATCATATGTTATAAAACAATTCTTAATTTATAGTTAACAATTATATGAACAGTTTCATTCTGTTAATTAATAATATTTTTTAATCTTATATTGACAGTTTTACTTTTTTTCTAGTTTGTAATTTTTGGTGTATTATTGAACAAAAAAAAAATTTATTAGTACATAATTACATTAAAAAATGTTTAATCAAATTATTGTTATTATTTTAAAATATTTGTAGAAATAAATCAATCCAGTAATATTTTTTCTGAATTTCTGTTCAGAGTGCCTAAGGAATACTAAAAAAAAAATTAAATTTATAGTTGACAAAAAATGAAATAATAATAACCATAATTTATTTAAACAATATTTAATGTACATGTACCTAATAATAAATCTTTTTTTATGTTTGTTTAAGAATACACCAAATTACAAATTAAGAAGAAAAAGAGTTATGAAATAATAGCAATAATTTGTTTAACAATACCTATCTAATATAATAATGTACTAATAAATTTTTTTTATTTGAATAAATATATAAAGTTTTAAACTAAGGAGAAAAAACTACAATTCTCTAGGAAAGAATTGAAAATTGTTAATAAATAATAACAATAAATAGTTTAAGCAATTTTAACAATAATTAAAAATAATACAGTAATATATCTATTATTATAAAAAGCATTTAAAGCAAACATAAGTAACAAGATGATAGAGTAAAAAAATGTATTTATTACAAATTGTTTTAGGGACTTTATGGAAAATAGTTAAAATAAATTATCAATAAAGCATCGGGTTTCATTTTTTGGACATTTTTGAAGAAAAATATGACTGTCGGATTAAATAATACGTATTTTTCCAGATTTTATATAATTTATTTTCTATGTATGAAAGCAAAAAGTACGAGTTAAACACAAAAACAAAAAAATTGAAGGACACAAATTAAAATTACAGGACATTTCAGGACCAGTAGACACTCTGAATAATCAACTCATGAGTAAAGTGAATGTTAAGTAGCCAAAATACATCTTATCTTATTTAGCGCACTTCAGAGAAAAATATTGATATGAAATGTGCGAATATAATAATGTATGAGTATAGAATGTGTATGCAAAAACATTAATGTTTTTCAAAAGATAATTCAAAATAATAATAGAAATACCTGCACACAATGTAAGTGAAACGAAATCAACGCAACGCGTTTTTACTTGTTTAACGCATTGCACGTGGATATGCCGCGCGGAGACCCAATGGGAAATGCCTGTGTAATGCCGATGTTTACTATGCGCGGTTCAGATCTAGGGTTCATGCTATTATTTAGCCAAACTCTGGCAAGTTAATGCTGGCGCGGTACTGAAAGCATCTTCAATTCAGTTTTATGCCGATATTAATAAAAACCGTCTAGACTTGGTAAAGACTGACAAGTTTCTTTTGTTGGTTATGTTTACGAAAGATTATTTAACAGCCAAAACATTTAAGGATCTTCACTCGTATGACGTAAATAATAAATAAACTATATACATGGCCTACATAATCAATTATTATTTTAAATCGCTTCCCCAAATTACTTCTTGAGTGAATAACTTGATCCTGCCCTGCCGATAGGAAATACCTAAAAAATGACTGGCTAAAATAACTAAATGAATTCAGTCATTTTTGAAGTACGATTTGAATGATTCCGTGCTTAGAAAATGTCCAACGAAAAAGGGATCAAAAAGGTTAATTTATGGCTATTTATGACCGTAAATTCTAAACCCTGAAGAATTTTATTATGCTTTTACCCTCTCATAAAATGAAAGGTTCTTTTACAGTCCTTTTTTTAATTCTAAATTATTTATATTATTTATTGCAAAATTATACTCGTTTTTTAATAATTTAGTTATTTATATGTTTATATGAATAAGATATATTCTTTTGAAACAAAATTCAAAAATGATGTCAGATTTTTAATATCTTCTACTGTTTACGAGTTACGCTACAATTCTTTTAATTGTAAGCCTTTTACCAAAAATTTTACATCTCTGTAATTGTCAGAAATTACAGATTCTAAATTTAAAAAAACCGAAGTTCTAACTTAAAAATTAGAAAAATTTTATTTATTAAGAAATAAATATTTTTTACCAGTACATTTTTCGCATTTGAGATGTCGAAAAAGGGACGAGCTATGTCGTAAGACTTTGAAACATCTGGAATGGATTAAAAATCAGAAATAAAAATTTCTCTAATTTTGTAATTATAAATTACAACGATTATGTATATCTAATTTTTTTTCCGATAATGTTATTTTTTATAAAAAATAACAATATTTATAATAATTGATTGTTTTTTAATTTTATTCATTTTGAGAAAATTTTTAGATATTTATAATCGTGAAAAACGAAAGATTTATAATTTTTTAATTTACAATTTCAAATTTGCAAATTGCAAAATTTTTGAGTCATAAAACTTTTGGGTTACCGAAGCCATAATTGAAAAAAATATCCTGGTAGGCATTCATATATTCCAGTTCAACGCATTTATGATCCTATTAAAACTTAAATAAATACATCCGAAATTTAAAGGGACTACCTTCTCGGAGCAAAAAGTGGTACCTGGCATTGTTAGAGTAAAAATGACTAAAAAATGTCGTACCAGGCATATTTTCGATATATTTTAGGTATATCCTATCGGCAGGGTGGCACTTTTTGCTCACCATTTCACTGTCACCTAAAACCCGTAAAATTAATAGAAATACAAAATTTGCCTCGATTGGCATTTCAATGTACACTCTGCGTTTTTTTTTAAAACGCAGTTGTTATCGACGCGGAAGCCCGGAAATTTGACCTATTTTATTGAATAACTAATTATTGATTTTTTCTGCGAGCAAGAGTAGCGCATGCGCGTAGAACAAGAGCTACACCAGCGATATATATAATAACAGCTTTCGAGCCCGCCTTCGGCGGGAATCGAAATCTAGTGGCGTGCCATCAACAGTATTTTTTGACCAAAAGTATTCTCTGACTGAAAGTATTTTTTAAAAGCATGCACTTTCCGACAGAAAGTATTTTTTGACAAAAATTATTTTCATGCAGGTGTTTGAAACAAACTTGGCTGTACTTCCGAAAAGCTTGAACCTCAAATCTTTTTAATACTTCGTATGCTTACGTAATTTGATGCTCTGTTTACAAATATCATAGTGAAAAGTGTGTGTATATGTGAGTATGTGTTTGTGATACCCGGACAAAAAATCCTGGACAGACAGACAGAATTTTTTTTTCAGCATTTTCGCGATCCTTATCACTCAAAACGAAAAAGTATGTAAAAATTTTTGAGTTTGGCGCAATGTACAGACAAAATGTTGATTTTATTTATATAGATTACCTGCGAATATATAAAATACCAATAATTTTAAGTAAGAGAAATTATTTTATAAACATAAATTATTTAAACATGGATAATTTCAGTTAATAATTTACTAATTTTATAAATCATTTACCCTATAAAATTTTTTATTTAATTTAACTTTTAATTTATTTGATAAAAAAATTTAAAATAATAACCAAACAAGTGAAATAAAAAGAATTAAACTTTTATTTTACAAAGACTACATTAATAAATAAATAAGCAATATATTTTTAGCTTTTAAATGTTAATATTTAAATACTAAATTCTTAAAACTAAGATGTGAAAATAAGACAAAGATTCATTGATCCATGGGAGCCAAATTGTGTAGGTAAAAAAACACTAGCTCATTGAATAAAAAGACATAAAGTCTTTATTAACGACGTTCCGTCAACATTTCGTTGACCTCTTCAGGCTAAAACACAATATATAACTTATTTAATAAGAGTTTTTTAACACGAACTAACACACATAAGTGTAAAAAGAGAAGATTTTTACCTCGAAAGGAAAAAGTTATAAAATTAATACATCACGAGCTGTGAAATTTTTTTTACAATAAATTTCACAAACAAATTTCACAAATAAATAAATTTTACAACATTATTTAAGGATTTTACAATTTTGAGAATGGTACAGATGTTATAATTTTTTAGTGTGTGTTTACATTTAGAATAAAAATTTGTGTTTTTAAACGGAATAACAATTTTAGGTTGTTTGGCATACAAAGATTTTTTGAGACGAGATAATTCACCATTGTTATTTTTCTTTCTCTGTCTAATTACAAAATTCCTTGTAAAAATTGTAACGCTGTTTACTATGGCGAAACTAAAAGAATCCTAAAAAAACGAGTGTCTGAACATGCAAGTAACAATAATCCGAATTTTGTCATTAACGCTCATTGTAATAAAAACAATCACGAATTCGATTTTAAAAGTACTATAATTGTTGACTATGAACGTGATTGGAGAAGGCGAGTGTTGTCAGAAATGATTTTTATTAACCATGATCCGAACAGTGTTAGTAAAAAAGATAATATCGACGGTTTAAACAAAACTTATAAGCAACTTTTGCAAAAGAATTGTCCTATTTCGTGAAATTCTCTTTGATTTCGGGCGATTTAACTTTTATTTGTTTTGATTCTACAATATCTTGTATACGTTCGTTTAATTTGTAATCTTCGCTCTCTTTCAATTTAATTCAGTTTGTCCCTGGCCTAGGACAAGTAAACATATCTTGACAATTTCACAGCTCGTGATGTATTAATTTCATAACTTTTTCCTTTCGAGGTAAAAATCTTCTCTTTTTACACTTATGTGTGTTAGTTCGTGTTAAAAAACTCTTATTAAATAAGTTATATATTGTGTTTTAGCCTGAAGAGGTTAACGAAATGTTGACGAAACGTCGTTAATAAAGACTTTATGTCTTTTTATTCAATGTGCTAGTGTTTTTTTACCAACACAATTTGGCTCCCATGGATCAATGAATCTTTGTCTTATTATTAACAATGGAGAGCGATCAAATATTACCTTCTAAGATGTGAAAAATTGTTAATTTTCATACACAATGTTATTTAGTTTTCCATAATTAATATTAAATATTTTTATTTTGCTAAATAATATTTTAAGCAATAGAAGAATTAAACACTTTTGAAATTAAAAGTATATACCTAATGAAAATTAAAAATTACAATATCTCAAAGAAATTTGAATATTTTAATTTTTAATTTGAATCAACAACAATTTTGTAATTATTTGTAAAAAAAAGTGTACCTAATTAAATAAAATTAAATAATTTCATTTAATTAATTTCTTTTTTTCAAAAATATTCTAACATTATTTTAAGAAATTTTTAAAATTAATAAAATAAAATGTTAATATTTAATTTTTTTTTAAATTAATTTCATTAACGTTTATTTCTATATTTAAAAATTTACAAACATATTTTTAAAATTATTTGTTTCTTATCTGTTGTTAATTTAAATTTTAAAATATTCAATTAATTAAATTTATTTTAGATAAGAGAGAAAAAGATTAGAATATATTTTTTGTTCAATTAAATTCATTTTAATTAATTTTCAAGCTTAATTATTTTCATTAATATTTTAAACAATAAATTCTTTTAAAAAGCTTGTAATGATATTCGTATTAAATTAAATTATATTTATATTATTTATATATTTATAATTTTTTATTTATATTATATTATATTATATTATATTATATTATATATATAATTTATATTTATATTATTTATTATATTATTTATATTATAGCTGCGCCATCGAAATTAGTTATTATATTATTGCTTTAGTACCTAGCTGTGATCTAGGTTTAGATTGAAGTTAATACTTTTTGTATGAAAGGGCGTTGCCCGTTTAATAATAAATAAATAAATAAATAAATAAAAATTTTATTCAAAAAGTTATCAAGTTATTTTTTATTTTCATTTCTATATTTATTATTTTACTACAATATTAATTTTTTAATTATTTGTTTCTTATCTGTTGTCGGGTTCTCTCTTACTCGTTTAATTTTATTTAATTTTTAATTAATTTAATTTAATAAGTTTTAATTATTTTTAAGTCTGGAAAAATAAATCTTATAAATTCTGTTTTTCAAAAATGCCTCCCAAGCTGACAATTGGAGACAATTTGTGTAAAGTTTGCAACAAATCTGTGACGTTTGATCCTGTGGCATGTCCAGGATGCCAATCCGTTTATCACCCTAGTTGCGCTAATCGTGCACGAAAAGAGGCAAATGGATCTTATAGTAAATGTTGTGGAACTCCGCGTCCTCGTACCCCTACAAATCTATCTTCAAATAATTCTAGTGCGTCAGGCTCAACATCAGGTGCGGAAGTGGGATCTACTCAACAATCATCTACCTCGGGTTCATTGGAACAGATTATTGCAACTGCTATGTCATCGATGAAGTCGCACATAACCACGACAATAAATGAACTTCGAACTGATATGCAGTCTGAGTTGGAAATAGTTAGAAACTCTATTAATGATATTTCCAAGAAGTTTGAAAACGTAGAAACTGAGCTACGCAAAACTAATGAGCGAGTTGATAACTCAGAATCAATAGTGAAAAAATTATCAGAAAAATTGCAGATTGTTGAAGGTAGCGTAAATGCGTTTGTTAAATTGAATTCTTCTCCTGAAATTATTATTGACAAAGTTGCGTGTAAGTGTATTGCGGAAATTGAAAATAGAAAAAAGAGAAGAAATAATTTGATTTTATTCGGATTTCCCGATGATGATTTAACTTCCGACTCAAATTTAAATACCAATACTATTTTAGATATCAACACAGTATCTGTCAGTGAGAGAGAAACTGAATAAGAGAGGAACTGAACCATCGTCATCATCAAGGAGAAGTGAATCTGAAGTTAGCATTTCGTCAGGGTGTACCGTACATCAGGAAGGTGAAGGAGGGTCAACATTCGACTTCTTGAATCTTTCTCCGTCTGTCAATGCAAATCTCTTGTCATTGTCTAGTGATAGTGGTGTCGTCGTTCCCTCTCCATTGGCAGCCTTTGGTAGTATGAGTGTGAATAACGTGTCTAGTGGGCTTTCTGTGTATTACCAGAATGTAAGAGGCATGCGTACCAAGATACACACACTGCGACAGACGATACCTCTTTCATCGGCAGACGTTATCGTTCTCACTGAGACGTGGTTGGCGGATGGAATTAATTCGAGTGAACTTGGATTTGCGAATTTTGACATCTTTAGGCATGATAGAAATCTTGAAAGTAGTAACTATCTCCGTGGAGGTGGTGTGTTAATTGCCTCTAGATGTCAACTAAAGTGCATGAAAGTTAATACCTCCAGAATAAACATTGAACATGTGTTTGTTAAATGTTATCACAACTCTCAATTATTTTTAATGGGAGTTTTTTATATTCCTCTAAATGCTCCGTTAGTTATTTACAATAATATGTGCGAAATTATTGAAGAGATCTCAACATTGTTTCCAAACAATAATATTGTTATATTAGGAGATTTCAACATGCCTTTTTTACAATGGAATGATAAATTATTTAATGATATCTTTTGTTTACTAAAATCTGGATCTTCATTTGTTCATTATCAAATTTTAAATTCTATAACTAATACTTTAAATTACTTAAATTTATCGCAGGTAAATTTTAACTTAAATCTTTCTGGTTCTCTACTAGACCTTATATTTACAAATGTTGTGAATTATAACCTAGTAATTTCAAATGATCCACTGCTGCCTGTTGATAATTATCATCCTCCATTAATATTTGAAATTTTTGAATTTGTAAATAACAATAACAATATTGAGAAACCTGCTTTCCTTAGACACGATTCCTCTCGAGCAAATTATTCCGCGATCATAAATTTTTTACACAATGTAGATTGGAAAAATGTTTTGAATGTTTCTGATGTAAACGAAACAGTTGACATTTTTTATACTTATTTATTCACGACAATTAAACTTTTTGTTCCGTTGAAATTTATCAGAGAATCTACTTTTCCTGTCTGGTTTAGTAGAGAACTTCGAAATATGATCTTTGAGAAAAAAAGGGCACATCTGAAATGTAAAAGTACTGGGAATTCAGTCGATTATGACACTTTTTCTATACTTAGATCTAAATGCAAAGCGCTGTCCAAGCAATGCTATAGTGATTATCTCAATAGTGCCGAACGATCAATAAATTCAAATCCTAAATATTTTTGGAGGTTTATAAATTCGACGCGAAGGGACCATAGAATTCCAAACGGTATGTTTTTTAATGAAAAAAAGGCTAATAACCCTCAGGATGTTGCCGACATTTTCGCAATTTATTTTCAATCAGTTTTTTCGCAACCATGTTCACAAATTAACGTTGATTTCGAATCTTACGGTTTCATTGATTTACAATCTGTGTCAATAAGTGAGCAAGACATAATAAACAAAATTAAAAAACTTGATATTAATAAAGGTGCCGGTGAAGATGGTATACCTCCGGTCTACTTTAAGACTTGTTGCTCATCATTAGTCTTACCGTTAACAATTATTTTTAATAAATCTATCTCTACTTCTGTATTTCCTACCATTTGGAAGAGGGGAATTGTTATACCGGTTCATAAAAGTGGAAATAAAAATGATGTCAAAAATTATAGACCAATAACAATCCTCAACACTATGTCTAAATTATTAGAAAGTATATTGTTTGACTATCTGTATAGAGCTTCATCTCATTTGATTATTGATGAGCAGCATGGTTTCGTGAGGGGCAGATCTGTCATGACTAATTTATCTGTTTATACTAACAGATTATTTTTTGAAGCCAACTTGGGTTATCAAACAGATGCAAATTATACTGACTTTGCTAAAGCGTTTGATAAGGTTGACCACAGCATTTTGATAAATAAACTTAGAGTTTTGGGAATTCCATCGGTTTTAATTGATTGGATATATAGCTACTTAACTGATAGGACTTTAATAGTTCGAGTAGAGCAAAGTTATTCCAACGAATTTGTGGCATCGTCAGGTGTGCCCCAGGGTTCACATCTTGGACCACTCCTGTTTTTGTTATTTATCAATGATATAAGATTGTTCATTAAATACTGCACAATTCTTCTCTTCGCGGACGACTTAAAATTTTATCTAAGAATTATATCATTATCTGATTGCATTAGATTACAAGATGATCTGAATCGATTGCAGGACTGGTGTATGGCTAACAAATTGTTTTTAAACATTGATAAATGTTTTATCATTTCCTTTGTTAAAAAAAGATCGTTTATTGATTTTAATTACTTCATAGGAAGTGATATCATTAGCAGGAGATCCCAGGCTCGGGACCTTGGGGTAATACTTCAGAGTAATTTAGTATTCGATGAGCACATTTCGTTTGTAATGAATAGAGCCTTTAAATCTCTTGGGTTCATTATGAGGAACGCGTGTTGTTTTAAAAACCCATCAGTACTTAGAACGCTTTATTTTATCTTTGTAAGATCTGTTATTGAATTTGCGTCGGTTATTTGGTCTCCTTATCAGGAAATTCATATCATTAAACTGGAACGAATCCAAAATCGTTTTTTACGATTTTTGGCTAAACAGACTAATACTGGTAATGACAGATTTTCTCACGATTACAGTGGCTTGCGTAATGATTTCAATATACCAGAAATTAAATTAAGATTTCTTTTCGCTGACATGCTTTTTTGTATAAGATCATTAATGGAATCGTGAGATGCCCGGAATTACAAACTAGTTTTCTTTCTATGGTTCCTTCTGAAAGCGAAAATTTAATTTTAGCACGAACACGCAGTACGCCAAATATTTTTGATGTGCCATTTTATAAGTCTAATTACGTTAATAATTCGGTGCTGATTAGACTATGTAAAGAGGCAAATGAAATGCGCCCTAGTTTAGATTTTAGCGTTAGACTCTCAACTTTCATCATTAATTTAAAAAGAATCTTATTCAATGAGAACTCTTAATAGGGCTAAGTTAATTGTGCCACTATTCTTGTATTCTTGTTTTGTTTCTATAACGAGAGTTTATTAGCGTTTGTTTTTTTTTTTATTTTCATTTATCTTATATATATAAAAATTTATATCTGTTGTTATTTTATGAAGATATGGAGCCATATGGATTATGGCTATTAATTAATTAATTAATTGATTAATTTATTAATTAATTAGTTAACAATTTAATTATAGTACTCTGTACCAAAGGGCAAATTTTTATCTTTGTAAGACCGTTAACGAATAAATAAATAAATAAATAAGTAAAAAATTAAAACTTTTTATTCATTTATACAATATTTTTAATATTATGTGAATATAATTAAATTAATATTGTTAAATAGAATTGAAGTTTAATAATATCTAAAAAAAATTCTTGAATTATTGTTTATTTTTTTAAAAATATTTAATATTCTGTCGACATTTTATATATTTCTTTCTTTCTTTCTTATCGTTAATTAAGTTCTACGACGTTTAATATTATAAAGAATTGTTTAAAGATTGCGTAATTTTGTAAAATCATTTATTTCTAAAAAACTTTAATTATATAAATTGAATAAATTCTATTATTTAAACCAAAATGCCTTTCAATACATCATATGTAAATAATTTGTATAATTTACTTTTGTAGTAAATATTATTGAAATTAATTATTTAAATAATATATTTTTTTTAAATAATAATATTAAATTAAAGTTATAAATAATAATTAATAATTATTAGTTATTTTTGTTTACATGTTTTGCAAATATTGTATAAGAATATTTATTTAGGAAAGTCTATTTATTTATTTTTAATAATGAATATGTTTCAGAACTATTAAAATGTAAATAGCATATAATCCAGGTCTGAACCTCCCAAAGTTATTTCTCTCGACTCTCAACTACCCGTCGTAGCCGAGTGGTATTAATAGCGTGCGATTACCGCGAGCGAATTCGTCTATACGGCCGTGGGTTCGATCCCCCCTTGATCGGGCGAAATTTTAATTTATAGGTTAAGTGTTTATATGTATTAAAATTGTTAATTAGTCTTAGGTCTATAATAATTAAGTGTTTAAATGTACAATTAATCTTAAATTATAAAAATAACAATCTGAAAACAGGATTGTTTTTTTCCATACAATCGTACGGAAAAATTACAGTAATGAAATATTATTATTATATTATTATTATTATTAATATTCTTTATTCAAATTTTTTTAAAACTATTATTATAACTTATTATTATATTAATATTATTATAAATAGTGTTATATCAATCAATGTTCGTAAAACTTGTTCCTATAGCTTGTGTCGGTAGATTTCTCAGCCACACAGGATATCGCAAAAAAAAAATTGACTTCGGCACAATTCAGATTTTCTACGCAGCCAATATTGTGCCAGCATTGGCAGTCGGTACAGCCTTAGTACCGTCAGACAGTACCGAACCTAGTTATCATCCCAGTGTTATGCCAGTACCGCGCCAGACCTCGCTGCCAGTACCGCGCCGACATTGCCAGTATTGGCGCAGTATTCACTTATTCAGCCGATGCTTAATTTCCTCTTGGGGAGGTAAAGATACGCTCCTCCTGTCACAAAAAACGCAATAACTTCGCTTCTAATTGCGGGACACGAAATTTTAAAAAAGGTATTGAATCGACATAAAATATCCTATGCAATGAAATTTGAACGAACCTTCTAGGACGTTGAGAACATTGTTAATTTTACAATTAAACAATTAATTTTGCAGTAACAATGATTAAATATTAACAATTAAAATTTTTATCATTCAAATTAAAACTACAATACTTACTTTACACTCATACCAAATTTCATTAAAATCCGATTATTATATCCTGAGATATTAATTTTTTAATTAAGCACTATAAAAAACTTTAATTGTTTATAACTAAGGTAAATTTATTTTTTTTCGAAAAATCCTTTGGACGATTTTATAAGTTCATAATGACGTTTAGATTTTTCTTAAAGCCGAATAAATAGAAGAAATTTAAAAATTGGCTGTTACACTTCAGGAATTTTGACTCAATTTTAAATTTGTATTTAACAATGTTGTCAACTTTTAGCTTGTGTTACTCCTAATGTTATGGAGAAAGAAAAATCAATTTTTGTTGGGAATTGTCAGTTTTGGGAATTTGTTAACTAACATAGTTGAAACAATTTCGAATTTGTTGTAAACAATGTTGTCAACTTTTAGTTCGTGTTACGCTTAATATGTCGGAAAATGAAAAATCAATTTTTGGTGGAAATAGACCGTTTTGGGAATTTGTTAATTAACTATGTTTCAGCAATTTCGAATTTGTTTTTAACAATGTTGTTCACTTTTAGTTTATGTAAATCATAAAAATTCGGAGAAAGGAAAACCAATTTTTGTGAAAATTGAAAGTTTTGGTAATTTGTTAACTAACATTGTTTAAAAAATTTCGAATGTGTTGTTAACAATGTCGTTAAGTTTTAGTTTGTGTTACACTTAATATTTTTGAGAAAGAAAAATTAATTTTTTGTGGAAATTGACCGTTTTGGGAATTTGTTAACTAACATTGTTTAAACTAATTCGAATATGTTGTTCACAATGTTGTTAACTTTTAGTTTATGTAAAGCTTGAAAATTTGGAGAAAAAAAACAGTTTTTTGTGAAAATTGAAAGTTGTGGTAATTTGGTAACTAACATTGTTTAAACAATTTCGAATATGTTGTTAACAATGTTGTCAACTATTAGTTTATGTAAATCTTAAAAATTGCGATAAAGAAAAATCAATTTTTGTTGCAAATGTTGTTTTTTGAAAAACTCAAGAGGACTTTTTTTTAGTTTTTTATGTATATTTGACCCTTCAATATGTACGCTGTAACCTGGGACTCCCTGTATATATAACAATGCTAATAACAATCGTGAAAATATTTACAGAATATATTCTTAGAGGCGTTAATTTGGTCTTAGAATACCAAAAATAGCTAAAAAAAATAGAAAAAGGCAAATTTTAAGAGTGGCGCACATTATTAAAAAATCTGAAAAAGTTAATAAAGGTAGGTCTTTGTACACTCCAAAAACTGACGAAAAAAAAGTAATGGCATCTTTTTAAAAATTAGGAAAAAAAATGTGTCAACATTTCGGAATTTTTTTCGGTACTAAAAAAAAATCTACAAAGTCCAAAAAAATGTGTTCAAAGTACATTTTAAACTCTAGCTTCATGAATTTTGAAGCTATAAAACCACGATATCTTGGTTAAAAATTAAGATAATTTGAGCTGAGAAAACTTAAAAAACATTAAGTGGTTTTCGAGATATGCCGAAAAACGATCGAGTACTTTTTTGACATATCACGAAAAGTCAAGTTTTTATCTTAATTTTTAACTAAGATATCGTGGTTTTATTTCAGTTGCGTTTTTTCGATCCGTTCCAATCGATGGGACTAACAATTTCCGACGGTAGTGTACTCTTTCTTTTTCTTTAGAAAAAGAATTTCCAAAAAAAAATATTTTTCGACTCCGTTAGAGGGGATTAGACCAAAAGGGCCGTAAGTACTTTATTTTTTCACCCCAAAGTACCCTTTTTTTGGATAAAATTAAAAATCTATTGACAGGGTCATTTTGCCTATCTTAACCAGGGAGACAATTTGTCAACTGTATCGCAAATCTGGACAATATTGTCATGGACGTTAGGGTGTCCCTTATTTCTTGAAAACGTTTAATTTTGTAATTTTCTTGTGCGGCACCAGTGGCGGTTTTACGTGGGGGCGATTAGGGCGACCCCCCCCCCCCCGAGAATCTTATATTTGTATAAGAGATCCTATATATCGCCCTTTCCGAACACTTTGCCTATAGCCGCCCACGCCCCTGCGCGGCGCACAGTGGAATGAATCTGGAATTTACTATTCAAAAATGTGTAGAGCCTCCAATTCTTAACCAAATTCAAAGTTTTTTTAAATTAAAGCTTAATAAATTTCTAAAAACATTGTCGGAGCCAATTTTTGAAAAAAAATTTTGTTATTTTTTTTATAAATGTTTAAATGTAATAAAAGAGCTAATTATCAACATTCCACACATTTAATCTACGTCATTTAGTGATATTTGAGCAAAAAAAAATTAATAACTTTACTTTCAGAAAAGTAAAATTTTATTTATTAAGTCAAATTTCACTTTCCTCGGGGGTTTTTGGGGTCGCTGATTACGAATCCGAAGTCAGTTTTTAAAAATTCTAAATGGGGGATCCAATATAGCGGATGATTTTTTTAAAATTCTTCGTATTAACTTGAAAATCATTACTCGGGGGTTTTTGGAGTCGCTGATTACGAATCCGAAGCCAGTTTTCAAAAATTCAAAACGGCAGAACCAATATGGCAGACGATTTCTTTAAAATTCTTCTTATATACTTAAAAATCATTACTTGTAGGTTCTTGGGATCGTTTATTAGGAAACCGACGATATTTTTGTAAAATTTAAAGTGACGTTTCCAATACGACAGATAAAATACAATTTTGGTAATAACATTTTTGAAGACGAGTATGTTGGAAGCTCTCTGCGTTAACAGGGTGGAGACTGTCTTCAAATTTAAATTATAAAGCCCGCATTACTTTTTTTCAATTTTTTAAAATTTTAAATATTTTTTTTTAATTTTTAATTATTATTTCTATTTTTTTTTATTTTTTGAATTTTTTATATTTTTTACGTTTTTAAAACTTTTTTTATTTTTTACTCTTTAAAATTTTGTTATTGAATACTGCACAATAGTTAAAA
This sequence comes from Ganaspis brasiliensis, assembly GCA_037103525.1. Classification (NCBI taxonomy): domain Eukaryota; kingdom Metazoa; phylum Arthropoda; class Insecta; order Hymenoptera; family Figitidae; genus Ganaspis; species Ganaspis brasiliensis. Next base: position 166,604 of record JAZKLR010000511.1, on the reverse strand, counting down.
TTTGTGTTGCATCTGAGTAACGTTTAACTTCCAATTTTTTTCCATCAATCGGAACAAAGGAATGTCCGCTTTGGATTTTGGAGCTAGCCAGCAAGCTCAAGCATCCAATGTCATCTTTAAATCACATGACATTTTTAATTCAGCAAAAAATAAATTTGAGAATATAACCATTTTTGAGTATAGTCAAAAACACCACAGTAGCACGCAAAAAAGACTTTCAAAAAGATTCTCTCAAGCCCCTAGTGTAACCAAAATCCAAAGCGGTCATTCCTTTGTTCCGATTGATGAAAAAAAATTGGAAGTTAAACGTTACTCAGATGCAACACAAATCTTAACTACTGTGCAGTATTAAATAACAAAATTTTAAAGAGTAAAAAATAAACAAGTTTTAAAAACGTAAAAAATATAAAAAATTGAAAAATTAAAAAAAAATAGAAACAAAAAAATAAAATTTAAAAAAAAAATTTAAATTTAAAAAAATTGAAAAAAAAGTAATGCGGTCTTCATAATTTAAATAGGAAGACAGTCTCCACCCTGTTAACGCAAAGAGCTTCCAAAATACTCGTCTTCAAAAATGTTATTACCAAAATTGTATTTTATCTATCGTATTGGAAACGCCACTTTAAATTTTACAAAAATATCGTCAGTTTTCTAATAACGATCCCAAGAACCTCCAAGTAATGATTGTTAAGTATATACGAAGAATTTTAAAGAAATCGTCTGCCATATTGGTTCTGCCGTTTTAAATTTTTGAAAACTGGCTTCGGATTCGTAATCAGCGACTCTAAAAACCCTCGAGTAATGGTTTTCAAGTTAATACGAAGAATTTTTAAAAAATCATCCACCATATTGGATCCCCCATTTAGCATTTTTGAAAACTGACTTCGGATTCGTAATCAGCGACCCCAAAAGCCCCCGAGTAACGATTTTCACGTTAATACAAAGAATTTTTAAAAATTCGTCCGCCATATTGAATCCGCCATTTTGAATTTTTGAAAACTGACTTCGGATTCTTAATCAGCGACCCCAAAAACCCCCTTTTGACGATTTTTAAGTAAATCCGAATAATTTTCAAAAATTCGTCCGCCATATCGGATCCGCCATTTTGAATTTTTGAAAACTGACTTCGAATTCGGAATCAGCGACCCCAAAAACTCCCGAGTAACGATTTTCAATTAAATCCGAATAATTTTCAAAAAGTCGTCCGCCATTTTTGATCCGCCATTTTGAATTTTTGAAAACTGATTTCGGATTCTTAATCAGCGACCCCAAAAACCCCCGAGTAACGATTTTCAAATAAATCCGAATAATTTTCAAAAATTCGTCCGCCATATTGGATCCGCCATTTTGAATTTTTGTTTTATTTTGCCGTTATGTCTTTATATCTTCAGTTAGAGACATGCAGTTGTTGATAATATCTACTTACTAGCTATTTGTCCTATGTTTCTTACCTTAAATAACATTTTAACATTTAAAGTTGTGTTTTTCATTCATATAAAGCGCCATATTTTGGTCGCCATATTGAATTTTGTAAAGTACCACATTGTATTTGATAAAGGACTTAAAGACGAAGATTTTAAGCTTTTAACCATTAAAATCGGTTCAATAGATTTTTGGCACCGGCCTTGTCCCGGTTGACATGGAACGTCCCATATATAAATAAATAAAATAATATAAATCCATTTGTTCAATTTAAAAAGCGTTATAAACTTTGACTTTATTAAAAAAATATTTTATATAAGTTTAAAAGAATATAATTTGCCTATTAATTAAATAATTACATTTTTGAATAAGAAATTTTATAGAGTTAAAAAAATTCAACTATTGAATTTTATTATAATAATATTACGTTAAGATTTATTTACCAAACTAATTTGTGTTTATAAACGTGTAATCCGAAAGTCGCAATTCAAAACAATTATTTTAATTAGATACTACAGCTGTATTTTCCTTGTCCAATATTTATAGCGTGATATCATTATTAATCTATTGTAATCAGTAATTACAGAAAAATTTGTATTTACAATTCGCAAACGTCTAAGAACCTTTGAAGCAGAAAGTAGTGATTTTATATCGTTTTTACTTAATAATTATAAATTAATTATAATAATAATGGAAGTCAGTTCAGTGAATCGTTGTGAATTTGAAAAAAAAATTAAAACTAAAGTAGAGGCTCAAAGTGGAAACAGATCCATGTGGGACACAGAACAATATGAAAAAGTGAAATCAATTTTGATTAATGGAAGTGAAAAAAATACTAAAAGATACTATCACTACTCAAAAATGTATGAAATTGTGCAGATTGGCTCTGAGTGCAATTTAATTTTAAAAAGGAATAGTGGAAGTGACGATCTCATTTATATGATCCCGTTCAAAGAATATTATTTAAAACTGACGGAAGCACACAATCAAACTGGTCATGGTGGCCGAGACAGAATGTAGTACTACATGAAAAAGAAATGGCGCATCCCCAGAAGTGCTTGTGAAGTTTTCATCAGTCTATGCGAGACATGTAATCTTAAAAAATCAACCTAAAGAAAAGGAGTAGTTGTCAAACCAATTATTTCTCATGGATTAAACGCGCGCGGTCAAGTTGATCTGATTGACTTTCAATCTTGTCCTGATGGAGAATACAAGTGGCTCCTAAACTACCAAGACCTTGCCACGAAGTTTATACACCTACGTCCTATCAAATCAAAACATGCGTCAAATGTCGCAGAAGAATTGTCTAAAATCTTCTTCAGTTTTGGGGCACCAGCCATATTACAGAGCGATAATGGTAGAGAATTTGCTGCGAATGTTGTCCGAGAGCTTGTTTCTACTTGACCCCATAGTAAAATGGTTCACGGACGTCCTCGTCATCCACAAACCCAGGGAAGTGTTGAGCGCGCTAATGTCGATGTAGAAAACATGCTCTTAGCATGGATGGTGGATAAAAAATCAAATGAGTGGGCACGAGGCTGTTATGAAGTTCAGATAATTTTTTAACTTAGACAGAAAGTCAATTAGCAGTTTTATACTAAAAAATCGGGCAAGTACGAGTTACACTCGTACCAAGTCGAAGGGTTCCGTACCACTCTAATTTTTTTCAACCATATGAGCCAGAGATTAAAAATTTTACACCAGGAAACCATTTTAAAAAATATTTTTTATTATTCACTAATTAAAACTTTATTGGTACAAATTTTTAGCACTATAAGCCAAAAATTTTGCAGCTGAAGGGTCAGGGCCGCTTTTAGGGTATCGTGGTTCGGGACCGAAACCCTTATAGAGTAAGACGCTGAAGTGCGCAACGAACGACTTAATGAAACGCATACAACACGAGACTTAACGAGCATTGACAATGTATTTTCTAATATAGAATCTGTCGAAGTGGGTACAATAGATACCTTTTTTAGTCACCACAAACAACTATGGGTGATATTAAAATCAATAGACTTCCAAACCTTATAGAAAAAATAAAAACGTATCAATATTAATCATATGAGAATAAATAATCTTCCAAATCCATAAATCTAAAAAAATAGAACTATAGTAGTAAAGCTAAACGATAAAGGATATAATATTTGTCAAACCAAAAAAACGTAAAAATGAACCAAACGCGAATAGATTGATGAGACAGGATAAACATTGCGATTGAATTAAAATTATCATAAAATTATAGTAAAAATTAAGTAACTATTACAATTAAAAAATATGTAATTTTTTTGTATCCTAACCTGTAAATGAAAGTGAACAAACATTATAAATTATATATCATTTTCTTATTATTTATGTTTTGTTTTTTTTATAAAATAATAAAATGGATTGAAATTTTTTTTTTAATTATTTATTTTTAACTAGGGGAGTGGGCCCCAAGATGGACAGGGCCCCAAGATGGACATTTCGTATAAAATTTTTGTTTAAGGTGTCAGCGCCTTATGCTTTTTGTCATTTTTGTTATTTGTCTAGACGAAGATTTTGATGCACATTTGAAGAAAAAAAACCAGTTGGTTTTTCTTCTGTACATGCCACGTAATTTTGGGTCTAAAAAAGTTTTGTAACAGTTTTTTCTTAAGTTGGTAAAGTTACTTTAATTTATGATTTAGAATGAGTACTTAACGTTTTAATATTATGTACAAATGTGAAATTGAAGTAAAAGACCAATATAACCTAGCAGTGTGACATGTTTATTTTACTCGCGTATTTAATAAAACAACATACAAAATGTTCGAATATTGATGAATATTCCTTCCTTTATGTGAATCAATGAAGGTAGTTAGTGATTTTAACTTTCTTTAAATGATTTAAAGTAATTTAAGTGTGAAATTGAAAAGTTTACCCTATGAGAGAAAAGTTCCTCTCATTTTGATGAGTATAACATCCTCTCAAAACGAGGGGAATCATTTTGATACCATATTGTAGAGGAAAAAAAGCATCAAAATGAGTGGATTCCGCTCAAAAGAAGAATATATTTTTTTCGGTGAGTAGACTATTTACGGACTCAAGCCTGCAAAGAACAAATCACAGTATGCGAAGGATAAAGAAAGCTTTGAATAAATTAAACCCTGACATCAGTTAAAAGACCAGGCCCGCGAATGAAGAGGAATACTTGATTGATTTAAAGCGCGGCATACAATAGAAGTTGATGACAGACTATATCAGAAGTAATTGCAGTTATTGAGACGTACGACGATATTTCATTTTTATGTCACATATGACTTAAAAGATAGATATATGCGAAAAATGACTTCTCTAAGATGCCAAACTGACTAAGTTATAAAATATTGCAAAATGGTGAAATTTTGAGTCTCTTGAGGCAGGGTATTTGTTATTCCTACTGATTTGAAATTTTGTAGGTTGATTCAACTCACCAAAAGGAAAAGAAAATACGTGTGCCACACGAGGGGGTTCTCACTCGAGAATTCTTTGTCTCTATGTCTCTCTCCTTCACATTCTGCTGTCTCTGTCTAACTCATATGACGTTCGTAGGATTACGCGAAAGTCCGTACAATTCCGTTCCGAGTGAGAAGCCCCTCGGTGCCACATCGTAATTTTGAACTCTGCATTTTAAGGGACACCCTAACGGACGTCTTCGACTTCTTGCATCTTCACCACTTACACACAGACCCAAACGCGCGGGTGATTAAAATAAGAATACATTTCTACATTTCTTTAATTATATTTCTAATTTCTTTCATACAGCCAATTATTTATTAGATTTTTATATAATTTGTTCTTTGGTGGGCTTATCAGCCCTATGAACTTTATATTTAATAATGAAATAAATAAATTGAAACTGAAAACTAAGAAGTTGTTAAAATACAGTTTTAAAAAACTTACGTATTATGTGATGAAGCTATCCAATAATGTGATAGAGGTCTTGTCATATCTTGTAATACTTGATCATACGTATTATCCCATATATCGTTTTGCTTTGAGAACAAAAAGCTAACGAATTCTGAAAAAGTAAAGTAAGGTTCCTGTACATCTCGTTGTGAATCTTGTAAGTAATCTCGAATAAATCGTGATATGCCTTGGTTGTTATTTCCTAATTGATCTTCTTGCTCTTTGATAAGAAAATTTTTAAATTCTTCCAATGATACAATTTTTTCTGTTTTTGAATAGCTTATTAGAGGACCCCATTCCACGAGATTCTAACAGAAAACAAATATTTTAGTTAAAACTATTTAATTACTACAACACTTTAACTACCACGCTAATGTTATATCAACATTAATCAAAAAGTATAATTGCCGGGGAAAGTTTGAGAATGAATTTGTATCAAACAACAAGAAAACAAAAGTAAAAAAAATATAAACCTGTTTAAGTTTACCGTATTTAAGTTTAAAATACACTACCGTCGGAAATTGTTGGTCCGATCGATAAAAGTTGTTAAAAAACAGCTCAATTTAAATCAGGATATGTTGGTCAAAAAGTTAGATAGGAAATTCTATTTAAAATATTTAGAAATCTTATAAAATTCTGGGTCAGAGGGTGTAGGTATAGATTACAGAAAAATTATAAAGAAAATAATTGAACTTGTTAGTCTTAGCAGTGTCAAGGAAATAACAAGATTTTTTTACAAAAAATACATTAAAAACGGACTAAACACCCCTTAGCGGTTAAACTATTTGATCTAGAGTATTGAAATTTGGTGCACTAATATGTATTTTTACTGAAAGTTTTCACAAAAATTATAGGGAATATGATCTAGATAGATAATCATAACGTTATCAAAGAAAAACGGCAAATTTTCGAAATAAAGTTTTTTCCCTTTAACTTTGCCATTTTTTGAGTTAGAGGGCTAAAATTTTGTACATTTATGTATTTTTACTTACAGATTATAAAAAATATCTATTTTGGAATTGACTTTTATGAAATTACAACTTTCTTTTGAAACCTCATAAGATTCAATTCCCATTCCAAAAATCACATTTTTTATAATTTGCATGTAAAAATGAGACGTTGTGATGGTCCCTAAAGTTGATTATCTAGAATATTAGATGGGTCGAATTTCATATGGCAGAAAGATTCTTTTATTCAATATTTGTTTCTTCGAATTAGTATTTATAAAAAGGCGTAGTTAGACGAAAAGTTTTAAAAATGAATTATCACTTATTATAATTTTTGTTAAAATTAATTTGCAAATACTAGAAATTAAAGTTTAGAATTTTTTTATTAATATGACTTTTTATTAAAATGAAGTTTGTTTAAAGAGAAATCTTTTGTTCACGAATTTGCTTTTAACAGAATTAACGTTTAATGTAAACGTCAGATAACCTGACTTTCGTGTGCCAGAATTTTTACATAACCTTATTTACGTATTTTGTAATTTTTATTCCAATAAATTATAATTTGTTAGATTCTAGACACCACAGTCATTTAATTTGATAAAATATCCACTTAGCCGAATTTAAATATGACAGAATTACAATTTAACAGAAATACTAATAGGCGGGATTTTTATTTAACACAATATCTATTTAATAGACAGTTTAATTATTCGAATCTTTGTTCGGAATCATTTCTATATTTTAGAAATGTTATTTAATAGAATTTACAATTGTTAGAAATTGTGTACTGCAAACTTTATATTTAAGCAAATTTCCATTTATCTTGACTTTTATGTAGTAGAATCTCTATTTAGCAGAACTTTTATTTAACAGAATTAAAATATAACCCATAATTCATGCAACCAAATTTGCATGTGACAGACTGTTTAAGAACCCGAATTTTAATGTGATAGAATCTCTATGTATCTAAATATTTATTATGTACAATCTCCAAGTGATAGAACTTTCAACTGTCTGGCAATTCATTTGGTCGAACTTTTGTTTGGCATTTTAATACAACAGAACTTTTAAATAACCGACTTTTCTTGCAAGCGAATTTAAATGTGACAGACTCTATATTAAACAGAATTTTTATGCAGCTGAATCTCTACATAACCGAATATTCTTCATACAGACTGCCCACTTAACATATCTCTTAATTAACCATACTTCATATCCGAACTTTCGTTTGGCAGAATCGCTAAATGACAGAACTTCCAATTGGCCGAATCGTTAGCCAATCAGATACAACTATGTACTTGAACGTAAATCTGTGGTTAATTAAAAGTTATGTTGAATGGGCAGTCTGTATGAAGAATGTTCGGTTATGTAGAGATTCAGCTGCATAAAAATTCTGTTTAATATGGAGACTGTCACATTTAAATTCGCTTACAAGAAAAGTCGGTTATTTAAAAGTTTTGTTATATTAAAGTTCTGCCAAACAAAAGTTCGACCAAATGAATTGCCAGACAGTTGAAAGTTCTATCATTTGGAGATTGTACATAATAAATATTTGGATACATAGAGATTCTATCACATTAAAATTCGGGTTCGTAAACAGTCTGTCACATGCAAATTTGGTTGCATGAATTATAGGTTATATTTTAATTCTGTTAATTAAAAGTTCTGCTAAATAGAGATTCTACTACATAAAAGTCAAGATAAATGGAAATTTGCTTAAATATAAAGTTTGCAGTACACAATTTCTAACAATTGTAAATTCTATTAAATAACATTTCTAAAATATAGAAATGATTCCGAACAAAGATTCGAATAATTAAACTGTCTATTAAATAGATATTGTGTTAAATAAAAATCCCGCCTATTAGTATTTCTGTTAAATTGTAATTCTGTCATATTTAAATTCGGCTAAGTGGATATTTTATCTAATTAAATGTCTGTAGTGTCTAGAATCTAACAAATTATAATTTATTGGAATAAAAATTACAAAATACGTAAATAAGGTTATGTAAAAATTCTAGCACACGAAAGTCAGGTTATCTGACGTTTACATTAAACGTTAATTCTGTTAAAAGCAAATTCGTGAACAAAAGATTTCTCTTTAAACAAACTTTATTTTAATAAAAAGTCATATTAATAAAAAAATTCTAAACTTCAATGTCTAGTATTTGCAAATTAATTTTAACAAAAATTATAATAAGTGATAATTCATTTTTAAAACTTTTCGTCTAACTACGCGTTTTTATAAATACCAATTCGAAGAAATAAATATTGAATAAAAGAATCTTTCTGCCATATGAAATTCGACCCATCTAATATTCTGGATAATCAACTTTAGGGACCATCACAACGTCTCGTAAAAATGCACAAGTATACCAGATTTTAGCCCTTTAGCTCAAATAATGTCAAAGTTAGAGAAAACAAACTTTTTTTTCAAAAATTTGCAGTTTCTCCTTGACAACGCTATGGCCATCAATCCAAATCATGTTGTCTATATTTTTCGTGTAATCTGCAAGTAAAAATACATTAGTATACCAAATTTTAACTGTCAATGTCAAATAGTTTAGAAGTTAAGGGGGGGGGGGGGGTGGTACATTTTTAATGCATTTTTGCAAAAAAAAGTTGTTATTTCCTTGACAACGCTATGAGCATTAACATAAATCATCTTCTCTATATTTTTCTTGTAATCTATACGTAAAAAGCATATGTGTTCCAAATTTCAGCCCTCTAGGTCAAGTAGTGTAGGTAGCCGCTAACACCAAAAGTGTACGGAACCCTAAAAATGAATAATCATGGTGAGAATTTGGAAAAAAGAAGACGGGGTAGTCTTGGTAGAGGCAGGAGTATAAGCGGTACTCAGAGAGGCTTTAGTCCAAATGAAAAATTCGAAAATAAAAATTATTTTAATGCAAGTAACGAACTCTAATAGCACTGAACGTTATTTAACTTCCAGGTAACGTTACATTTAAACCTCCGGGATGTTAAAATGTAACGATGTTGAATGTCGATCTAACGTTAAAATGTCCAGGGTAAAGTAACGTTTCGAGGAACGTTAACGAACGTTATTTTAGGACTTTAAATAGACATTGGAAAAATAGCAGTACGGGTTGCGGAAAATTTTTGCGGAAATTATAAAAAAAATTTTATTTATTATAATCAATGTTAATAATATTTTTGCTTCTTAAGAACAGTGATCCTATGGCGCTCATACAAGTTGCCAATAACTCGAAAACTACTACAAAAGTATTCTTACTTTAATACAATACTTATCATTATTATAAATTATTGTAATTTTTATAATTTTCTTACACTTTATTATAAATTATAACACTATTTATTTTCTAAAATAAAAAAAAAATAAAAACGTATCTAACCTCAGCTAAGGGACAATAATTGACAAATATCAGCACGTAAGTTGTTTTTTTACTTTTTAAACCTCTCTTTAACTGATTTTTCAGATTTAAAAATTCTGAAAGTTCCAATTCCTTAAATGCAACGAAAGGAAATGGACGGTTTCAGCACCTCAAAAAACATGGAAATAGACACCAAACACGACTTTTTGTACAATTTTTATTTCCAACATCCTTCCAGGGGGTAATAAGAGAAGAAGGAGGGGGCATTTTGTTTTTGATGGTCTTCTTTAATTTTAGTGCTTTAAAAAACGTAGGAATAGACACCGAACTCAAATTTTCGTCAAATTCGAAAATCGAACTCCCTCCCAGGGGGTGTTAGGGGCGAAGGATGGGGAGAATTTGTTTTTGCCGCTCTTTTTAGGTTTCAGCGTCCCAAAAAATTAAGGAATAAAAACCCTTTACGACTTTTTTTGAAAAAATGAAATGTCACCCCCGTGAGGTGTAAGGGGGAGGCTAGGGGGAAAATGAGCAAGGACCCAACGTTTTTTAGTCATATTCGGATTCAGCGACCTCAAAAACTTAAGAATATTTTGGAATGTCCACTGCATCATACCGTTTTTTTGTGTGTGCCAGTGTTATCCCTTTTAAGGGGGTTAACCCGTGTGATATTTCCGAAAAATTGAATTTTTAATTTTCTATTTATCGTACCTATTACATATGCAGAAAATGTGGGTTAACCGATTTTGACATATAATCGTCGTTGTTAAAAACTTTTTACAATAAGAATGCATGGTGTTCGAGCGCACGGTCGAGCTTTCAACTAGCATTGAAGCTTTGTCGCTTTCAGGGGTGGTCAGTTTTTGTACAATAACTTTTAAAAAACAAATTTTCGAACCTATGTTTATTAACAAATTATTTTTCATTTATCGAAAGCTATTTTTTAAAATAATAAAATTCTGTAAAATTTGTATACAAGTTGTTATTATTTTAAAAAATAGCTTTCGATTAATGAAAAATAATTTGTTAATAAACATCCCAAGGAGAAATGAAACCAGAATCCATCCATGGCCCATGAATGGAAGGCATGTTCCATGTGTGGCCCATACATGGCGGCCAACGATGGGCCATCCGAGTTATGTAACATTGCGCCGCAGTTTTGCCCGACATTCCTAATTTTAAAGAGATTGCACATTCTGGTAGTATCTAACGTTTATGTTCCATCCTGCGTTGTCCAGGTACTGAAAAAAGCACCTTTTACATAAATATAGAAAACCCTGATCAGGGTACTATGCACTAGGTACTAAAACAACATCTTCTTCTGGTATTTCCTGTTAAAAATCAAAGAAAAAACAACATCCATTGGGTACCAGATGATGCCGTCATCCTAACAAGTATTTCAGGTGATCTAGGTATCAAATTAACATCTTCACCAAGAATTTTTTTAGAAAGTTGAAATTTTTTATCCTTTCTAATGTATTTAAGAAAATGTCGTCATCCTAAGACATAAATATACAGTGCTCTAGGTGTGAAACCAACATCTTTTTCAAGGAATTTTTAAGAAGACAAAAATTTTACATTCGTTTTTGTATTTTTGACAGGACGTCGTCATCCTGACAAACTAGTTTGATAAACTAGGTAATAAGAAAGTAATTTCTCCTGGGAATTCTTGATGAAAATTAAAAAAGATATATCATTTATCATATACAAAAGGTTTCCTCTATCCTAACAAATCAGTCAAGTAATCTAGGTGTAAAGTCAAAATCTTTTTCCAGGAATTTTTTGGGAATAAAAATTATTTCTGTTTAAGATAAATCTATAATTAATCCTTAAAATTTATAATTAAACATCACATCAAAGAAGCATAATTTGAAATAGTAATCTTTATAGAAATAGATTTGTAAACATTGAGTTGGCAAATAGAGGGTTTTGTTGAAGGGTTATGTTAATTTTATTTTTTTATTTTTAAGTTGTATTATAAATTTTTATGAAAATACAGTTAAAAAACTATTATTTATTTTGTAGTGCATCAATTTTAACAATTATTTTTTAGATGTCGGCGCCGGTTAATATAAATCCACGACTTTTCTGGAAAAAGTGTTTCTGTCTTGTCGTTACATCACTACAACAAGTACAATGATAATATTTTTTAGGTTTTCATGGAAAATATAATTATTTAATGTTTGGATCTTAAAAATAAACTCTGAGGATTACCTTTTTACAATAGTGGATCGTTTATAAATGAAAATGTTTTACAGGAATTCCCGGAAGATATTACTTTTTCTTTATTATTATATTCCTTGGACGTATATAAATCTAAAAAAAATAGCAACATCAATGGGAAAATAAAACAAAAAACCGTGTTTTGACATTACTTTTTTTTTAAAAAATAGTTGTACAAGCTAGAAAAGAGAAAATATAAATTAACAATTAACATAACCCTTCAACAAAACCCTCTATTTGCCAACTCAATGTTTACAAATCTATTTCTATAAAGATTACTATTTCAAATTATGCTTCTTTGATGTGATGTTTAATTATAAATTTTAAGGATTAATTATAGATTTATCTTAAACAGAAATAATTTTTATCCCAAAAAATTCCTGGAAAAAGATTTTGACTTTACACCTAGATTACTTGACTGATTTGTTAGGATAGAGGAAACCTTTTGTATATGATAAATGATATATCTTTTTTAATTTTCATCAAGAATTCCCAGGAGAAATTACTTTCTTATTACCTAGTTTATCAAACTAGTTTGTCAGGATGACGACGTCCTGTCAAAAATACAAAAACGAATGTAAAATTTTTGTCTTCTTAAAAATTCCTTGAAAAAGATGTTGGTTTCACACCTAGAGCACTGTATATTTATGTCTTAGGATGACGACATTTTCTTAAATACATTAGAAAGGATAAAAAATTTCAACTTTCTAAAAAAAATTCTTGGAGAAGATGTTAATTTGATACCTAGATCACCTGAAATACTTGTTAGGATGACGGCATCATCTGGTACCCAATGGATGTTGTTTTTTCTTTGATTTTTAACAGGAAATACCAGAAGAAGATGTTGTTTTAGTACCTAGTGCATAGTACCCTGATCAGGGTTTTCTATATTTATGTAAAAGGTGTTTTTCTCAGTACCTGGACAAGGCAGAATGGACTATAAACGTTAGAAACTACCAGGATGTGCAATCTCTTTAAAATTAGGAATGTCGGGCAAAACTGCGGCGCAATGTTACAAAACTCGGATGGTCCATCGCTGGCCGCCACGTATGGCCCCCGTTTGTAAGTAGGGCAAAACTGTGGCGATATCTACTTGGGATAGGTTCGAAAATTTGTTTTTAAAAGTTATTGTACAAAAACTGATTTTTTCCCACTGACTGCAATGCAAACCTGTCATCCAGGTAGCCGCCATTTTGAATTTCTCCCTACCCAACTTGAATATCCTTATAGAAAGAGATAGCACCATATTGCTATCTCTCTCTCTCTCTTATACAAATATAAAATTTGGGGGGGGGGGCGGTCGCCCCAATCAACCCCACGTAAAACCGCTACTGGTCGCTTTGGTTTTTTATCCGCAAATTTTATTATTCCATACACATTTATATAAGTAAAAAATAAGTACATTTAGAAAAACTTTAGTGTCCTAAAATAAATTTTCGAATACAACAGTTGTTTTAGTAATGGTTCCGAATTCACTGCCTTATTCGTACCTAAGCTTTCAAACGCGTTTTTCTCGAAACCACTGTTTTTCAACTGGTCGCCATGATATCTCAAAAACGACTTGACCGATCAACTTGAAATTTATCGGGTGTGCTCAGCACATGTGAGGCAACAAGCTAAAGTAGGATAATTAAAAAAAGTTACGTCGTTTTTTTATACAACAAAACAGGCCCAAAATAGAGTTTTTTTTAGAAATAAAAATTCAAAGTCGCGTAAAAATTTTATTTTTTAATATTTTCAAATAATCCTAGTTTATCTTGTAGCTAAAGTGACACAGATTAAATTGCTTTTTTACTTTTTGATTTCAGACCACTCAGTCGGTCGGAATCGTGGCGACCAATATTGTACTTTTTTTTTATTAATTAAGTTTTTATTTTCTACAATTATTCTAATAACTGCAAAAAAACTCTTTTTTTTAATTATCAATTTAAAAACCCGTCACACGGGGGTCAATCCCCTTCATGAAAACGTAGTATTGTTCTCAATAATTCAAGATTAAGAAATAATATTGTTTCAAAAAACATATTGATCTTTTAAAAAACTGTTTTATTTAGAATTATTGTATTATACTTTTTAATTAATTGTAATAATTAATATTATTTAAATTAATTAAGATTTTATTTCCTATAATTATTTTAATAACTGCAACAAAACTTTTTTTTTTAATTGTCAATTTAAAAAATTTAAAATATTGTCAATATCTATATATTCTTATGATAGTTTTAATTGCATATAGGAGAGAGCGGGGCAATCCGAACCGGCGGGTAATTCGGCTCATTAGCGATTTCACGCCTTAATTAGAATCTAGGAGGGAAAGGTCGCTATAGAATATAGGTCTCAACATTTTAGTTAGGTAAACGAAATTTAGTGTAATTTTATTGATTCAGCCTCGTGTCAGGTAGAGTATTATGTTTTTATGCGTCGCGCGTACACTTTTTACTTACAAACTTTTACGTTTTTAGTACATTAATTTACGAGCCTAATTTTTTTGGGTAAGTTTTTTTTATGCTCTCAGGTGTGCTCTTTCGATACACCTATGCTATTTTATTTATATGTATCAAATGTGACTTGTATTTGTTTTAAAGTGCCAAAAGTCAGGGTGGGGTAAATGGGCTCACGCGACGGTTAATCATCTTATCCAAAAATACTTTGTCTTGATCCGCCCCTGCTTAATTATGATAAGAATATGACTACTTTTAATAATTACCAATAATGAGTGTACTAACTTTTTTATTTTTTATAAAAAAATAAAAAAAGTAAGGTCTAATGAATTTTCTTTAATTTTAGGGGCCCCAGTCCCCCCCCCCCAAATTTTGACCTTGATCCATTACTGCATAATTATAATAAGAATATAGGTACTTTTCATATTTACAAAATAAAGGTTATTGAACTTTTTTATTTTTCGTAAAAAATGAAAGTCGCCGAATTGCCCCACAGGGTGAGCCGATTTACCTGCCAAATTTGCAGTTTGAGAATTTGGTATATCTGCATTCAAAATTATCTAGAGCTAAAACTATAAAAGATAAATCAAAAAGTCCTTGCAAATTTGAAAGTGCAAATGATAGGCTACTAAATGATATATCCATGTTTGGATTTAAAAAATAATTTCCTAACTTTTTTCCTGTCTGACCAAAAGTGAGCCGAATAGCCCCGGTCTCCCCTACCCTAATATATTGTGAAAAATAAAAATTTGCAAGAAAATCCGGTTTTAAGAATTCTATTTAAAAAAGTGAACTTAACTGTGTAGAGCGCTGCTACTGCTGAGCGTCAACCATATGTGACTGTCCATGACAAAACGTGCCTTAGCTCCAAAAAATATATTTTGATTTTTTAATGCCTACCAACAGATGTTTATTTGCTCTTTCATTTCCAAAAATAAAAAATTATTGTTTTAAAGAAATTTTGGTGTCATTAGGCAAGAACCGTAGGGGGGGGGGATAAGGTTTGTTTCATATAAAAAAGACCCTTTTTCATAAATTTTTTCAGAAGAAATTATTACTGTGGATTTGTTTCCCTGCCAATAGAGAATATCTAAAAAATGACTGGCCAAAATGACTAAATGGATTCAGTCATTTTTGAGGTATGATTTGAATGATTTCGTACCTAGAAAATGTCAAACGATTTTTTCTCTTTAAAATTGCTTTTAAACCATTTAAAATGCCACCAAACTTTATGATTTTTTATAAAAGTGTTCAAGCGTACTTCAGAAATGGTTTATAACATTAAAACATTAAAAAAAATATTAAACAAAAAATTTAAATAAATAATAAAAAATCTTGCAAGTACGAGTTACACTCGTACCAAGTCGAAGGGTTCCGTACCGTTCTAATTTTTTTCAATTATATGAGGCAGAGATTAAAAATTTTACACCAAGAAACCATTTTTAAAAATATTTTTTATTATTCACTAAATAAAACTTTATTGGTACAAATTTTTAGCACTATAAGCCAAAAATTTTGCAGCTGAAGGGTCAGGGCCGTTTTTAGGGTTTCGTGGTTCGGGACCGAAACCCTTACAGTGAGACTTTGTCGTCCGTCCGTCCGTCCGTCGTTCACAGCCAATAACTGTCAATTTAAGGTTGTGTGCGAGAGAGTGGGAGATAGTGAAAGACAGAGACAGAAACATCCGAATGATTCCGGAAACACCCGAATAATTACGGAAACACCCGGATGATTCCAGAAACAGCCGAATGGTTACGGAAACACTAGAATGTTTACGGAAACACTTGAATGTTTACGGAAACACCCAAATGGTTACAAAAACACCCGAATGGTTACAGAAACATCCAAATGGTTATGGAAACACTTGAATAATTACGAAAACACCCGAATGGTGACGAAAACACCCGGATAATTCCAGAAACACCCGAATGGATCCGGAAACAGCCGAATGGTTCCGGGAACACCTGAATGGTTACGGAACCACCAGAATGGTTTTCTTGTATAATATATTATGTTTCCGGAACCATTCTGGTGTTTTCGTAACCATTCAGGTGTTTCCGTAACCATTCAAATGTTTCCGTAACCATTCTGGTGTTTCCGTAGCCATTCAGGTGTTCCCGGAACCATTCGGCAGTTTACGGAACCATTCGGGTGTTTCTGGAATTATCCGGGTGTTTCCGTAACCATTCAATTGTTTTCGTAACCATTTGGGTGTTTCTGTAACCATTCGGGTGTTTCCGTAACCATTCGGGTGTTTCTGTAACCATTCGAGTGTTTCTGGAATCGTTCGAATGTTTCCGGAATCATTCGAGTGTTTCCGTAACCATTCGGGTGTTTCCGGAATCATTCGGATGTATCCGGAATTATTCAGGTGTTTCCTTAACCATTTGGGTGTTGTCGTAACCATTCGGGTGTTTCCGAAACCATTTGGGTGTTTCCGTAACCATTTGGCTGTTTCTGGAATCATCCGGGTGTCTTCGAAACCATTCGGGTGTTTCCGTAACCAGTCGGGTGTTTCCGAAACTATTCGGGTGTTTCTGTGAATTATCCAAGTATTTTCGTATCCATTCGGGTGTTTCCGTAACCATTCGAGTGTTTCCGTAACCATTCGGGTGTTTCCGTAACCATTCGGGTGTTTCCGGAATTATTCGACTGTTTTCAGAACCATTCGGGTGTTTCCGGAATCATTCGAATGTTTCCGGAATCGTTCGGGTGTTTCCGTAACCATTCGGGTGTGTCTGTATCCATTCGGGTGTTTCCGGAATTATTCGAATGTTTCCGTAATCATTCGGGTGTTTCCGTAACCATTCGGGTGTTTCTGTAACCATTCGGGTGTTTCTGTAACCATTCGGGTGTTTCCGGAATCATTCGGATATTTCACTATCTCCCACTCTCTCGCACACAACCTTAAATTGACAGCTATTCGCTGTGAATGACGGACGGACGACAAAGTCTCACTGTAAGGGTTTCGGTCAGGAACCACGAAACCCTAAAAACGGCCCTGACTCTTCAGCTGCAAAATTTTTGGCTTATAGTGCTAAAAATTTGTACCAATAAAGTTTTATTTAGTGAATAATAAAAAATATTTTTAAAAATGGTTTCTTGGTGTAAAATTTTTAATCTCTGCCTCATATAATTGAAAAAAATTAGAACGGTACGGAATCCTTCGACTTGGTACGAGTTTAACTCGTATTTGCCCGATTTTTTTAAATTTAAGTTGTTGAACAAGCAAACACTTTTTTTTTTAAATAAGATTTTTTTTAATTTACAAGACACTCTTGAAACACGAAAATGTTAAATTAATGTTTTAGCGTAAAACCATCTAAAGTGATTTTTTCTAGTCGCAGAGTACACATGTTTAAAAAAGATCTGATCATTTTTTTAAATTTAAGTTGTTGAGCAAGCAAACACTTTTTTTTTTAATATAAATAAGATTTTTCTAAAATTTCAAGACAGTCTTGAAACACGAAAACATTTAATCAATTATTGAGAGTAAAACCAACTTAAGTGGTTCATTACCAGTCGCAAAGTACTTTTGTTTGCAAAAGATCCAGAAATTTTTTTTTTAATTTTAGTCGTTCATCATGCAAAAACTGTATTTTTGATATAAATAAGATTTTTTCAAAATTTCAAATCCCTCTTTAAACACGAAAATATTTAATAACGTTTTTAGAGTAAAACCATCTTAAGGACTTTAATTCTAGCCGGAGAGTACACTTGTTTGCAAGAGATCCGAAACATTTATTAATGCTTTATTTCTAGTCGCAAAGTACGCATGTTGCAAAAGATCTAAAACATTTATTTGAATTTAAGTTGTTTAGCAAAGAAAAACCGTTTTTTCTTACTATAAGTATGATTTTTCTAAATTTTTAAGACCCTCTTGAAAGACGAAAATGTTTTATTATTTTTGTAGAGTAAAACTAACTAAAGTGATTTATTTCTAGTCGCAAAGTACCCTTGTTTGCAACAAATCCAAAACATCCGTGTGAATTTAAGTCGTTCAGCGAGCAAAAACTTGTTTATCTTACTATAAATAAGATTTTCTAAAATTTTTATGACCCACTTGAAACACGAAAATGTATATCAAATTTTTTAGAGTTAATGTAACTTAAGTGCTGTATTTCTGGTAGCAAAGTACACTTGTTTGCAAAAAATTGGAAAATTTATTTGAATTTAAGTCGTTGAGCAAGCAAAAACTGTTTTTTTTTAATATAAATGAGTTTTTTCCAAATTTTTAATGCCCCCTTGGAACATGAAAATGTTTAATATATTCTTAAGAATAAAACCAACTCACAGTGGTCTGAAACCTGATTCTAGGTGGACAAAAGTCGGAAAATCGATGTCTTTAAAAAAATTTTTTTTAGTATTTTTATGTTTTATAATATCTAGAGCATCCGTTTTTGTATGATTCAATCACTAAAAAAAATTTATATTGCTGTATTAATGCTTGTACTTGCGTAAACTCACGCACAATTGATTTTGCTCTAAAAATCATAGCTTTATTTAAACGCAGCTCGTGACCTATTAAATCATCAAATTTTAAACAATCCTATATGAATTCTATAGTTTGATTTACACACTACAAGATAGTGTTAGATAAATTATTTTATTTTTAATGTTTATATTTAAAAACCGACGACAAAAGTAAGTTTGTCTGCTACTTGTATAATACAAATTTCAAAATAGAAAAAGTAAAATTATTCAAATTTTTTTAAAAAGTTATTCATGGGAGAATGTGAATTATGACCTAAAGTTTCCGTAACCATTAACACTTTTTGCCACTTTTTGCCACTTTTCGATATTTTTGTGTTTAAAGCGGGCCATAAAACCCGATTCTAAAAGGACAAAAATATTTGAATAAAGAGGCTTTGATGCTATTTTATTTCTAGCAGTTTTGAGGCCGCTGATTACGAATCTCAAGTCAGATTTCAAAAATTCAAAATGGCGGATCCAATATGGCGGACCAAAAAATTACGAAATCCATGTATTTTACTAAAACATGGTATTTTAAGGTTTTTGAGGTCGCTGATTAAGAATCTGTAGTTAGATTTTACAAATTCAAAATGGCGGATTCAATATGGCTGACCAAAAATAAAAAAATTGTTTTTTTTTAATATAACGTGAAATTTAAGGGTATTCGAGGTCGCTGATTACGAATCTTAAGTCAGATTTCAAAAATTCAAAATGGTGGATCCAATATGGCGGACGAAAAAATGAAAAAATCATTGTTTTTAAATAAAACATGGTATTTTAAGATTTTTGGGGTCGCTGATTACGATCATCTGTTATTAGATTTTAAAAATTCAAAATGACGAATTCAATATGGATGATTCAAATATTACAAAATTGGTTTATTTTAGTACAACATTGTATATAAAGGTTTTTGAGGTCGCTGATTACGAATCTAAAGATACCAAGTTTCATTAAAATACACTAATTTTTTTATTTGTCAGTCCACCAAATTGGATCCAGCATTTTAATTTTTGAAATGTGACTTCAGATTCGTAATCAGCAACCTTAAAAACATTTAAATACCATGTTATATTACAATAATTTTGTAATATTTGGGTCATCCATATTGAATCCGTCATTTTGAATTTTTAAAATCTAACAGCAGATTCGTAATCAGAGACCCCAAAAACCTTAAAATACCATGTTTAACTAAAATACAATCACGGAGAACAATCGAGTTTAAAAAAACGGTACTGAGTCCTATTAGCGTAGCAATTCATTTCCATCACGAATTACAGCAAAACAGTGCTGTATATTTGGAACTCATTACAGTTAAAAAGCACTGAATTATATACCACTTGCGCTTAAAGGTGAAAAGTTTGGGACTTACTCCTAGTCCGCACATGTATGATTTCGGGAACGTTGTGATGGAAATGAATTGCTCCACTACTAGGACTCAGTCCAGTATAACAGGAATCATTCTAGTATAACAGTACTGAGTATAGTTAACCAACTATTTACTGCAATTAATTTAGGCTTGAATATAATTCTTGAATTCTCGATTTTTCTGCGTGATGATTTCGTAATTTTTTTGTCCGCCATATTGGATCCGTCATTTTGAATTTTTGAAATCTGACTTGAGATTCGTAATCAGCGACCTCAAATACCCTTAAATTTCTCGTTATACTAAAATAAACCAATTTTTTTATTTTTAGGTCAGCCATATTGAATCCGCCATTTTGAATTTGTAAAATCTAACTACAGATTCTTAATCAGCGACCTCAAACACCTTAAAATACCATGTTTTAGTAAAATACAATGATTTCGTAATTTTTTGGTCCGCCATATTAGATCCGCCATTTTGAATTTTTGAAATCTGACTTCATATTTGTAATCAGTGGCCTCAAAAACTGCTAGAAACAAAGTGGCGTAAAATTGTATCAAAGCGTTCTTGAGTGAATAGTTTTGTCCAGCTAGAATCGGGTTTCAGACCACTGTGCAACTTAAGTGCATTATTTCTAGTAGCAAAGTTTACATGTACGCTAAAGCTCTGAAACATATATTCAAATTTAAGTCGTTGAGCAAGCAAAAACTGTTTTTTCTGACTATAAATAAATCTTTTCCAAATTTTAAAGACTCGTTTAAAACAAGATACTGTTTAATGAATTTTTTAGAGTAAAACCAATTTAGGTACTTTATTTCTAGTCGCAAAGTACACTTGTTTGCAAAAAATCCGAAAAATTTATTTGAATTTAAGTCGTTCAGCAATCAATCATTTTTTTTTTAATAAAAATGAGTTTTTTCCCAATTTTAAGACCATCATGAAACATGAAAATGTTTATTAAATTTTTAAGAGTACAACCAACTTAGGTACTTTATTTCTAGTAGCAAAGAACACTTGTTTGCAAAAGATACAAAACATTTTTTGAATTTAAATTGGTCAGCAAGAAAAAACTGTTTTTTCTTGCTATAAATAAGATTTTTCCAAAATTTTAAGACTCTCTTCAAACCCGAAAATTTTTCATAAATTTTTTAGAGTAGAACTAACTAAAGTGATTTATTTTTAGTCGCAAAGTGCACTTGTTTGCAACAGATCCGAAACATTTATTTTAATTTAAGTCGTTGTGCAAGCAAAAACTGTTTTTCTACTACAACTAAGATTTTTTTAAATTTACAAGACCCTGGTTTGCAAAAGATCCAAAACATTTGTTTAAATTTAAGTCGTTCAGCAAGCAAAAACTGTTTTTCTTTTATAACTAAGATTTTTTTAAATTTCAAAGCCCTCTTAAAACACGAAAATGTTTAATAAATTTTTTAGAGTAAAACCAACTGAAGTGGTTTATTTCTAGTCGCCAAGTACACTTGTTTGAAAAAGATCCGATCATTTTTCTGATTTTAAGTTGTTGAGAATGCAAAAACTGTTTTTTTAATATAAATTAGATTTTTCTAAACTTTCGAGACCCTCTTCCATAACGAAAATGTTTAATAAATTTTTTAGCGTAAAACCAAAACCAGTGCTTTATTTCATGTCGCAAAGTACACTTATTTGCAAAAGGTTCAGAACATTTAGTTAAATTCAAGTCGTTGAACAAGGAAAAAATGTTTTTTCTGATATAAATAGGATTATTCCAAATTTTCAGGACCCTCATAAACACAAAAATGTTTAATAAATTTTTTAGAGTACAACCAACTAAAGTGATTTATTTCTAGTCGCAAAGTTTACTTGTTTGCAAAATTTTTCCAAACTTGCAAAACCCTCTTGATACACAAAAATGTTAAAGAAAGTTTTTAGAGTAAAACTAACTGAAGTTCTTTATTTCTAGTATCAACGTACGCTTGTTTGCAAAAGAACTAAAACATTTATTTGAATTAAATTCGTTTAGCAAAGAAAAACAGTATTTTCATACCATAAATATGATTTTTCCAAATTTTCAAGAATCTCTTAAAACACGAAAATGTTTAAATAGTTTTTAAAGTAAAACCAAATTCAGTGCTTTATTTCTAGTCGCAAAGTACACTTGTTTGGAAAAATCGGAAAATTTATTTGAATTTAAGTCGTTGAGCAAGCAAAAACTGTTTTTTTAATATAAATGAGTATTTTACAAATTTTTAATGCCCTCTTGAAACATCAAAATGTTTAATAATTTCTATAGAGGAAAACCAACTAAAGTGCATTATTTCTAGTCGCAAAGTACACTTGTTTGCAAAATTCCAAAAAATTTATTTTTTTTAAGTCGTTGAGCAAGCAAAAACTGTTTTATCTTACCATAAATCAGATTTTTCCAAATTTTTAAGACACTCTTAAAACACAAAATTGTTTAATTAATTTTACAGCGTAAAACTATCTAAAGTGCTTAATTTCTTGTAAAAAATTACACTTGTTTGCAAAAGATTTAAACATTGATTTGAATTTAAGTCGTTGAGCAAGCAAAAACTGTTTTTTTAATGAAAATAAGTTTTTTCCAAATTTTTGAGACTCTCTTGAAACACGAAAATATTTAATAAATTTTTTAGAGTACAACCAACTTAAGTACTTTATTTCTAGTCGCAAAGTACACTTGTTTGCAACAGATCCGAAACATTTATTTCAATTTAAGTCGTTGCGGAAGCAAAAACTGTTTTTCTTAAAACATGAAAATGTTTAATAAATTTTCTAGCGTAAAACCATCTTAAGTGCTTTATTTCTAGTCGCAAAGTACACTTGTTTGCTAAAGATCTGATAAAAATATTTGAATTGAAGTCGTTGCGCAAGCCAAAAATTTTGTATTTTACTATGAATAAGATTTTTTATAAATTGTCAAGACCCTCTTGATACACAAAAATGTTGAAGAAAGTTTTTAGAGTAAAACTAACTAGAGTGCTTTATTTCTAATCGCGAAGTACACTTGTTTGCAAAAGATCTAGAACATTTATTCAAATTGAAGTCGTTGAGCAAGCAAAAACTGTTTTTTCTTAATATAAATAAGATTTTATTAAATTTTCAAGACCCTCTTGAAACACAAAAATGTATAATAAATTTTTTATAGTTAAACTAACTTTAATGCTGTATGTTTAGTCGCAAAGTACACTTGTTTAAAAAAGATCTGAAACATTTTTTTTAACAATTACCTGAGTATATGACTAGAAAGTAAAAAAGTTATCCTGCTTTGTTCTCTATTGCGTTTTTTGATTTTTAAATCTGACATTATTTCACCAAATAGATTTAACGAATCGACTTAACGGTATGCGTAACTTGTAGTGACGCTTTACGACAGAACCTTGATTCTTATATTTACTTTGTCATGGTCCTCTTCTTGTCATCTTCTATTTTATGTTTCTTTGTATGCGTTCGAGAAAGACACAAATATCAAGGTGTCAAATGGTAAAGTCTTTTATTATTTGAATATTTCGAGAAGAGGTGATGTACAAAATTATTTAATTACTTAAAATTAAATATTGTCTTTATTTATCTTTGCCTATAATTCAATGGGCATCCATATTTTTGGAGAAACTTGTCTCTCAAACTTCAGCACACCAGAAGCTCCCTGTTTTTCTCTCTGTTTGAGGTAAACTTTCTCCTTCTTAGAGAAACTTTGTTGCCGTCAAATTTTATACTGATATCGGGGGAAATTTTGCCTTTTCTTTTTTTTGTGCATGCGTACGCACATGAGTTCGTACGTGTGTTTTCACATGATTTTTCACGTGCGTGGTGAATTGATTTTTAGAATCGTTTCTCGTATACTGATCTCGCTTAGTCGTATATGTACTTTCTTACGTGAGTTCTCACGTGCGTTCACACCACTCACATACGAACTTATATAAGAACGCTGCTTTAATATCATAGTGAGTAACATTATACGGGACCCATGACCGAACTTAACACAAGAACTTACATGCGTACGTACCTACTTTCCCATCGGAAACACATTAAACACATGGTTTTAAAAATATTAAAAACAAATATAACTATGCAGGCTTTGGATCGACTTACAGGAATAAGAAAAGTCGTGAATAAACTTCCGAAAAGCTCGAACCTTAAATCTTTTTGATACTTTGTGTACTTACGTAATTTGATGCGCTAATTATAAAAATCGTAATTTTTTCAATTTTTCTTAGAAAAACCTATGATAATGAGCTTCAATTACGTTTTCGTAAATCCCATGTGAAATTACATATGTCTACCAAATTTCAAGTCTCTATCTCAAATAGTTTAAAATAGTCATTTTAATAAAGTTCCGTTTGAACGGTATGGAACCCCAAAAAACTATTAAATTTACTGGTTTCGGTTACCAATCATCTTTTTACAAATTTTATATGATTGCTGAATCTGTTTTCGAATTTTTTCTAGCATTACTCTTTGCGGATTTATGACAGTTTAAGGTATTAGTCGCGTAAAATGATTTTCGTCAGATTTTTTT
Source organism: Ganaspis brasiliensis (assembly GCA_037103525.1). NCBI lineage: Eukaryota > Metazoa > Arthropoda > Insecta > Hymenoptera > Figitidae > Ganaspis > Ganaspis brasiliensis. The sequence continues at coordinate 141,966 of JAZKLR010000511.1, read as the reverse complement.
AAAACTTTGTATCTGTATTCATGAGGTATGTATCTATGAAATGAGATCTATTAAGGAACACGTGGACCGGGAGTGCTGGGTTGAAAATCCGTCTGCCTTATTATTGCAGCTTTTCCTGAATTTTGGTACCAGAATATTGACGAGGGTTAAGCTCGCGGATTTTCTTAACCATTGAAGTATTCCTCGATTTATTTGAAAAAAAGGATTAATTCCTCAACTTTGCCAGCAACTCGCCGTCTCCGACATCGTGGTTCCTGCTTGTTTCTTTTTCTTACCACACCGTTCGATGGATAAGTTTTTGCCTTTCTTTTTGAATTATTAAATTTGAATAATTGAGTATATATATTCCTTTTCTGAAAGAAAATAAAAGGCCGTACTCTCTAATCGCATTTTGTCAATATTCACACGTGAAAAGGCATATTTGGCACGTGTTGAATCAAAGAATTTTATTAAACTGGAAATTAATTTATAATATTTATTCGTACATGCTTGTTGTTTTAGATTTTCTTTGATTATTTATGTAAAAGGTTCTATTAGTTGATTTATTCGTTTTTTCATACTATTTTTTGTGGATTTAATCGAAATTATGCACATTATTCTATTTTTGCAATATTGATTGTATTTTTATTGTTCTCGATTTTTAAAGTTATTTGTGGGATAATTTATTTCAATTTCATTTTGGATTTTGGATATGTCTGACTAATTTATTTTTGTATGATTTATTTATATTCATTTTGATTTATTGGAACCTTTTGTTATTTGGATTGTTATAAGATTTATGTAATTTTGACTAAATTGAATATTTATATTTTTCATTTGTATTTTGAGTATGGGCCTTGTTTATGAATGATTGATTGCCACGATTAATTGATTTATTTTATGATTGTTTCTTATTTATGCATTTTTATATCGCTTCTTTGACCGTTATCGAATATATGTATATTTCGCATGCAAGTGATTTGAAATTAATTGATTTTATATTTTATTTGATTTTGACAATATACTATTTGTGATAAATCGGAGTTGTTCTTGATTCATTTGTTTATTATATTTATTTTTATTTAATAATTTTTACTTTTAATAATCATTTAGTTTTCTGTTGAATAATTTTATAACATTTTCGTTTACATTTTAAAACATAATCGTTACAAGATTTTACAAATAAAACTACTAAGTTACACATTGAGATAAAATAAGTCCTTTAAAAAAAATTATCTTTATTGACCACGCCGTATAAAAAATACAATAATTTAAAAATTCATAATTTTTCATTCTCACGTGGTTTCATTGAAAAATGTCGAAAACGTGTGAGCAATACATCACGATAACTTATAGTACCTGACTCAAAATCGTGAAAATTACATATATTACATTAGAAGAGGTCACAAAGAAGCAAGTTAGTTGATATAAAAGTTTATTTATTGTTCTTTTTATTTTGCGGGAGTTTTGTAGGAGCATTTACGCGACTAATACCTTAAAGGCAGTCGTGTTTTTTCTCGCTCTGCAAAATGTCTATTTAATTGTGACCGGTAGTGTATTCATTTATTTTTACAGTGCATGAATCTACACAAAAAAGACCCTTTAGTAAAATAAGGTACTACCGAGAAAAAAATAATATAATAAAGATAAATTGAAAATTTAGATAAATTTTAATTAAATTAAGAGCACGCAACTCAGAGAAAAATCTACCCATTGAGACACGGATGAAATGCACCCTGTTTTTGATAGAATTAGCAACCCTACAAAATCTATTAAATACCGAGATTTCAGCATACTCATGTCTATGAACAGTTAATTGAAAAAGATTATGATTGCTGAGGCCTTGTGGGTTCACTAATACTAATCTAGAATAAAACCTAAGGTCAACGTACCAAACCATTGATACATTAAAATAAAAAAAATCATGTCTACGTGAACAAAGCAGGACAAAATCTTTGGTATATTAAATCTATTATGTAAATCACAATCATCATGGGCAAACTGGTTAACCCCTTCACGCCCATGGGACATATATGTCCCACCTACAAAAACCTCAATATCTTCAAAGAAAATTAATATTTTTCATTCAATCTTGGTGCGTTCTCTTCAGGAAGAATAAAGCCTTAAAAATATGTAGACTGTATTGAGCCTTTATTTTCTTTTTGTTTAAAAAAATATGTAATAATTGTTAAAATTTTCGAAATTTTAAAACATTTTAGATTCGCCTGAAATGTGTTACTTGGGGGTTTTTGGGGTCGCTGATTACGAATCCAATGTTAGTTTGTTAAAATACGAAATGGTCGATCCAATATGGTGGACAAAAATTTAAAAAATCCTTCAAATTCGCCTAAAATTGATTATTCAGGGGTTCTTGGGGTCTCTGATTACGAATCCAGTATTAGTTTTTGAAATTTTAAAATGGCGTATCCAATATGACGGACAATTTTTCAAAAAGTGTTTAGATTCGCTTAAAATTGGTTACTCGAGGGTTTTTGGGGTCGAAGATTACGAATTCAGTGTTAGTTTATTAAAATACAAAATGGCGGATCCATTGTGGCGAACAAATTTTAAAGAAGTGTTTAAAATCGTCTAAAATTAATTACTCGGGGGTCTTTGGGGTCGTTGATTACGAATTCAGTGTTAGTTTATTAAAATACAAAATGGCGGATCCATTGTGGTGGACAAATTTTAAAGAAGTGTTTAAAATCGTCTAAAATTAATTACTCGAGGGTCTTTGTGATCGCTGATTACAAATCTAATATAAGTTTTCTAAAATTCAAAATGACGAATCCAATATGGAAAAGTAATTTTTAAAAAGCTGCTTAGATTCGCTTGAAATGTCGTTTTTAGAATCGCTGATTACGAAACCGGTGTTATAGCTCTTGAAGATTTCCTATCAAAAAAATATTCAGCAAGCATGACAAATCATCAGGAATCCTGATGATTTCTCATGACTCTGATATTTTCTGATGCTCTTGATTATTTCTGACATACTTTTATGGTACGATTCTGATGTTTTGTGAGAGCTCTGTTGATTTCTCATGATTCTGATGTTTTCTGAGTCTCTTAATACTTTTATGGCATGGTTCTGATGTTCTGTGAGAACTTTAGCAATTTCTTATTTTATTTTATAGACCTGGTGTAAACCTTATTGTTCTCGCCGAACAATTGATCTTCGAATACTACCGGGCAGGGGGTAAAAAGGGGTGAAGCTGGAATTTATATTTCTATATAATATACATTTTGGGTAACTTAGTTTATTTTCTTAGATTGAGATAAGATGCGAGATTTTTTAACAATTTAAAATTATCTTTTATTATTTATTGTAATCCGCATATCCTCACAAAATAAAATATGAAAATAAAAGGTATATAGTTTATTCTTGAAAATTATAGTCTTACTGCATAAAATTTTCTTAGTGTAATTTTTATGCCTTCTCTACATAAGATCAGAAAATTATCAGAATATATCATCCAATAATTTATTTATAAAAAATATTTATTATTATTTTTTAGATAGTTTTGTTGCAATATTATGGAATTCGCAACTTTTTATGCTTAAAACAACAAAAAATAAACAGTCCCATTAAAATTAATTTATAACAATTATTTAAACAATTTATTGTACTTATACGTCGACTTATGATACAATTAAGTGAAAGCCTTGCAATTTTTTTTAAATTCCGCAACCTACTATGGTTTGAACGGTCAAAAGTTGATAAATAACAATAATAAATTGTTTAAATAATTGTTATAAAAAAATTCTAATGTTACTGTTTATTCTTGGTTATTTACAACAAAAAGTTGCGCTAGTGAGAAAAGGTTACAAGTCTTTAACTTTATTTTATTAAAAGTTGATAAATAACAACAATAATCAGTTTGAACAATTGTTATAAATAAATCTTGAAGTTATTATTTATTCTTGGTTGTTTTAAGCATCACAAGTTACAAGTATCTAGCTTTAATCTTTAAAAGTTAATAAATAACAACAATAATTTGTTTAAAAAAATTAATAATTAGAAGGGATCCATTAGTAATTTTGCAAAATGTTGCAAAAGCTGCCAAAAAAATAATTAAAAATGCTTTTTAATGCTTTTTCCATAAATTTGTAATTTTAAGGGGTTTTTACGCCCCTGTAAAAAATATTTGATGACAAAAAATTTATAAACAGATTATTGGATGGTATTCTCTAAACTTTTTTTAAGAAAATCAGAGTTATCCGCTTATTAAAACAATTTGTATTGACTTTGTAAACTTGAGTGATCAAAGATAGTTTTACAATTTGAGATTAATTAAATTTTCTAGAATAAATCTAATATTATAAGTGTGGAACGTGTGTAGGGGAGAGTCGCTAGTTGTGAGACGGGTTTTATTTTTGACCTATAAATTGGAAATAGGTAAACGAAATCGTAAATAAAATACACCGTTCAAAAAGTAACTTAAATACGCAACTTTTATTCATAAATAGTGTAGTGTTCAGATAAACTCGACAAATTTTATGATCAATTTTCCGAGCACATCTTTTTAGTCAAAAAAAAAAAGGTGTCCAGTTGTGAGACACTTATAAAAAATGCTAAAATTTAAAAAATTTGGCATGAAACATTATGTTTAGTATAAATAACTAAATATATTGATAATACATATTATTATATACTAAATAATAATATTTATTAATTCATAGGAATTTATCAATCACTCCAAGTCAATTAAAACACACATATGTTTTTTTACGTTTCGGCAGCTATGCTGTCCTCATCAGAAACTAAAAAGTTTTTTTTAATAATAAAATTATAAACAAAGTATACAAAAAATACGAAGAATTTTTAACATTAAAAAATTAGTTTGTAAGAGTGAAATTACCATTAACAGATTTGTTAATTTAAAAAAATTTTTAAAATTTTTTAGTTTCTGATGAGGACAGCATAGCTGCCGAAACGTAAAAAAACATATGTGTGTTTTTATTGACTCGGAGTGATTGATAAATTCCTATGAATTAATAACTTCACCGAGTGATAAATTTTTTTAAAATAATAATATTTATTCTTTGAAATATGACTATTAGTTTCCTTCATCGAAATCGCTGTCGCAATGTAGGCAAATAAAATAACTTGTGCGCATGTTCGCACACTTTAAATAATTGTTATGCTGTCAAATGTACGTAACGAACTAAACTGAACAGAGCGCTTTATGCTGCATAACAAAAAGTATAGGCTATTCCAGATGGACGGCGCCACCGTCTCACAACTGGTGACTTGCTGTGTCTCACAACCGGAAATTAGCGCTATTTTGAAAAAGGAAAAAAAAATTTCCAACTGTAGATTGAAACAATGCAATATTGCATTACAAAATAGAAGGAAAATACTAAATAAAAATGCATAACATTTAGCTTTTCCAATTAATTAACTTAAAAAAAAAGTACTTTGAACATATTGAAAAAAAGTTTTTTAGTCGATTCTTACACACAGTGTTGGCATCTAACACAAACAATACATATATCCGCTTCGGTGTACACGCAAAAGTTGGCTCGTATAAAAAGAAATGTTTTTATGTAAACCAATCAGCCTTTTTATATTTCGTGTAAAAAAAAATCGACTGTCTCACAACTGGCGACTCTCCCCTACATTAATATTTTAAATGAAGTTTTGAAAAATTCCTTTCTTATCTTTATTAGGTTTCTATTAAGATAAAACTTCGAAAAGAAATACTGCTCTCTTACAACATTTAACTTTTGACTACTTCGTCATCATGTCGTGTTAGCTCAGTCGGTTAAAAGCGTTGCGTCGAATGCGTTAGGGCGAGGGTTCGATTCCTCTAGTGCGTGCGATTTTTCATTCGTAATATATATAGTGTTATAGGTAGGTACCCCATAGTTGTTAAATAAATAAAAATGTATGGAAGTAAAATAGAAATGTAGAAAGCTTAAAGAATGAAATTAGGATTTTTTTTTGTTTCATAACAATAGAAATATTTGTTATTTATTTTTGCAAGCCAAAATGTATCCAGAAATCAACAGAAAATAGTCAGAAATAATTAAAAGTCTGTCAGAAATCAACACAATATTTTGAAAAATAATCACATTTAAACACAATGCACACAGGAATCTTCAAAAATCATCAAGAATAAAGCGTCGATAATGATTTATTGCCTTGGTCTTAAGAAGATCCGGAGACCCTAATAAAACATCTGATGATTTTTGATGATTTCCTAAAGTTTCTTCTTGCTTTCTCATGCTTTTTGACAGTAAATGCAACAATTACTGTCAAGAATCAACAGAAATTCTGTTTTTTTTCTGATGTTTTCTCATTATTTTTTTGATAGGGTTCATATGGCTAACTGACTGAAGCCATCAAATCTTTAAAAACCAGTTGGTTTATTTGAAACTAAAATATTTGGTTACCAGAGCCGAGATTTCAAGAAAATATAAGCAGTTTTCAGGAAATTATTTTTTCATATTGGATCCGCAGTTTTAAATTTTTGAAAACTAACACAGGATTCGTAATCAGCGACCCCAAAAACCCCTGAGTAACTAATTTTAGGCGAATCTAAAGGATTTTTCAATTTTTCGTCCACCATATTGGATCCACCATTTCGTATTTTAACAAATTAACATTGGATTCGTAATCAGCAACCCCAAAAACCCCCGAGTAACCAATTTAAAGCGATATTAAACACTTTTTCAAAATTTGTCCGCCATATTGGATCCGCCATTTTGTATTTTGAAAAACTAATACTGGATTCGTAATTCAGCGACCTCGAAAACCCCCGAGTTATCAATTTGAGACGAATCTAAACACATCTTCAAAATTTGTCCGCCATATTGGATCCGCCTTTTTGTATTTTGAAAAACTAACACTGAATTCGTAATAAGCGACCCCAAAAATCCCCGAGGAACAAATTTTAGGCGAATCTAAAATGTTTTAAAAATTCGTCCATTATATTGAATCCGCCACTTAGAATTTTTGAAAACTAACACCGGATTCATAATCAGCGAATCCAAAAACTATAAGAACCACTTTACTTTTGTTTTTTTAATTGCTCAATTTTGCTTAGGTGTGAAAGGGTTATAATCAATATCCAAACGTGACGCTGTAAATCGTAAGAATTTATTTATTTTTAAAAAATTTATTATTTCAATTTATTTTATATTATTTTTTTTTAACAAACTGCACGTATGTAAAACTTTTATTTTCATGTACATCAAAACCGTTAAGGCCATGAAAATAAAAGTTTTACATAATTTAAAATCGGGCAAGTACGAGTTACACCCGTACCAAAACCTAGGGGTTTTTACGTGAAGATTACAGGAAAATTATAGTGAACATGCTCTGCATTGATAGTCATAACGTTGTCGAATAAGAATTGCAAATTTCCGAAAAAAAAGTTTTTCCCCCTTAACTTTCACATTATTTCAGCTAGAGGACTAAAATTTTGGAGATTTATGTATTTTACGTACAGATTATGAAAAATAATTAAAACGTGCAGATTATAAAATAATACTTCTACCTTGAAGTACATGAAACAGGTGCTTAAGGGCCCAGGCTCGTATTTCATATAAATAACATAAAAAACAAGAGATTTTTTTTTAGAGGATAGCCCCAACATTTTTTTTTTCTTATTCAAAGACCATGACAGCTATGACCACAGGGACCGTGACAGCCTTGATCAAGCCTTGAATAAGCTTTAAAAAAAAATTTCTGTGGCAATTTTTCAATTATTATTTTTCAATGATTTTTCTGAGTTCTAGCATATATACCCTTTTTTTGGTAATTTTTTGAAATTTTTTTTTGTAACCTCATAATATTCAATTTCAATTACAAATATAATTTTTTCATAACCTTGCAACGATCTAATTTATGAGCTGGTTCTACTTTCGCAACTCAAAATCAGTCTTACATTAATTAATTTTCGCCATATCTCACCACCAAAACCAATAGGGAGATTCAACCTGAAACCCAACGACGAGAATTCTGTAGAAGTACGACGAGGACAGGAAATTTGCAATCACTTACCAAACGATGATTACTACACTCTGAGGGGCGAGAACAGGTCAAACTTCGGGACAATCGTCAATAAATTAAACACCACTTCTGAATCTTTGAATTTATTAATAAATCTCGACCAACGGGCGTTAACTTTTATAATTGAAATTTTAATAATGAGCCAACGGGCCTGAACTTTTACAATTTTAAATTTTAATACTGAGCCAACGGGCTTCTCAATAATATCTCAAGGATATTCACCAGTCCACTATAAACAATGTTCGTGCACTCGATTCCAGTCTTCACACAGTTGACCTACTGGCCACTTATAACCACTTGTGCTTTTACAATTCAAAAATCGTGTATTCACACTAACACTCAAAGGAAAAAGACTCCGCATACAATTCTCGCGGAAAACACGTGTGATTCTCTCGATACACCGGCAAACAGTGAGTCTTCACCTTCCCTTCGTCCCTTGTCCTACGCCAGTCCCAAAAGGGTGGGGGCACCGCCCCTTCCGCATGGCGTCTCTCTCGAACCGGCCGCCTTCCCTCGCTGTCTTCGTCTTTCCCGTGGAAAATCTAAAACAAACCCAAAAAGAGGTCGCCACCGTGAGCGAGGGAAAATTACAGGAAACCGCGCAAAAACCTCTCTTAACACGGTGATTCGCTTACACACCCCACGTGGATCCCAAAATTCCAAATAACAGGGGATTGCGACGAAGCGGAAGTCAAGCGCTATTTCAGGGCCGTAAATAAAACAAAAAGGCACCTGAGCTGCTTACATACTTCTTCAATAACCCGTAAATTACACATGGAAATCGATCATTTATTTTATTTATTTTCCCTTTTAAATAATAAAAATAGGTATCCATAAGTGACGAATCACTTCGTCACAATCACCCCCCCCCCTAGGTCAATACTACCATGAGTATTGCCGAACCATATCACCCAACTACAACCGAACAACAACAAAATGATAATAACAAAAAAAAACCTTTGATTTAATTTGTTTCCTACTCTAACAGAGTAAAGGAAGATACTTAGGAAGACAACAAGAAAGAAAACTTACCACTCCCTACTCCCCTCACTTAGTCAATTCCTCTTAAACATCGTATGGGAGAGGAGGTCCCCAACGGAGATCCCTCTCAGCCAGTAACTGGGCGACTGCCCGATCGATAACCACCTGGGGCGAACCCTGTAGCAAGCTCCTAAGCTCCTGAATACGGTTCACTAAATCGTCAGGGGCTTCCTGTTGCCCAATCTCCTGAGCCGATTCCTCCGGCATGACAGCTCCTGCCTCTCTATCACTCGAGGACTCATTTAACCAGACCGGTTGCGGTTCTACCTCCATCCTTGATGCCGGTCCATCTAGCCTATGGAAAACCGCGCCGGAATTAGTCTCCTCTTGCCTGTCGAACCTCTTCCCCTGATTGATTTCCCGTCTGGCCAAAATCAGTCCTGCCCGGGGTTCCCCCCTTCTCAGCCCTTGTTCTCTCATTAATTCCCAGTAGCGGTCAGAACACCTCGGGCACATGGTGATTTTCACCCCCCTACGGCCACAATTATTACAGATGTCAGTTCGTTTGGGCCGAGGACATCCCTTACGAAGGTGCTCCCTTCCCCAACAATTATAACAAACCCCCGGAGGGGGATCCAGATGGGTAATAGTAGGAATCGGTTTTAAGCCACCGAAAATCAACCCCTTCGTTTTGATGGGCAAAGGCTTGCCTCCAAAGCTTCTTTCGTTTTCTGGCTGGATCCGAGGTTCTGATGCTTTTGTGGTGTTGACCACTGGTGGACCTGGCGGCTCAATCGGCCCAGGTGGTGGAGACTCTATTGCCAATTCCCTGGGGCTGACAAAATCCTCTTTCTGCAACACACCGTGGAGGATCCTGTCCAGCTCCTCCGTCTGTCGACGACGTAAGTGTCGTAAATAATCTTGGCCCCCGTTCGCTATTTCGTCCAACACCTCGTCCAACTCTTGTGCTGCTACCCGGCATTCAAACTCGAACACCGTTTCTTTAGGCAACCGTTTTTTCTTTCGACTTCCCACTGATGATAATTTCGGCGAATTGATCCTTTGTCCCCCTCTTTTAGGGATGGCTCCCTTAACAGATTCCTCCTTGATAGGCACTTCCGGCTGTGAAGGCTCTTCATGAATTCCCTTATTAACTGGTAGATTCCCCTCTCTGGCTTGAAGGACCAGGCTTGGGCTGGGGTGAGGCTGCTGACTCAATCGGCCTGCCCCGTCCCCGCCCCCCTCTTTCTTTTTCCCAAACAGGCATCCTGGCTACCAATCTGAAACAACAGAACATAAAATCAGCAAAATTAAATAGTTGAGTCTCCAATAACAGTTATTTCTACTAACACAACGTCTATTTCCTGGGCAGAATATAACGTTTGAGATCGGATACATGCACTTTAGTAACGCGGCGATTCTCTTTCGTCTTCAGCACATACACCGTGTCCGAAAGTTTCTCTATGATTTCAAATGGCCCCTCGTACTTAGGTGCCAATTTAGCCGAAAACTTTTTCGCCGCATTCGATAACTTATGTGTGCGCCACAGCACAAAATCCCCCGCGTGAAATTCCGCCACTCTTTTGTTTCGATTATAATACACCGTTTGTTTCTCTCTCTCTTTGTCAATAAATCTCGCGACCAAATCTCTCAACGCATCTAACCTCTTCAATCTATTCTTCTACACCTCGGGAACAATTCTCTCGACAACTTTCCTCCCCTCTACCTCTCTTCGCAAACTTTTGACCGGTTAAGGGTTCCGTCCATAATTAAGGAACGCGGGCGAGAACTTCGTTGTCGACTGAACAGCAGTATTCATGGCATGAAGGAACTCATGAACGTGCTTGTCCCACTCTCTATGATCCTCCCCTATAAAAGTCGCAACCATAGTTTTCAATACTCGGTTACTCCTCTCGACAGGATTAGCCTGCGGATGATAAGGCGGCGTAGTGAGATGCTGGACCCCTTAATCATTCAAGACTGATTTTAGGAATTTATTGTCAAATTCCTTACCATTGTCCGTCAACAAAAACTCTGGAGTCTCCCACCTGAACAAAAATAACTCCTCAAACGCCCGTGCAATTGACTTGCCAACCGCAGATCTTAATGGTTTGACCTCTACCAAGCGAGAAAATAGATCTTGAAACACCACTAGGTAGCGGCACCGACTCTTGCTTGGCGGAAATTCCATACAGTCAGCTGCCACTACCACCCAGGGTCTCTCAACTATCCTCTGCCAATAAGGCCTTGAGGACCTTCCTGTGAGACCTTATGGTACTGACATTGAGGACACGCTCGCACCAATTGTTGCACATCGTGCTACACACCCTGCTCTCTCGCTACTCGGTCATAGGTCTTCTAATTCCCAAATGTCCTGCCGAGAACTCTGAGTGCGCACTCTTGAGCACTCTTTCACGATACTCTGATGGCACGACTGACTTCCACCCCTCTTCATCCCCTGTGTACGGCAATAGTAATGGATCATCCCTGAAACGATATAAACTCCCCTCTAGAACTTTCCAACCTGAAAATCAGTTAGGAAACTTCACCATCAAATCAAGTCTTTTTAAGTACCAGGGGTCTGAAATCGTTTCAAACGCCGCTACTTCTTCGAATTCGTCCTTGTACATCCTGGATATTGCATCCGGAACATGATGGTGAATTCCCCTTCGGTGAATTATCTCAAAATCCCACTGTTGCATCTCGAGGGCCCAACGCGCCAATCGACCTGTAGGTTCTTTTAAATTTGTCAACCATTTAAGAGCACTGTGGTCCGTAATGGCCGTGAATTTATACCCCTCAATATATGGTCTTAATTTCTTAATTGACCACAACAACGCCAAACACTCTTTCTCCGTCACACTATAATTTCTCTCGTGAACAGAAAGAGTTTTGCTCACGAAGACTATGGGATGTTCACCGTCTTCCCCTCCTGAGTCAAAACTGCCCCTATTGCGTAACCACTTGCGTCGCATTGAACCGTAAATGGCTTTGTAAAATCTGGTCTTGCCAAGACTGGTGCCGAAGTCAATTTATTTTTCAATGCTTGAAACGCCTCTTGTTGCTCTTCTCCCCACTCCCAAGCTCGACCTTTTTGTAATAACCTCAAAAGTGGTATTTTTAATTCGCTATCATGTTCTATGAAACGCGCATACCACCCCACCATACCTAAAAATCGACGAAGCTGTTTTATATTAGTTGGTGCCGGATAATCCACTACTGGTGCGATTTTATCTGGGTCCGGTCTCAATCCTTGACTGTCGAGTACATAACCTAAATATGAAACTCTCGAACACCCAAATTCGCACTTTTCCGGATTTACCACCAACCCAGCCTCCGCCAATTTTCTTAGAACAATCTCTAACCATTCTATATGCTTCTCATAATCATCAGTAACGATGATTATGTCATCCAGATACCCAAACACATAAGGCTCGAACTCAGGTCCAAATAACGAATCGATTAATCGCTGGAATGTCATTGGGGCATTTGTGAGTCCAAATGGCATTCTTTTGAACTGCCACAAACCAGAACCAGGAATAGCAAACGCTGTATATTTTCGGCTCTCAGGGGACATCGGCACTTGATGGTAAGCCTGCTTGAGATCGATTTTGGAAATATATTGTGCTTTCCGTAATTTATCCAAAATCTAGTCAATGGAGGGGATGGGATGTGCGTCTCTGACTGTCACTTTATTTAAATCTCTGTAGTCAATACAAAAACGCAATGATCCCTCTCCTTTCTTGACGATAACTGGAGCACTGCTCCACTCACTGGCCGATCTTTCAATTACTCCCCTCTCCAACATCTTTTGTACCTCCTGGTTAGCCCATTCTAATATCATAGGCGACATTCTACGAGAACGATGTTTAATTGGTGTTGGATCAGTGACTCTTATGCAATGGTCAGTCAAAGAAGTCATACCATGTTCCACCTCCTGTGGTAAAATCAGCTGATCCACCAATTTTTGAATTTCGATCTCTGCCCCTCTGATAACTCACAAATCCCTGCACATTCCGCAAAAATATCCCCCTCTACACTATTTCCTATAGAACTTCTCCCCCCTGGACTCAACTCTCCATACTCCAAAAATTTGTGCCATTTCCCCTCTTAAACTCTCCACAACCCCCTTCCTAACCTCACATCCATGTCCGCCGTTCGATGAAAATCCTGACCCAAAAGCATGTCATGGGACAAATTATCTACGACCCGTAAGTTAAACGGTTGAGAAAAACCATCTACCGTTAACCATAACCTCAATTTCCCCAATGCTGCTGTTGATCCGCCAAGCGCGGTCCCAATTGCTGTATTCGCTTTCGTAAGTCTATCCCGAAATTCTTCTGCTAAAATTCCGGCCCAACCAGCGAAACCGTAGCGCCCGGATCAAACAGCGCTATATAAGCTTTATCCGCTATCACCACTTTCAGGAAATAACGATTTTCCATGGATGAGGCATCTATCCGTTCCCCCGTTAAATCAGGAGCTGCTGTATTCTTTACAGCATCACCCCTCCCCTGGACTGAACATGCTGATGGGACATCAGTAAATTTAGTCCCAACACCAGCTTGTAAAAGCCCCTCATTACTGGATTGCGTCCCCTGCACCGAGAGTTCCGTCCCGGATTGCTCTTCAGTGGGTTGCGTCCCAGAGTTCGCAACTTCCGTCCGGACTTCTAGGAACTGGCTTTTGGACTCAAAGGATTGCGTCCAAAAACCCGTAGGTTGTGTCCCCCCACTACTATCCACTGTGGTAAAGTTTGGGACGCTGGGACATTTTCTTCCACCACACGATCCTCAATTTGCTGAACTTCCTCCTGAGTTCCTTGTTCCCCCTGTTGTTGTCCCACTTGTGTCCCAAATGTCCCACTCAACTCTCCATATCCCAATTCATTTCTCTCGTCTTCCAAATCCACTCTCACCCCTCCGGAATAATCGTCCGCCCGAATTAACGTGAAAAAGATATCCAGATCCACATCCCCTTCTTCTATTGTCCCACCGACGAAGGTCCTGGGGGGGAAGGGTTGCTCGGTCCCCCCCTGCCCCGTTTCCCAACATCGTTCTCAAATCCGCACAATTGGGACAATTCCTAAACGTTGTCCCATTTGTCCCACACACTTGGCAGAACATTCGGTTGCCAGTGGGACGTGGCAAGGGACACTCGTTAGCATAATGCTCATGCTGTTGCCATCGGAAACAAGTTCTCAACTTGCACTCCGATGCACGGTGTCCCACGGACTGACACTGATAACATGCTCCGGTAAATCCCCTCGGGACACTAGGCCTGAACGCCGGTGGTCGTCCCACTCCAAACGTACGATTGGGAACTTTTCCCCCTCCATAGGGACGATTCTGACTTTGTCCCAATCTAACGGGACGATTCTGAAATGGTTAGCCCAGATTTCGTACACCACTAGTCGATGGGACAGGAAGGTTGGAAGCCACCATTTGGGCATACGTCACCGGTGTTGGTTGTGCAGGGATCTGCAGAACAGCCGCTATTGGCGCTGTCCCAGTTGTCCCGGAATCCACTGTCCCCTCTATTGTTCCCCTCTCTACCCTGGGTATCCCAGGGTGGACTGAATTCCCCTTACTTTCTTTATTTTTCCCCTTTTTCGGAGGGACATTACGAACTGTCCCACTTTCTTCCCCACTTGTCTCCGAATCCGAGACCCCCAGCAAAGCGTCCACATTTGCCCCTCTTAGATTTTCCCTCGGAGCCGCTGAATGAATTCTCATCTTGTCCCGGGACGGAGGTGGGACGTATCTCTTATCGAGATCTTTAACACGTTCATGACGCCTTAACACTCGCTTTAGCTCCTCGATATTGTCAAATTCGGAATTTGACAATTGACGTCGGTATTCCGGCGTCAGCCCCTTAAATATAATCCTTAAAAAGGATTCTCGTGAGATGGGACGTCTCAGGTGTCCCATAATAATAACTCATCGAGGACATCATCGTCCAGCAAAGCAACCGAAAATTCTCGTTTAAAAAGTTTTTTAAACGTGTTCCAGAAACACAAGTCTTTACGCACGAGCCGAAACCGACGGCTCGCATTTTTGCGCAAAACACTCGGAAGGGCAGTCAAAATCTCCGAATCACTTAAAAGATTGCACTCTTTGCAATCTTCGACTCTCTCCAAAAATTCCTCCGCGTCCTCTTTCTCCCCTCCGGAAAACTTAATGTCCCAGTCCTTGAAAATTTTTACAACTTTCGACCCCCCACTAAAATTTGAATAAAAACGCTTATTACCACGATTTTTACTCGAAGTGGAGTCGGTCTCAGTTTCCGTCCCACTGGGCGATAACACGACGCGTCTAGGCCTCCTTTTTCTACTAGAACCGGAACTTCTACTTCCGGTAGATTTCCCCCTCCTCTTTTCTGCCTCCGGGAAAATTCACGGGAGGGGGGAGGCGATGGGAGTGGGGTGGGGGAGGTATGTTCTCCTGTCCCAAATTGTCATTTGTGCCCCCTCTATTGCCCCATTCGCGATTTTCCTCAGGGTTCACGTGCACCGGATGTCTCGGACTAGTTTCCCCCCTCCTCTCGCCTTGGGCTTGTGCGTTATGATAATTGTTAGAATTCAGGTGTAGTTGTTCCAACAAAAACGCATTGTGGGCAAGCAATTTTTCCAACTCAAACAACTGCTGTTGTGCATACATTGCACGTTGATCTGGGCTCAACCCCCACGCCCCCACCCCCTGTCTCATGCTCCACATATCTGGAGTCACTCCTGTTGCAGGAATACTTCCGGTTCCCCTCACCCACGTTACGAAAGTCGGCACCCCTCGTCCTGCCCCTGATGAGGTAGTAGTTAACGTCGTGGCAAACCTTGTCCTACTCTTGACCCTGAGGGTCTCACATATCGCGGTGGTTACCACCGAGGTAGTGGTTGTCGTCCCACTACCCCCCTACACTCGATCTCCGCTCTTACCCCTTGATCTCGGAACTTCTATATTCCTAATTGGTGAAGTAGCTTCTTCATCCGTACCTTCCGGTTCCGTCCCAGGTTCGAGCAACAACCTGGACCTACGAGTCCTTGCAACAAAAGGACTTGGTCCTGCTCTCCCCTCTCTTTGACCCACCAAGGCCTCAAATTTGAACTCAAATTCGGACCCCTCCAGATCGAAAGTATCAAACCACGGAACAAGTACTGTTTCCGGGAAGATATATTTCCTTTCCGAACGGAGAAGTCTCTTGCGGAGCACTTGCAACGTGCCTGTCACGCTGCACTCCTGACTGCTCAATTCCTCAATTACCTTTTCCTGAGGCATTGTCTGGATCTGCCGCCAGGCCTCCGCAATCTGCGGAATTTCTAAAATTCTCCACATTTGCTCGCAGTATCTCTCCATCATTATTAATTTTCTCAATTAAATCAATAAATGAGAGAGAGAAAACAAAAAAACAAAAATAAGTTTTAAATTAACCCCGAACTATTTTAACAAAACTCAAAAAAAAAGAAACTTCCAATTTTCTCACAATCCAACTCCAACTTGGCTCGTGTTTTCTCACCCCACGTATTCTCGGCACGCCGGAAAAGAAAGAGAAAGAGAAACAAATTTTCCACCATAAAACAACCTCTGGCAGGTATTGCCGTTTTAAAATTCCCTCGTTACTCCACTCCTCTCGCCACCAGAACAAAACTAATAATACACATCAAATTCGACAATTAATATAAAATTCAATAATAAATCAAAACACTATATAAATAAACGCTGCAACAACCAAAAGAGAGAGAAAAAAAAAATTGTTACTTTCAGTACGGAAATTTCCTGTCGCTGAGTGGCTCTCCAAAATAAATTTTTCGGAAAAGTTTGCCTCGGGACTCCGCTGTGTGGCTCTCCAAAATAAATTTTTCGGAAAATTTTGCCTCGGGACTTCGCTGTGTGGCTCTCCAAAATAAATTTTTCGGAAAATGTTGTGTAATTTCGTCGCATTAGACACATCAACGGTCTATTAGCACTTTGAATGGACACTATACTGTCTTCATTCAATTTACAATCACCCGGACGCGAAAAAGAAAAGAAAAAAAAAATGTTATACAAATCACTATTATTTTAATTACAACCGAAAAACAAGAAATTCCCATCCAACACCGGTTTCACGACGCACGTGTCTATTAAACGACTCTCAGACTTTCCAAAATTCAAAAGCTACACTCTCCGCGCTCACTATCTCCCCTCAGAAAAACAAAACAAACTCTTATCATTTTCTTTCAACACTCGGAAAAGACAATCCCCCGTGTCCCATAAAAGAAACCGCCGACTTTCCAGCTTATTGAGCTCACTTCACACTTAATGGTTTGTCACGTGGTGAGAATCGGTCGTTAATCATTTACCATTTCCACCGTTTACATGAATCTTTTCCGTACCGCCACTCCGTTTTTAATTTATGAGGGCAAACTATCTGGTCGCGAGAGCCCGTTGCTTTTATTTCATTTTCTTCCATATGTCCTATGATCTCTTTTTTTTTCGCATCAATATTCACTTACTTTCGGCTTATTTTCCTTTCCCCGAAATCCGAAACCTGCACTTCCGGTACACTTGTACTTGTGCCCGCGTCCACGTGTTCCCTCACTGCCTCGCCAATTCTCTTACTAAGCACAAAACATTTCCTAACCTTTAAAAACCATTTTTCTCTTCTCTAACTCATCCATCCAAGAACCCAGAAAGAAAAAAAAACATAATCTCATCGCACTTCTGTTGGGAATCTGACCAAATGTCCCCACAAGGGATGCCAATTGCAACGATCTAATTTATGAGCTGGTTCTACTTTCGCAACTCAAAATCAGTCTTACATTAATTAATTTTCGCCATATCTCACCACCAAAACCAATAGGGAGATTCAACCTGAAACCCAACGACGAGAATTCTGTAGAAGTACGACGAGGACAGGAAATTTGCAATCACTTACCAAACGATGATTACTACACTCTGAGGGGCGAGAACAGGTCAAACTTCGGGACAATCGTCAATAAATTAAACACCACTTCTGAATCTTTGAATTTATTAATAAATCTCGACCAACGGGCGTTAACTTTTATAATTGAAATTTTAATAATGAGCCAACGGGCCTGAACTTTTACAATTTTAAATTTTAATACTGAGCCAACGGGCTTCTCAATAATATCTCAAGGATATTCACCAGTCCACTATAAACAATGTTCGTGCACTCGATTCCAGTCTTCACACAGTTGACCTACTGGCCACTTATAACCACTTGTGCTTTTACAATTCAAAAATCGTGTATTCACACTAACACTCAAAGGAAAAAGACTCCGCATACAATTCTCGCGGAAAACACGTGTGATTCTCTCGATACACCGGCAAACAGTGAGTCTTCACCTTCCCTTCGTCCCTTGTCCTACGCCAGTCCCAAAAGGGTGGGGGCACCGCCCCTTCCGCATGGCGTCTCTCTCGAACCGGCCGCCTTCCCTCGCTGTCTTCGTCTTTCCCGTGGAAAATCTAAAACAAACCCAAAAAGAGGTCGCCACCGTGAGCGAGGGAAAATTACAGGAAACCGCGCAAAAACCTCTCTTAACACGGTGATTCGCTTACACACCCCACGTGGATCCCAAAATTCCAAATAACAGGGGATTGCGACGAAGCGGAAGTCAAGCGCTATTTCAGGGCCGTAAATAAAACAAAAAGGCACCTGAGCTGCTTACATACTTCTTCAATAACCCGTAAATTACACATGGAAATCGATCATTTATTTTATTTATTTTCCCTTTTAAATAATAAAAATAGTTATCCATAAGTGACGAATCACTTCGTGACAACCTGCATGCAAAAATACATTAGTATGCCAAATTTTAGTCCGCTAGCTCAAATAATGCCAAAGTTAAAGGAAAAAAACTTTTTTTTTCGAAAATTTGCAGTTTTTCCTTGCCAACGCTATGAACATCACCTTGAATTTTGTTCTCTATATTTTTCCTGTAATCTACACGTGGAAAATACATATGTGTTCCAAATTTCAGCCCTCTAGGTCCAATAGTTTAGCCGTTAAAGGGAGGAGGGGATGCTTTTTAGCTACGGACGCAAGAGTCTCGCTACCCAGGTGCAAATTTTGGTCGGCTGTAAGAATGAAACGACCGACCCCTAACAGTGGTCCTCAAGTACGTTTAGGTTTACCTAACATGTATTTAAATTCTACTAAAAATTAATTTCGAAAATTTTTTAGCATAGTACGAAAAAAGTTTGGTTGAATTTTCTATTGAAAATTCTCGGAGCACTTAAAATTTTTTAGAACCCTAGTTAAAATAATTTCTTATCCTAAACTGCACGTATGTTTAAATTAGAGTATTTAAAGAATGGCGATGATTTCTTTTAGATTTTTTCTTCAATTTTTTCTATAACATTTGAAAGGTGAAAGTTCAATTTTTTAAAACTCACGCAAAATAGTCTGTTTGGTACCCATTTTTTATTCACAATTATGTAAAAAAAATTATTTAATCAGAATGTAAAACACATATGCAAAATTAAATTATAGTCCACTGACCGTTTTTTATTAACATATTTTAAGTGAGGTCCTTAATTGTGGAGAGTAGATCTGAAAGGGTTAAGTTAAACGTTTATCTACAATTACTGAGCGCATCTTATGTAATCAGGACAATATACACTTCATTTTGTGAAATAGTTTTCAATAATAAAATATGTAGAAAACATCATTCATGATAAAAATAATAACTTACTTGATCATTAAACATCAACTTGTGATAAAGGGCAACAAAATCATCAAATCCCAATTCCGACCTCTTTTTCATATCTACTTCCTGAAAAAGTTCTCTTAGCTTGTTTGTGGTAATTTTGCAATTTACTCTCGGCAAAAAAGCTTTAACATCTTTCAACGTTACCCTGAAAATTATACAATACATATAAAAAATATATGCATACTAGGGTGGTCCAAAATTCCCTTTTTTTTGGAAAAAAATTGGACTGATGCATTTTCATAATCTAAAAAAATCTACGAGACTTAACCATTTTTTAAAAAAATTTTAAATTCAAAATTGAATCATCGATGGGCATTTTTTGTCTCTTATGGGAATTAACACGTAAAATGAGCAACGAAATCTACAAACCTTTGTACACTTGTTTGTAATTATCGCAAAATTCTGACCAACCGTAATATGATAGTCATGTATGTAAATAAGTTATTAAAAAAAAAATGTGTCAAAATTTAATATGATTAGTTAATATTCAGTGCCAAAAAACACCAAATTGGCTGTTTTCACAGTCGGTTTTCTACCATTAAATATTAACTGTTTGACTTGTAATTTCAGTGATGTGAAATTTAGTTTATTGGCAGCAGGTACATGAAAAATCAGATTTTTCCATTAATATTTAAAGGGTGAATTATTCAATTGCAATTTGGTGTTTTTTTGGTATCTAAGGTTTATAGTCATCATAACGAGGAAATTTGTCATGGACCTACTGACTGCTACTGAGGAAACTGAGAAGGGTTGAGGATTAAAGAAAAAAATTCTTCAGACTTTCTTTTCTTTGTCACGCATTTTAAGCCAGCTCATAAAATTTTTTTCCATGACGTCTTTTCAAACTTTTCAAACATCATTTCAAATTAGACGGAAAAGTTATTTATAAAAGTGAAATTAATTGAATAAAATATTATGCATAATTTTTACGCCTGGATTGCAAAATTTAAAATTAAATCTTATTAATAACTGATTAATAACGGGGAAAAGGGAAATCCGAAATGTCTGGTATTTCTTTGGGGTCGGGGGGGGGGGGGGTGCTTCCATCCAAAAAGATTAAAATAAAAAAAGCCACATACTTTTAGTTCATAAATAATGGTATTGAGGATCGCCCCCGGGAGAGTATTTTGGGGGGGGGTATCTCACCCGAAAAAATAAAAACAAAAAAGGCACATCATTTTAGTTATCAAATAACAAGCTTTTGGAATATTCCCAAGAGTGCATTTTTCCGTGAGTGGGGGGGGGTGTGAAATTTCACTCAAAAAAATAAAAATTGAAAACAGCACAACTATATAATAAATGACAAAGGCTGCGTCTAAGGATAGTTCCTAGGGGTTCAGTCACCCCCCCCTCCAATTTTCGCTTAAGAGATTTACCTGTTGTAAATGACAGCGCAGAGCGGGCAATGGCACTAATGACTGACTATAATAGCATATTGACAAAAGATGAGAAGGAGAAACAATTTTTATTACAAATTGTTAATAAAGAACGCCGCGAAAAACCAAATTGTAATAAGACGTTGTTAAGTATTAATTAAATATTAATTTTATGTTAATCGAGTTTTTAAACATCAGAATATTCATTTGGCAGAATCTTCATTTTTCCGAAATTGTATTAGCACCAATTGACAGTTGATAGAAAACTTCAAATGCAGAATGTTTATTTATCCGAAATTGAAATGACCGCTAAGGTATCCGACAGAAATATTTTGGCGCGAATTTTGAAATTGACCAATTAGAAAATATGAAGAAAATTGCAATTGATCAATTTCAAAATTCGCGCCAAAATATTTCTGTCGGATACCTTAGCGGTCATTTCAATTTCGGATAAATAAACATTTTGCATTTTAAGTTTTCTATCAAATGTCAATTCATACTAATACAATTTCGGACAAATGAAGATTCTGTCAAAAGAATATTCTGGTATTTAAAAATTCGATTAACCTAAAATTTTGTAAAATAAAAATTCTTCTAAATTAAAATTTATTTAAATTGGATTTCTTTTAAATGAAAAGTTGGTTAAAAGGATATCTGTACAATGAAAATTCTGTTAAATATTAATTCGGTGACCTAAAAATTATGTTAGGTCAAATTTCGGATTAATTTCTGTTCGATTGAAAACATATTCGAAAATGTGAAATTTCGACTAAAAGAAGATTCTTTCTAATGAAATTCTATGAAATAAATATTGTAAATAATTAATTTTAGAATTTAATCATATGTCCCAATAATTATTACGATTTTTAGAAAATAAATTCAAGCAAATAACATCCGATTTTTGTCGCTCCTTTTTTATTGTATTTGTATTAAAAACAATAAAAATGATGTCATATTTAAATTTTGTATTTCGCAATTTCATAAAAATATTTATACTCTAGATACAGTCATTTAAACGTTAACAAAAGAAGGGTTCTAGCAGGTAATTTGCTCGTAAATCTGAGTGGACCTCGAAAATAAATTTCGGGACTTTATGACTTTACGCTTTAAAATGCATAAAGAATTTTGGGATACCTAGATGTTTTACAATAGACCACGGTCCTCCCGTAAGTTACCGTTTTTCTATTGTAACCCACATCGATTATAACCAATAAGTGAGTAATAAAATTAATGAAGTAAAAGTACAAGAATCTTTAAGAGCCCATCGATGATTCAATTTTTGAATTAAAAAATTTTTAAAAAATGGTTAAGTTTCGCAGATTTTTTTAGAATATGGTAGTGCATCAGTCCAATTTTTTTTTCAAAATCGAGGTTTTTTGGACCACCCTAATGCATACCTATGTATTAGGGTGGCCAAAATAAAATTCAATTTTTATAAACCTAACCCCCAATTTTTTTCTTTAGCAAAAAATATGGAATACATATTTTTCTATTTTTTTTATTTAATATTTACATGTGCTGCAAAGCCCTTGAAAAGTAACATTGAATTCCCATAAAAAAATGCACTTTTTTGTAAATTTGATATAAAATCGTGAAAAATTCACCGTTTTCTTTCTGTAAACGAAATTTCTCTTCACTCTCTAAATCTGAATTATTAAACATTTTGCTAATGGAATTAGTAGCATCATTTTTGACTGCTGAATTAGTTTTTTCATAACTTTCTGCGACAAAAATAGTCATATTCCTTAGCTAAATAAATTAGTAATGCTATTCTACTAATTCATTTTGTCGTCATGTAGGGGAGAGTCGCTAGTTGTGAGACGGGTTTTATTTTTGACCTATAAATTGAAAATAGGTAAACGAAATCGTAAATAAAATACACCGTTCAAAAAGTAACTTAAATACGCAACTTTTATTAATAGAAAGTGTAGTGTTCAGATGAACTCGAAAAATTTTATGATCAATTTTCCGAGCACCTCTTTTTAGTCAAAAAAAAAAAGGTGTCCAGTTGTGAGACACTTATAAAAAATGCTAAAATTTAAAAAATTTGTCATGAAACATTATGTTTAATATAAATAACTAAATATATTGATAATACATAATATTATATACTAAATAAAAATATTTATTCTTTAAAATATGAGTATCAGTTTTCTTCATCGAAATCGCTGTCGCAATGTAGGCAAATGAAATAACTTGTGCGCATGTTCCCACACTTTAAATAATTGTTGTGTTATCAAATGTACGTAACGAACTAAACTGAACAGAGCGCTTTATGCTGCATAACGAAAAATATAGGCTATTCCAGATGGACGGCGCCACCGTCTCACAACTGGTGACTTGCTGTGTCTCACAACCGGAAATTAGCGCTATTTTGAAAAAGGGAAAAAAAAATTTCCAACTGTAGATTGAAACAATGCAATATTGCATTACAAAATAGAAGGAAAATACTAAATAAAAATGCATAACATTTAGCTTTTCCAATTAATTAACTTTAAAAAAAAGTACTTTGCACATATTGAAAAAAAGTTTTTTAGTCGATTTTCACACACAGTGTTGGCATCTAACACAAACAATACATATATCCGCTTCGGTGTACACGCAAAAGTTGGCTCGTATAAAAAGAAATGTTTTTATGTATACCAATCAGCCTTTTTATATTTCGTGTTAAAAAAAATGGACCAGCTCACAACTGGAGCCGTCTCACAACTGGCGACTCTCCCCTATTACAAATTAAATAATTCAAAATAATAAAACAGAACCTTAAATTATAATACATAGTAGAGATTACTTTTTTCAAGTAATCTTGAAACACAATACTTTTGTTATGTGATAGTAAAGTATTTAATTATTATACACTGAGAAATTTTGTAGTGTAATCTTTTACCAATAACACGGACACACAAAAAAAATAAAGTTCCCTGATCTGGGTATGAGACCCATATTTTCCTATGTATTTTGATGATCTAAATCCGAATCCGTCATCAGAATGGGCCCAGCATAAGTTTTGACCCTTACCTCAAAATTAAAAAATGGCACTTTTTGTTCGTTAGAATTTGAACCCTACTTAACAATTAATACATGCCTATGGCCCTTGAGAAAGCTTGAATTATGACCTTTAAAAGGCTTTTTAAAAATTGTTTTCCGATAATTTTTAACGAAGATATGATGTCCCAAATAGCACGATAGTTTGCTGTAAAGCTACTGTAAAGGTTATCCGTAAAGGTTGTAAGGTTACAAAGTAAGCTATCCCGTGTAGAAAATTGTCATGGCAGTCTAGATTGATTTTTTGCCAGTATAGTTTTTGTCACGCGCTGCTATTTACAGTAAAGCTAGACTGGGGCGGTCTGGATTCTATCTAGTTTTTGAGATACAGGTTATCTAATACAGGTTATGTCACGCGTTGCTATTACAGTAAAGCTAGACTGGGGCGGTCTTGATTCTGTCTAGTTTACAAGATATACTTATAAATCTAGTATATAGGTTATGTCATGCATTCCCATTCATAGGACTGTTATACTGGCGTGATCTAGGTGCTAGAAACTCTTTCAGTTTATATTTTCTTCAACCCAATGGGAAATGCCTGAGTA
Organism: Ganaspis brasiliensis; assembly: GCA_037103525.1. NCBI lineage: Eukaryota > Metazoa > Arthropoda > Insecta > Hymenoptera > Figitidae > Ganaspis > Ganaspis brasiliensis. Next base: position 117,315 of record JAZKLR010000511.1, on the reverse strand, counting down.
ATGCCGATAGTAATGTTTACTAACGGCACGGTACAGATTCAGGGCTCATGTCATTATTCAGCCAAACTCTGGCAAGGCAATGCCGGCGGAGTAATAAAAAAAACATATTCAATTTAGTCTTATACCGATATTTCCTGCTCAAAAATATTTCTAAGTCAAATTAAAAAAAAAATCAAAAAAAAGTTTATTCAAAATGCTTTTAATGACATTTCAAAACACTTTCAATAAAACATTAAGTGATTTTTTCAAAATTGTACTATTAAGTAGGTTCATGCTGAACTAGAAGAAAAATTTCGTGGCAGTAGCTAGCAGCGCTAGACGGCATGCAAATTTACATTGTATCTAGCGTTGCTAGCTAGTTCCATGAAATTTTTTTTCTAAATAGAATAATTCTAAATCAAATTTGAATTTTTTATTTGTTTCAAGAATATTTTGTTTAGAATGCTTTGAATTGCATTTAAAAGCATTTGAAAAAAGTGTAAAATGCTTTTTTTCGAAAATCGTACTATGCGATTGTCAAGTAAAAATTTCTAAGTCCAAAATCCGAATATTTTTTTTACATATAAAATTTAATGTTTATAACGATTTAAAACAAGGACAACGCTAATTTAACAAAAATGTATTGGACACTTTTTTCCGATCATTAACTTTAGTAGCTATTCCCTAGAAGGAAAATTTCGTGGAACTATCTAACAGCGCTAGCTACAATGTAAATTTACATGCAGTCTAGCTCTGCTAGCTAGTTCCACGAAATTTTCCTTAAAGGGTTATATTTGAGTCATTAAGACATTGAGTAAATATAATTTAAAATAATTTTTATTTGCTATTGCATTAGAAAATTTTAATACCTACAATTAAAAAAATTATTTTTAAAAAAGTAAATGGTCTTACCCTTAACTGAACTGTAATTCAAATATAGGGTTTCTTATATATTGAACTAAGCGAGCGTGGCTGCGGGGTTTAGCGTATAACTTGCGTCTAAAGGATCCCGGGTTCGATCCCAGTTGTCGTGCGATTTTATTTATATAAGATAGTTTTAATTGTTTAAGTCTAGTGAATGTTTAACCGTATGTGAAAAATTGTGTTTAAACAAACTGAATTTGCAATTGAAAATAGATATTATTTTTCTACCTTTCTAGAGATATCTAGTACGACTATATAGCGCCAATTTAGACACACTATCTAGCCGATAAGATATACGAACGTTACATTTCTGTCTAGACGCTATATAGTCAAAGTGTCTAGCGCCAGTATATTTTCTAGGGAAGCTAGATTGGGACTGTACAACGCCATTACAATTTTCTGCACGGGATGTTCGCTATATTTTTTCTGTAATCTACACGTGAAAATACATAAGTGTACCAAATTTCAACTCTCTATCTCAAATAGTTTGGCCGCTAGGGGGGGGGGGGGGGGGTAATGGTTTTGGGCGACGGACAAACGAGTGAAAACATAAGTTTTGACACTTCGTGTCCGGAACCCTAAAAATGAAAAAAAATATGAAAAAAAAGTATAATTAACAGACTCAAGTTATGTGATGCATAGGGAAAAACACGCAATTTGATTTTTTTTTTAAAAGAATAAAAATAAATTAAAATATACAAAATCAAATTGGGTGTTTTTTATATCGGTACGTGATTCATTATAATTTTTAATTATTATAAAATTTAATTACAACAAAATAAATAAAATAAAGAAGAAAAGGAAAAAAAAATAGAAAGCATTCGGTTGAGTCACGTGTTGACGGCATTAAGTTTATGTACGGGTTTTGCATGTTCCTTTTTTAGGGTGGTCTCTCGGGCTGTAGCTGTGGTGGTGAGATTTTCGGTAGCTATGGGTGGTCGTTTTGAGCTTCCTCAGTCTTGCAGTTTCTGGATAGCTGGCCGGAATACTACTAATCTTTTTTTTCTCTTTTCCAGCTCCTGATGAGGGCACTGGGTGAGTGCTGAAACGTTGATTTTTTTATACTTTCTAACTGATTCTGTTTCTTTTCAGCTAAGGGAGATTAGAGGTACAGTAATCCCTCGATAGTCGTGACAACCTATGAAATTTTCCCACCCTTCAACCTCGATAGTCGTACGCCGCAGAAGTCACGCCTCTTTGGCGATTTCAGGAACGTATGCTTCATAAATGTCCCCCGGAGGCTTATTATTTGTTTGGCTTATAAAATTTGTATGATTTAAAATTTTGATGTAACTTTTAGTTTAAATTTTTTCAGTGATGGGTCCGTAAACAGTTTACTTTACTTTAAAAGTAAATTCTATTTATTTTTTAAAAACTTTCAAAGTTATGTTAAAAATTTATTTTAATTATATTTTTTATTTTTTAACAAAGATAAAATTAAGTTGAAAACAGGCTTCCGATCGACTTTTAGGCTTAAGAAAAGTCGAAAAGTCGCATAAAATAATAATTTTAAAGAGTTTAAATTTAGAATTAATAAAAACTGTAGATCAATTTAAATTCGAATAGTTTGAAATCTGAATGAATTAAATCAAATTTGTTCTTAAAATTCAAACATGTTATCAAATATCTATACTCTTCATTTTTAGAAATTAATTTTTCGAACGACTATATTAAGGATTGTCACCGGCAACTGAAGGAAATGAGCTAGAAGTCTGAAATTTTGACATATTGTTCCTCAAATCAATTCAGGAAGCCTTGATTTTTTTCAAAATTTTTCACCACGTAGTTTTTGTTTAAAAAATTAAAATAAGTGTGCAATTTAACACAGGTTCTTATGGAAACTCACCTAAGTCTTCGAAAAAAATGTGATGGAAATGAGTTTAAATTCTGAAATTTAGATATTAGGAAGAAAATATCGTTAAATTTTAATTAGAAAAGTTTAGAAAAAACTGACCATGGATCTACTGAATAAATAATTATGAAAGTTGTTTTTTACCAAAAGTGAATGATATCCTTGAAACTAGCACTTGCGCGGTAACATTACTCTTAATTCAAATGTAGTAATATAAAAGCCATAAATGTTTCTTCTACACTAAAAAATGTGAATTGTTTTTGTTAATAAAACAAGTTGTACATCTTTACCTTTATAATATTAAAGTCACTTTTATATTTCAAAACTTCTAGACTCTCTGATTTCAAGAAATACACAAAATTTGAGGTTAGGATTACATAAACACTTCGTCTGCGCACAACAAATCTAAAGTGGGTATTGCCAACATAATTTCTACTAATTTTTGCAGGAAGCTTATTTAGCAAAATTTGTAACATTTAAATAAAAAAAAAATATGCATTATGTATTTTTTCAACTTTTTCAAATAAATCAGTCGATAAATATTATATATTAATATTTTTCACCAAGTTTGAGAAACAAATATTTTACTTTCTTTAAGTTGAAACCCTGCGTGATAATGGAGCTAATACACGGGAATTGGGAAACAATCCCCTTACCGCGCATCTCGCCATTGACAATCCTTAAGTTTATGAATATTATAGTAATTATGTTTCTTATTTGACGTTTGAGGATATTGAATTTGTAAATCCTAAAGTTTTTTTGAATTTCACTTAAACTTATTTAATTACATTTTCAGAGTTCTTTAAACAGATAATTAATTATTTGTAAAACAGAAATTTCTATTGCACCCAATTTTCACAAATGTATATAATTCTCCTGCACTGACTAGTGACGCCCGCACGTTGGAAAGCGTACGACTATCGCGGTTGGGGCCCGCCTACATTGGTTACGACTGTCGAGGGTCACGACTATCGAGTGTCACGACTATCGAGGGATTACTGTAGTAGGTAGTGGGCTTGTGGATTGAGGAGGTTTCTACTTACCTTTCATCTCCCTTTCCAGTTTTGATACAGGGTTTTTCTCATTTGTCGTCCGCGAATTGGTCGTAAATTGTTTCTTTAATATTTGTGTCGGACGTTAAGGTTGTTTTTAATATTTAACTGATTTTTATAGCAAAAAAATTGAAGTTTTCCCACTTGTGTCACTCTATTATTTCAAAAAAATCGACATTAACTAATTTATTTTGTTTTTTTTTAGAGCGAGAAACGTCAACATTGAAACTAAGTGAGAGCATTTTTCTTCACAGTTTTGATCAGCCTTACGCTGTCAGAAATCTCCATCTTGCAATGTGTGTAAAAACTTTTCTAAATCAAATAAACGAAATGGAAAAATTTGTAAAACTATTATCTAAGTAGAAAAGGATTTATCAAGTTCACATTGCCAAATTCATTAATTATGTATTTATGAAGTTATGAATCAAACCCAACCTTCATGTTAATAAGTAATTTACAATGTGTCCAGTAACCTAACAACCAGCTAAAAAATGTGTATTTAGTAAGTCAAGGAACTTTAAGATAGTGAAACACATTGATTTTTAAGAAATTCTTTAAATCCGTATTGTTTCAACTATTTTGAATTTCAAGTGACTAACTCCAAAATCCAATTTAGTCAACTAAAAAGAACGTTGATAATAAATCACATTCAAATAAAATACTTTTTACTTTTGTGTTGTAGCGATTCTGTGTCGGTCATTTTGAATTTGTTAAATACAACTTCAAAATCGAATTATGTGATCACAAAATCTCTCAGATACTGAATACTAATATTATTTTAAACTTTTTAAATTATATGCGTCCATATTGGATCCTCCATTTTGTATTTTAAGAAATAAATTTTAGAATTGTATTTAAAAGCATAATAACTCAATACAGTTACCTTAAATGTGTTTTATTGTTAATTTGAAAACAGGTATGTAGATCCAAAATACAGTTTTATAACTTTTACTAAAAGTGACCATCTTTACTCGATGGTTCACAGTCACTTCAGATTTTAAAGAAAGGGCAATTGATTCAAATTCTGTTCTATTTAATAAGTAGGTAAGTGTAAGTTTTTTCATTCAAAATTCACGTGGTGACAGTTTTTTGTCCATAATTTGAGGTTTATGCCCCACTGTGGCGCTGTAGAGGTCATAAGAAAGTTGAAGACATTCTTTCTACAGAACACACACAGAGTAACACTGTCAATACGAATATGTTTAATAACTGTTTTACGGTTATAGTTTTTAATCACAAAATTAAAGAATTTTTAAACCATAAATGTTATGTTATTTTATGAAATTATTAATATTAATAGGTACTGACAACAAAATATTTTAATACATTCAAACAACTTTTAGTCACTTCCATTGTTTTCCATAATTTTCTCAACAGTTGGGGAATCGTGTGCCAACCGTATACAAACGTTCTTAGCTCTGTAGGTATAAAAAACCAGTAATAGGTAAATGGTTACACTGTTACACTATAAAATTTAATAATTAAAATCTATTGTATTTTTCTATTATTTTAAAGAAAAGAAAAAAGAAACCTTGACATAGGAAGAACGTCTTATTGAACTTAGTTAAGTTCATGTTTATATTTACGGTTGCCAAGGCAACAAATTTGTTACAAAACAAATTATTAAAAAGAGTTCTTCAGCAGGGGGGCCAAGCCACAATGCATTTGACAGAAACACTATTTTGCGCCGTTTCGCCACTGAGGCGCAGATGATTAATCACATACACTACCAAATATTCCTGTTTGTGAGATATTTGAAATTGTTTTCATATTTCAAATGTCAAATTCAGATTTGTTCATATTAGTGGTTAGAAAACCAAAAATTTTCTATAATATTAAATAAATTAGTAGATATTAAAGCCTTGAGTTTTAATAATTTTGAATAAGAAATTATTCATTATTAATTGTTTATTTTTGTACTGAAACTCCTTTATTATTCATTCTGCAGACAACAAAATAAGTAGCAAATACAAAATAAATAGATTATTGAATCGTATGTATTTACTGGCTAAAATTACTGTAAAAATACTTTTTTAAAATAAAATATTTATATATTATAGAGTCACAACATAACTATTCACTTCTGTGTCAGTTAAGTATTAAATGGTTAACGAATTGCTATAGCTATAGCTGACACAAAAATGAATAATTATGTTATGACTCTATAATATATAAATATTTTATTTTAAAAAAGTATTTTTACAGTAATTTTAGCCAGTAAATACATACGATTCAATAATCTATTTATTTTGTATTTGCTACTTATTTTTAAAGTAAACAATAAATAATGAATAATTTCTTATTCAAAATTATTAAAACTCAAGGCTTTAATATCTACTAATTTATTTAATATTAGAGAAAATGTTTGGTTTTCTAACCACTAATATGAACAAATCTGAATTTGACATTTGAAATATGAAAACAATTTCAAATTGCTCACAAACAGGAATATTTGTTAGTGTATGTGCGGATTAATTCGGATTCCAAATGGGGGCTAACCATCCTCGTCAGCTGTGGATGACATGGGTTCTAGGAAGAATAGGACCCTACCGCCTCCTTGGTTTTTCTAAGTTGGTGTGGAGTAGTCTCGATCTAGGGTTGGCGACTGATGGACCGGTTGTCTGTTTGATCTGACCAACGACACCTAACCCAATCTAAGGTTCCACACTGTGCCGAGGGATGGATGGGACCAGGGTTACAAAATCCGGCGTGAAGCTGCCGGGGATGGTGCAAACGTCGCCCAACCTACGTGCTCTTCAATTTGGCGTCGGTAAAGAGTAGGCATCGGTTGCTGATGCCGGGGGCCTAAGCGACGGACGCACTGTCGTCGCCAGTGACACGTTCGGAGGTGTCGCGAGCGATGTTAGGATACCGGGCGCCTGCCTAGTGTACAAATGTCTTACCCACACATTGGAGCTCTGTGTGGGTGGACTGTTTTTTCTCCCAGGCTCGTGGGATTTATATGGATACTGACGATTTAAACCAGGGACTGACACGAAAACCGAAACAAAATATATTTTATTTTTGTTTCGTTTCGGTTTTGAAAAACTGAAACAAAATATCAATTTAATTTTGTTTTGTGTTGAACCTGAAACAAAAAGGCTCTGAATTACGTTTTCGTCTCATGCCCGAAACGAAAAGGCTTCGAATTTTGTTTTCGTTTCATGCCCGAAACGAAAATCCGCTCCGAATTCCGTTTTCGTTTCTCATAAAAAATGCTCTAAATTTCACAAAAACAATTTTAAACACAATTTTTTTCTTGCAGGAGACGAAAACGAAATTCAGAGTCTTTTCGTTTCGGGCATGAGACTGAAACGAAATTCGGAGTTGATTTTCGTTTCGGGCATGAGACGAAAACGTAATTCAGAGCCTTTTCGTTTCAGGCTCAATACAAAACAATATTGATTGTACATTTTTGTTTCGTCACAACAATTCAAAACAGAAACAGAATTCGATTTTCGTGTCAGTCCCTGATTTAAACTTAGATAAAGATATGCGCTCAGGGGGTTGTGGTGAGACACCGCCAGCAACGAGTGCCACAGGACCGGGTTCGGTAGGAACCAATCCATCGTTTTTGACGGTGGATGGGCAAAGTAGGTCGCGTCGCGGAGGTGCGACAAGTGTTAGTAGCGTCGGCAGCGCTTTTAGCAATGCCACAGTTGCAGACCTCGCATACTGCGAGGAAGAAAGGGTGACGGCCGAAAATCTTTGCGAGAAAGAGGGGAGGATTTTTTTTGACATAGAAAATGAACTGAGGCTTATGATGGAAAAGCTAAAAGTTAAAAAGAACGTTGCGGCGGAGATCCAAACTGGATTAAAGAAATTCAACCAGTGGATTCCCGATTTATGGCAGATACATTTGGAGGCAGATTCTAGGATTTATATTGGCCTGAAGAACTCCGAAATTGATCGAACCGAAAGGCAAAAAGTAGGAGAGCGCGTCCAAACCAAAGCAATGAGAGCTCTGGTCTTGGAGAGTAAGGGAAAAAGAGAAGACGGTGGAGGGTTAATTCCAAAAACCAAGAAGCCCAGGAAGCCGTCGGAGACCTTAGCTGATAAGGCTAAGGCTCCGAAGAGGGTTAAAAGGAGGGAGGTACCTCCAATTGTTCCTCCCAAAGTAGTAGTGGAGCCTATGAGGCCCAAGAAATCGACGCTCTTGGTGCGGGTTTCCCAGGGACAGACATACGCCTCTGTCCTTAGGAAGCTTAGAAAGGAGGTGGACCGTAGCTCCTGTCAGTCCACGATGGTGGGTGCAATACCCACAAAGCAGGGTAACCTTCTCCTACGATTAAGAGAAGGTTTAGATGGAAAGGCCATCACGGCGAAGGTTGCCGAGGCCGTAAAAGGCATAGGCACCGTCAGGGCCCCGGATGACCAAAGGGTAGCTTTGGAGATCCGAGACCTGGGCGGCCTTACCGAAAAGGAAGAAATAACCCTCGAGGAGCTCTTACGGACTCCTCGAGAAAAGAGGGAAGTCAAGGTCTTGGGACCAAATGTAAGAGGGGTAAAGTTAGCAATCGTGGTCTTGGACCAAGACTATGCTAAAAGGTTAGAAGAAGAAGAAGAAGAAGAAGAAGAAGAAGAAGAAGAAGAAGAAGAAAAAGAAGAAGAAGAAGAAGATGAAGAAGAAGAAGAAGAAGAAGAAGAAGAAAGGGTAAAGGTGGGATTTTTAAGCTGCCACATTAGGAGGAGGTTGATAGTGACCAGGTGCCATAGGTGCCTGGCCTACGGTCCCAAGAAAGCTGAGTGCAGGGGAGTGGACAGATCCTCAGCATGTTTCAAGTGCGGAGGATCTGGCCACACTCTTGCAGAGTGTACAAAAGAGGCACTTTGTTTCCTGTGCTCAGAAGAGCAGGGCATGACGGAAGTGTCCTATGTCGCAAGCTCGGGTGAGTACGCCTGTTTCAGGAGAGTCCTGCAACAAGCGAAAAGAGAAGAGGCTTTGAAGCGTAGCCGCTTTAGGGCCGCCTAAGTCGCAGGAAATCTCAGATAGAGGAAGTTTTCTTCCTCTTGAAGCGTTTTTAGAGCAAATTGACGGTTCATCGAGTTCCTGGACTCAACTTGTGTGTTTTAAGGGCCTCCATGACCGTCAATGATAGTAGATCTTTCGGACTGGAGAAAGTCGCTTCGGCGACAGAGTAGAGGATACACGACCACTCCTGAGAGCGATACGCGCGGAAAGTGCTAGCCAAGAGTGGTCTTAAGGTCCACAAATAAGGGTGTGTTTTTAGCGGGTCGGCAGAACATCGCCACCCCCGCATTACCCTGTAGTACGGGCTGCTGGGTACCTAAAGATAGATGTTTACATTCTACGCAAAAAAAACATAAGGCAGCTAAAACTAAAACTTAATTTAATATTTTAAAAATCTATGTGTATTATTATGGCAAGAATTCAATGTTTAAATGTCAGTTTTAAGGTTGATCGCCTTATTACCTTTATTTTTAATGCAAAGCATTTCTACAAAACGACGCTTTTTTAAGTTAGATTCCCTATGTAAAATTTCCACATTATCCCATTTAAAATCATGATCCTTGCACTTTTTCTTATGTTTTGAAATAACATTATGATAATAGGGATTTCTACCAAAATAGTCTTTGTGTTCATTTACTCTTGTCATTAACAATCTACCCGTTTTTCCAATATATAATTTTTCGCATTTATTACATTTTAATTTATAAATTACCCCGCTTTTATCAAATTTATATAATGGATCCTTACCCAGAGATATCAATGAGTCAAATTTGTAAGGAACTCTAAAAATAGAATGAATGTTATATTTACGCAATAAATTCTTTAAAGATTCAGAAACCCTTCGAAAAGAAGGAAGCACAATTTTATGTCGGTACGTGATTCAATATAATTTTTAATTATTATAAAATTTAATTAAAACAAAATAAAGAAGAAGAAAAGGAAAAAAATAGAAAGCATTTGGTTGACTCACGTGTTGACGGCATTAAGTTTATGTACGGGTTTTGCATGTTCCTTTTTTAGGGTGGTCTCTCGGGCTGTCGCTGTGGTAGTGAGATATTCGGTAGCTATGGGTGGTCGTTTTGAGCTTCCTCAGTCTTGCAGTATCCGGATAGCTGGCCGGAATACTACTAATCTTTTTTTTCTCTTTTCCAGCTCCTAATGAGGGCAGTGGGTGAGTGACGAAACGTCGATTTTTTATACTTTCTAACTGATTCTGTTTCTTTTCAGCTAAGGGAGATTAGAGGTAGTAGGTAGTGGGCTTGTGGATTGAGGAGGTTTCTAGTTACCTTTCATCTCCCTTTCCAGTTTTGATACAGGGTTTTTCTAATTTTTCGTCCGCGAATTGGTCGTAAATTGTTTCTTTAGTTAAATATTATTTTTAAAGTATTTTGAAAATTTCGAAAATTGATTAAAAAATAATATTTAGCTATTTTTTAAAGCAAAAAATTAAAGTTCCCCCACTTGTGCCACCCTATCATTTTTAATAAATCGACGTTAACTAATTTATTTTGTCTCTTAAAAGCGAGAAACGTCAACATTGAAAGCAGGTGAGAACATTTTTCTTCACAAGACTTCACAAGACAATTTGATCAGACTGGAGACATTGGATTCTTTTCTGAGAATCATGGCTGAGTACAATGTTTCTTTTTAAAATGTATACTTTATTATTCACGACAATCACTGGAAACGTAGGAACAATAATTAAGAATACCGTCAAGTGGGGCTATTTTGTGCGCCGTGGGGCTATTTTGTGCACGCGAGGTTTTTAATGAATAAAATCTTTATATTCAGTTGCTTAGATTAGCTACTTGGTATACATATTTTCTGATAACTAAACTACAGAGAGTACTAAATGAATTTACTTAATTCTTTATCAGAAATCAGAAAAAAAAATCGTAAAGTCGTAAAAATCAAGCTGAAAATTTTCAAAGTTCTCAAAATTCTGTTCAGATCTCCGGAAGTTTAAAAGTGTTTCTAAAGGGATTAATAATACTTGTTGATTATTTAGTTGTGATGATGTATACGCTATGCGCTAACTTTTTATTGCATATTATAAGAAATAAGTGTAAAAAACTGAAAAACCAGGATTTGGTGGGTTATTTTGTGCATTCTTTAAAATCAAGTTTTTTCCAACAATTTGTTTTGTAGTTAGTAAAAATTACTTTAGAATTTCGTTTTGAAACATTTTTGTCTTAATTTTGTTATAAAAGACAAGAAATAAGCATAAAATCTCAGTTTTACACATGTTCCCTTAAAAACCTCAAATAAGTAACAATAATAATTACATGCTTTTTAAGTTAGTTTTAAAACTTTTTCTCTTAAAATAACTTAAAAAGTGTAATAGAAGTTATTTGAAGTAAAATTTTCTTAAAGAAATAACTTTTTTGTAAATCTACATTTTTGTGAAAATTTCGTTCGGAACCATTTACACAATTTTGCTCGTCAGGAGTTTCTTTATCGCATTCTTCGCTCGATTCATTCGAGAATTCCTCATTATCATCGTCATCCGCTCAGCTTCTCCAAATTTTAAGCTGACTAACATGTGCGGATGTGTTTTTTCGCACAGCACGATTGTCACTATTTAATCCCTGAATCCGGTAAGTATCTGAAGGTAAAACCTCTACCACAACTAGCGGACCTTTAAAACGAGGTTGTAACTTTGTTGACTCTCCGGTCGCAATTTTTGCTTGCTTTACATACACAATATCTCCGACGTTATACTTAATATTTTTAAAGCGAAATCGATCGTATCTTTCCTTCACCTTTGCGTTCATTTGATCGACCCGATCGGACACTAGCTCTCTGATCTCATTCGGAGGAGTATAAGTCTCCGCGTCAATTGTCAAAAACCTCGTCACGCCATCCTCGAAGCGTGGAACATACCCATGCAACATCTCAAAAGGAGTTTTTCTTGTCGTTTTCGATTCCGCAGTGTTTAAATAGCGCTCCAATCTAGATAACTCACGATCCCAATCTTTTCCATCTGCGTCAATCAAATTGCTCTGTATCGCGGACAAAATAGTTGCATTTAGCCTTTCCACGAGCCCATTAGCCTGAGGATGCCTCGATGAATTTAAAACATGATATATTCCATGCTTTATGGTATATTCATGGTATATTCATGGTCTTTTACCCTTTGGAATTGTATACACTTCCCCCGCCTGCCGGCCAACTTTATTTTTCGACAAAATGCATTCTAGACAAGAATTATTATGTCTTCTTACGTAACGTCGCATTCCCGGAAAGAAATAATATTCCCTTAAGCGGGAGACCGTTCTGTCGACTCCGAAATGACTTGTCAAATTATGATATTTAATTACCATGGCTTTACGCATGACTGTTGGAACCACATACAGATCCTTATCCCTGTCAACATCGCGCTTATACAAAATTCCAGTCTTTAAAATAAAACCTTTAATTTCGCCTTTTTCACGTCGACTTCGATCTGCTACGTTTTTCTTTAAAATTTTAATTTTTCTAACAAGGTTTTCGTCATTTCGTTGACTCAGTGGGAACTCGCGACAACGCATCGACGTGAGCCATACGCTCGCCTTTTCTGTAACAAATATCAAAATCAAATTCCGCCAAAGATCCAAACCAACGTACTATCTTACTAGTCGTCGCTTTCATAGTATTTACATGGACTAAAGCCTGACAATCAGTAAAAATTGTAAAATGAACTGACAATAAAAACTGCCTCAGTCTATCAAGGGCCCATACAATCGCCAAAAACTCCAGTTTACTAGAGTGATATCTCTTTTCACAGTCAGAGGTACGACGACTAACAGCGTAAATCAAACGTGATCTATTCTGATTATCAGTCTGTATCAACATTGCTCCTAAACCATCACTCGTCGCATGCGTATGCAATTCCGTCCTCGTGGATTTCGGATTAAAAATACCCAAAATCGGTTCCCTCTCGAATATCGATTTAATATCAACAAAACTCGATTCTTGTTCCGACGTCCACTCAAACAAACATCCCGACTTTAATAAATTAACCAATGGTCCAAAAATCCTTGCAAATCTAGGAACGAATCTTCTAAAGAAACTCGCAATTCCAAGAAACATTCTAATTTCACGACTATTTGTCGGGGTCGGAAAATCAACAATCGCCTGGAGCTTCCAACGTCCAGGGCGAACTTCACCCGCGCTCACAATGAATCCCAAAAATTTAATTTCTGAAACTGCCAATTCACACTTTTTTAAATTAACTGTCAAACCCGCATTCGACAATAATTCGAACACTTTTTCAATTTTATTCAACAACTCGTTCCAGGATCTTGCATGGATCAAAATGTCATCGAAATACGTCAACGCGAGATTATTTTAAAAAAAGCAATGAAGGCAACTATTTACAGTATTTGTACACTACAAAATTCAAGATATCATAAGTTAGAGCTGCCGACAACTGCCGAAAAATTATTTATTGAGAAATGTTCATTAAGACGTTAACTTTCGATGAACATAAAAGATTCTTGCCACTTTTGGAAATATTTGTCTTCAAATCGGGTAGTACGCAACGTTGTAGTGCGCGAACGGACAAGCCTAGACGCGGCGCACAGTGGTCTGAAACCCGATTCTAAACTATTTAATCAAAAACGTGTTTATAAAATTTCGAACCACTTTGTTTCTAGCAGTTTTTGTGGTCGCTGATTACGAATCTAAAGTCAGATTTCAAAATTTCAAAATGGCGGATCCAAAATGGCGGACGGAAATGCAAAATTTTAGCCGAAATTTATAAAACTTAGTACACAGGGGTTTTCGGGGTCGCTGATTCCGAATCCGTGCACAATTTTCCAAAATTCAAAATAGCGGATCCAATATGGCGGACAAAAATTCAAAATTTCTGCAAAAATTTATGAAACATGGTATATAGGGGTTTTTTGGGTCGCAGATTACGAATCTATACATAATCTTTCAAAATTAAAAATGTCGGATCCAATATGGCGGACATTAATTTTAAAAAATTAGTGTATTTGGATTAAAATTACAATTTAGGGCATTTTAGATCAGCTATTTTCAACTTTGAAACACTAACTTCAGATTCGTAATCAGCATCCTCATAAAGCCCTAAACCTAAATATTTATTAAAATATACTATTTTATTAAAGGAAATGTTAGCCACATTGTAACCGCCATTTTAAATTTTTCAAATCTGACTGCAGATTTGTTATCAGCGACTCCAAAAAGCCTTAAATCCTAATTTTTATTCAAATACACTTATTTTTTCAAATTAATGTCCGCCATATTGGATCTGCCATTTTGAATTTTTGAAATCTGACTTGAAATTCGTAATCAGCGACCACAAAAACTGCTAGAAACAAAGTGGTTCGAAATTTTATTTACGCGTTTTTGAGTAAATAGTTTTGTCCGGCTAGAATTGTGTTTCAGACCACTGTGTGGCCCCCGTCAGTCCCTCGATCTCGTCATCAAAATTCGGTACCGGAAAATGCAATCTGACAGTTTTTGCATTCAGTCGTCTATAGTCAACAACTAACTTAAACATCCCGTCAGATTTACCTACAAGGAAACAAGGACTTGCATAAGGAGAGTCAGTTTCAGTAGCGAGCCGTAATTCTTTGTACATTCCGACTAAATCTCTCAAGTGTTGTCGTTCTTGAGGACACAAGTGATATGGTTTTGCGGCGACAGGCTGAGAACCAGGTTTCTTAACTATATTCATGGTTATCAAATTTGTGCGACCAAGTTCGGTTACATTCATCGCTATCGCTGTACGCCATTTATTCAAAACGTCAAGTAACTCGACTTTTTCACAATCCGACCTATTTTTACAAATATTAATTTCCTCTAAAGCGATAGGATCTCTGATTTTATCGGACCTTGAAAACGCACCTTCGAGAGTCATAATATTTACATCTAAAATATCTCCCTTCTTAATTTCGCGCTTTTTCCCAGAATCGTTGACAAAAGGCAATTCAAGTTCAGAGTTGTTTACCGAAACTTTAATGAAATTAATAGTTGCCGATTTCAAACAAACTTTTTCCAAAAATTTTATTACCGTTCCTTTTAACTTTGAAGGTTGAACAAAAATATCTGAGTGAAAGTTAAATTTATCGCGATCCATAAATTCTAATTTATCATCAATTTTGAAATACATTACATGTGGCAAATCAAAGAAATTTCGGCCAACAATTACATCGTGACTCTGAACATTATCCGGAACAATTCTGAACAACACGCCCTCTGCGTTACAATTATCAACCACAAAGTTCTCCCGGATAACACCGTGTGACTTAATTACATTTCCGCTGTTACCGAAACCTGATAAATCACTTTTAATTCGTAAAATTTTAAAATCATTTTCTATTACAACCGAAGCTTTAATTGTGCAGTCAGAGCTGCCAGTATCCATCAAAGCGTCAATTTCTACCTCTGCGATTTTGACCGTTTTTACATAAATTCCATCTGTTTCGATTCTCGACTTAATCAAATTCACCTTACCTTCCGATGACAATTCTGGCTTGCTACAATTCCGAGCTATATGCCCACTCTCTCGACATCGATAACACTTCACTTCGGATTTTAACAAACAATCTTTTGCCATATGGCCTTTACCACGACACCTAAAACACTCCACATTTCTAGGAATTCTATTATTATCACTTGGTTGCTGAAAACTTGACACTGACTGTTGACTTGATAAAGGCGGACGATACAATGACGAAGATCCCTGCTGAGCTGACACTGACTGTTGATTCAATGATGATGAACGATTTGAAGACAAAGACAACGCTCCCTGCTGCGATGACGATGACGACTGATAACTCGACGATAGCGGTGACGCTCCTCTTTGCGTAGACAAAGCTGACAGCGAAGATGGCACACCTGACTGCAGCCTCCCAGCAATTCTCTGTTTTCTCGCTGATTCGAGTGATTCCATACTAATAATTCTTTCTAGGACATCATCCAAAGTGAGAAAATCTTGTGACGTAAGAGTTACACTTATCTCTCGTGACCACAAGCCCACAGCAATCTGGTCCTTCGTTTCCGTTACTCCGAAACCAAGCGCCTTGCACAATCTAACCTTGTCGAAAAAATATTCTCTCGAATCCTCGCCTCAACGCTGGCTTCTACTCTCCATGGCTTTCCACTTCTCCGTCAACGATTACTCCCAGATAAATGTCCCCTTAAAAAGACTTCGGAACGATCTCCAATCCTTAATTTCATCGTTGTGAGCTAGATACTAATTTTTGGCTGCGCCTCTGAGATGCGACCTAGCTGTTTCGAATGCCACAGCCTCCGTCCAACGAAGTAACATTGCGGTCGACTCTAACTGGCTTAACCAACTTCTAGACTCTGCTGGTCTCTCTAGTCCAGAAAAATTTTCAATGTTATGAGATAAGTCGGGTCAAACGTTATAATGAAACGTTTCTGGTCGGTTCGTGGTGGTAAGATTCTGCATAATTATCGAATTTTGCTGCATCAAATTCACTATAACAGCTAACAGCTGTTGCGTATTTACTTCATTCTGATTTGGATGTAAATTAGGGTTTGGAACACCTCCCGCCGTCTGCTGGCCTTCAGGTTGCATCACTGGACGAAAAGTCCCGTTTTGATTTTCAAATCCCAACACTTGTTGTGATGAATCATTCCCCTCTTCATCAACCATAATTACTGATCACGTCACAAAGTAATAACTTGTCAAAAACGAACGTTAATGTCGCTAGTAGTTTGCCTTTTACGCAAATAATTTTCGCTGCACAATTCTACAAATGCTGCGTCGCCATCTTGAATTTTTCAGCGTCACTTCGACAAAATGCAATTTTCACACTTTTAACGTCCGAACTGAGCGATTTTGCACCTGGATTTTCTATATCCCACTTCTGAGAATGTTATATTTAATTTTGTTCCTAGTTATTTCTTCTGAGGAACAGATAAATAATGTGACACCAAATATAAAATAATAAAAGAAAGTCTGTTTATTCTGTGATTTGACTGAAATCTACACAAACTGTTTAGTCTGTGATTTGACTGAAATCTACACAAACTGTTTTACCGGCCTTTATGCTCGTCTGGCACATAACTATACATAAAATACCGTGTAGAAAGTCACTCCACAATAAAGGGTCACACACACAGTGCTTTCGCCCACACAGACCGTACATACGCCACCAAGGCTGAACCGACTTACGTTAACAAAAACGACTATCTCGAGTCAAAGCTCAGGACTCACTGACTAATCGTCGACGTTCACACACACACTGGTCGCGGCACATATACAGGACGGGCCCCGACCCATACATGCAGTCTTTAACAATCCGTTATCAGTTTTTCAAAATTCAAAATGGCGGATCCAATATGGCAGATGACAACGGCTTCATAATCGGCGACCCCAAAAACCCTCGAATAACAAATCTGTGGCATAAATACATTAAAATCGAGAAAAATAATTAATGTTATACTCTGAAACCTTTAAATTTCATTAAATTTGTTACACAAATCTAAAAACTATATTAGGAAATAGAATTAAATATCAAACACCCAAAATATTTGTTCATTTTTCGATTTTACAGAAATCAGAAAAAAACAAAAACACGTTTTACTCGAAACCATGAATATGACGCTTGTGCTGTTTTACTTTTCAGCCACAGAAATTGCAAGCAAATTTGATTAATTGTAAAAAAAAGTTGTCTGCCATATTGGATCCTCCATTTTGAATTTTTAAAAACTGATACCGGATTCGTAACCTCTAGGTGCATTTTTAAATAGTTTTTAACACGTAACATTCAATTATAGCAACTGGAGATAACATTTTTTTAAAAATTGCTACTTTTGTTAAAATTTACAATAAAGAAATTAATATAACCAAAAAAAATTTTAAATCGGGCTTTACAAATCTTTTCCAAATTTCATAATCTTTCACTTAAGACAAAAAAAAAATAAAATCGGTTTAAAAATGAAGGCTCTAGACGGTTTTAAACAGTAAATTCAAATTTGGGCCTACTGTGCGCTTGATTCTTGGAGTAGAAATTGCGGTGTGAGCTCCCACTAAAATCTCAATATCTCAAAAACAATTCAAGTCTCCAAAAAAACTTTTTTTTTTTAAATAAAGGTGAAATCATAAGGAATCAGAATATGCACATTAGAGAATGCAAAAAAGTGGCCAAATCAACTAAAAAGTAGTTCAAAAAATTTAAAAAACTTTTTTTGGGTCAAAATTAAACATTTTTTTTTTTATTGTAATATTATTTTAAACTACGGTTATTTATCTATTTTGTCTGAAATTTTCATTAAAATTTATTTTGTCGATTCGGAAATAATCAGTTTTGAAAAAAAATGCTCTGATATTCAACATGGCATAGCGGGCGCCATTTAGTAAATTTTCGAAAATCCTTTTTGGGGTTTAACAATCATACCTAAGATACATTATTTCCCACAGTTTCAAAGAAATCGAAAGACCACTTGCATATCGCTTTTCTTTTGACGGTGTCTTACCCTTCATTTAAAACTTGTTACTCGATGGTTTTTGGGGGCGCTAAAAACGAATGTGACATTCGATTATAAAAATTCGAAATGTCGAATCCAGTAGGCGGATAAATTTTTGAAAATTGATTAAATTAGCTTAAAACCTTTTACTCGGGGGTTTTTGAGTATTTGATTATGAAGTTCAAAATCGATTTAAGAATTCAACGTGGTATAAGCCCTTTCGCCCGAATCCACGCGCCCGAATCGAATCGCCCGAACGTACTTTCGCCTGAATGACCATTTGCCCGAATCTATTTTCCCGAATGATTTTTCCCGAATCGAATCGCCCGAATAGTACATTTGCCCGAAAAAATTTAAATTCAAATATAACAGGAATTGAATCCAATATGTCAGAGAATTTTTGAAAAAGTAATTAAATACGTTTGAAAATGGTTATTATGGGGTTTTTGGGTTTGCTGATTACAAACCTGAAATCAAGTTTTAAAATTTCATTGCAAATAAAACTTTATAGATTAAAAACCGTAAGCGATTTTTCTGATTTAAGTTTCTGTCAATGAGATTTTTTTCTAAAAAAAATTTTTATTTTTGGAATGAAATGTTACATCCGTAACCTTATTAGAGTTTACATTATTCTTGTGAACTCGATGAAAAAAAACATCTGCCTTTCGTCTAATTTAAATTTGACATTTAAGGTAGAATCGCTCGATAATAGGAGTGGTCATTGACACGCGCTGGCCCTTTCACTTTTTAAGACCCTGCGATGTGACTACGCACCGATGCGATGGTGGATGGACTAGGTTCCTTCATTAACATATTACTTTTCTAAGCAATTTGTAATTGGATGAAAGTAAGAATGTGTGTGTATCGACTTTACGACTTTTCGTGGCCAAAAGGTTAAAATAATAACAGATAGTTCAATATCGATCCCACGTGTACCAATACATTCAAATATTTTATAAGAAACCAAGTTACGCACACTAAAATGTTATTTCGCGGACGCACCTTGAAAATGTTTGTCACTCCCCTAAGGAGTAGGGAAGAAACACGCCTCAGGGCACAAATTCGTCTATTTAAGAAAAAATGCATTGTACAAAAATTAGTCTAAACCGGCCCCCTGAAGAGTACACATCACTCGCGGAAAAGTATTAAGTCTTAACCGTCCCTCTGAAATGTACCCATCGTTCGTTTAAACATATCCTTTTTGTAACGCGACAAACATTGAGTATTAAGTAACTATTTGTGATTCAACAATCGATTTTATTGTCAAAGAGTAATTCGGAACCTCCCGTAATCTTCTAATAAATTTTTGACTTCGTTGAAAGTATCCGGAACCACCCGTAACCTCTCGATCTTTTATTCGCAAAACAGCAATCCGGGATCGTATCAAATTGTACGCGTCTTTTTCTTCGTGTTAAAACTAACCTAAAATACTAAAGAATTTCTTTATCGATATTTTCCTTTTTTCTTTTTTTCTTTTGATTATAAAACTCATATTAACTAACCGAATGTTTTTCAACATCTGGCAACTTTCCTTCATCTGAATCAAAAATCAACATCATATCCAAATATTAATTCAGCGACCAGTAGGAGATTTACAACTAGTAAAAATATATTGGAATTGAAACTGGTTATACCTCAAATCCATGGCAAATTCAATCTTCACCTGCTGAGTCTGCTGAAGAGGTTCAAAAAGTTAAGCAAGGTAAATAATTTTATATTTGAACTCTATTAACGTTACCCAAAGAGTTTTGTATTGACTGTTTGTATTTTCTTTTAAGGAGGATGATGAAATTGAGATTTTTTAAGATGTTTAATCTGGGAATAATTAACGACCATTGATTTAAAAGGAAACATAACTGCAAGTTCATTAACCTTATCAACCCAGTTTTGAAGGGAATTTATTAGAATAACATTTCGGATTCTTTGTATGTTAATAATAAAAGAGTTTAATAATTAAAAACCCGTTGATTATTATCACCCGCACACCTTTCCCACACTGAAAGCCACCGACTGTTAGTTAGTTAATAATAAATAAGTGAGGTATGTTGGTTTATTTATTTAGACGTAACAGAAAAATCAAACGTCTTAATTTCTCTTTTAAAAATTTTCCTCGGAAATTCACAATTATGAGAACGTAACTTTCATTGAACCCAGCCGCAAACGTCCTATAGACCTGCGTGAACCCTATGCTAAAAATCCTCTACCCTCATTAACAGACGGAAACGTACCAAGCTCATTATTATTATTTGTGACGCGCTCCAAAGAAAAGTACCTAAAAAGCAAAAAACCGATTTGTCGATTACACAGCCCCACAAAAAAAAAAGTGTCATGTACTTTTGACCGGAATACCTTAGCCCTATGTATTTTGACGCGCTGAACACGAATCCGAAGTCCATTTTGCTCCATCACGTCAGGATTTTTTTCTAACCTCAAAAAATATGTCGGATTTTGAGAGGTAGGCGATTTTTTAAAAAAATTTATGGATTTACTTCAAACTTGGTATCTGGAGGATTTTTGGGTCGCTGATTACGAATCTGAAGTTAGATTTTCAAAATTCAAAATGGCGGATCCAATATGGCGGACGAATTTTGAAAAAATTTGAAGATTTACTTCAAACTTGGTATCTGGGTGTTTTTTGGGTCGCTGATTGCGAATCTGACGTCATATTTTCGAAATTTAAAATGGCGGATCCAATATGGCTGCCGAATTAAAAAACATATTAAGATTTACTTGGCGGCAAGAATATGGCTGATGAATTTTTTTAAATTATTAAAATTTACATAAAATTTGGTATCTCGTGGTTTGTGGGGTGACTGATTGCAAATCTGAAAACAGATTGTCAAAATTCAATATGTCAGTTCTGAAGTATATAATTTTCCTTTATTCCTTTTTATGGTAGCGCATTCTTTTGTTTTCGAAAGATCTGTGTAGCGGTTTTCTCTTTAAGTTCACACTACCTGGTACAACATCCCTTTTCAGCATCCAGCAAAAGTCGGCTATCATATTTACGCCCCACCTTCCTTGATAACGACGTTCCATTTCTTTAAGGTCTTGATGAAATCGCTCTCCCTGTTCCTCACTGTAGTCTCCTAAATTTTCGGGGAAGTACTTTAGATGTGATTCTAAGAAATGTAGCTTCAAGCTCATCAAGCATCCTTGCTTTCCGAAGTTTGTTATCATATTATTTGCCATTTCTTCCCAATTCTCGCTTTTGTTATTCCCCAGAAAATTTTCAACAATTAGTTTAAAACTAATCCATGCATTTTTCTCAGTTTTACTCATGTTTCTGACAAATTTCTCATCTTTTAATAATTTTCGAATTTGTGGGCCATCAAAAACTCCCTCATTTAGTTTGGCATCAGAGACCTCAGGGAATTTTTGTTCTACGTATTTAAAACATTTTCCATTTTTATCTAAACTCTTAACAAACTGTTTTGCTGCTCCTAGTTTAATGTGCAATGGTGGAAGCAATACCTTTGAGGGATGAATCAATGGCTTCTTAATGATATTTTTCGATCCTGGTTTAAAAGATTTTCTTTTTGGCCATTCCTTTTTTTTGTAATGATTCTTTCTATCTCTACTATCCCACAGACACAAAAAACAGGGCGTTTTTGTGAAACCTGCTTGTTGTCCAAGCATAATACTTAAGATCTTAAAATCCCCACAAATTTGCCAGTTATGTTCTTGATATTTTATTTTATCTAAAACTAGTTTTACAGATTCATAGCTTTCTTTAAGTTCTGTAGAATGAGCCATAGGAATCGAACCATAAATATTAGTATTATGAAGTAATACTGCTTTTAAACTTCTTTTAGAAGAGTCTATGAATAACCTCCAATCTTCATCTTTGTATACGCCAGGTTTTAATTGATCCATTAATCCATTAATGTCAGAACAATATACCAATGACTGCTTTTTGTCTTCTGTAAAATATTTTCTGAATTCCTTTTCCCTATCGCGATAAAAGGAAGATGTAGTTCCTTTCGATAGCATTTTTTTCTTCTTAAGAACTGATGCAAGATATTCTGCAACATCTTTTGGTAGTTTTAAATCTCTGATGAGATTGCTGAGTTCTTCTTGTGTGAACTTTTCAGGTATTTCTTCTTCCTGTTCACCAGTTGGAATGTAATAGTCATCTTTGTCATCAATACTCATGTCGTCATCTATATCACTAAATACATCTTCTACTTTTGAACAGTCGATTTCAAAATTTTTTGAAGAAGGTGTATCACAAAAAATTTCTGGTTTTGTTACAGTTGTCACATCAGCGTACAATATTTTTCCTTTATTCTTGTTATTATAACCTTCTACATTGGTCATGCAAAAGTAACAATCTTCTTGTTTCAATGGTTTTTTCCACAGCATTGGTTTTTTAAATTTAAAGTACTTATCCTCCTTAGTATTATTCCAACGAGTTAACATTATGTGACAGGATAAGCAAATTTTGTGTGGAACCCAATTTTCATTTTGATCGGCTATCTCTAAATCAAAGCAATCTTTGTAAATTTGTCTAATATTGTCATTGATTGGTTTACAATTCTTTGGAACATCGAACTGTCCACATATATAACAAAATGCATCTGCATTGCTATTGCATATGTGTTTTGATCTTAATGCTTTAAAATTAATTTTTGAAGCATTTGAAGTTTTTGTGTTGTTTTGATTTTGAAAAGCCATGATTTATTGAATAACCCGCACGTTAGGAATCCTGGTCCGATCGCAGGCGAGTCCACCGTCCTAGGGGTGATAACTCTCATACCTCCCCAGGCCTAAGTATGAGAGCTTTCCGACTTTGACGAGGACTATGTCAACTCGTCGTCGGACACACTACGGTATCATCCTCACACCCTAACGCCCACCTGCAAGGCAGCGCGCCTACGCTGGCTTCGTTACTTCGATAAACAGGAAGCGAATCATTCTACACATCCCCTTTCGGGGCAGTTGTCATCGCCTACTACATTTATCGAAGCAGCAGGATTTAAATTGTGCAAAAGCTCAATAAGAACGTTAGACATAGAATGACAATGATATGTCCATCAGGAATAAGATGCAGAATGGAACAATGTACATTCTTATTTGGCTTCTGCACCAAACATATCCAATCTGTTATTAACCCTGGCGACAGTATCGGATTGAATTCCAATCAGTTTGAATAAGTTTTAATCAGAATTCTTCCGGGGCAATCCGAAATTTGTTTCCGAGCCAATCAGTTTTTATCCGAATCTAAAAATGGATGTAACTTGACGAAAAATTCTTTCCGAATCATTCCGAAATAATCTGTTTTATTCTGAAGCTAAATTTTAATCCGTTTGAATCCCGTTATTTCATTCCGAATCAATCCGTTCCAATTTTATTCTGGTCTATTCGAATATGAAACGGATTGATTCTAATTGATTCGGAATGAAATAACGTGATTCAAACGGATTAAAATTTAGCTTCGGAATAAAACGGATTAATTCGGAATGATTCAGAGAGAATATTTCGTCAAGTTACATCCATTTTTAGATTCGGATAAAAACTGATTGGCTCGGAAACAAATTTCGGAATGACCCGGAAGAATACTGATTAAAACATATTCAATCTGATTGAAATTCAATCCAATACTTTTGTCAGGGAAGGAATATTTTATGATAAAATTGTAATAGAAGTCATATTTAAAAATGTGAGAAACTCGCTTCGAAATCACACTCAGCAACTTAAAAACCTGAAGATACCAAATTTCATAAAAATTTCGAAAATATGACGTCAGATTCGCAATCAGCGACCCAAAAAACACCCAGATACCAAGTTTGAAGTAAATCTTCAAATTTTTTCAAAATTCGTCCGCCATATTGGATCCGCCATTTTGAATTTTGAAAATCTAACTTCAGATTCGTAATCAGCGACCCAAAAAACCCCCAGATACCAAGTTTGAAGTAAATCCATAAATTTTTTTAAAAAATCGCCTACCTCTCAAAATTCGACATGTTTTTTGAGGTTAGAAAAAAATCCTGACGTGATGGAGCAAAATGGACTTCGGATTCGTGTTCAGCGCGTCAAAATACATAGGGCTAGGGTTTTCCGGTCAAAAGTACATGACACTTTTTTTTTTGTGGGGCTGTGTTATGATTGATTTAATTTTATTAAAGGTTAATTTTTAATTATCTAAAGTCAGAAGATGTTTTTATCCAAAAAAATCTCACGGTACTTCTGAAAATTGAATAATGCATTATTTTATCTAATATATTTAATATAGAATTATTTCAATACCTATGTATAGACCGAATCCATTTCAAATCATGCAGGCAGTCCGATGGTGCATCGAAAATTAACTTTACATAAAAGTATGTTTTTCTGCTCGAAAAATAAAGAGACACGTATTTTTTTAAATTTTCATAACATTTTTCTTTTAATTTTGACGATTTTTTTAAGATTTTAACAAAAAAATAAGTTTTTTATTAATTTTTTCTTTAAAATCTCGTAATTTACACAATTTTTAAGCTTTTTAGTTGCTCTTTGGCTCATTATTTTCTATTTTTTATGCTTTTTAAGAATTTATCAAGATAAGTAAAAAATATTGATAAACAAAAACAATACTTTGATTTTTTAAAAAAAACTAAAAAAAATTTTATCTCAAAAAGGCCACCTTTTTTTCTTGAAATTTTCAGGGTTTATAGCTACTTAAGTGTACCAAATTTAGCTATTTGAATGTAATCAATTTGCTATAATATAAAATTTCCACATTGGGATATACAATTCGTTTCATAGAACTAATGTAACCCTGTAATACAGTGTACTTGTGAGCAGGTTTTCACATCCCACGCAAAAATAATAATAATAATAATAATAATATATACATACCAGAAATATTTCATATTTTTATGAAACGTATATTATATGTAATGAATATATGAAAATAATACATTTTAACGTCAAAAAAGAATACTTACTTAACTTCTTTTTCTAAGAAAGTTTGATAATATTGCTATTTATCAGCTGTTATTACTTTTTATTATATTTTTAAAAAGAGCATTAAAAATGTAAACAAAGGGCCCAAGGAACGATTTTCAATCTTAAAAATTGGGCAATTTAGAAGGTTTTTACAAAAAAATACCAAATAAAATTTTTGTGATGAGTAGTACACTTAAGTAGCTATAAAGCCTGAAAATTTCAAGAAAAAAAGGTGGCCTTTTTGAGATAAAAATTTTTTTAGTTTTTTTAAAAACTCAAAGTATTGTTTTTCTTTTAAAAAAAAATTTATAAAAAACTTATTTTTTTGTTAAAATTTTTAAAAAATCGTCAAAATTCAAAAAAAAATGTTATGAAAATTTAAAAAAATACGTGTCTTTTTATTTTTTGAGCAGAAAAACATACTGTCATGTAAAGTTTATTCTCGATGCACCATCGGATTGCCTGCATGATTTGAAATGGATTCAGTCTACAATAGTTAATTATTCATTTATATAATAACTAGGGAGGCTTCGCCCCCCTGCGCGCTTCGGGCGCCAACCCCCCTACTTTTAACTTTAACCTTTAATTTAAGTTTTAATTCAATTTTTACTTTTAAGTTTTAAAATAAATATTCATATGTGGGGCATTCCACGTGACAGCTTTAATGTTTCAATGATATTTATAATAATTTCTTGTTGTAAAAAGTTTAAATTATGAATTATAGAAATGAAACAACTTCAACTTACAAATTCCTGTGTGTAACAGTTCTTTTGTTTTGTAACAGAAGGTTAAAATTTAAAAAAATGTAAAAGTAAACTATATAAATGCAAATATATAAACGTTACAGAGCACCACTTTTAGACTTACGAGAAAAATTTATTTATTAATCAGTAACTGCATTGAAAGAAAAAAATCGAAAATCGAGACCTTCGGATTTGAGAAAATTTATAGATTGGTTTTTAGCCAAATTCTTTGAAAAAAATTTTAGGTTACTTAATTTTCATAGAATTTTTTTTTCAATATGCACCACGAAGAAGTATAATAAGCTTTAAACTTTAACACAAACCAATCTTACATCTCACCTAAACTAAAAATTTATTAGAATATTTTAAATACACTGAAACTACCTTTTGAAGTATTTCTTATAGACAGCAGAAAAATAAAGAAATACAAATTATTACTACAAATTAAGTTAATACAAATTTTAACTTTAAAATTTAACTTTAATTTCACATAAAATGTCGTACTGTCAAACATAAAACATGAAGTTATCTCTTTGTAAATGTAAACAAATAATTTTAGATTTACAATAATATTCAACATTTGCCACTTTATACATTTCATAAAAATTTAAAATTCCACATGGAATCAAAATTCTTTTTGGAATTGTACAAAATTTTACAGTTATGAAAAGCAGATTCAATCAATGTAAAATTTATAGTGTAAAAAATCATGAGAGTTACTCTCTCTTTAACCCTTTCAGGGTCAGTGGTACATGTTCGTACCACCTTTCATTGCTCAGTATTTTTTGTATTTATGTTATATTTAGCTACTATTATTAACATATTATTTATTTTTAGACTCTTGGGATATAAAGTTGTCATTCTATGATAGCATATATTAACAATTTATTGTTGTTAATTTAATATTAAACAATCAATGTGAAAAAACAGGATTTTTTACAAATAAATTCGGTTTTTTTAAGGGGGCGCCTAAGTGGAAAAATGACAAAAAAAACGATTTTCTTTTTATGTGATTATCCAAAACTAGACTCATTTAGGAATAAAATAAGACTATTTAAAACCTTTTCTGATGAGTAGAAGTAGCCTAAATGAATTTGTAAAGTTGGATACTTTATCTCGAGAATAATAAATCCTTAAGTTCATCAATAAATTATGTACGAAAGCTTCAATTGTATTAAAATTTCTTATTTTTATACTAAAAATGAATAAATCAAAACTCCATATATATTTCTCGACATGATTTGCAAATTCAAAATGGAGGATCCAATATGGCGGTCGAATTTTTAACAATTGAACGAATTTGTATGAATCTTAGTAAATTGGGGTTTTTGGGGTCGCTAATTTTAAATTTGAAGTCAGATTTGAAAAAATCAAAATGGTGGATTCAATATGGTGGATGAATTTTTAAAAATGAATTGAATTTGCATGAATCTTGGTATGTTGGGGTTTTTGGGGTCACTGATTTCAAATTTTAAGTCACTATTGGAAAACTCAAAATGGTGAATCCAATATGGCGGACGAGATTTTAAAAATTGACTGAATTTGCATGAATCTTGGTATATTGGGGTTTTTGGGGTCGCTGATTTCAAATTTCAAGTCAGATTTGGAAAATTCAAAATGGAGTATACAATATGGCGGTTGATTTAAGATTTCAAATCAGTAAACCCGAAAATTTCCGAGTAACAAGATACAGGTAAATTTTAACAATATTTGAAAATGCAACCCTCACATTAGATTCGAAATTATTAAATTTGAAATATAAATAACAAATTTGTACTCAGCGACCCCAAAAACGCCAAAGTAAAAAATTTCATGCACATTTAGTAATTTTTTAGAAAGTTGGTCACCATATTGGATCCGCCAATTTAAATATTTCAAATCTGACTTTAAATTTGAAATCAGCGACCCCAAAATCCCCAAGATACCAAAATTTATGCGAATTCAGATAATTTTTAAAAAAATTGTCCGCCATATTCGATCCGCCATTTTGAATTTTTAATATCTGACTTCGAATTTGAAATTAGCGACCCCAAAAATCCCAATATACTAAGATTCATACAAATTCGTTAAATTTTTAAAAGTTCGACCGCTATATTGAATCCGCCATTTTGAATTTTTAAAATGTGACTTCGAATTTAAAATTAGCGACCCCAAAAACCCCAATATACTAAGATTCATACAAATTCGTTCAATTTTTAAAAATGCAACAGCCATATTGGATCCGCCATTTTGAATTTTAATAATCTGACTTCGAAATTGAAATCAGCGACCCCAAAAACCCTAGTATACCAAGTTTCATAAAATTTGGATTATTTGATTTTGAAATTCATGAGATTTTTCTTCTTTTTAGTTATTCGTGTCTCCTGTGAAATTTGATTTTTTAATTTTTTTTTATCTTTCGGTACACTTTTCTCTTGAACTACTAAACCGATTTACAAGTTTTTTTTTAATTTGTTCAGGAAGGTTTCAAGATTACGAATAAGAAGTTTGTCATCATTTTGAGTTATATAAACGGAGATGTGAGTCATTTAATCAGAAAAATTGGGAGTGTTATTTACATTTTGGTATAAATGTTTATAAAAAAGTATCTATTTAAGGGGTAACACCACTCTAGGATTTTCAAAAAATCGAAAATTTTTTTTTGTGCTTAAAGTACACTTTAGGGTCCTAAAAACACAATTCGATTGGTAGAATGGTGAGAAAATAATGTTTTCCCTTTCTAACCCGCTGTAGTTTTAGAGGGTTAAGTGTACAGCGATTTTTGTACTGAGCGCGGTTGGTACAAGGCATTTTGTACAGATTTGGAGTTCCCGGGCTTTGTACAGAGATTTCTGTACTGAGCGAGCTCGGTACAACGGTTTTTGTACAGAACTGTAGAAATTTATTCCTAGTCTTTTTTATTCGAAGAATTTAACAAACAACTAATTTATATTAATATATTTAATATAAAATTAGTAATTTTTTTTATTATTCTTATTATTTTTGTATTATAATAATTATTATAATAAAATATTTTGAATTTTCGGAATTGTTAACTTTTGGAAAAATGGTAGGGAATCGGAGAAATCATTCTTCGTGTACACAAACGATTAAAATGTTGTTTATTATTGACTCTTGATTAGTACAGTAGAAGCTTTACTCGAAGGTACATTATTTGCCAATTCAAATTCATCATGGATTACACTAGAATGAAAAACGATTTTGAAAATAAATTAAATAAACTGCCTATTATGGAAAACTCGGTTGCAATGAATATTGAAAAAGTTTATAATGATCGATAGAAAAAGTGCTGGAATTAAAAACAAAAAAAACAAAAATTCAAGTGATTATCGCCGTTTAAAAAGTATGACGTGTTAACAATTGGTAAAGAAAAAAAATTGATTGTTCCGTTAAATAAAAATGACAGTGAAAGTGTGAAATATTTTGTTCATTACGATGAAATTTTCGAATTACTGAAATCTGCACACATTTCTACTGGTCATGGTGGTCTTCACAAAATGCATAACAATTTAAAGGACAAATATGCTAATATTACTCGCCAAATTATTTTATTGTTTTTAAGTGAGTGTGAAACGTGCGTCAAAAAGAGAGCACATCCAAAAAAAGGTGTTGTTGTCAAACCGATTTTGACAAAAGAAGACTATGCCCGCGGTCAAGTAGACTTAATCGATCTTCAATCAAACAAAGACGGAGAATACAAATTCATTTTCAATTACCGTCAAAGATCATTTGACGAAATATACCGTATTAAAGCCTCTCAAAACAAAAACAGCTGTAGAGGTATGCTATAATTTGATTGACGTATTTTGTATCTTCGACATTCCAGCAATATTGCAATCGGATAATGGACGGGAATTTGTAAATTCTTTAATTAACGAGCTTAAAATAATGTGGCCTGATTTAAAGTTGGTACATGGCAAACCTCGCCATTCACAAAGCCAGGGTAGTATAGAAAGATGTAATCGAGATATTCAAGACATGGTCCGTGCTTGGATGATCGATAACAATTCTTCTAAGTGGAGCGAAGGTTTGCGATTTTGTCAATTTCAAAAAAATAACAGTTTCCATTCCGGAATCAAACAAACACCATTTGAAGCTTTGTTTGAAAGAAAGGCTAAAATAGGATTGGCAAGCTGTAATTTACCAACTTCAATTATCCAGACGTTAAATTCCGAGGAGGATTTAGAACAGGTGACAACTTCTCTTTTTGAAAATGAGGATGATAGTGAAGAAATGTTGGAATCTAATACTGGAAGCGAACCAAACGTTGAACTAAGTAAAATACATAAAAATATAAACGAAAATCAACAATTGGCTATTGAAAACCTTGAACAACAAGCGAAACGGATGAAGATGGCAAGTGATGCTCAGTTTTTACCTTTGGAGATGGGGCAAAATGTCACTATCCCGATACCCGATGTGGACAGAAGTAAAACTGATCTTCGAAATCTCATTGGTAAGTTTCACAATTTTTGTTAACTGCAAAATAATTAATAATTATTATTATTATAAAAACAATAATAAAAAAATAATAATAATTATTGATGGAGAAATTTTTACATGCCTGTTTGGCTAATATAAAAAGAATAATAAAAAATAATAATTACTATTATTATAAAAACAATAATAAAAAAATAATAATAATTATTATTATTATAAACACAATAATAAAAAAAATAATTATTAATATTCTATTTATAGGTGTTATAATTGATGTGACTGATGACAAAAATTATAAAATTGGAACGAAGGATGGAGTTCTTGCCCAATTGTACAGCAGGAACCAGTTGGCACCAACCTTAAGATCTGCGAATAATAAGACATCATTAACTGGGGGACAAGGTTTTGTCAAGTGTTCTTGTCTTACAAAATGCATGTCTAAAAAATGTGCTTGTAAAAGGAAAAATCTTTTATGTTATTCGAGGTGCCATAACTCACTAAGTTGTAAAAATAAATAGATTATTATAAAATTTAAAATTTAAAATAATAATATTCATTGTTAATGTGTGAACGAGAAATATGTAAAATTGCACTTTAAAAAATGTCTAGTCAACTTGAGTTCTTTTTAACTAATCTGAGTAATTCAATTGAATCTCTATTATATTTAATGAATTTATGGCTTATACATTTCAATTATTTGTCTTTTTTCCTTTCATTTAAAAAGTTAAGAAAGTTATTTCTAAATCGATCAAGAGTTAATAATTCCGAAAATTCAAAATATTTTATTATTAAAAAGACTAGGAATAAATTTCTACAGCTCTCTACAAAAACCGTTGTACCGAGCTCGCTCAGTACAAAACGCGTTGTACCGAGCTCGCTCAGTACAGAAATCTCTGTACAAAGCCCGGGAACTCCAGCTCTGTACAAAGTGCCTTGTACCAACCGCGCTCAGTACAAAAATCGCTGTACACTTCGCGGTCTGTACAATTCCGGGCTTGGTACGTAACATATATAAGATATACAGTATGTGAATTTAATTACAGAAATCATGATTTATATTTGACAAATATATTGACAATACTGTTATCTAATGGCAAAGAGAATTAAGATAAGCTGACACGAGGCATCCTGATAAATTAAAAGCAACATAAACTAAAATAATCAAGAACATGTTATTCAAATTCGAAACTCGTACTCCTAATGTGTTAATATTAGAATAAAGTGAATTTAAGTAAGTAAGATCTAGTGAGACGACATGATAATTGTTGTGGATCGCTATAAGTACCTCACCACACTACCACAGCTTGTCAGAATCGAAAAACCTTAAAAGCATTTAAGTCAGAAAGTTCTTGAAAATATAGAGGGTTTGAGCTACGTCTTATTAAAGCAAACCATTATATAAACCAAAATCCGGAAAAACTTCTAACAAATTTAATTTGTATTTAACTCCTCTTAAGTTTTGATAACAAATTGATACTTGAAATAATTTTAGGTTGCTCCTGGAGAAGTCGGCTGAGGTAGAAGCGCTTCTGGACAATCGTTGGAACTCCGTGGCGATATTTGATATTCAGATTGTTCTCTCCTTTCGACATTCGATCTGCTAATTCGGTCTTTGCGAGTCGGTAGTCAGATTGTTGCTTCTTGGTGCGGTCTGGGGTTATAAGTACTGACAGAAGTTCCTGGGGTATTTGGTTGTTTCGCTTCATAGTCATAAAAGTGTCTCTTATAGTCTTTGGTGTCAGTAAGTCCTCAAATGAAACAACAAGCGGTCTGCTTGGTGTTGATCTCTACAAAAATGAACCAATACATTTTACACGCACATGTCTGGGAGACATTTCAGGGCGTAATACACTGATAATTCTTAAAACGGAGTTTTTATCGTGTTCATGTGAGTTGTTGGCTGAGGATTCAGATTCAATTAAGCCATGAAAAAGCAGATTGAATTTTCTAATGAAACGGTCCTCGCACTCACCTAGACAAGTAGATCAGGTATTTTGTTCACAAGAATTAAAACTTACTGTGGCGTTTTTATTCTCTAACACGTCAACACGCTGAGATATGTTGGAAATGCTTGATTCGGTTTCACCTATTCTAATACTGTTTGTTGCTACCTTTTCTGAGATCTCCGTCAAAGATTTATTAAATTTTCTAAAATCAGCAGCAATTGAGGAACTAAATTTAGAAAATTCTTCAGAGAAAATTGAGCGTATTTGATTGTTGTCATTTGTGTTTTAAAGCTGACACGCTCCCATTGGGGCGGCGGCGGAGGCACAGAGGATTGGCTTTGGTTCCCACAACATTTTTTGTATCCTATGTCGGCAATAAGAGTAATCTTTTTTGCACATCCAGGATGATAAAAAGCAGCGCAACCAGGGCAACGAACGAATTTATTTATCCTTGCATTCTTGCACAGGGTACATAAGTTAGTTGGGGTATCCTCGTTGTCACTGGAAGTAGACATGGTGGGAATGTTCTAATGACGTCAGAGAGAAGAGACGTGTGCAAAGAGTACACCGATGGAAATCAACTGTAAATTCAAGGTGTACACCAAAGCAGAAAACAACAAAGTTCAAACAAAACCACGATGTAGATCAACTCAGATGCCTTAAACCAGTTGAGTGTAATGCTTCAAAAGTCCATCAGGAACAGAATAAACAGTTCAAAACTCCTCTGGCCGTTATCAACGGTTTAGCGCGAAGCACATATTTCGGTAAAAATTACCAGTTTAACTGAATTATGACATAAAAAATAGTCACATAATCTTCAAAACATATGAATCACGACTTCACCACATAGCGATCAAAATGTTCACGTCACTGCACGGGGAAAACACCTCCGTTTCAGACAAAACAACTGATTTATACGATCGATCTAAATGTGAGACCTGCTCAGTCAGCCATCTTTAACTAAATAAACTGTATATATATATTAGAGTGGTCCAAAAAAAGGTGACTTTTGGAAATTGAAAAAAATTCTTGCAGTTTCATATTCTGCATACCTAAAAACGGCTTAACTATTTTTTTAAAAAATTTTAAATTCATAATTGACTCTGCGCATGGCGTTTTTCTCTCTTATGGGATTTTAAAGAAATTAACACGTAAAATAAATACACTTTTTTCAATGTAACATTTAACTTCGTTGTGTACATTGTAAAATAATGCTATTTCGTAAGGTGGTTGATAAAGAATAAAATATTTCTTTGCAAAAAAGTGAACTGAATTTTTGTAATATTTGCAGCTGTTATTTAGTGTCAAAAAGTACCATTTTGGCACTTTTTAGCGACAGTTTTCTGTTATATAATATTAATTTTTTTACTTGGAATTGAGTACAAATGAAAATTTATCTTCTTGAGATCAGATACTGTAAAAATTGGAAAAGTTGCTAAATATTAAATGGCTCATTTGTTGATTTGAAATTTGTACTTTTTTGAACGAAATTTTATTTACAACTATCATAAAAAGTGTGCTGACGATTGCTACCGATGAAATTGAGAAGGGTTTGGGGAAGAGGTCAGTAAAGCTGCGGAGCCGGAGCAAAAAATTTTCCTTGCCTAGGGACTTCGTACCTGCTCAGCAGGCGACCTATTGTGTTTGGTATAAAGAAAAATATTGAAAATTAAAATGTTTAAATTTTATAATTGTTAATTTAAAAATATAATATTTGTTATCCTCATAATTTTACGAATCCAACGGTATGTTATTTGCCATAAAATGTCAAAAAATAATAAATATAAAGAAATTAAAATAATTAAGACTGAAGAGTAAGATTTATTCAATTAAAATATCAAACATACAAAATTTAAATTTTTTTTGAT
The DNA here is from genome assembly GCA_037103525.1 of Ganaspis brasiliensis. Classification (NCBI taxonomy): domain Eukaryota; kingdom Metazoa; phylum Arthropoda; class Insecta; order Hymenoptera; family Figitidae; genus Ganaspis; species Ganaspis brasiliensis. The sequence continues at coordinate 83,159 of JAZKLR010000511.1, read as the reverse complement.
ATTTTATATTTAAAAACTTAAAGAATAAAAATTACTGGTATTAAGTTACTATTAACTTTTTATTACTACCATCAACTGGGTCTATTTTGTGCACAAAACCGCTCTTTTTTCACTCTATGCTTTATTAAAATTCGGAATTTAAAAAAATAAAGAATTTAACTATATGTTGTAGACATCCTTCTAAAGGTGTCCTATGACTTAGCCGAGAAGAAAAATTGTTTTGTCTGACTTATAGAAACTCAAAGTTGTGCACAAAATAACCTCACTGATGGGTCTATTTTGTGCATCAAAGTTTCTTTATTTATATAGATAGGTAAAATAAAATTTTTATCGTTTGTACTGTATGAAGTATTCTTTCTAGATATTCTAGAGTGCAATAAATAAAAACAAAGCTAGAAATAGTTTTGTTGTAGTAATTGTTTAACTAATTTGAAAGTAAAACACGGAAATTCTCAATTTCCGTAGTATACAATTCTGTAGTCTAGATATCAGAAAATATTTATACGAAGTATAGCAAACTTATACAACTGAATATAAAGATTTTATTCATTAAAAACCTCACGTGCACAAAATAGCCCCACTTGACGATAGTAATGTGCCAGTAATGTACTAGTACAAAAAGTAAAACTACTTGCAATTTTGGACGCATTTAAGAATTTGACAATTTTTAATTTCTTTTTCATAATATAATTTATATTATATCTTAGAAAAATACACGTTTTTTTTCTCATAATAATTTATGGGAAAAGTTATTGACGATTGTGATATTTAGAATAGATGAACGTTCTTACAAAAAATTTTACTACTGGCTCAGTAATGTCTAAGTACTGGCCAAAAAATTATAAACGTTTAAAAACAATAAATAATAATATTCACTGAGAAAATATGCCTCTAGCCAATTTCTAGGTTAAGAGACTTTGAACAAAACACACAAGATACCGGCGATCACAACCAAACTTCGAGGTTAACAGTAGCATTTAATCTGCTAATAATAAACAAAGAGCTTGCAGGTGCTATATCAACAACTTCTCTCTGCTAAATTTAATCAAGAATTTGTTATATTTAGTCAACTTATTTTCTCAGTGTAAGTTTCAAAATTTCATTGGGTGAAATTGTTATATAAACATGACAGTTTATCAGTTTAGAGTAATCCAAGAGTTTTTTTATTGCAATTTGGTTTATCATGACGTTCTTTATTTACAATTTGTAATAAAAATTGTTTTTCGCTTTCATCTTTTGTTAAAGTGTTATTATTATATTGTGTCACTAGTGCAACTGCGCGCTCTGCATTGTCATTAACAACAGGCAATTTTTGTACAGTCTCTACTGCTTTCTGATAGTCGGTTCGCAATTCCCAAGTCGAAGGATGATAATCCAAAAAATCAGTTGAAACATTTAAAATTTTAAACATATTCATAGTATTCGGAGTGATAAAGCAATGTAGACCTAAATTTTGAATTTCCAAAGATGTTAACTTTTGCAAATTTGTATATCGTAATGAAATTTTAATTGTATTATCTGAAGCAGTTTTCAAAGCCTGTACCATTTTATATTTGCACTCTACTGCAACATTTTTATTAAAAAGGGACAGACCAATCAGCTTTTCGCTTAAGTACCATAAGTGCCTTTCAAATTTTCGTAAAACAACGTCACGAATTTCTTGTTTTACAAGTGTACAATGTAAAAGGTCCTTTAGAAACTTCAAATCGCTTGAAGCTGCTTGCTCTGCCCTAGTTGAAGCAAACCAAAGCTTTGCATACAAAAGCACTATAAAAATACACATTTCTCTTAATGATTTTTTTTCTTCAATGCTCTCTTTAAGTTCATCTCGAAACAAATACATTTTTAAGCAGTAGATGGCTTTTGACATCCAACGGGCATGGTGAACTGTTCCTGGTTTTCTGAAACTTCGTCGTGTTGGCATTCCACCCAAAAAAATGATAATGAGTTCCAAAAGTTCTCTGTAGTCTTCGCGAGGAGCTTTTTCCGCCTGTAAAACAATATACGCATTTTATAACATTAAAATGCATTTTATTTGATTCGCTGATTAATTTGTATAACACGGAAAAATATTTAGTCACCACAGCTAAATATTAGCTATTAACATTTGTTACGTCAGTTAAACCTTTTTAGCTATGGTATCTACAATTATTAGTAAGCACAGCTAACTTTTAGCTATCGTAGCAAATATATTAGCAAACTTAGCTAATATTTAGCTGTGGTGACTAAATAAGTATCAGCTAAATTTTTTAGCAGCGGCAGCTAACGCATTATTTCCGTGAAGTAACATATTGATTCAGAATCTATGAAATTCTAATGACTAATGAGCTAAATTTTACTGTTTCTCACAATCAGTAAAAACCTTACTGCTTGAAATTAGTACCTATTTTTACACCAATGTACCAGAAAAATTTCACTAATTTAACTATGGAAAGTATAGCCAACATTAATATTGATGAAATGCCCGCACCACGCCAGTACTTACAATTTTTAAGTAGTACTGGCGCAGTACTTATTTTAAAATTTAGAAATAACTCGTAATTAATTGATCTATAACAAATTCCATTCTTAGTTTCTCCTTTTAAGATCAGGTTTTAAAATAACATATTTTCTTTTAAAAACACTCATTTGATTTGAAACAGTTAAAATAATTGATTATCAGTCAAATCTTGACTTATTTTTTGCTTTAGCAATAACTGCCCAATTAGCAAGAAAGCTTGCTGCAAGTAGTGAAATGTCCGAACAATGTAAACTTGCCTTGCAAGCTTTCTGCAAGCTTACCCTGAAAGTTTTCTATAAGCTTACAGAAAACTGCCCAATTAGCAAGCAAGCTTGCTGCAAGTAGTGAAATGTCCGAACAATATAAACTTGCCTTGCAAGCTTTCTGCAAGCTTCCCCTGAAAGTTTTCTATAAGCTTACAGAAAACTACCCAATTAGCAAGCAAGCTTGCTGCAAGTAGTGAAATGTCCGAACAATGTAAACTTGCCTTGCAAGCTTTCTGCAAGCTTCCCCTGAAAGTTTTCTATAAGCTTACAGAAAACTTGCACGGCAAGCTTGCAGAAGGCTTGTCAAAAATATGCAAGACAAGCCTGCAGAAAGCTTCCGATGCAAGTTTTCTGCAAGCTTGCGTGCAAGCTTACATGGGTCGGCAAACTTGCTGCAAGCTTGCGTGCTAATTGGGTAAAAAACTGATTGATATTACTGATTATGTGTCAATAATAACAAATAATTATTAAAAGTAACCAATACTTGAGGGAGAAAACGCTAGGACCACCCGAGTTCCACACCAGTACTGCGCCAGTACCACGCCAGTACTTAAATTTCTTAAGCAGTACTGCAGCAGTACTCATTTTAATAGAAAGAAATAACTTTAAATTCATTAAATAATAATTACCTCTAGAATTTTCGTGTAATGTGCTAATAGAGAGTCCTTATACTCCTTTAATTCCTCTGCGATTTCAGGATCCTTGTCACTGCTTTGAAATTTTTCATAATTTAATGTGGACCAAGCTTTTTGAAATCTTTTAAACATTAGAACTTCTGGTCCAGAAGTACCTTCAAAACATGTTTCGAAGGCTGACCTGAGTAGTACCTCGCAAACATGATGCCTACAAGCTAAATGCAACAATTCACGTCCTAATTTCTTTTCAATTAACAAGCAGGTTCCGACTTTGTTTCCAGTGTTTGTAGATGTTGTGTCAAAACACATCCCCATCACTTTTTTAGTTAACCTCCATTCTTGTAACAGATTTAACACCGCATTAGCTTGTGCTTCACCAGTACCGTTTGACAATTTCGGTATTCCCAGTAGCTGATTGACTTCAACACCAACCACAAGAACAGGAAGACGATCTACTTTTGTTGCTTGATCTAGTAAGTCCGGTAAGAGTTTTCCGTCCCATTGAACAACTACATTACAATCTACATTTAGCTTATTTTTAATTTCAGCTGCTACTTCTTTACGCACACCTTGTCGATATCTGCGAATGGTTTGTCTACTGAGTACGGTTTTTTTACAATTTAATCCAGCATTATAAGTAGCAAGGATATGCATGGCTTTACGGTTCGATACGTTCGTACGATCTAAAGCTAAACAAGTTTCTTTATTTAAAAAGGAGTTTTCTTCTAAGTTTGATTTTGATTTACTTTTCAATTCTTCAGTCATTGCGTAACAACTAAAGTCTTCTAAAACTTCATTTCCTACTTCATCTGTTTCTAAGTTTATAGTTTCGTCATCAGAGTCAAGCCAATCATAATCGCACAAATTTTGAACCATTAAAGTAGCTTCATCACTTGGTACAGTATCTTCTGATGAACAAGACGATCTTTTCTTAGGGATACTTGCCGTCATTTTAAACTCTGCATTTAATTTTTTTACAAATTCAAATTCTCGTACTTCTTTTACACTAGACTTGCGTTTTATAGACTTTCCAAGATATTGCCATTGCTTGTACATTAATTCCAATTTCTTTATAGAATTACTTTCATGTGTGGTCGGTATACCGAGAGTTTGCCAATTTTTTTTGCATTTTCTAACTGTATCTCGAGCACTCTCACGTGTACTTTTTTTTAAAGTACGTTGTTGGTAGAAAAAATATTGCAGAACTTGTCTGTTAGATGGCAATGTAGTTTCTGGAATGTCATTAGCCTCTTGGCCCACCAAGTAAATCATCGTAGCACTTCGAGTTGTAGACATTTTAATAACTAATAACTACAATTCACATTCACTTTAATATGTATTATAATTAAATAACTGCAAAATAAAATATTTAAACACAGTGAAAAGATGTTGCTTCTTCAAGAGTTCGTAGTAGACTAAGGAAATTGCAAGAAACCGGAAACCTTGTAAAATTATTTGTCAATATTACACTATTACCTGCCTGTATCCATCGCTCTGTAAAGTAGTAACTAAAGTACACTTTAGAGATGAAATGTTAAAGGTTTCCAAGCAGGTAAATTGAAAATTTACCGAGTGCTTTGTATAACTCAAAAGGTAAAGTGAATGTTTGGGGGCTATTTCAAATATCTGCAGAAATTGAGATTCTACTTTTACAATCTTGCGACAGTAAAAAATCTTCAAAATTTCTCAGGACAAACAGGGTTCTTTGCTTGACGGCTAAAGCTTAAGGTAAAGCTACATCTTCTTAGATTTCTGTCAGTTACTTTTAAAATAACACAGCCACACAAAAAATTAAAAGTATCGGGGTTGAGTATCAAAAGTATCAAAAACACCTAAAAATGCAAAAATGGCACTTTCTGTCCACTAGAAACTAAACCCGACTCCAAATTTATTTATCTATAAGGTCAGTGGAAAGCCTAAATTATTGCCTTTAAAATACTTTTTTAAAAATTTTTTTACGATAATTTTTAACGAAGATACACAAAAAAAGATGTCCTGTGTAATCCACAGAAATATGTGTGCCATCTACAAATGCAGATAATACTTTCCACAAATAGCTCAGTTTGTGAAATACACAAATAAGTTTGTGGAATGCACAAATAAATTTGTGGATTTTACAAATAAGTTTGTGCAATACATTTGTCATATTTTTGTTATAAAAGACGAGAAATAAGCATAAAATTGCAATTTTAAACGTGGTGCCATAAAAGCCTCAAAAAAGTAGCATTAATAATTACCGTCAAGTGGGGTTATTTTGTGCATAAAACTGCTCTTTTTCCACTCTATGCTTTATTAAAATTCAAAATTTGAAAAAAAAGGAATTTATTTATTCAGTTATGTTGTGGACATCCTTCTAAAGGTGTCCTATGAGTAAGCCGACAAGAAAAAAATGTTTGTCTGAGTTATAGAAACTCAAAGTTGTGCACAAAATAGACCCCAGGATGGGGCTATTTTGTGCATCAAAGTTTGCTTATTTATAAAGTTGTGTAAAAAATCTTTTTGAACCTTTTTGATGTATGAAGTATTATTTTGAGATATTCTAGAGTACAATAAAGAAGAACAAAGACAGGAATAATTTTTTTGTACTCTCTAAATTTGAATCAGTTAAAAGTTACTGGTGAATCAGTGCGAAATAAGCCACTGATTTCAATCGATGAGATCTTGACTGAGAATCAATCAAATTTAACTGATTCTCAGTCAAATATCTTACTGATTGATTCAGTAACATCACTGTTTCAATCAGTTACATTTTGAGTGAGAATCAGTGAAATTCCATTGAAATTTTTACTGATTCAAATTTAGAGAGTAGTAACTAATTTGAAAGTATAATACTAAAATTTCACAGAAATTTAGATTTACAGGAAAAGTTATTTGTTTAAGAAAATTTTAATTAATATAACTTCTATTACACTTTTTGAGTTATTTTAAGAAAAAAAGTTTTAAAACTAACTTGAAAAACATGTAATTACTAATGTTACTTTCTTCAGATTTTTGTGGCACCACGTGTAAAATTGAAATTTTATGTTTATTTCTCGTCTCTTATAACAAAAATAAGATAAAAATGTTTTAAAACAGATCTGAACAGATTTTTGAGAACTTTGAAAATTTTCAGCTTCATTTTCACAACTTTACAATTTTTTTTCTGATTGCTTATAAAGAATTAACTAATTTCATTTAGTACTCTCTGTAGTCTAGATATCAGAAAATATTTATACCAAGTAGCAAACTTAAACAACTAAATAAAAGAACTTTATTCATTAAAAACCTCGCGTGAACAAAATAGCCCCACGGCACACAAAATAGCCCCACTTGACGGTACATGCTTTTCAAGTTAATTTTGAAACTTTTTCTTTTAAAATAACTTAAAAAGTGCGATAGAAGTCATACTAAGTTAAATTTTCTTAAAGACATAACTTTTTTTGTAAATCTACATTTTTGTGATATTTTAGTGTTTCACTTTTAAATTAGTTAAACAATTCCTACAAAACAAATATTTCCGGATTTGTTTTCTTTTATTTTGTACTCTAGAATATCTAGAAATAATACTTCATACAGCAAAAATGTTAAAAAAAAAATTTTACACAACTTTATAAATAAGCAAACTTTGATGCACAAAATAGCCCCATCGTGGGGTATATTTTGTGCACAACTTAAAGTTTTTATAACTCAGACAAACATTTTTTCTTGTCAGCTTACTCATTCTTTATTTTTTTAAAATTCTGAATTTTAATAAAGCATAGAGTGGAAAAAGAGCGGTTTTCTGCACAAAATAGCCCCGCTTGACGGTTTATATTTCTTGATTCTACATGAAAAAAGAAACATTTTTCCTTTTACCATTTGTCTTCACAACACAAAATTCTTGAGTTTTTTGCAGTTGAGAAAAATCAATTTTTAAATAAATATATCATATCTTCGTTAAAAATCATCGTAAAACAATTTTTAAAAAAAAGCATTTTAAAGGTAATAATTCAAGCTTTCGATTCAGGGCATCAAAATCATAGGAATATATGGGTCTCATACCTCAACCTCGAAACTTTTATTTTTTTGTGTGGCTGTGTAATTCATTTAAAACTAAGTTATTTTTAAATTGCATAAAACATTTTTATGAATGACTGTTATTTCTTAACGTTTTAAGGCAAATAATATGTCGCTGGATTCGTAAAAATATAAGGAGTACAAATATCATATTTTTAAATAAAAATTTTAATATTTATAAATTTTTATTTCTTTTATTTCAATTTTAACTAAACACAATAGTTCCCCCGCTGAAAGCAGGCAATAAGGGTTCGACTAGGTATAAATTCCAAAGTAACCCTAGCCCGAGATTTTTTGCAGCAGCACTAAACAGGCGTCAAATCGGTCGACTACTTGAAACTACCAGGTCTTTGAAGGAATAATCTGCAATAAGCGTTTAGTAAAAAAAAACTTGAAGAAAACACGACAATTTTCAAGATCGATGCGCAGGGCTAATTATGAATTTAAAATTTTTTAAAAAAATAGTTAAGCCGTTTTTAGGTATGCAGAATATGAAACTGCAAGAATTTTTTTCAATTTCCAAAAGTCACCTTTTTTTGGACCACTCTAATATATATATATCTTAACTTTAAATATAGAATTTTAGAACTTTTTTACGCGCTAGTTTTCTTTTAATAGCATTTTTTTCTTTTTTTTTGTAAAATAACTTAAGTGAAACCGTCCGCAGAATTCCTGTGGACACTTCGCAGACTTTCAGCAGATTATATTCTGCAAAAAATCTGCGGAAAGTCTGCTGTTATTCTAAAGAAAGTCAAGTGGCAGTCTATGAAAAATCTGCTAGAAGTCCGCATGCTAAGAACTACAGAAAGTTTGCGAAAAGTCTGCAAAAAATCATCAGAAATAGTCTGTGGCAAGAATCAGTAGCGGATACAGAGACAAGGTTTTTTTTATCTCAAATATAGGGCTTTTGAGGGGGGCAAGCATCCGTGTTCCCCCCTCCCTTAGATCCGCCAATAAAAAAATACAGCGAAATCAATTAAATTAGAAAGACTGCAGAAAGTGTGCTAAAGTCCGCAGAAAGTTTGCAGAAATGCAGTTTGCAGAAATACAGTTTGCAAATTTGTTGAAAGTCTACGCAATGTCGTCTTTCCACATACTTTTTAAATTCCTTTTATACAGATTTACTGCGGACCTTGCGCAAAATTTTTGCAGACTGTCCCCGGATTTTCTGCCTTTTTATCATACCGACTTCCAGCAGACTTTTTACAAATAAGTGTAAAAAATTTGTTAAAAATCCATCCTTAATTTTAAATTTAAAAAATCTAAGACTAATTTCATTTTCAGCGACCCCGAAAACCCCCGAGTAACAATTTTCAAGTAAATCCGATAAATTTTTAAAAATCCATCCACCATATTGAATCTGCCATTCGGAGTTTTAAAAATCTGAACCGAAATTCGTTTTTAACGACCCCAAAAACTCCCCAGTAACAATTTTCAAGTGAATCAGATGGATTTTTAAAAATTCATCCGCCATATTGGATCCGCCATTTTGCATTATGAAAATCTGAGTCGAAATTATTTTTTAGTGACCCTAAAAACCCTTGAGTAACAATTTTCAAGTGAATCCGATGTATTTTTAAAAATTCAGCCACCATATTGGATCCGCCATTTCGAATTTTGAAAAACTGATAACAGATTCATAACAGCGACCCCAAAAACCCCCGAGTAACAATTTTCAAGCGAATCCGATAAATTTTTAAAAATTTATCCACCATATTGGATCCGCCATTTTGAATTTTGAAAATTTGAGTCGATATTAGCTCTTAGCGGCCCCAAAAACCCCTAAGTAACAATTTTTAAGTAAATCCGATGGATTTTTAAAAATTGAGCCGCCATATTGGATCCGACATTTTTAATTTTTAAAACCTGAGTAGAAATTCGTTTTCAGCGACCCCAAAAACCCCCGAGTAACAATTTTCAAGCGAATCCGATGAAGTTTCAAAAATTCATCCGCCAATTCGAATTTTGAAAAACTGATAACATTCATAATCAGCGACCCTAAAAACCGCTGAGTAACAATTTTCATGCGAATCCTATGAGTTTTTAAAAATTCATTCGCCATATTGGATCCACCATTTTGAATTTTGAAAATCTGGGTTGAAATTCGTTTTCAGCGACCCAAAAAACATTGAAATACGAGACATAAAGAAAATCCGTTGGCTGGAAAAATGTGCCCCTCAAAGGGTTAATAGAATCGATAGAGAGGCAATTTACCATAGCGAGGATGTCGACTTTTTTGGCAATAGTATCAGAAACAAGAAGACTAGAAACAGGAGTACAAACTCGGCTGCTTAAAATCGGGAGCAATGGTCCAAACCGTGGCACTATGCTTAAGCGTGCTACCCCGAGGTGCGGTAGTCTTCTGCGCATTCCCACCACCGATTTCACTGATTTCCACCTTATGCATATTTCATGCGACCAGAATTCATGTAGTTAAGCATATGGTGGGAATTGGTGGGAATGCGCAGAAAACTATCGCGCCTCGGGGTAGTACGCCCAAGCGTCCTGCCACAATTTGGACCAACTGTAAAAAAATTCGTTGTATTTTTACACCGTGACACGTGATAAATTTACAACGTGTTACGATAAAAATATTCGACCGACATACAACAATTTCACGTACGACGTCGTGAAATCACAGACGATGTAGAGAAATCAGAATGCATTGTAATATTACTACGTGATACGTGAAGCGAGATATTTCCATCGTTTTACGTAGTAATTTTACAACGCGTTGTGGTTTCACCACGTTATACGTGAAACATTTACAAGCCATTTTCAAAACGAATAAATATTTTCATCGCAACATGATGAAGTTCTACACTTGAAGTGTAGTTTTACAATCGCGTTGTATTTTTATCACGTATTACGATGGAATATTACAATATAAATTTAATGTTTGGGACGGAAAAATACTTTGCATTGTAATTCTGCAAGTAATTTTTTTACAGTGTAATTTAATAAATAAATAAATAGATTAAAAATATAAAAAGCGATTCTTACGAAGACAAAGAACGAAAATAATTGAAAATATAAAATATGAAAAACCCAGTTAAAAATTCCTGTACCTCAACTTTTAAGGTTCGCGACATGAACCTTTAAGGATCCTCAAAGGTCCTGCAATAATTCCTTCGAGGATCCTGACAAGATCCTTCACAGGTTCCCCAGTGTACTTGTACAGGATCCTAAGCTGTACTATGGTCCTAAGAGAGACTTGTTAAAGGAACATAAGTAAGTTCTTATGTAAGAACATGTGTAGTTTTTCAAAGTACTGAATATATGATGTGCACTAGTCGAACTTGGTTTCTATGATACTTACGGATGCGCAGTAGTTTTTAATTATCTAGAATCCTACGTCAAATATAACATGTAATTTTGATCAATTATCATTAAAAAAAAAAATTATTCAAAAAATTTTTATTAAAGGATATTGCGCGGGAACCTGCATGAGAATATTTACATTATGCGTTCTTTCGCGGGTACATGTGAAGCATCGTTGTTCCAAACTCCGTCAAGGGATCGTGTCAGGATCTTCCAAGGAATTATTGCAGGACCTTTGAGAATCTTTAAAGGAACATTTAAAGTTCCTTAAAGGTTCAGGACACGATCCTTAAAAGTTCTTTTAAAGAAATTTTTAACTGGGAAAAGCAAAAAATATTTAGGATATTGCAAAAGAATAGAATATATTTTCGTTTAAGCAAAAAAAATTTAGAAATTCTTATTGGGGGAGAAATGATAAATGACAATAATATATACATATATATAAATAAATAAATATATTGTGTAAAAAATGCTTTATTTTTAAAAGACACAAATTTTATTCTGCTTTTTTTGCAGATTTACCAAAATTGAAACTCGTGATTGCATCTTGTTACATCTTTTTTACTACGCGGTGGATCTATCCAGGAAAATGTGTACATCACTTCCTTGAGAAGAGAAATGGACAGTTTTAAAAAATAATTGAAAACAAAAACAGTAAGTTTTTTAAATACCTACATAAAATGATAATTATTTTTTTTTCAAGTAGGTATTATGTTTGCGACTTCTTGAAGATGCTTAGAAAACACTTCAAAAATGTTATTTGGGAACCTTTTAGTGTAATTTTTTATAGAGTTATCAAGGGTTTTTTACATTTTATAAAAAATACTTTATACCTATTTTGTAGCCAGTTTTAAAACTCATCTATTGGCACATTTAAGATTTCCTTGCGACTCATAAATCAGAACTTAGTGATGATTAAACAATTAAATATATTTTTGAATTTAATTTGTCGGTTTTTTCTGTTTATATTTTGCATTATTTAACTTTTTTTCTTAATATAATTATTTTCTTGAAAACTTCTAATTATTTTCCACAGTTTAAAATAATATTCAGATATTATTTCTATTACACCGGCACACAAAAAAAAATTAATTGCCAAAGACCAGACTAGTCAATTCTTACGTATTTTGGATCGCTGAATCCGAGACGGGGGTCGGTTTTCAAAAGTTAGTTTTCATTTGTTTTCTAACCTCAAAAAACCACAAATTTAAGTTTAACCTGTTGTAGTATGCATAAAAGCTGTTGAAAAATATGAATTTCAAACTATTCTAAACTGTGAAGCATCACCTTTAATTTAAGCCCAGAAAAATTAAAAAATATTCAGTATTTCCCGAGATATGAGTCAAAACGTTAAAGCATATTTTTCTGAAAACCCATAATTTTCAGGTTAAGTCACGATTTGTTTGACTTTTAAGAAAAATACTTTCACGTTTTAAGTCATATCTTGGGAACTACTGAATACTTTTTTAAGTTTTCTGGGCTTAAATTAAAGGCGATGCTTCACAGTTTACAATAGTTTGAGATTCATATTTTTCAACAGCTTTTATGCATACTACAACAGGTTAAACTTAAATTTGTGGTATTTTGAGGTTATAAAACAAATGAGAGCTAACTTTTGGAAACTGACCCCGGTTTCGGATTCAGCGATCCAAAATACGTAAGAATTGACTAGTCTGGTCTTTGGCAATCTAAATTAAATTTTTTTTGTCTGCCGGTGTTAGGGGCCGTTCATAAACTACGTCACACAAAAGGGGGAGGGGTGGAATTAGAGATTTGTGATGATTTTGACGTTAGGGGGGGAGGGGTGTAAATAAAATGTGACGTCACATTTAAGAAATTAACTTCTGCATGGCTTCTACATGAAAAAGATATATTAGAATGGTCCAAAAATATATGGAATAAAGATTTGGAAATGTTATTCTCTCCAATCCCCCCCCCCCCTCCTAGTATATGCAAAGAAAATGTAAAAATAAAAAAAAGTGTTAAAAAATATTAGGTACTCACTTTTTTTTGACAATTTTTTGCACAATTTTCAATAAATAGCATAAATGCATCCTTTTAACAATTATTTCATGTAATTACTAATTTGTTTAAGTAAATAATTATTGGTTATTTACAATTATCTGTAAAATTAGGCTAGACAGTTGGAACTTTTTGTTAATTTTGATACTTTTCAAGACGAGTGTAACCAGTTACTAACAACAAACTAAAAATAACAATTTTATTAATTTTTTAAACAAATTATGATTTTTTAATTTTAGTTTTTTATCAAATTAAGCTACAGAGTTGTAATTTTTTCTCAATTTAGCAACTTTCATGCTGAAAATATACTATTTACTAACAACAAACTAAAAATAACAATTGTATTAATTTTTTAAACAAATTATTATTGTTTAATTTCAACTTTTCATCCCTTCAAGTTACAGAGTTGCAATTTTTTCTCAATTAAACATGTTTTTATTTTTGGAGTGATAAGACTGACTGTATAAGACGTAATAATCGAGTTTAAACTTTCAACAATTTATTATTATCAAATTTTCAACACAAGTTTTTATTTTTACATTATTATTTGTAAATTGAGAATTGTAAATTGATAAAATTTGTTTATTATAATCATTACTTCTGACAACTTTTGTTAAAAGTTTTTTCTCAATAATTAGGTTTATCAGTCAATTTTACTTCTTCAAATATAAAAAAATGCTAAATTGAAAAAATGTTGCAACTCTGTAGCCTAATTTAATAAAAAGTTGAAATTAAATTATAATAATTAGTTTAAACAATTTGTAGAATAATTATTATTAGTTTGTTGTTAGTAATTAATATCATTTAGCTTGGAAATTTTAAAATTTGAGAAAAAGTTTTTAAAAAAATTAACTCTGTAGCTTAATTTGATAAAATGTTGTAATTATGCAGTAATAATTTTGTTTAAAAATTAAGAAAAAGTTTAAATTAAACATTAATAATTTGCTTAAACAATTGGTAGAATTGTTATTTTTAGTTCTTATTGTTAGTAATTTATACCATTAAGCTTGAAAAGTTGCAAAATGTAGAAAAAGTTGTCTGTAGTTTCATTTGATAAAAAATAGAAATTGCACAATAATAATTTGCTTAAACAACTTGTAAAATTGTTGTTGGTAATTTGCGACCATTAAGCTTAAAAAGAAGCAAAATTAAGAAAAAGTTACAACTCTGTAGCAATTAACTAATAAATAGTTGTAAATAAGTAATAATAATTTGTTTAAATAAATTATCAATTGCACGCAACAATTATTAAGTCTAGATTTATGCTATTTACTAAAAATTGTGTAAAAAATAGTCAAGGAAATAATAAGAAATATTTTTAAACGCTTTTTGTATTTTTTTCTTTTTTCGGAGTTCTCGGAGGACCCATAAAAATTACCCTCTAAATTTGAATTAGTGATTTTTAACTAATGAATGAGCGAGAAATTGGTTATTATTAAATAGTAAAAATTATCACTATTATTTAGTAGAAAACTACTAATTTGAAAGTAAAATATCTACTAATTGAAAAAGTAAACTTTTACTATTACAAATAATAAATATTTCACTTTAAAATTAGTATTATTCTACTATCAATTAGTAGTTTTTTAGTAAAAATAGTGATATTTTTCACTATTTAATACTAACCAATTTCTCGGTAATTCATTAGTAGAAAACCACTAATTCAGTTTTACATAGTAGTTAATACTAAAAACTGGTTAAATAAATAATTTTGCGTTATTTTTAAAGTCTCTTCAAGAGAAACAGAGTTTGCCGAGTGAAAAATATTTATTTTCGAAGATTTTATATCATGTCTAGAAAAAATTGTTTTTTCACATGGGATACTTTTAGCAATTTTTGATTTTAAGCGACCTCCAAGTATTTTTTAAATTAAAAAAATAGGTTATTTTTTTCGGTAAAGAACAGTCCTAGTGAGTGACAGCATAACATTTCAAACTTTTTGATTTTGGACTAACCTAATGTATATATTTATTACCGTTATTTATATTTCAAAAATGTGTTAACAGAAGTTTGTAAGTCATGAGTTTATTTTAAACAAAAATAAATCGTAATTGCGATCGACTTCTCCAATAATTATAAAAAAAATTATCTGTAGGGGGGGGGGGTAATTCCTAAAGTGACGTCACACAAGGGGGGTTATGGCATTATGTGACGATCTGTGATGTGAAGGGGGGAGGTGGAAATAATCGTAAAAATCGTGTGACGTAGTTTATGAACAGCCCCTTATTAAAAAAGTGAATTTTAAAATGATTTATTTTCGACTTTGAAAACCTTGAAAAGGCCTTTAATTGTTTTTAACTCACATTTTACAGAATTAACGATGCGTAACATCTTTAAACATTATTACGGTGCTTTTAAAACATCATCAGCGAATGTTACTCATCTCTTCGTAATCCACTTTTAAGAATTTTGTCGAAATTTTGGTCCTCTGGAAAAGATATTGTTAGAGTCGCTACTTTCTTTTGCATTTCTCAAATATCAAGCAGTTTGAAATATATCCTCGAAACACTTGTCAAGGTAATAATTGATTAAATATCTAATATTTTTAATTAATTAAGAAAAATAAAAAAATATTTTTAAACTTATCGTTAATTCTGTTTTAGACCGTGTAAATAAAATGTGTTGAAAACTCCAATTTTATTTCGCCTTCACTTTTGCTTGGAATCAATTTTCTAAACCTTTTGGTAAAGATTCATTTGCTCGACAGTAATTTTTCGTACTCTCTAAATTTCTTGGAGTGATTTTTCACTCCACTAAGAGTGAAAATTGAACCACTCTAATCAGAGTGAAAGACCCACTCTAAAAGAGTGAGATCTCACTCTTAAAGAGTGAACTTTCACTCCAATTTGAGTGGAAATTCACTCCAAAATTAGAGTGAGAGTTCACTTTCTGCTTGAAGTGAAAAATCCACTCTATAAGAGTGAGATCTCACTCTTTTAGAGTGGGTTTCTCACTCTTGATTGGAGTGGCTCAATTTCCACTCTTAGTAGAGTGAGAACTCACTCCAAGAAATTTAGAGAGTACAATCACGCCTTTCAATTTGTACGACAATTAGCTACTAACTTATGACATTGAAAATGTGTCTTTCAAGAAAAAGGTAAATTTTGTATTTATAAATTGATATATAATCTTTGTTAATAATTATTTACTTACTATTAATTAAATTTACATAAGTTGACGTATTATTTTCTCTGTTTATTAATAATAATATTACAAAAGTTTAAATTCTGTTACTTTGTCCCAATTAAATTATATGGAGGAATTTGGTTTTATTTTGGAGGAAAACTTTGAAGCAACTGGCCAATCATTTATTTTTTGAAATCATGGAACGAACTTAGTCCTTTATCGAAACCACAGTCCATGTTGACGACAACTTTTTCAAACGCATCGGTTAAGTAACCTTCTAGTGCATTTTTGTCAAAAGTCCTTAACATTTAAAAAACTTTTAAGTTTTAAAATTCTGTTTTTTAATAATTTCATTTTTATATTATGCTGTTTTGTAAAACAAATTTTCATTAAAATAGTGAAAAAGAAATGCCCTTCCATGTTAATACATATGTGAGAGTAAAATTCAATCCTTCGAAGCTCGTAAAATACATAAAACACGTAAAATTGGTTTTTGTGTATTTATTTATTTGATCATTGCTACGTTTCGATGAACTGGTGTGTCATCCTTATCAGGCTAATTTTGGAAAAAACACAAAATACACCAAGATTTAGAAAATGCACTGTTATTTAATCACATAAAACACAAATTATAAATAATAAAAAATTGTTTACCTAAATTAAAATTCGACGTTACATAGTTATAAATCAAAAATTAAAAACAAATTCTTTTTAACAAAATATAAAATCGTCATGATAGTAAAAGCATATTGTCTAGACTAAACTTAAAACTAATCAAAGTAATTAGACAATATTTTAGTAAATACACGTCAATGAACTTTTATATAAACAGAGAGGCAACAAACGAATAGAAAGAGAAATTCGATCACGAGTTCAATCGGTCAATGAGAGGAAAATAAATTTTATTGAGGTATAAAATATCAGATTTTTCATTAATGGTAAAATTATTACTTTTTATATGCAACATTTCCAAAAACACTCGTTTTTTATAATAACTTTCCCTATTAAGAATCACCACGTTCTTCCAATCAAACTTATGATTAAATTTAGATTGATATACAAAGAAAACAGAATCATCATTCTTGCTATTTCCCCTAGGTACGCCAGTACGCTTTTTTAAAGTTCTTTTTGTTTCCCCAATATATTTCGCTGAACAGTTTTTGCAATCGATTTTATACACAATGTTTGATGTCTGCTATTTGTCAGTACAGTCTTTGCCCAATTTTACAACGGTTTTTAAATTTTTTTTTACAATAGAAATCGCTTGTAAATTGAATGATTTTAAAATTTTTGAAAGTCTAGTAAAGTCAATATAATTATAAGGAATGTAAACTTCCGGTATTTGTTTATATAAAACTACTATTGGAGAACAAATATTTTGAACATTTTTTTACGGAATTTAATTGCATTCAAACGAGTTTTAATTTTTTTGTTAATGAAAGAAGAAGGATAGTCATTATTTTCTAGAATTTCTTTCACTTTTAAAAGGTTATTTTTATGAAAAAGACTTTGAGAAAGTAAAATGGCTCTGTCAACAAGATTATAAACTATATTGACTTTTTGCTGCAGTGGATGACCTAAAAAGTAATTAATCACTCTGCCAGATGCAATTGGCTTCTGATACCAATTGGTAATGATTTTATTGTTTTTTATCATAAGAGTGATGTCCAAAAAATTAATTTGATCGTTTTCTTGAAGTTCATGTGTGAATTGTAATTTTTTGTTGTAAGAATTGATAACGCTAATAAATAAATCAATGTGACCTTTGTATATGCATAAAAGGGTATCGTCAACATATCTATTGTAAAATAAAGGAATACATTTGTATTTGGTTTTTGAAAGATTGAGACAATCACTTTCCAAATCATCCATTACAACATCCGCAAATAATGATGATATTGGGGAACTCATAAGGGTGCCATCAATCTGTTGGTAATATTTTTTGTCAAAAAAAAAGTAGGTATTTTCGTAAAGAAATGTAAAACATTTAATTATCTTGTCGAAAGGCATTTTACAATTCATGAGAGAAGTTACTCTGCGTTCCAAACTTTCTATTACTAACTTTAATGGTATATTGGTAAATATTGAAGTAACGTCAAGAGACAATAGGATAAAATCGTTAGGAATATGTAAATTCTCCAACTTTTTAATAAGATCAAAACTATTGTTCAGATGTGATTTTGGTAATTGAATGTTTTTTTTTTTAAATCCTTATATAAGATTTTTGCTAGAAAGTGTGTCGGAGAATTAATTAAAGAAATTATAGGACGCAGAGGAGCATCTTTTTTGTGAATTTTAGGAAGTCCGTAGCATTTCGGAATAACTGTATCTGTTGAAGTCAGCTGAATATGATAGTATTTGAAATTAAAAAATTCATTTTCATTTAAATTTTGTAGAATTTTATGTGTAGTCGTTTGAAGTTTTTTTAACGGATTTAATTTGACAAATTTATAAGTAGAAACATCAATCAGCAAGTTGAACATCTTTTCATAATAACCAGATTTATACATACAGACAGTGATATTGCCTTTGTCAGAATTGGTGAACATAATGTCAGTATTATATTTTAAAAATTGTTTTGTAAATTTTAATTTTTTGTTAAAATTTATATCTTTGTATGAAGTTTGGTGGGCTTTTCTATTTAAATTTAAATTCAGATTATTAGAAACCTTTTTTCTAATATTATTTTTAATTTCATTATCAATATCCAACTTACTGACAGAAGTTTCGACGTTTTTTAAAATATCTATAACCTCTTGTTTAGATGAAATTTGTGACGAACAATGATTTGAACCAAGACATACGACGTCTATAATATCACCTGGTAACTCGGTATTTGTTAGGTTTAACACCCATTTACTTTTATCAGAATTCTTATTAGATTTTTGGTTAAGTTTTGAAATTAGAGAGTTGAATTTTTTAAAATGCCTAGACTTTAGATCATTAAAAACGAGTGTTTTCGGAAATGTTGCATATAAAAAGTAATAGTTTTACCATTAACAAAAATCTGATATCTTATACCTTAATAAAATTTATTTCCCTCTCATTGACCGATTGAACTCATGATCGAATTTCTCTTTCTATTCGTTTGTTGCCTCTCTGTTTATATGAAAGTTCATTGACGTGTATTTACCAAAATATTGACTAATTACTTCGATTAGTTTTAAGTTTAGTCTAGACAAGAAGCTTTTACTATCATGACAATTTTATATTTTATTAAAAATAATTTTATTTTAATTTTTGATTTATAACTATGTAAAGTTGAATTTTAATTTAAGTAAACAATTTTTTATTATTTATAATTTGTGTTTTATGTGAGTAAATAACAGTGCGTTTTCTAAATCTTGGTGTATTTTTTGTTTTTTTTTTAAATTAGCCTGATGAGAATGACACACCAATTCATCGCACGTAGCAATGACCAAATAAATAAATACCCCCAAAATACAAAATACCGGGGGTTTGGGGTGCCCACTGAACGTGGAATATAGACAACGGTGGAAAACCAATAGTTTTGTTAATTTTTATAGTGTTTATTGTAAAAATGTTGAAATTGACAATTTGGGGGGCTTCGCCCCCCGAAATACAAAATACCGGGGGATTGGGGTGCCCACTGAACGTGGAATATAGACAACGGTCGGAAAACGAATAGTTTTTTTTGGTTTTTATAGTATGAATCGTAAAAATGATGAAGTTGTTAATTTTTTTAAAAATGATTTTCGTAATTAGTGCATAAAATTACGTAAGATACGTAATTTTACGTTATTACATAAGTGTACGTAACTCAACGTAAATACGTAATTTTACGTTATTACGTAATAGTACTGATAGCACATAATGGATGTAATGTTACGTAATTTAATAATTAATAATTAGTCTCTTTTTTTAGGTATAAAAGAGGAGAGAGCGGTGCGCGCTAAGCGGTAAATCCGGCCGCTCGAGTGGCCACAGAAGCGTCTAAAGATTACAAAACTGCAGCAAGAAATGCAAAAATTCTTGAAAATCACACCTATGATGACCAGGAAGAAGTTGTGTACACAGCCGGATTGGATATATGTGTAAAATCCACTTTTTTTACGATTTTTCACGAACAAAAACTTTAATCGCCTTTTTCTCGAAACCACGTTTTTTGAACTGGGTGTCACTCTTATTTAGAAACTATTGCACTTATCAACATGAACCAAACGGCATTTTACTCTTTAAATGTCTCTCTATGGTGTGAACTAGAACCAAAAATATTCATCATCATTTAAAAAAGTTATAAACAATTAAAAGTGAAAAAAAGGGATAAAAATTGAAAATTCCGCCATTTTTTTTTTCTGTGAAAATGTTTCATTCTAGTTCACACCATAGCCAATGTCATACAGAATAAGAAACCATTTTGATTTTTGCTGTCAATTGAATGGATCCAGAGATATCGTGACACCCACCAATAAAAGGGATTTTTTGAACAGCCATTTTCGGTGCCGCCATTTTGAATTTTTTTTTTTTTTTTAATTAGTATTTTTATGTGTCTTTGTATATGAACAAAGTTTGATTCAAAAATATTTTTTGTAGTATCAATAATATAAGTTTGAAAAAAACACGTTTTTTGGAGGAACCTGGCCTTAAGGTAAATTAAAAACAATTTTTTTTTTGAAACTTTGTTTGATTTAGTAAGCAAATAATAAAAACTTCTAATGTTAATACTATCTTAATAACGTTAATCTTAGCTTAATCCGCTATCATTATCAAGCTAATTAATCTAAAAAAATGCATTAAATTATAAAGTTATCTTTAAAAAAAAAATTTGTTCCGCATACTTTTTAATTGTTAACATATAATTATATGTTGTTACTAATGCAAACATTTTGTTTTTTCCAAAAAATCTAAATTTAACTGTTTTAAAAAATTATTTGTAAATCTAATAAATAGTTAAAACTCAATAAGAATCATATGAAAATTTAATATTTTTATTAATTAATTTATTTATTAAGAGTAGTGAAAAAATTAACTTTAAGTAAACTGTAGACGGTTTATCTAATGTGACATAAGAGCAATTTTCTTTATTTGGGTTCAAATCAAATAAATTTGGTTTTAATTTTGCTTAGATAGTGATAATTTTAACAATAACATATTTTTTAATTTGCACAATAAACACTATTTTTTAAAATAGTCATAAAGGGAAAATAAATTCCAGTAATGACAATCTCAACCCTGTAAATCCAGAGAGCGTTTAAATGTAACTTTAAGTCTATTACAATTTTGTAATTAAACAATAAAATTTTGGCACTCTGGTACAGCGCAGTAATCCGCCGCGCTGCACCAGTGCCGCTGCTAGTGGCAGCGAGCGTCATAGGCGTTAGGTTCTATTCAACCTTTATTTTCGATGATTAGGAGTCCTCATCCAACATTTTACTCTCCAGATTTTTTATAGGAAAAAAGTAGTACTTTCATTTAAAAAAATAAAAAAATGTTCTTTTTAAAGAAAGTCATTTTTATTTTTATTTTCCATTTTTAGGGATCAAAAAATTTTTTCTTGTAAAAAACAATATGACCAATCGAAAGAGCGTGAAAAAATCTATCGAAACTGGTATTACAAGAATTTTTTTATTTTAAATAATAAGAACAAAAAATTATTAAAGTAAATAGTTTTCTTAAGAAAGTCAAAAATTTCATTAATTCCCCCACGCTAAATATTTCTTCTATACTCAAGATTATTTTTTTTTTGTATTCATTACTATTTAATAGGAGTTCCAAGTGTAATTTGATCTAATGGTGAACGCGCTTTGAATTATTTGTTCTGAATTATTTGAACTGAATATATTAGAATTTATTAATTGATCAATTTTTGTGATTTGAATAGTGCTGCCCACGAGACCGAGACGAGACTTATCTAGGCTAAAACGAGACGAGACCGATACAAAGTTTCTCGAGACCGAGACTCTCGACGAAAATTTAAAACAAAAAATAAAATATTATGACGAGAATTTATTTATTATTTTTAAGTTAAGTTATTAATTTCTATAAATAATTTATGTAATTAATTAACAGACAACTATTTTTTAACTAAACATTTTTGTTATATTTTTATAAATAATTAATAATCGCAAAAAACTGCTGTTCGCCATTACCTCGACAATTTTGCCAAATTTGCAAAATTTTGGGGTAATAGCGAACAGAATTTTTTTTAAGAAGGTCTAAGAAGAAAGTTATCTAAAGTATATTACTGTAAAGCAGGGGTGTTCAGTGTGCTTACAAAATCTGACAAAACTGACACTGTCAGTGTTGGGAGTAGGTCAACTTCCCTGCAATAAATCTTGACGGGTTTGGGCCCTTTACTCCTTTACCTCCAACTGAGTTGTAAGCCAGATAAAAATTATTATTATACTTAATTTACTCAATCTGATTTCATTAGGATATGTAATTCGTATTAATTAATATATTTAAATAAAAGATATGATAACATGAACCTTACATACAAAATAAAATATAAATATTAACTAAATAATATAGAAATAGACATATTATGAAGTTTCGGAAAATGGGAAGAGTTGAGTTTATTGCGGACTACCTACGGTGAGGGTCTAATAGCTTCAACAATGGCTCCTCCATAAACTGAAGGAAAACGCGAAAAAAAATTTGGTGTCAGAGTTGGCCTTCCCGTGTCAGTGTGCACTTGCCGAGACTGAACACGCCTGCTGTAAAGGGATGAAATAGCTTGAAAAAAAATTCGTAGTAGGTATATGATACTTCAATTAGTTGAATGATAATGTATCATATAAGTTCAAAAATTAAACATGCCTTTCGTAGCAATGTAAAAAATTAAATAACTTGAAGAAATATTAAGGGATTTATCTTAAACTTGGTAACAAAATATTTCTAAGGTCGATGAAAATTAAGTATAATACTTTCTTATTTTACAAGTTATTTTTATGAATATTATGTACTACAAGTAAAAATAAAATTTAATAAAACTTGCACTCAATTTTCAACTTTTATTTAAAGCTATAGTTAACTTCTTATATTTTGTGTATCATTTTCTTTAACTTAATTTTAAATTACTCGCATTAAAGCAAGTAGATTGATCGAGACTGCGAGACCAAGATGGAGACCATATTTGTCGAGACCGAGACCTCAAATTTTAATACTCAACGAGACCGAGACCGAGATCGAGACCATAATTTTCGAGATCGAGACCGAGATCTGAAATTTTGATATTTAACGAGACCGAGACGAGACTGTATGAAATCTCGTCTCGTCTCGTGGGCAGCACTAGATTTGAATTGGCCACACCCCGGCCACAAATTTGAAGAAGAAGAAAAAGACGAAGATTACTATTCAATAGGACAACATTTCGTCCAAGTTTCAGCCCGATAGAATTAACTTGCTTTTCGGTCCTGTGACACTTGAGAAATAATCCCCTTTAAGTTTCTTTTTTATGTCATCTTGTATAAATTTGATAAAAAGTACTTTTTACACATTTTGCATACAATTTAGAACCGCATCAATTGGCATATTTAATACTTTTTGCAATCCGTTAATCAAAACTTAAGGATATTTTAATCTGATCTCTATTTTAATAATACCAGTACACACAAATTCATTGATTTTTATGAAGAACTATATAAAAAAAACATAACTCACCTAAAATAGATAATTGAGATACAACTTGGCAGCAGTTTTAAATAATTTTCTTATCTAATATTGAAGAGTTTTTAATTTAAAAATAAATAAACCTAAGAGAAAAATTACTAACATTATTAATTTATCAATTCTTAGGGTTCCTTACACGAAGTGTCCGCACGGAACCCTATTGATTTCGTTTTTTAACACTTAAAATTTTGTCAGTTTTTGAAACAAAAACTATTCAACCATTTGTGCTCATTCCTTGCCCACTTACATTTTCTAGTGAATTTAAGGGATAAGGGAAGAAAGAAGCCCAGGGGGAAAAGTCGGACAAGTGCCGGAGCATACAACTGGCTAGGATCCGTGCCAGTTGTATTGAAGTATTAATGCCAGTACAGATAGGCTGTACTGATTCGGATGTCAAATTGCTACTGGCGCGGTACTAAGTTGGTCGTGACTTTCGGATCCGACTTTCTACTGGCGCGGTACTGGCGTTATACTGGATCGCTACTAAATCGGTTGTGAGTTTTGGATCTGACTTTCTACTGACAGCGACAATGGTGCGGTTCTGGCGCTATACTGGATCGGTACTAAATCTGTCGTAACTTTTGAATCCAACTTTCTACTGGCGTGGTACTGGCACTATACTAGATCGGTACTGGCACTATTGCATCGGTACTAAATCGGTCGTAACTTATGGATCCGACATTCTACTGGCGCGGTACTGGTGCTATACTGGATCGGTACTAAACCGGTCCTAACTTTTGGATCCATTTTTCTACTGGCGCGGTACTGGCACTATACTGAATCGGTACTGGCACTATACTGCATCGGTACTAAATCGGTCGTAACTTATGGATCCGACATTCTACTGGCGCGGTACTGGCGCTATACTGGATCGGTACTAAACCGGTCCTAACTTTTGGATCCATTTTTCTATTGTCGCAGTACTGGCACTATACTGCATCGGTACTAAATCGGTCGTCACTTTCGGATCCGTCTTTCTACTGGCGTCGACTTGGTAATATAATTATTATATATGAGCAGAAAAATCTACATAAATAATAATAATTAAAATTTGTTAATATGTATTAAATTTATTAAATTATTAGTTCTCAAATTTTCATCTTTCCTAGCGGTACCATATAAGAACTATTGTAAATTGGGATTGTCAAGAGCGTATAGCGTAGTGGTTAGCGTATTAGACTTCGGTGCGTTAGTATGTAGGTTCAAATCCCCCCAAGCGTTTTTTTATTAATATTTATTTTTAATTTTATGCTGGGCGGTAGAATGCCAGTACCGAGCCGGTTGTGAGACAGCAGAATGCCAGTTCCTGTTTGGTAAGTTGCCGGTAGTACGCCAGTACTCATCCGGTTTCCCAGCCAGCTCCTGGCCAAGTCATCTTTCGGAACATTGCCAGTTCCCAGCCGGTTGTCAGGCGGTTTCATGACAGTTCCAAGCCAGTAAAGTCGGTACTGGCTAGGGTCCACGCCGGTTGTAAATTTCCTCCTGGGAGATTAATTAATATAGCATTGTCAAGGAAATAAACGCGAATTTATAAAAAATACACGGTTAACCCCCCCCCCCCCCCCTCAAGTTCAAGCTAGTGTCTCAGTAGTGTATCTTTAACTTAATTTTATGGGAAAATTATGGTGAACATGATTAGACTTGATAGTAATAACTTTATCAAGGAAAAACTGCATTTTCTTAGACAGTAATTTGGTACAGTGCTCAAGCTAGATGTGTAGAGAATTAAAAAAATATATAGAACATGATTCTGCTTGATGTTCATCATATTATTTGCTTTGAAAAACTGCATTTATTTATAAAAAAGTGTTAAAACTCCCCTTAAAACAAAAATTATTTTGCTGAATGAGTTCTTATTTAGTTCGGCGTATGTATTTTTACATACAGATCTAAAAAAAAAGAAAAAGAACGACATTTTTATCGATAATCAAAATTATAAAAAGTAAAAAACTTGATTTTTTTTAATAAGAAAGGGGATAAAGCTTGATTGTCATCATATTAGGAAAAAAGAAGACTTTTTTTGGCATAAAAAGGGTGTCCATTACAACGGTAAAGGGGTCCCAAAAAACTCCATAAATTACAAAATTACGAAAAAATCGTTAAAAAATATTTTTTAATACTTTTATTAAAGTTTTTTTATAGATTTTAAATAAATAACATAAATATTTATTTTTAATAATTATTTCATGTAATTGCTAATTTGTTCACACAAATTGTTATTTAACCAATTGTTTAAACTAATTACTCTTGTTTAACTACTACTCTTTATTAAAGAAAGCTACAGAGTTGCAATTTTTTCTCAATTTTGGAACTTTTGAAGCCGAATGTAACTAATTACTAACAAAATCTAAAAATAACAATTTTTAAATTGTTATACAAAGTACTATTGTTTAACTTCTACTCTTTATCAAATTGAGCTACAGAGTTGCAATTTTTTTCGCAATTAAACATTTTTTTTTTTGTGCGGTAAGGTTTAATGCAATACCCCAATGAAAAATTTCTGGGTTATGCCGATGCTTACAACTGGCGCGGTACAGCGCATGTTGTTTCTGCCAAGGATTGGCTTGCCGGAGTCGGCGCAGTACTGGCTGTAACGATGTATCAGTACTGCGCCAAAATTGATGTCCAGTATTGGCAGTCAGTACCAGCCCAGAGCTGGCGCGGTACCGCGGCTGTTGTTTCTGCCAAGGTCTGTCATAGAAATTTTTTGACAGAGTCGGTACGGTACTGGCTGTAAAGCTGTATCAGTACTGCGCCAATATTAATGTCCAGTAATTTCAGTCAGTATTAGCCCAATGCTGGCGCGGTACGGCGGGTGTTGTTTCCGCCAAGGTCTGAAAAATAATTTCTTAACAGAGTCGGTGCTAGCTGTAAAGCTGTATCATTACTGCGCCAATACTGATGCTTAGTATTAGCAGTAAATATCGACCCAATACTGGCGCAGTACAGCGGCTGTTGTTTTTGCCAAGGTATGTCATTGAAATTTTTTGACAGAGTCGGTGCAGTACTGGCTGCAACGCTATATCAGTACTGCGCCAATATTGATGTCCAGCATTGGCAGTCAGTACCAGCCCAATACTGGCGCGGTACCGCACTTCTTATTTATGCCAAGGGTTGGCTTGCCAGAGTCGGCGCGGTACTGGCTGTAACGCTGTATGTGTACTGCGCCAATATTGATGTACAGTTTTGGTAGTCGTATTTCATTTTCGATTATTTTAAATGCTGTAGTATTTTATTACATAAAATTTTTTTAAAAAACGTTATTCTTATAGATTAAAGTATTTTCAAAATTATTTTTTTAAATAATATTATTATAATTTTTAATCATTATTGTTATCAATAAAAGTTGCCATATATAAAGATTTAAAAATTAGATAATTTAAAAGTGAATCCTCAAAAATTAAAAGTTAGAAAATTCTGAATTCTTTATATAGACTAGCATCAGCACAACTTTAAGTAAATGCTTAATTTTTATAAATATTATTCAAAAAATTTTAATTATTTAGGCAAAGTTTACTACAGTTTAAAAAATATTTATTGAAAAAGAAAATGGTCCTCACCATGACTGATCTGAAATTCAAATATTGGATTTTGTAGATTCTAAACTAAGCCTGTGGGGTTTAAGCGTATAACTTGCGTCCGTAGGGTCCCGGGATCGATCTCAACCAGCGTGTGATTTTTCGTTTTATAAAATAGTTTTAATTGTTTAGGTGTAGCGAATGTTAACCATATATGTAAAAATTTGTTTAAACAAATTAAATTAACTTATAAAATCTGAAAATAAAATTTGCAAGGCAAAGTTTTCATTCAATTAATGAAATAATTGTACATAATAGTTGTATTCCAAAAATTAAAATTTTGTTTTTTATTTGTTCAAATAAGCAATAATAGTGATAAATAGTAAATTAATAACAAAATTGTACTGAGCCAGTGACTTTTTTCTCATTGGGTTCTATGATTCCACTTTTGCACCCGAATTTTTCCTTGCTAATATACGCTGATACTGTTCACCATTAATGCGTTAGTACTGGCAGTCAGTACCGATCGTCGTTATCATCCCAGAGTTAGGTCAGTACTGCAGTAGTACTTGCATTCGATACCGTACCAGTACTGGCATACTGTACTACGCCGGACCTGGCAGGCAGTACTGCGCTGATACTGGCAGTCAGTACTGAATAGCGTTATCATCCCAGAGTTAGGTCAATACTGCGCAAGTACTGGGCTACAGTACTGCGCCAGTTGTCAATTTTTCATTGGGACGTAATTATTGTGTAAAAATTGTAAACAATTTATTATTATGAAAATGTTAAATACAAACATTTTTATGTCCATCATTGCTTTTAATAATGTCTGTTTATTACAATCTGAGAACTGCTTATGATATTCTTTAACAAAGAGCAGTAAATACTGCTTCTGTTCCCCGACTCTGGTAATTAGTTTATTAAAAACGAAAATTAATTTCACACCTCTCTCCGCGAAATCTTAGATTATTGTTAGTAACTGGTTACATTCGGCTTGAAAAGTTCAAAAATTGAGAAAAAATCGCAACTCTGCAGCTCAATGTGATAAAAAGTTGAAGTTAAACAATAATAACTTGTTTAAACAATTTTAAAATTGTTATTCTTAGTTTGTTGTTAGTAACTGATTACGTTTGGCCTGACAAGTTGCGAAATTGAGAAAAAATCACAACTCTGCAGCTCAATTTGATAAAAAGTTGAAGTTAAACAATAATAACTTGTTTAAACAATTTAGCAATTACATAAAATAATGGTTAGAAACCAATATTTATGTTGTTTATTTAAAATTTATGAAAAAACTTTAATAAAAGTAGTAAAAAATATTTTTTAACGATTTTTTCGTAATTTTGTAATTTATGGGGTTGAAAAATATTCATTTTCAAGGATTCAATACCATTTCTACAAAAAAGTGTTTTTTCCCCATGCATTTTACATGGAAAACTTTGAGCGCTTTGAACGACCTCTAAATATTTTTGATTTAAAAAAATAACAGGGGTTTTTTTCGATATAGAACAATCCTAGGGGAAAGCACAGTAAAATCCTTACTTTACTTTTTCTGGACCACTTTAGTGCCCAGTAAAGAATAATTAATTGGAACTCGGGCAAAGGGAACTGGAACTTTGAAAGTTCCATTTCCTTTCTTTGCATTTAAGGAATTGAAACTTTCAGAATTTTTCAATCTGAAAAACTAGTTAAAGGAGGGTTTAAAAGTAGAAAAACAACTTACGTGCTGATATTTGTCAATTATTGTCCCTTAGCTGAGGTTAGATACGTTTTTTAAGTGAAAAAACTAATTTATTAAATAAATTGTGTGAGACGTAGGACTGTTTACCAACATTCGGTAAATTTGAATATGAAATTACGAAACATGTTTATTTTAGAAAATAAATAGTTTTATAATTTATAAAAAAGCATAGGAAAATTATAAAAATGACAATAATTTATAATAAAGATAAGTATTGTATTAAAGTAAGAATATTTTTGTAGTAGTTTTAAAATTATTGGCAACTTGTATGCGCGCCTATTCAAATTTACCGACTGTTGGTAAACACTCCTACGTCTCACACAATTTATTTAATAAATTAGTTTTTTCACTTAAAAAACGTATCTAACGTCAGCTAAGGGACAATAATTGACAAATATCAACACGTAAGTTGTTTTTCTACTTTTTAAACCCTCCTTTAACTGGTTTTTCAGATTTAAAAATTCTGAAAGTTCCAATTCCTTAAATGGAACGAAAGGAACTGGAACTTTCAAAGTTCCAGTTCCCTTTGCCCGAGTTTCAATAAATTATTATTTACTGGGTATCCATCCCAATCTTGAAACAAAAAGTACATTTCGGAGCGAGTTCTTATTGGTGCCAAGAAAATGAGAATTGTCAAAAAGCATCCTAATTTTATAAAATTTTGGTAAAGATCGAAAAATAATGTTAAATGAAAAAATGCAACAACTGATTACCACTTTTAGTAACATTTATGCGTAATAAAAATAGAAACCTTTTGGAATTTTTTTTTTTTTTTATAAAACTAGATGCCAGGAAAATAAGCCTTATCAAAAAGACAACTGTTGCATCTACACTCAGAAAAAATTTGTTTGTGACAACCAAACTTCAGTTAAAGAAACAAATTTTGGTTGAAACAACCAAATTAAGTCAACAAAATTATTCTATTGTTTCAAGCAAAATTTGGTTGATTCAACCAAAATTTGTTTCTTTAACTGAAGTTTGGTTGTCACAAACAAATTTTTTTCTGAGTGTAAAACGTATTTTCTTAAACAATGTACTAGTTTTTATAGCCACATCTCGATTATCCCTAAACTCTTAAATTTTATTGTACATAATGATAAGCAATAACGCAGATATTAAAATCAAAAGTTTCTCAGTGAAAAATAGAAAACTTTTGAGAAAAACATTTTTTTTCCTAACACTAGATGCCAGGAAAATGAGAATTGTGCAAAACCGGTGTGCATGATTATACCATAAAACTTTTTTTTTCGAATTTTCAATATTTCGAAATCCATAGCCCAGAACTGCTATTTCATAGAAATAAATTAATTCGTGTTAAATTGTAGGTTATGTAATTTTCATTTGATAGAAATTTAATTTAATGAATTTGAAGTAAGCAGGATTGATAATTAAAAGAAATTGGGAAGAGCTGAATTTAACGTAACTTTTATTTGATAGATTGATTAAAATGTCGAACTTTTTTATGGCACAAATTTTTATAAATTTAATCTAAACTTGACAGAATTTCAATTTAGTCGAATATTGATTCGAATTTATAATTAAACAAACCTTTATTTATAGTAGAATATTTACTCTCTAAATTTCTTAGAGTGAAACCTCACTCTTAAAGAGTGAGATTTCACTCCAGGCAAGAGTGAAAATTGAGCCACTCCATATGGAGTGAATGTTCACTCATTGAAAGAGCGAATTTATTCACTCTATAGATAGAGTGACGAGTTCACTCTAATTAGAGTGAATTTTTCAACTGATTTAAAATGGCGGCTCATTCCTCTTAGATCAAATTTCCCACTCCAATTTTAGATTGGGTAAATTAAAGCTTTTGGAAATTTGCATAACATAACTTTAAAGGAATAATATCTTATTTTTGAAAAATAAAAATAATAAATAAAAATAAATATTGAATCCCTTGAATAACTCTCTGTCAGTACTGTGGTATTTTCGTATTTATTTAGTCTCAAGGATATTTGTTATTTATATTATTTTATAACATTTTATTATATTATATTTACAAATAAAACATACAACTTAATACTAACGCTAAACTTATATAATTAAAATATTTGACGCTGAGGGGTCTCGAACGTGCGACCCCCAGGCCTAAAGCCCAACGCTCTAACCACTATGCTATACGCTCGTTGGTACAAAACTTACGAACTGCCGTTATAAGTTATACGTGCTTACGTTCACTCAAAACAGAGTGAAAGTTTCACTCTAAGTCTTGGAGTGAATATTCACTCCAACCACTGGAGTGAATTTCTGCACTCTTTCCATTAGAGTGAGCGATTTCACTCTTTTAGAGTGAACTTTCACTCTATCTGGAGTGAATGTACATCTCACTCCTAAATTAGAGTGAAATATTCACTCTAAGAAATTTAGAGAGTATATAACCGAACTGTCGCTTGATCGAATTTCTATATTACCGACATATTAAACTAGTAAATTTTCATTTAATCGACATTTCATAATGGCGGCGAGCTCCATTCGTAAGACAAGGATGAACGATTCTACTCGAACTCTGTCCGGCGGTCATTCGAGTCCTTAATTACTAACCTTTTTAATACTGAATTCCGTTCAGCATTATCGGTAGCTCGGTCTAGTGGCTTCTTACTCCCCGGGTAGCACAACCCATTATTTGCTTAATGTATATCAAATGAACTATTTAACAACAAATATTCTTGTTTAAATTTTGGTGTAAACAATTTCTTAGGGTAAAAATCAAAATCTGTGTTTTCTGACGATTAAAAACATATAAAGTTTTTCTCAAATATTAGAATTTTAAAAAATTAAATTTTTCTCAAATTTTTAAAGTCTGTTCCTTTTTTTTAAAATCTTTTTTTTTCTACGAGATGCAGGGGGTACTTTTGACTACCCTACCGATACAAACTCACTATAAAACTCACTGTCGAAAATCACTGAGTTGTTTGGGCCGTTTCAATGCGTTTTCAGATAGTATTTGAAACATTTCCTCACTTAAAACTCACTGGGTCTTTTTCGTTTGAATTATGTCAATGGAAAATACCACTGGAAACCCTTAGGAAGTAAAAAAAAAATTTCGGTCCTTTTGCGGTTAATGACCAACATAAATATTTTCGATGGTACCACAGAGTTGGCTCAGTTGGTTAAATACTAGACTCTGCGGTCGCGCCAAGTCCAGGCAAATGCAAGTACTCCTAACTCCAAGTCGTTCTGTAGACGCAAAAACACTTAGTACTTCCGTTTAAAGTACAATAATTCAAGGAATAATTCAAGGAAAAATTTCAAGGGGAACACTTGTGAGTGCGTAAGGCGAATAGACAAGTGTATAATTAAAAAAAAAAAAAAAAAAACTTTTGATGACCTTTAGGCAGACATAAAAATAATTTTTTGTACAAACGCTAAAAATAATGTTTATTTATTTCAACATTGTATTTGTTTTTAATGAACTTTAACTACTTTCATATTTCTTATATGTTTAATACATATCACTTTGACTTTGATTTCAAAAATGGTATCAGTTTTAACGTGATATTTATGGTTTACGAGATACCATATAATTTCTTTAAATATAAGTATATCACAATAAATTTTAGATATTTGGAATCGTTGAATATCACAGATTCTTAATTTTTTGATTATAAATTTCAAATAATTAAATTGCAAAAACTTCAAATCATAAAATATTAGGGTTCAAAAATTATTAGCTAGGGTAACAATAGACATAGGTATTTAAAACGGATCCCTGCTTTAACAATAGATTTCCAAATCTTTTGCCATTTGAGCTAAAGCTTTTCAACCCAGCATTTTATTACTTAAAATTTGTCTACTTTTACTTTTTGAGGTCTGCAATACAAAAATTTAAATCTTTAATATTTCATTATTCTGAAAGAACTTCTAAAATTTATTTTTAAAATGTATACTACTAAATTAAAATTTTTAATCAATAAAATACTTAATGATTGCTTAATTATTAAAATATATGTTAAATTATACATTTATATTTTTTTATACAAAATAATAATTGCAAAAACTATTATTATAATTTATAAACAATAAAATCAATTAATAATTTTAAATCATAATTAGTTTTTTTAGTTATTATTATTCTCTGTAAATAATTATATTATTATATTTTTTTGCACTATTTTTAATAATTATATACTCGCATAATGTATATTGAATTTTCAGAAAAATATATTTTTAAGAAATTTACATAAAAATATATATTAATAAAGAGCCACAGATGGCTTATGTCAATGTAATTTTAGTTTCTTTTGGAATTAAATTAAAAAGAACTACCACAAAACAGGCAAAAAATGTTGACCTGGCCTAAGTACAGCAATAAATCCAAATGCGCTAGTAACTCAATGGACCAGTGAGCTTCTTATGATTTTCTAGTGAGTTTCTATCGGTAGGGTAGTGAGGAGACATCGACATCGAAAACATCGAAACATCGATGTTTTGGTTTCGAAGTAGATGTTTTTAACCTCGATGTTTTTTTTCTATGTTAGGAATCGATGTTTACTAAGGCTGTGCAAAAACAAATGGAGCCCTCGACAACAGTGTGGTCACAAATAGATTCACGCAACCAATCAATTCAACAACCTTAAAAATCCAAAAACTCGAAAAACAAAAAGCACCCAAACGATTCAGGTAACCTAAAATTTCAAGAATTTTAACTCATATAAGATTTTTTGACCCTCTAGTCCTTTAAGCAACACACACAAGCGCCAGGCACCGACTACATTGCGCAGTAGTGTTCCATGCACCAAAGACATACGCAGTAGTGTTTCAAGTATTAAATACATGCGCATTAGTGTTGTATGCATTAAATCAGGGCCTTTCAACCTATTCACCCTCCTTCCCCGCACAGGCTGTTTAGCCACCACTATTTGCACCGATTTGCACATTTTCGCTAGGTTGAAAGGCCCTGCATTAAATATATACCCTACTGTAAAAATGTGCGTGAGATCTGTCGTAAGAAGGTAGGTATGTACTTACATGTGTACGCACATAAGATCTCAAGTGCCACAGATGAGATCTCGTATAAGATCTTATGCGAGAACGTAGGTGCGAACGCATGTAAGTTCTTATATTAAGTTCCGTCATGCGCCGCGTATAACGTTACGCAATATGAAATTGAAACAGCGTTCTTATATGAGTTCTCATCTGCCTACGTATGTAAGAACACAGGTGCGAACACACTTACGAACTCATGTGCGAATACACCTAAGTATTAAATTAAATATATTATTAAAAAAAAAAATCTTGACAATGGGATTCGAGCCCATCTAACCTGAGCCTAAGTACGCCTTAAACCCCTCGGCCACCATAGTTATAAAAACAACTTTACAAAATCTTAGTCATGTTTAATACATAAATTTCTCCGGAAAGACATGACTAAGATTTTGTAAAGTTGTTTCTATAACTAAGGTGGCCGAGGGGTTTAAGGGGTACTTAGGCTCAGGTTAGATGGGCTCGAATCCCATTGTCAAGATTTTTTTTTAATAATATATTTAATTTAATACTTAGGTGTATTCGCACAAGAGTTCGTAAGTGTGTTCGCACCTGTGTTCTTACATACGTACGCAGATGAGAACTTATATTAGGACGCTGTTTCAATTTCATATTGAGTAACGTTATACGCGGCGCATGACGGAACTTAATATAAGAACTTACATGCGTTCGTACCTACGTTCTCACATAGGATCTTATACGAGATCTCATCTGTGTCACCATAGATCTTATATGCGTACACATGTAAGTACATATACCTACTTTCTTACGACAGATCTCACGCACGTTTTTACAGTAAAAAAAAATTGCTGACATTTTGTTAAAAATTAAAATTTTGCAAAACCCTTCGTTTACGAACTGCGTATGACATCGTTCTAACAGAAAGTATTTGGGTTTTTGATTTCTGATGAACTGTTTATGAAAAAAACTGTCCACCGCAAAACCATTTTTAAAAAATCCGTTTTTTAAAAACCTATTGCAAGTTAAATATTTAAACATTTTTTTGGTTGTTAAATTATTTTTAAGCGTTTAAATATATGCACTTTTAAATAAATTATTACTCTTTTTAAAAAAATTTTATGAAAAAGAAAAAAAAATTGTCAAATATTACTCTCTTTTTGCCTATGACAACTAGGCGTAACCCCTTAAAATAAAGAGATCATATTGAAACATCCTTAAGTTTTGATTAACGGATTGCAAAAAGTACCTATTAAATATGCCAATTGATATGCGTTTATAAATTGTCTGCAAAATGGGTAAAAAATACTTTTTATCAAATTTATACAAGATGACAAAAAAAATAAACTTTAATAAAAATAACAAAATTAATTTTTTTCTAAATTTTCTATTTTTGAAACCTTGACAACTCTAAACAGGACCACACTAGAAAGTTCGCAAATAACTCATTCGTTGTGTTTTTTGACCACCTACAAATTAATGAAAATTTGTTTTACAAAACAACATAATATAAAAATGAAATTATTAAAAAACAGAATTTTAAAACTTAAAAGTTTTTTAAATGTAAATGACTTTTGACAAAAATGCACTAGAATGTTACTCAGTCGATGCGTTTAACGAAGTTGTCCCCTTCAAGGATTGTCGTTTCGATAAAGGACTAAGTTCGTTTCATGATTTCAAAGAATTAATGAATGGCCAGTTGCTTCAAAGTTTCCCTGCCAAATTAAACCCAAACTCCTTCATAAAATTAAATTCGGACAAAGTAACAGAGTTTTAACTTTTGAAATATTATAATTAATAGACAGAGAAAATAATACGTCAACTTATGTAAATTTAATTAATGTTAAGTAAATAATTATTAACAAACATTATATATTATTTTAACCCTAGAAGGGATAACTGAATTTTCTCACCCTGTAAGGACTAGCTGGGGTCTTTTGTTACCCCAGATTTTAAACGTGTATATAAGATTTGCATTTTACCGCAAACAGCTTTTATACAGTGGATTATTCTTGTTTTTTTTATTAAGGAAGAAGATGGTGTACTTTATTTTTTACTACAATGAAAATAAATCTAAAAATATTGTAAAAACAAAAAAAAATCAAATTTTCTAAAAATATTGTAGTTTTTCAACAAATTGACCAATTTAGAAAAACCCTGTAGACTTTAAAAGCTAAATAGACATATTTAAAGAAATTTTTAGTGACCTTTAAATTATTTGAAAAAAGTAAAATTATTTGAATAGATGAAATTCTAAAATTTAATAAAAAATGACGCACGAGAAATTCACCAAAATCAACTTTAAAATAATTGTATTTTTACTCAAAATATTTATTTTTTTTTAAAAAAAAACTTTTTTTACAAGTATAGTCATTACATTTTTGCTTTGTAGGTTCAATTAAACCGTTTAAAAAAAACAGAAATTTATTATCCTAACTTTTTTGAAACGTAAAGAGTTAACTTTAACTGCATATTGAAGAGAGAATTGCGCACTCAATTCGCGCTCACCTACTAAAATCAACTCAGGTTACTAAATTGAATTATGGTTAGGGTCCCCTACCGAAATTGCCACTGTATGGGTCAGGAGCCTACTTTAAATTTCGCGTGGGGTACCAAATGACCCCAGTTAGTCCTTCTAGGGTTATAAATACAAAATTTACCTTTTCCTTCAAAGTCACATTTTTAATTTCATAAATAATTAGCTAATTGTCGTATCAATAGAAAGGCGTTTTTGTACGAAAAATTACTGTCGAGCGAATGAATTTTTGCCAAAGAAGGATTCAGGAAACCGATTCCAAGTAAAAGTGAAGGCGAAACAAAACTGAAGTTTTTAACACATTTGATTTATACGGTCTAAAACAGAATTAACGATAAGTTTGAAAATAATGCTTTATTTTTCTCAATTAATTAATTAGTGTTTCATGCACCAAGGATTAATGTTCCGAACATTAAATATGTACGCAGTAGTATTCTAAGCAATAAAAACGTGCTTGTGATCTGTAGTAAGAAGGTACACTGACAAAATTTTGGTGCAGCATCTGCACTTTAAAGTACAGTATCCGTCCCAAATGAAAAATTACGTTCTTCAGTTAACTTCACTACGTTGAAAATCAATGCAAAATATTTAATCTGAAGTTAACAGAATAATGAAATATTTTCATGGGACGGATACTGTACCAAAATTTTTTCAGTGTAGGTATGTACTTACATGTGTAATTGTGTACGCATATAAGATCTTAGGTGACACAGACGAGATCTCGTATAAGATCTTATGCGAGAACGTAGGTGCGAACGCATGTAAGTTCTTATATTAAGTTCCCGTCATGCGCCGCGTATAACGTTACGCAATATGAAATTGAAACAGCGTTCTTATATGAGTTCTCATCTGCCTACGTATGTAAGAACACAGGTGCGAACACACTTACGAACTCATGTGCGAATACACCTAAGTATTAAATTAAATATATTATTAAAAAAAAAAATCTTGACAATGGGATTCGAGCCCATCTAACCTGAGCCTAAGTACGCCTTAAACCCCTCGGACACCATAGTTATAGAAACAACTTTACAAAATCTTAGTCATGTTTAATACATAAATTTCTCCGGAAAGACATGACTAAGATTTTGTAAAGTTGTTTCTATAACTACGGTGGCCGAGGGGTTTAAGGGGTACTTAGGCTCAGGTTAGATGGGCTCGAATCCCATTGTCAAGATTTTTTTTTTAATAATATATTTAATTTAATACTTAGGTGTATTCGCACATGAGTTCGTAAGTGTGTTCGCACCTGTGTTCTTACATGCGTACGCAGATGAGAACTCATATAAGGACGCTGTTTCAATTTCATATTGAGCAACGTTATACGCGGCGCATGACGGAACTTAATATAAGAACTTACATGCGTTCGTACCTACGTTCTCACATAAGATCTTATACGAGATCTCATCTGTGTCACCTGAGATCTTATATGCTGTAACGGGGTTTTCTAGAAATCTCGTTACAAAATTGGATTTTTTAGGGTTTTTCCCGAAAAAGTCCAAATTTAAATCAGTTCCCGCGACTCGTGAGCGGAAATACGCTTTTATTCGTTGGTCAAGCCCGGACTCAAAATATTTTTATTTATTTTGTTTGTCGATTAAAAATATTTGTCTCCGCTGAATTATTATGTTGTACGGAAAATCGAAACATTTAATTATTCTGTAAGAAGCACAGTGAACCGCACTTCTTATAGAAGCAATATTGTAAGAATTAAATAAGTTAATTAAACTGGTCAGTTGATTTCACTGGATTTGGAAGTCAAACCAATGGAAAGGAAGCCCAGCCAATCAGGAGCCAGTTTCTTATGGGGCGAAACGACGATTGTAGTGGAGATCCAGAAAGGATATTCAAGTTGGGTAGGGAGAAATTCAAAATGGCGGCTACCTGGATGACAAGTTTGCATTGCAGTCAATGGGACGAAATCAGTTTTTGTACAATACTTTTAAAACATAAATTTTCGAACCTATGTTTATTAACAAATTATTTTTCATTTATCGAAAGCTATTTTTTAAAATAATAAAATTGTGTAAAATTTTTATATGAGTTTTTATTATTTTAAAAAATAGCTTTCGATAAATGAAAAATAATTTATTAATAAACATAGGTTCGAAAATTTGTTTTTTAAAAGTTATTGTACAAAAACTGATTTCGTCCCATTGACTGCAATGCAAACCTGTCATCCAGGTAACCGCCATTTTGAATTTCTCCCCACCCAACTTGAATATCCTTGTTGGTGCTG
Source organism: Ganaspis brasiliensis (assembly GCA_037103525.1). Classification (NCBI taxonomy): domain Eukaryota; kingdom Metazoa; phylum Arthropoda; class Insecta; order Hymenoptera; family Figitidae; genus Ganaspis; species Ganaspis brasiliensis. The sequence continues at coordinate 44,635 of JAZKLR010000511.1, read as the reverse complement.
CCAACTACCGAGGGCGGGCCCGAAGCAAAATTGGCGGGCTGCGCATGTCCCCGCGCGCCGCTTGGGACCAGCGTCCCAGCAGTACGAGCTTGGCTGACGCGCTATACGCCCTAATAGCACCGACCGTTCCGTCAACGTGACGGGAACGGTCCAGTGGGCCCTTCGGTACGTTCCACCGGACTGTTCCCAAAAGGAGACCAGACCGTTCCGGATTTCACTAGGCCAGGAACGTTCCCTCAGAACGTTCCAGAACGTTATTTTAGGAACCTTAATACACATTCAAAAAATTAATAATGTTAATATCGTGCGCAGTAGTTTTCTATCGCATTTAGAGCTGCGCAGTTGATTTTAGTGATCACTGTTCTATAGAAGCAATCATATTAGCAACAATGAATAATAATAATAAAAAAAATTTCAGTTTTTTCCGCATAATTTTTCCGCAATCCGCACTGCGATTTTTCAAATGCGTATGAACGTTCCTAAAATAACGTTCTGGAACGTTCCAAGGGAACGTTCCTGGCCTAGTGAAATCCGGAACAGTCTTGTCCCCTTCTGGAAACAGTCCAGTGGAACGTACCGAAGGGCCCACTGGACCGTTCCCGCCACGTTGACGGAACGGTCGGTGCTATTAGGGCGGTCGACTGACAGATTGTCGTTTTGGTGCTTGTAATCGACGCACGGGGTAGATTCTCACTATAAAACCCGAAGAATCACGAGGAAATGGAGTACCAGCGAGTCCTCCAACAGCTTCGAGGTTGGTGATGTTCTTCCCCTTATCTCCGCCTGGTTATTTTGTGGGTGCCGGGTTGCACCAGTGCCCAGTGTGCTGAATCAGCTGTCCAGTCACCAGAAGTGCGGATCTCACTTGTGCGCTTATTCTGTGGATTTCACATTAAATCAGTTGGATTAATTTTTATGTGCCGTGTTTTATTAAATTCAGTGTTTCCCTTGTGTCGTTCTCTCTCGCGAATGGTGCCTACGACCGCTGAGAGTGTGGTACGAGTCCCAACACGTGGTTCGAGCTAGTCGTGAGAGGCTTGCGGTGACGTCGGTGCTCGCGGGGTCCGGACAGCATCCTTGTCTGGCGCCTGGGAAAAGTTCCCGAAAATAAATAAACGGTCCTCGTGGGTTGTTGGCGAGTTCAAAGTGTGGAACTCGTCAACCCGAATTTCGTAGCTGCCAACGTCGCCATTTTTGTGTCGTGGTTTCCGGTCATTCACTGACCAACGTAGTTTCGTCAGGAACTACGTGACAATGCGTACACATATAAGTACATACCTTACGACAGATCTCACGCCCGTTTTTACAGTAGGGTAGTGTTCCATGCACTGAACAAATCCGCAGCAGTGTTCCAATATTTTTGTTTGTATCGAGATCAAGTCTTGCTTTCTTGAGTGCTTGACATTTTTTGAGTTCATATAGCTTTGTATATAAGGGTTATGAGTACTCGAATATTTCAGGTTTTTAAATGATTCTAGATGTGTACTATGTTATTTAAAAAAAAAAAAAACAATTAGAAAGATACAGAATAAAGTTTCTGTATAACAAAAAGGGCTTAAGGGTATGTGAGGGTTCGTTATCTTGAATCCACGGGGTGCCTCTTAATAATGGTTCTTTAATGAATATTTATTTATTTATTTAATGATATAAACGGGTAACTATGACCCATGATATACAAATATTGGTATAAATAATCAATCGATTTGGCCGCTAGGTACAAGTAATTCGAGAAAATATATACATATAACAAAAGATTTGAATAAGGTTAAAGTACATCAGGCCAGGCTGTTGACATGGGATAAAAAAAGTTTACGCAACAGTGTGACAAATCCGTAGAGATTACTATTAAAAAAGTCCAGTTCGCCCCTATAATAATTCGCTCTTACACATAGTCTGCAAAAAATCGAGTTTTTACCGAAGTTTGTTTTGCGAAGCGGAACATAAAAAGGCAACACGACACGCAATGGCCTTTGTGGTGCAGAAAAGTTTATGGACGACAGAACCTCCGAACTCCGAATCGAACCATTTATAATTTTAAAGAAAAACAGGAAATCATTATACATGAATCTGCACTCTAATTTAGGGACTATCGGTCGTAGTTTCGTTCGACTCTTCTAGTAGGTGGTTAATAGCCCTTAATGACCATAAATGACTTTAATATTTAAAAATTAAACATTTTAACTTTTGATTTTTTGTAAAAATATTGTCATTTTTGGAATCTACATTTCAAAACGATTCCAACGATATATAACTACGACCGATAGTCATTAAAGAACCATTATTAAGAGGCACCCCGTGGATTCAAGATAACGAACCCTCACATACCCTTATGCCAAAAAAAGTCTTAAAATAATGTTATATGCTTCTTTTTATAATGTTTTTAATTAAGGTTTGTGGTTAAAGTTCTCTTTCCACTTAAAAAATTGAGTAAGTATCATTTTGACACAAAACTTACCATGAACATTGTTACATTGTACAAATTTCGGTAAATGTTATTTTGTACAACTGCTAAAATTCAAAGATTTTTAGGTTCTGATTATGAAATATTAGATTTTTATGAATTAATTGAAGTATCTATTATTTTTGTTATTAATTTATTTAATTGATTAATGTTAAAACCATTGATTTCAGGTGTTGCACAAAATAACATTTACCTATGTTTGTATAAAATAACAACTTTCAAAGTTTTGTGTCAAAATGAAACTTACTCAAAAAATTGTTTAACATCAAAGAATAAGATGCATATTCCGCACTTGGAAGAATAGTATGAATGTGTTTAGTGTCTGGAACACTAATGCGCATGTGTAAGGTGCATGAAACACTAGTCCCAGTCAAAAAACATGACGTCATTTTTACGTCAAATATGACGTATTTTCTGACGTATTTTCTGACGTCAAAAAGACGTCAAAAAGAAGTCAAAAATAACATAAAAAATGACGTCAGAAATTGGGATAAAAAATGACGTCATTTTTGGACGTTCGCTCTTGGACAAATAAAATTATTGTTTAAAAGGGTTTAAAAAATAAAGAAACTTTATATTATGTTTTGTCGTGCAATAAAAAATTAATTTTGAATAAAAAAAAAACCTATGGCGCTCGAGGGTCAGCGGGCTCGAACCCCTGTCCACCCGACGAGAGGGTAAATTCGAGGTATCCAGAGGCTGCTGGGATATGCGCATAATTGCGCTGCACCAAATCACCTTTGAAAATATTTGCAGTTCAATCAATTAATATCCAGAACCAAGGAAAACATTTTTCTGAGCGGCATATTACAAAAGATAAATATACTTACTTTAATGATTCGTATAATATATAATTCCTTATACAGAATTATTATAGAATTACATGAGTCTTTGCGATTGCACGGGATAACAATCTCTCGTATACCTACGTATGAGTTTTTTAGGGATTTTAAAAAACAATTACTACTCTAATTAACAAAGAAACGAATCATAATTTATTTATCAAATAAAATAAGTTTTTTTTATAAAAGAAATTCACATTTGCAGAAAAAAAACAATGATTTTTTACCTAAAGTTTAGAAGTAGTGAAAAGTACTGAGCTCTACTTTACCGACATTGAATCTCGATTGAATGCGGTAAATTTGAATATCGTTTTTCAATATACAATAATATTACGTAATTAATGAGTAATATTCATTATTATTAATGAAAATAATAATTTTACTCTTAATTTTTTAATAAAAAATTATAAAAAATAATTACTTACAATTTTTGATATCAAAAACGCGAATAGTTTAAAAAAGGCAGAAAAATTGTATATTTAATTAATAAAAAAGTTTAATAATAAATTAAATGGAAGTAAATGAATTTTCAAATTTTAATTATTAAATTAAAATAAATAAATTTAAAATTCAAAAATTTATAGTTAAATTTATTTAATTTTAAAATTAAAAAAATAAAAGGATAAACAAAATTAAATTAACATTATATAATATTTAAACACAAACAAAACTAAATATAGAATCGTAGAATGTTGAAATGTTAAAATGAAATAAATCAAAATTCAAAGTAAAATAATTAAATACAAAAAAAAACCAATGAATAAGAAATCTTTAATTTAAGGTAAATTTACAAATATTTTAATTTAGGAATTAAAACAAAAGTAAAATTCAAAATAAAAATTAAAATACTTAAACCCAAATACAATAAGTCAAATAAAAAAAAATTCTAAAAAATTGTATTAAATTTATTTTTTTATCAATTTATTACTAAAAATCCTCATAAAGTTATTTCTAAGCACAGAAGAAATAGGAAAAAAAGAAAATTGAAAATTATATTTAAATTGTTAAGGATCAAATTTAATTTGAAAGTTAAATTTGAAATAGTTTTGTTAAAAATAAATAAATATTTAAGTACTGATTTTTCTGTTTAAAACTGATTTTGTTTATGGTTTTGTTTAATAAAAACATAATTGCGATTATCCAGAGGCAACAACTTAATTTTTAACAAAATATAACGATTTCCTGAATTACTTAATATTTTTTACATTTTTGCAGTTTAAATGTCAAATAAAAAATTTGTCAATTTTTTAAAAATTATATTTAAATTGTTAGGGATCAAATTTAATTTGAAAGTTAAATTTGAAATAGTTTTGTTAAAAATAAATAAATTTTTAAATACTGATTTTTTTGTTTAAAACTGATTTTGTCTATGGTTTTGTTTAATAAAAACATAATTGCGATTATCCAGAGGCAACAACTTAATTTTTAACAAAATATAACGATTTCCTGAAATCCTTAATATTTTTTACATTTTTGCAGTTTAAATGTCAAATAAAAAATTGACAAATTTTTTAAAAATTATATTTAAATTGTTAGGGATCAAATTTAATTTGAAAGTTAAATTTGAAATAGTTTTGTTAAAAATAAATAAATTTTTAAACACTGATTTTTCTGTTTAAAACTGATTTTGTCTATGGTTTTGTTTAATAAAAACATAATTGCGATGATCCAGAGGCAACAACTTAATTTTTAACAAAATATAACGATTTCTTGAATTCCTTAATATTTTTTACATTTTTGTACTTTAAATGTCGAATAAAAAATTTGTCAATTTTTTAAAAATTATATTTAAATTGTTAGGGATCAAATTTAATTTGAAAGTTATATTTGAAATAGTTTTGTTAAAAATAAATAGATTTTTAAATACTGATTTTTCTGTTTAAAACTGATTTTGTCTATGGTTTTGTTTAATAAAAACATAATTGCGATGATCCAGAGGCAACAACTTAATTTTTAACAAAATATAACGATTTCCTGACATCCTTAATATTTTTTACATTTTTGTACTTTAAATGTCGAATAAAAAATTTGTCAATTTTTTAAAAATTATATTTAAATTGTTAGGGATCAAATTTAATTTGAAAGTTAAATTTGTAATAGTTTTGTTAAAAATAAATAGATTTTTAAATACTGATTTTTCTGTTTAAAACTGATTTTGTCTATGGTTTTGTTTAATAAAAACATAATTGCGATGATCCAGACGCAACAACTTAATTTTTAACAAAATATAACGATTTCCTGAATTACTTAATATTTTTTACATTTTTGTACTTTAAATGTCAAATAAAAAATTTGTCAATTTTTTAAAAATTATATTTAAATTGTTAGGGATCAAATTTAATTTGAAAGTTAAATTTGAAATAGTTTTGTTAAAAATAAATAAATTTTTAAATACTGATTTTTTTGTTTAAAACTGATTTTGTCTATGGTTTTGTTTAATAAAAACATAATTGCGATTATCCAGAGGCAACAACTTAATTTTTAACAAAATATAACGATTTCCTGAAATCCTTAATATTTTTTACATTTTTGCAGTTTAAATGTCAAATAAAAAATTGACAAATTTTTTAAAAATTATATTTAAATTGTTAGGGATCAAATTTAATTTGAAAGTTAAATTAGAAATAGTTTTGTTAAAAATAAATAAATTTTTAAACACTGATTTTTCTGTTTAAAACTGATTTTGTCTATGGTTTTGTTTAATAAAAACATAATTGCGATGATCCAGAGGCAACAACTTAATTTTTAACAAAATATAACGATTTCCTGAAATCCTTAATATTTTTTACATTTTTGCAGTTTAAATGTCAAATAAAAAATTGACAAATTTTTTAAAAATTATATTTAAATTGTTAGGGATCAAATTTAATTTGAAAGTTAAATTAGAAATAGTTTTGTTAAAAATAAATAAATTTTTAAACACTGATTTTTCTGTTTAAAACTGATTTTATCTATGGTTTTGTTTAATAAAAACATAATTGCGATGATCCAGAGGCAACAACTTAATTTTTAACAAAATATAACGATTTCTTGAATTCCTTAATATTTTTTACATTTTTGTACTTTAAATGTCGAATAAAAAATTTGTCAATTTTTTAAAAATTATATTTAAATTGTTAGGGATCAAATTTAATTTGAAAGTTAAATTTGAAATAGTTTTGTTAAAAATAAATAGATTTTTAAATACTGATTTTTCTGTTTAAAACTGATTTTGTCTATGGTTTTGTTTAATAAAAACATAATTGCGATGATCCAGAGGCAACAACTTAATTTTTAACAAAATATAACGATTTCCTGACATCCTTAATATTTTTTACATTTTTGTACTTTAAATGTCAAATAAAAAATTTGTCAATTTTTTAAAAATTATATTTAAATTGTTAGGGATCAAATTTAATTTGAAAGTTAAATTTGTAATAGTTTTGTTAAAAATAAATAGATTTTTAAATACTGATTTTTCTGTTTAAAACTGATTTTGTCTATGGTTTTGTTTAATAAAAACATAATTGCGATTATCCAGACGCAACAACTTAATTTTTTAACAAAATATAACGATTTCTTGAATTCCTTAATATTTTTTACATTTTTGTACTTTAAATGTCGAATAAAAAATTTGTCAAATTTTTAAAAATTATATTTAAATTGTTAGGGATCAAATTTAATTTGAAAGTTAAATTTGAAATAGTTTTGTTAAAAATAAATAGATTTTGAAATACTGATTTTTCTGTTTAAAACTGATTTTGTCTATGGTTTTGTTTAATAAAAACATAATTGCGATGATCCAGAGGCAACAACTTAATTTTTAACAAAATATAACGATTTCCTGAAATCCTTAATATTTTTTACATTTTTGCAGTTTAAATGTCAAATAAAAAATTTGTCAATTTTTTAAAAATTATATTTAAATTGTTAGGGATCAAATTTAATTTGAAAGTTAAATTTGAAATAGTTTTGTTAAAAATAAATAGACTTTTAAATACTGATTTTTCTGTTTAAAACTGATTTTGTCTATGGTTTTGTTTAATAAAAACATAATTGCGATGATCCAGAGGCAACAACTTAATTTTTAACAAAATATAACGATTTCCTGAAATCCTTAATATTTTTTACATTTTTGCAGTTTAAATGTCAAATAAAAAATTTGTCAATTTTTTAAAAATTATATTTTAATTGTTAGGGATCAAATTTAATTTTAAAGTTAAATTTGAAATAGTTTTGTTAAAAATAAATAGATTTTTAAATACTGATTTTTCTGTTTAAAACTGATTTTGTCTATGGTTTTGTTTAATAAAAACATAATTGCGATTATCTAGAGGCAACAACTTAATTTTTAACAAAATATAACGATTTCCTGAATTCCTTAATATTTTTTATTTTTTTGTACTTTAAATGTGAAATAAAAAATTTGTCAATTTTTTAAAAATTATATTTGAATTGTTAGGGATCAAATTTAATTTGAAAGTTAAATTTGAAATAGTTTTGTTAAAAATAAATAGATTTTTAAATACTGATTTTTCTGTTTAAAACTGATTTTGTCTATGGTTTTGTTTAATAAAAACATAATTGCGATTATCCAGACGCAACAACTTAATTTTTAACAAAATATAACGATTTCCTGAAATCCTTAATATTTTTTATATTTTTGTACTTTAAATGTCGAATAAAAAATTTGTCAATTTTTTAAAAATTATATTTAAATTGTTAGGGATCAAATTTAATTTTAAAGTTAAATTTGAAATAGTTTTGTTAAAAATAAATAGATTTTTAAATACTGATTTTTCTGTTTAAAACTGATTTTGTCTATGGTTTTGTTTAATAAAAACATAATTGCGATGATCCAGAGGCAACAACTTAATTTTTAACAAAATATAACGATTTCTTGAATTCCTTAATATTTTTTACATTTTTGTACTTTAAATGTCGAATAAAAAATTTGTCAATTTTTTAAAAATTATATTTAAATTGTTAGGGATCAAATTTAATTTGAAAGTTAAATTTGAAATAGTTTTGTTAAAAATAAATAGATTTTTAAATACTGATTTTTCTGTTTAAAACTGATTTTGTCTATGGTTTTGTTTAATAAAAACATAATTGCGATGATCCAGAGGCAACAACTTAATTTTTAACAAAATATAACGATTTCCTGAAATCCTTAATATTTTTTATATTTTTGTACTTTAAATGTGAAATAAAAAATTTGTCAATTTTTTAAAAATTATATTTAAATTGTTAGGGATCAAATTTAATTTGAAAGTTAAATTTGAAATAGTTTTGTTAAAAATAAATAGATTTTTAAATACTGATTTTTCTGTTTAAAACTGATTTTGTCTATGGTTTTGTTTAATAAAAACATAATTGCGATTATCCAGACGCAACAACTTAATTTTTAACAAAATATAACGATTTCTTGAATTCCTTAATATTTTTTACATTTTTGTACTTTAAATGTCGAATAAAAAATTTGTCAATTTTTTAAAAATTATATTTAAATTGTTAGGGATCAAATTTAATTTGAAAGTTAAATTTGAAATAGTTTTGTTAAAAATAAATAGATTTTTAAATACTGATTTTTCTGTTTAAAACTGATTTTGTCTATGGTTTTGTTTAATAAAAACATAATTGCGATGATCCAGAGGCAACAACTTAATTTTTAACAAAATATAACGATTTCCTGAAATCCTTAATATTTTTTACATTTTTGTACTTTAAATGTCAAATAAAAAATTTGTCAATTTTTTAAAAATTATATTTAAATTGTTAGGGATCAAATTTAATTTGAAAGTTAAATTTGAAATAGTTTTGTTAAAAATAAATAGATTTTTAAATACTGATTTTTCTGTTTAAAACTGATTTTGTCTATGGTTTTGTTTAATAAAAACATAATTGCGATTATCCAGACACAACTACTTAATTTTTAACAAAATATAACAATTTCTTGAATTCCTTAATATTTTTTACATTTTTGTACTTTAAATGTCGAATAAAAAATTTGTCAATTTTTTAAAAATTATGTTAATATTAACAATTGGTTTCCTTCGCAGTCTTTTTTAATGTAAACTTAATTGTGATTGTCTAGAGCAAAAGATTGATTTATATCATGAAAATTCTCGATTAATTGATGTCTTCAATTTACCAAAATTTTTCATATTAAATTTAAAATAAAAATTGTGTAAATTTTTTAAAAATTATATAAATATCCAAAACTAGTTTGGTTTATAGTCTTCTTTTATATAAACTTTATTGCGATTGTCTAGCGGCAAGAGATTAAAATTTAATCAAAAAAAATGTCCATGAATTCAAATCTTTAATTCTTCAAAATCTGTCATCTGAAATTTAAAATAAAATTTTTTTTAAAATTATATAAATATCAAAAACTAGTTTGGTTTATAGTTTTTCTTAATATAAACTTTATTGCGATTGTCTAGCGGCAAAAGATGAAAATTTAATCAAAAAAATTGTCCATTAGTTGAAAACTTCAATTCTTCTAAATTTTTCACCTGTAATTTAGAATAAAAATTTTGTGAATTTTATTCAAACTATCTAAATATCAAAAAGTTTTTTTTTATAAAAAAATAAAAAAATTGTGCAAATTCAGAACATTTTAATCAATCGATAATTTTCTCGATAAAATTAATCTATTATTGCTAGACAATCGCAATAACATGTATATTAAAGAATACTATAAACCAAACTTGTTTTTGATTTTTATATAATATTAAAAAAATTAACAAAATTTTTACTCTAAAATTCAGATGAAAAATTTTGAAAAATTGAAGATTTCAATTAATTGACAATTTTCTTCGTAAGATGTATATATTACCGCTAGACAATCGTAATAAAGTTAATATTAAAGAAGACTATAGACGAAACTACTTTTTAATATTTATATAGTTTAAAAAAAATTGACAAAATTATTATTCTAAATTTCAGATGAAAATTTTTGAAGAATTAAAGATTTGAATTAATCGACACTTTTTTTTATTAAATTTTAATCTTTTGCCGCTAGACAATCGCAATAAAGTTTATATTAAAGACGACTATAAACCAAACTAGTTTTTAATATTTATATAATTTTGAAAAAATTCACAAAATTTTTTTTTTATATTTCAGATGAAAAATTTTGAAAAATTTAAGATTTGAATTCATCGACACTTTTTTTGATTAAATTTTAATCTTTTGCCGCTAGACAATCGCAATAAAGTTAATATTCCAGAAGATTATAAACCAAACCACTTTTTGATATTTAGATAGTTTGAAAAAAATTAACAAAATTTTTATTCTAATTTTAATACAAAAAATTGTGACAATTCAGGAGATTTCAATTAATCGACAATTTTCTCGAAAAAATTTATGTATTTCCGCTAGACAATCGCAATAAAGTTAATATTAAAGAAGATCATAAACCAAACCACTTTTTGATATTTAGATAGTTTGAAAAAAATTAACAAAATTTTTATTCTGAATTACAGATGAAAAATTTTAAAGATATGAAGATTTCAACTAATCGATAATTTTTTTGATTAAATTTTCATCTTTTGCCGATAGACAATCACAATAAAGTTAATTTTAAGAAAGACTATAAACCAAACTAGTTTCTGGTATTTCTATAATTTTAAAAAAATTAATAAAATTTTTATTTTAAATTTCAGATGAAAGATTTTGAAGAATTAAAGATTTGAATTCATCGACACTTTTTTTGATTAAATTTTAATCTTTTGCCGCTAGACAATCGCAATAAAGTTTATATGAAAGAAGACTATAAACCAAACGAGTTTTAGATATTTATATAATTTTAAAAAAATGTACAAAATTTTTATTTTAAATTTAATATGAAAAATTTTGGTAAATTGAAGATTTCAATTACCTAATCGAGAATTTTCTTGATTCTTCTGTGCTTAGAAATGACTTTATAAGGATTTTTAGTAATAAATTGATAAAAAAATAAATTTAATTTAATTTTTTACAATTTTTTTTTATTTGACTTATTGTATTTGGGTTTAAGTATTTTAATTTTTATTTTGAATTTTACTTTTGTTTTAATTCCTAAATTAAAATATTTGTAAATTCACCTTAAATTAAAGATTTCTTATATATTGGTTTTTTTTTGTATTTAATTATTTTACTTTGAATTTTGATTTATTTCATTTTAACATTTCAACATTCTACGATTCTATATTTAGTTTTGTTTGTGTTAATAATAATAATAATAATAATAATATTTATTTACTCTCCCGTACGGGTTCGAGGGCCTCCGCTCCCTTTACAACTTCTTACAACTATTCTATATTACCTAGCGCTTTCGTCTTACATATAAACTTAATTTCTAATCGCATTCTTATAACTAACTACAACAAAACTCTTAACGCCATTGTCAGTGCCTGGGCTTCCGTTTCCACTTACCTCTTTTTTCTTTCCAAATTCGATTCGTTAATAAAATTTTACTTTACTGTTCATTTCTTTCCTATTCTTTTCCTATCCTTCCCTTATACCATTCTCTCCCTTTACACTCTAATTCTCTCATCCATTTCTCTCCACTTCCATTTTCATGCAGCTTCTCACACACTCTCCCTTCTATTCCTTTATACACATCCTCTCCTACCATACATACATCCAATACATGCGCCCAGTCTTCCAATTCATACATACACACTCTACACTTTCTCTCTTCCTCATCTCTCCAATACTTGCACTCATTCATTCCTTCACCCATTCTAAACCTAATTACTCTATTCCATTTACACTCCTTCCTCATAGTTTTCAGATATTCTGGCACCCCTTTACCTTTGACCAACCTGTACCATCTATTGTACTTCGATTCTATTATTTTCCTCCATCTATCCTCACCATCCTTTCTCACTAACCTCTTCTCTATCTCATTCCAACCGCCTACTTTCTCTCCCACCCTCAACCCTTCTTTAATCGCCTTCCTCCTATCCTTCTCCCAGTCTGCCATGTTTTCATCCCCTCTTCTCGCTCTATCCTCAATCTGTTGCCAACATAACCGGGCTATTCTGCTCCCTTTTCCTTGTTTGAATTTCTCTTCCATCATCCACGCTCTCTTTCTCTGTCTGACAAGCAGTTTTTCTCTCCCTAATTCCTCCCTTAGCATATATCCCGGACAATTATGACTCACTCCGTTCGTCCATCTCAAATATTTCTCTTGCATTCTCTCCATACCTTTCTCTTCCTTCCATCCCCACACTTCCACGCCGTAACTCATCACCGACCACACCAGCGTATCGAAGAGCCATATCCTTTTTTCCCAATCATCCCTAAATCTTCTTTTCCCTATTCCCCAGACCTGATCCATCGCCTTACTCGCTCTTTCTATCCTTTTCCTCACATTCAACCCTCCAGACCTATTACATTCAAACCAGTACCCCAGGTAGCAAAACTCTCTCACTTCCTCCACCATTCTTCCATTCAACTTCCAAACCTCATTCGTACCATCTTTTCTTTTTCTAAATCTTACAATCTTTGTCTTCTGAACATTCACCCACAAGTTCTTTTCTTTCACATAGTTCTCAAACTCTCTCATCATCATTCTCATTCCATTCTCATCTTCTGCTAGTAACACCACATCATCCGCATATGCCAGGGAGAAAATCTTTACATTTCCTAACACCACCCCTCCTTTCCCTCTCTTCTATAATTTTTCCTCCAAGTCTGCCATTAAGGGGCACACCTAGTGTGAGCGCCTAAAAAAACGGTGATTTTTAGGAATTTTTTTTTGAAGAATGTATTGCATCAAATGTTTTGAATTTTTTTTACCTTTATTATTTGTCTATAAATCAGTTATTAATTTTTTATTTTGTTAAAGAAAAATACATATTTTTTTAAAAGTTATGTCCCATCTCGCAAGTGTAAAAAAAAAAGTTGTCCCACTGCTGCAGTGATTGAGGCCTTCTGAGTGACTGAAATCAAAAAAACCAAAAAGATTATTAAACTAGAAGACATTTGCCGTACTATGACCCTCGGATGGAAAAAAATATTGAATTTCAAAAAAATGGCGGAGTTTTGAAAAAAAATTATAAATTTTGACTAAAAAATTCGATAGTTTTTGGCATCCCAAAATTTTATTTTTCATCAAAAAAAAAAAAAACTGGAGCCTCATAGTACGGCAAATATCTTCTAGTTTAATAATCTTTTTGGTTTTTTTGATTTCAGTCACTCAGAAGGCCGCAATAACTGCAGCAGTGGAGAAACTGGTTTTTTTTGGATATAGAGAATAACTCTTTAAAAAAAGATATTTTTCTTTGCAAAAATTACAAAATGTTCACTATTTATACAAATATACATGTACAAAACTTTAAAAAAAATTAGATGCAATAATTTCCCTGAAAAAAATTCCTAAAAATCGACGTTTTTTTCAGTCACTCACACTAGGTGTGCCCCTTAACAGATTAAAGAGCAAAGGACTCAATGGACAACCTTGTAGTAGTCTTCTTCCTAGCCAGAATTCTTCCCCCAAATCGCTTCCTATCCTTACTCTCACCCTCGTGTCCATATACATGTCTTTTATTCTTTCTATAATGCTCTCCTCTATGCCTCTATCTTCTAATACTCTGCATAATACTTTCCTATTCACCGATGGAAACGCAGACTTAAAATCTACGAACAATGATATCAGCTTTCCTCTTTTCTTCTTTAAATTCCTATTAATTATGAAGTTCATTACATAGACATTATCCATCGTTCCCATCCCTTTTCTAAACCCGGTCTGGTTATGTGGTATGCATCCTAACTCCTATACCTTCTCCTCCAGCCTCTTTCTTATAATCTCCGCATATATCTTATAACCTACTGGCATTAACGTTATTCCTCTGTATTCTTCTATGGTCTTTCCCTCTCCCTTCTTTATCAAAGGGACTATCAATCCCGTCCTCCATTGCTCAGGCCAGCTCTGTCCCCTCCATATCTTATTTACTACCTTCCATAAGTCCTGTCTCAAACCTTCCCCACCATACTTTAAGCTCTCATTCTCTGTTTCATCCCATCCAGTTGCCTTGTTCCTCTTCAATCTCTCTAATGCCTCATCTATTTCTTCTCTTCTTATTTCATCTCCTTCCTTTTCTTCCACCCTTCTCCTTCCCTCTCCTCTTACCTTGCCTGATACTCCTCCATACATGTCACTGAAGTACCTTGTCCACTCTTTCATTTTAATTTCTCTGCTTATCTCCTTTCTACCTCTTCTCTCCCTATTTATCACTTCCCATTCTCTTCTTTCTCTAATTGCCTTCTCCACTTCCTCCATGTACCTTCTCCTTCCTTCATCTCTTTTTACTTCCAGCAACCTTTCATGCTCTTTATGTCTCTTGTTGTACTCTTTTTTCTCCAATCTACCTTTTCTCCACTCTCTCATGCATTCTCTTATCTTTCTCCTGCTTTCTTCACATTCCTTATCCCACCATCCTCTCTCTCTTACCGTCCTTACGTCTTGCATCCCCATTTCTTTCTTCACTCTTTCTATTCTCTCCTTTATTATTCTTAGACTCTCATTCACACTCTTATCTTCTATTTCTTCGCTCTTCTCTCTCTCCAACCTCTCTCCAAACTCCATAAGCCTTTCTTTCTTCCACTCACCCATTTTAACCTTTTTATTCTTTTTCCCTCTATCCTCCACCTCCCTCCCCCTTCTCTCATTTTTTAATCTCACTGTCACTACCAGTGGAAAGTGTCCTGATACCGCTTCTCTTGCCACCTTCATTTTCACCATTCTCCGTCTTGTCTCTTCGTCTGCAAGCACATAATCTATTATTGTCTCTCCTGTTCCACTGAAAGTGTATTCTCCCTCCTCGTCTCCTCTCATATTACCATTACAGATCGACCATCCTGCCTCCTCCCCCATCTTTATCATCTTTTCCCCTTCTTTATCCACCTCCTTATGTTTGGAATTTCTCATGTACAGTTGCTTCTCGTTATCCCATATTCCACCTCCTTTTTTTCCTGTCCAGGCATTCATATCTCCTCCTACTATAACTCTTTCTAATTTACCCTTCTCTATCCATTTTTCCAGTGTCTCCCATCCTTCTTCCTCTCCACTTCTTCTATACATACTTACTACCGTCAGTCTCTCGTTTCCTACTCCTATCCTCCTCACCATATTCCCATCTATCTTTTCCTCTTTTGCCTCCCTCCTCTCCTCCTTTATTCCTACTCTCACTCCTGATATCATACCTCTTGCCTTTCTACCCATTTTCTTTTCTTTCCTTGCTTTCTGCTTTCTCCAATTATACCCCTTTGGCAACTTTTTCCTAACTACCTCCCACTCCTTCTTATCTATCCATGTTTCACACAACATTATCACATCCCACTTACCTAAAACTTTCCAGAATCCTTCATCCTTGTTCTTCAACCCCGACACGTTCCAAAACGTTATTCTAAACTCATCTTTTCCTCCCTTGTCTTCTCTTTTCCTATCTCCTTGCTGAACCCCACTTCTTTTTTTTCTTCATCTCTTTTCCTTCCTTCCTTCTCCCTTGCTACTCTGACTTTACTCCTCCTAACATCATCAACTTTTACCAACTCTCCATCTTCCTCTACCACTGTCCACTTTTCTCCTTTCAGCCAGACGAAACCTCTTCCTGCTATTACTTTATTCCCTTTTTCACACTCTTCTTCCGCTTTCCATACTAACTGTCTCTCTATTTTCCTCTCCTTTTGTGTTTTATCCACTTCAATCCAAACTCTCTTACCCTTCAATTTGCTCTTAAGCCCCATCACTTGCCATTTCTCTTCCTCGCTTCCTAGCTCCACTATCAATACCCTTGCTTTATTGCTCTCCAGCCCTACTCCTTTCACATCTTTAATCTCCACCTTCGCTCCTAACTCGCTTAACACTTTACCTATCTCCTCCCTACCTTTATTCCTTTCTATCTTTAGTCCCTTAATCACAATAATCCTACTTCTTTTTCTCCTCTCATTTTGCTCCATTAAGTCCTGTAACTCTCTCACCTTTCTCTCTAACTTCTCATTCTCGGTTCGCTTTTCTCCATACTCTAATCCATCCCTTACTTTTCCTTCTATCTCTCCTAACCTTCTCTCTACCTCCCTTTTTTCCTTCTTGTTTCCTTCTACTAACTCTCCTTGTCTCTTTTCTAAGCATTCAACCCTTTGCATGAGTCTGTCTCTTTCCTTATTCCACCTTTTCTCCCAATCTTCCCATATACTTTTTATTCCTTTTATTTCAATTTTTAGCCTTCCTCCATCTTCGTGCTTATTTCATCCATTTTCTTATTCATTGACTCACCCATTTTCGAAATTAGCTGCCCAATATCTTCAGATTCCTCTACGCTCTTGCCTGAGCCTTTCCTCTTTTTCCTCTTTTCTCCCCTTCCTATCTTCACTAACCTCTCCGATCCTGCATAATTACTATCACTATCCTCCGTGTCTTTATCCAGGTCAGTTACCCATCCACTGATGTTCGGTAATGACTCTTTAAAAGCTGCCTTACTCAACATATCTCTATTCGTAGGTCTACCGCGCCTACTGCCTGTACTATTAGCCCTCACTTCGCTATTTGACGTAAAAATGACGTCATTTTTTTTTGACTGGGGTGCGCATGTATTTAATGGTTTATATTTAAACTCGGTCGGTCTTCGAGTTATAAGCGTTGGAACTTTTTGCACAGCCTTAATGTTTACCGTTTTTTGGAAATGAAAAGACAGGACAATCAGAGGAATAATAGTTTTTTAAAATACTCTTTCTTCTCTAAAATTGATCAAATTTCATTTAAATTAACTTAATTTTCCTAATTGCGAATGTTAAAAAAAACATTTTCAAAATGCGCGTTGCTTTTTGGCCAAAGATGTCCTATCACTATCCAGAGAACCAAAAATTCATATGCTTAGGAACTGGTTGGGCAGATAGGGCAGCTGCCCTCCCAGTCTGAAAAGTGGGGAGGCAAATATCATGTTTTGCCCCCCCCCCCCCCAAAATTGCAGGTTAAATGTACTGATATATATATATATACACATATACATTTAATATATATGTATATTGTCGAGATTTGAACTTTGCCGTTAGTTGGCAAATTATAAATTTAAAATTACAAAATTGGAGAAATTTTTATTTCTGATTTTTAATCCATTCCAGATGTTTAAAAGTTTTATGACATAGCTCGTCCCTTTTTCGACATCTCAAATGTGAAAAATGTACTTGTAAAAAATATGTATTTCTTAATAAATAAAATTTTTCAAATGTTTAAGTTAGAATTTCGGTTTTTTTTTAATTTAGAATCTGTAATTTCTGACAGTTATGGAGATGCAAAATTTTTGGTAAAAGTCTTACAATTAAAAGAATAGTAGTAGTAGTAGTAGTACTACTCGTTAGTAGTAGAAGATATTAAAAATCTGATAGTATTTTTTAATTTTGTTTCAAAAGAATATGACTTATTCATATAAACATATAAATAACTAAATTATTGAAAAACGAGTATAATTTTGCAATAAATAATATAAATAATTTAGAATTGAAAAAAGGACTGTAATAGAACCTTTTATTTTATGAGAGGGTAAAAGCATAATAAAATTCTTCAGGGTTTAGAATATCGGCACGATATATTTTGAAATACTCTGTACTGTGATTAATCCAGTAGGTTATGTGCCCAGGGTACGCTTCTCTGCGTGAGGAAACTTAATCATTCTTTAGTGAAAAATAATGACCAGCTTTAGAGGATTCAACAATAGTAGAGGATCTACAAGGTCAGTACTATATAAATTTGTGAAATAGAGTTTGGATGACGTGAAAATAGAGTGGATACTTTTTACCGACCGGCGTGCCTCGGCAAGCGCACCGAATGGCGTGCAAGCACATTCCTCTTCAACAGGTATTTTTTAATCAACATAGAGTCACAAAAATTTGTTTAATAATTTAAATTTGAAAAGATTTCTTTCTTTGAAAAATTAAGAAGTAGATTTTAGAGAAATAGAGTGTTGAAGATTGACAGTTTTTTTTAAGTTAGGAGTAGAAAAGAAAAAAGTTTTAAAGACAAACTTGTAAGATTAAATTAAGTTATTTTACATTAAATATTGGTCATCAAATAATAATAATAGTAATAATGAAATCTTGTATTCTATTAATTATTTACTAATTGCGGGGTTAACTATCAGATGAAACTTGCAGTGCCGTCACACAGTGTAGGAAGGACAATATTATTAACTTTCATTGTGGCAACCTTCTGAATAGTGTTTTTTTCCTACAAATCTCCCTGATAAAAGTGCTATATTGACCAAAATCGTAACTGCTAATTTTTTCAAGATATATCTAGTTATACATAACAGCCAAAAATTCTGCGACCGCAAACAACTTGCGCTATTAACCCATTAATGCTAAGGCTAATCTGTAAGTGCTAAATCAGAAATATCAATAAAAACGAAAGTAATTTGTCAAAAAATGTTGAAAAGTAAAAAAAAAATTTTGTAAGGATAAATTTTTTTTTAAATTTTGTAAGGGTAAAAAAAATTTTAAAAATTTAAAAATTTTTTTTTAACAGTAATAATGAGGGTATTTTGTCAAACTATGATTAAATAAGCACCCAAAAAAACATTCAAAAATTTTTTTTTTTTTGTAATTTGTCAGTTAGGAGCAGCAAGACGCCAATTCAGGTGATAGCTGAGAAACGTGCCATATCAGTTAAGAGTTGAAGAACGTGCCATCTCGGCTGTCAAATTTTGTGTTTATTTTATTTTGACTGAAATTTAACGAAAATAAACAAAATTATTGAGATTTATAGGGGAACAGGTTCGGTTGTAGACACCCTTTTGTTTTTGACTTATAACTTATGCCCAATAAATATGATGCGGACATAAACATATGTATGGAAAGCTAGAGACCTTAGATAACTACTGGCAAAGAAACTAAATTGATTCTGTCGAATAGAAAAATTTTATTAAAAATTTAACAAAATGGTAATTTTTCGTAAAAAAAAACTTTTGGTTCGGTTGTGGGCACTCTTATAAAAATCTGCTAAAAATGGTAAGAAATGAACTAAAACCACCGCTAATACAGAAAAAAATTAAAATTTAACTTTTAATTATATGATTAAACATGAAAATATTTAGGTTATTTAAATTATTTTAATTATTTCCTCACTTCGATTTGTGCCACTTTTAAAAATGTTTAAAAAAACTCTTGTGTTAATTTTAACGTGTCAAAAAATTAATTTCTTTGTAACAAAGAGCACAGGTGTCCGTTCAATTTTGTACTCGCACAAAAACTACATGCGGATATAACATACACTTGACATTTGTCACATTTGACAAATCTCTTTTCAAAAATGACAAATAAATTTATCTTAAAAGGAAAATATGATAAACAAAATTGGGTAATACACTTCAATTAGGAAAATAAAGAAAATAAATTGAGTCTATTTGCTTCCATGTTTGTAATTTGAGAAGACAGTAAATGATCCAAGAAAGGTTATTGAAATAAATTTTCAACGAAAGTTTTTTTCTTTTTTAGCTACGTTTCGTCGGTCAAGGTTCGTCGAACTATTCAGGCTATAATTCATTAAAAAACACTATAAATCACAAAGGCTTCAGAACATAATATAAATACTTGATAAAGAATCACAAATTGACTTTACTTTACCTCAATAATTAAAAAACATATTAATCATTTCAAATCAATAATAATTTAAAATTTGTGAAATTTATAGAAATTGTTAAAAAAGGTTAGAAAAAATAAATTCTTTTCCCGTCGGTTGAAATTAACATGTATAACTACATTTCGGTGTCATCTGAATAAAATTCAGATTTACACAATTATAAATAGAAATATAAGTAGAGAAATATCGGAGTCAAAGATTTCAAATTACAATAAAAACAGCACACCAACGTACACACAAACACAAAGTCAACTGTGATCAAGAGTCTAATTGTCTAATTAATGGATAGAAAATTTTACTTAATGAAAAAACATCTTCCATTATACTAATCGTGCATGGAAACGATTTAATATGGATCATTTCAGATATTCTTCTTTTTCTTCAATTAGTTTCAGTATCTAAAATAACGGTGTTATCATAATCAAAATCGTGACCAAGTTGACGATGCTTATCAATAATAGTTCCTTTCCTAGATTATATTTATTTGCATATTTTGCATATATTTGCATATTTGCATATATTTATATGCTTATTGATAAGCATCGTCAACTTGGTCACGATTTTGATTATGATAAAACCGTTATTTTAGATACTGAAACTAATTGGAGAAAAAGAAGAATATCTGAAATGATCCATATTAAATCGTTTCCAGGCACGATTAATATAATGGAAGATGTTTTTTTATTAGGTGAAATTTTCAATCCTTTAATTAGAGAATTAGACTCTTGATTACAGTTGACTTTGTGTTTTTGTGTACGTTGGTGTGCTGTTTTGATTGTAATTTGAGACCTTTGAATCCGATATTTCTCTACTTATATTTCTATTTATAATTGTGTAAATCTAAATTTTATTCAGTTGACACCGAAATGTCGTTATACATCTTAATTTCGAAAGAAAATAAAGAATTAAAATTAGATTTTAAACTGATTACGGAACTAGAGAGTAGTTCAATTTCTAGAGAAACAATTAAAAGAGATAATTTAGAATCTTTTAAAAGTATAGAAGAAATGTTTATTTCAAATCCATTAGAGAAAAACCAGATAAATTTAAAGGATATAACTAGGCAATGCTTTGTCATGTTAGGTTAGGCATGCGTCATTAACCTATCTTAAAAAGTTTCATAAGAATTAAAAGAGTTTAGAGGACGCAGAATTTAATTAAGAGAGATTAAGAGAGAATACACTGGAAAATCGATAGAAGACACGAGTTATACCAGGTTTGTTCATCTGTTTTTGAAAACAAAGATGAAAACGATGTTCATCTTAGACATTATCTCCTAACATCCTTGAAGAAAGATCCTATAAATTAAGAAGAGGCTATACTATAAGAAACAGAAAGAGAGTTGGAAACACGCAATTAAAGAAGAGATTAATTCCTTGATCGAGAACAAAATGTGGGTGTTAGTTGATCGACCAAACACCATGCTTGATGGTAAAAGAGCAAACATAAAAAATTCAAAATAGATCTTACGGAGAAAAATAGAGGCCAACGGCTCAACTAGACACAAAGCTTGATTTGTAATTAGAGGCTTCAAGGACAAAAATATTTACAACTTGAAAGATACATATGCTCCGGTGTATAGATTATCAGTCATAAGATCGCTACTAGCAATAATTAATAAGTACGATCTACATTAGGGTGGCCCAAATAACTTTTTTCGTGGAAAAGGACATGAAACATCCGGAATTTGTTCAATGCGAAAAAAGTGAATACGTATTTTCGTATTTTTTAAAATTTTGATATTAACTGGTGCTGCTGGTTACCTTAATTTTCCCATGTAAAATGCATGGGAAAATTTTCAATTTTCGAAAAATCAAAATTATTCTTAAGGGTTTGACAAAAGTTAACATTAAGTTACTGAATATTATAGTAGACTCTCTGACGATTAATTTGACATATATAACTTTTAATTTTGATAACCCTAACCCGGTATAAAACTACCCCAAAGTTGCCCCCTTTTTAAATTTTTGCTCCTATACGAACTTTATCGATAGAAATAGTTATTATTATTTATCGCAAGTGTTAGTTATTGTTTAATTAACTTTTTTACGAATATTTTTAACTATTTGACAATTATTTAAACAAATTAATTTGTTTAAACAATTAATTTTTTTCTAAAAAATCATACAAATGACTTTTCTATGTATATATATTTATTTTTTTAATGTTTAAACAAATAAATTAGTTTAAACAACTAAATTTATTTAAAAAATCATACAAATGACTATTTTTTATTTTTTTGTAATCTTTTAAATTCATGTAAATTTAAATTTCAAAATTTTTGATAGAAAATTTTAACGAAAACATTACAAAAAAACATGAAAAGTCATTTGTATGATTTTTTAGAAAAAGTTAATTGTTTAAACTAGTTAATTTATTTGAATATAAAAAACATAAAAATATACACATAAAAAAGTCATTTGTATGGTTTTTTAGAAAAAATTAATTGTTTTAACAAATTAATTTGTTTAAACAATTGTCAAATAGTTAAAAATATTCGTAAAATAATTAATTAAACATTAATTAATACTTTAAATTAATAATAATAACTATTTCTATTGATAAAGATGTCAGACATGGATTTTACTTGGGCAAAGTGCGTGTAGGTGCAAAAATTTACAAAGGGGGCAACTTTAGGGTAGTTTTATACCGGGTTAGGGTTATCAAAATTAAAAGTTATATAGGTCAAATTGATCGTTAGAGAGTCTTCTATAAGATTCAGTAACTTAATGTTAACTTTTGTCAAACCCTTGAGAATGATTTTGATTTTTCGAATATTGAAAATTTTCCCATGCATTAATCATGGGAAAATTAAGGTGCCCGTCGGCACCAGTTAATATCAAAATTTTGAAAAATCCGAAAATACGTATTCACTTTTTTTCGCATTGGAACAAATTCCGGTGGTGTCATGTCCTTTTCAAAGAAAAAAATTTTTACAATGCATTTTTGGGACACCCTAATGTACATGCATGTCAAGAAACTGTCAGAACTCAGTTAAAGTCGGTAATTTCGGAATCTATAAACGAATCAATAAAAATAATGTAGATTACGAAAATAAATCAAATAATATAATTCGTCTAGAATTATCCGGAATAATCGGTCGCAGATTGAATCGGTAAACTCCGTCTCCAAAACAATATAAATTACGGACGAACCGCTAAAAAATATTGCCGCCGTCATTCACCGTGATGTTAAAATAAAATCGACCATCCAGGCACGTACGGTCGATTTGCGGATACGTAAAATGAAATTAATTATCAGGTAAAGAGAGAAATTAATTCATTCATTTCTACGTTAATTACGCGTTTCAGTCCGGTAAAAAAAACAATTAAATCTGAACGCATAATTTCAGGTGCGCGGTGAATTTATTTGAAGAACAGTTAAACAACGCGGGAGCTCACCTAGCATAGTCTGTTCTCCAATGACGTTGCGGGAGATTTTAAAATTGTTTCGAACACTTTCCTACGTCATAAGTGTTCTAACAATTTTCTCAAATTCTCTGATCATTCGTGATGTACCACGACGATGATCAGGAATTCGTCACGGAGTAACTGTACTCCAGTCAGGATTCCTTAGTCTACGTAGTAGATGTCTAGAATTTTATCGTGTCTGAGACTCCACGGTGAACCGTGACATATCTCAGGACGATCCTGGCTAAAGGAAAGAAAAGTTTTCCTTTGATTTTCCATTAGAGGACCAATGCCAAAATCTCCAGAACGATTTTCAGGTACCATTCTTGAAGGACCAAGACTGTGGTATCTAGAGGAGTCAGAGAGGCTTTTCCCGAGATGTTTCTCGGTTCGTCCGTAATTTATATTGTTTTGGAGACGGAGTTTACCGATTTAATCCGCGACCGATTATTCCGGATAATTCTAGAGGAATTATGTTATTTGATGTATTTTTGTAATCTATATTATTTTTATTGATTTGTTTATAGATTCCGAAATTACCGACTTTAACTGAGTTCTGGCAGGATGTAGTCCTGGACTGAAGGAGAATTAAAAAGAGCATAATTTCTTTTATTGTTTTTTTATTACATCAGCTCTTCTAGCACATTTATTGTTATTTTATTTATTATATATTTTTATTGTTAAATTCTTTTATTTTGATTATATTCTGTTAAACTCATTTCAATTTATATTATATTATTTTTGTACACTTATTAATTTTGGTTAGAATATATTATTTCTTATTTCTTACTTATAGAAATCCTGTGTTTTACTGACTTTACCTATCCCAAAGCGACAGTAGAAATTAAGCAAAGTAAATTTATCGTCAATAATCTAGTTTTCCAGTATAAGTGAATGAGAGCAGATTCGGAGCATAGCAAAATTTCACTTCGTTACATATAAATATATATATACGTCATACTTAGTTTTTTGCCCCCCCCCCCTCCCAGAAAAAAATTCCCTCCTACGCGCCTGCAAAAATTCGACAAAATTCTTAAAACTTAAAAGTGGATTATGAAGAGATGAGTAAGACTGAGTGTAAGGCAACATTCGGTGATGATGTTTCAAAATAGGTTTAAATAGTTAAATAGGTTTAAAGTATTTTTTATAAAATGTAATAAACCCTTGATAACTCTAAAAAGAATTACACTAAAAGGTTCCCAAATAACATTTTCGACGTCTTTTCTAAGCATCTTCAAGGAGACGCAAACATACGAAAACAAGCAACGCCATATACTATTTAAAAGGTAATAGGTTCCAACTTAATAATACCTACTTGAAAAAAAGAATTATCATTTTATGTGGGTTAGAGTGGCCGTTAAAAATGACATTTAGGAATTTTGTCCATTTCCGGGTCTCATTTTGTCACAAATTAAAAAAAAAAGATACGTATTTTTTATTTTTTTTTAAATTAATATTTACACGGAGAGAAATCTGTTTCGTTTAGCGCATGAGATGGTCTCATGCAGTTCTCACACAGACCCGGCTGCTAGAAGCACTCACAGATAGTGTGGAACTTAATTAGGGGAGAGTGGCCATCAATGTACCAGTTTTTTCAATGAACCATTTCAATTTTCTCAGAAACAATTAAATAAAAATTCTCCTAATTTTAAATATAAATGAAGTTTGCGTAAACACACTACGTCCATAAATTTGAGACGTGTGGATTTATTCTTTACAGAGAAAACTGATAAAAACTGTTTTTGATGCACTGAAGAAAAAATTTACCTAAAATACAAACACGTTTTTTAATTGAAATAAGGCAATTTAAAAATAAAAGTACTTACGATTTATTTTGTTTTGGGCCTTAACTACAATATTCTAATGAGATATAGATTTTGAAATATTGGATTAAATTATAAAAAACCATTTTTGTTGCAAATGTCATGTTGATTCAATGTACCGGGGAACAATGAACCACCTGGAATTTCAGTGTATTTTCGATTTCCAGAGTGGTATGCTTGATTATAAAACTAGGCATGCATACAGCATGTTACAGCGATTGTTATCAGTACTTTTCTCAACATAGCAAAACTAAAATGCCATTTTAGCTAGTTAACTTAAATTTGAGGTATATTTATGTTATACATTATTAATTAAAAAGTGTTAAGTAATAATTGTTTATAGTATTTGACAGAAAATAAGTTTTGTTACAACGTGAAAATTGCAATATTATTATTGTTGAACATTTTTAGTGTTTTTATAGAGGTGGTTCATTGTGTACCCAGGATGTTAAAAATGAAAATAGCTTGTAAGTTTAGAAAAATCCTAAATTTTATTATTTAATCAAAATAAATCGTGTATAATATGTGTGCAATAAATAGAGAAGTGTTGTAGTTTTACATTGATGCAAAGAAGTGCTTAAAATTGGTAAAATTGAATAAGTACTATGACCTTGAAAAAAACCCGGTACATTGATGGCCACTCTCCCCTATGTAATATTATATCCCAGTAGCCAACAAAATTTATGTGCTTCAGAGACACATTATGTCATCTAATTTGAGATCGAACCTTATCTAGCTAATAAATACTAACCTTCCCATTTCTAATTAGCAGCGAGGTCCCGTTTGAACTTTTTATTTCAGATTTGTAACTAAGGACCTCAAAGCCCCTTGATACCAAGTTTCATGAAAAATTATTAATATTTTGCTTCCTCATAGGGAAAGCTTTGTTATCGATAAGATTTTCGATTTTCCAAAAATAGTCTAAATCGACTTATTTTCACCTAAAAAGCGTAAATTTCCATTCCTAAGCAAATGTCCAGATGTATGTGTGTGTGTGTGTATATATAGCGTTTTTTGTGTACAAGATATCTCGAGAACGCTTCAACGGATTTCAATAAAATTTATATAACTTATTAGGCTCATGAATATTTAAATTTAGACACAGAGATTTTTGCAAATACCCAACCAAATTTTTTTGAGCACTTTTTTCATCGAAAAAAAAAGTTTTTTGCCAAAAAATTTTTCCATGTTAAAAATACAACTTAATAAATACAAAAATCATATTCCTTATCTCAAAATGAATTGATTGACCTATATAAGGTTTATAAATTATCAAGAAATCGTAAAATAATTCATGTTTTTACAGTTTTTTGCATTTAAAATTCTTCTTTTTTTAATAACTTCCCCAATTAACTTATGTAGTATTAATTTCTTGCTTTCCCCAAAAACCCCTTGATACCAAGTTTCATAAAAATTGATTAATTTTAAACTTTTCATGACCGCCATATTGGATCCGCCATTTTAAATTTTTGAAATCTGACTTCAAATTTGTAATCAGGGACCCCCAAAACCCCCTGATACGAAGTTTCCTAGAAACTTCCTTAATTTAAAAAAAATAAAAAAATACGTATCTATTTTTTTCAATTTGTGACAAAATGAGACCCGGAAAGGGACAAAATTCCAAAATGTCATTTTTAACGGCCACACTAATGTAGGTATTTAAAAAACTTACTGTTTTTGTTTTTTTATTTTTTTAAACTGTCCATTTCTCTTCTCAATGAATTGAGGTACATATTTTCCTTGATAGACCAACCGTATATTAAAAAAGACGTAACAAGATGCAATCACAAGTTGCAATTTTGGTAAACCTGCAAAAAACAGAATAAAATGTGTGTATTTTAAAAATAAAAAAATTTTAATATAATATATTTATTTATTTATATATATATATATATATGAGTGCTTAAAAAATCACGACTTTTAATTTTATATAATGCTACTTCAAAATATTAATCTTAAGGGAAAAATAAAACACGTATTTTTGTTTATTTAAAAAAAATGTTAATCATTTTTAGAGGATGCGCTAGTCCATTTTTCATGAAAACACGGATTTTTTTCAGTTTTCCGATCCTAGCTTAATTAAAACTAGTGTAAATAAAAGTTTCTCTTCGTGTAAAGTTATCTTTATGTTACTGGAAAAAGTTTAATGTGCTCAAGTCAAAAACAAAAAAAATTTCTTATCACACTTGACCTTAAAAATGGTCAATTTCGATTTTTCTTGTAAAATTGGACCCAAAATGGAAGATAATAATTTTTTTTAAAAGACAAAAGTTGATGGAATTTTGTTGTGCGAGAAGAAATGTGTTAGAAGAAGTAATTGATAATTAATTTATAAACTTTTAACAGTTGTTAATTAACCTAAAGTGTAAAAATTGTAAGTAAAACAATCTAGCAGCTATAAAAAATAGTAAGTACTTTTGTTAATTGTATGAAAGTAGAACTTATAATACACTATAAAAATACATATATAGGACATGTACAACTTACCGTACAATTTTTTATAGATCTGTATTGACATTTAAAGCTGAAAAATATAGACTTAGTGGTAAGAACTTGTTTCAAACATCCCAGATAACACCGGAATTTCCAGGAAGTTTCCGGGAAGTTTCCCGTGGAAAGTTCGGAAGTTTCCGAGGGAAGTTTCCGGGAAACTTCCTGGAAATAGCAAAATGTCCTCCTCCTAGGAAGCTTCCCTCGGAAACTTCCTGGAAACTTCCCTTGGGAACTTCTTGGAAGCTTCCCGGAAACTTCGCTTGGAAACTTCCTGGAAGCTTCCCGGAAACTTCCCTTGGGAACTTCCTGGAAGCTTTCCGGAAACTTCGCTTGGAAACTTCCTGGAAGCTTCCCGGAAACTTCCTTTGGAAACTTCCTGGAAACTTCCCGGAAACTTCCAGTTATCTATTTTTCAAGTTTATTTTAAATATTTTAAAATTAATATCAATTTAAATATTTAAAATTTTAATTATTTTTAAGAATCTCCTGCCAAAACTTGGTTCAGGAGATTTCAAAATGTGTAGACACATTTGAATTGTATTTTCGACGGTACGGGGTCGGGTCTTATATAACTGAGCTGCCCTAATTCGCTCGCGGGAGAGGTAGACCGACGCGCGCCCTATGCCACTTGTCGAAACTACAACCGCGTGAGAATCATCGGCGCGGTTCCAGGAAGTTTCCAAGCGAAGGTTCCAGGAAGTTTCCAGGAAGTTTCCGAGGGAAGCTTCCTAAGAGGAGGACATTTTGCTATTTCCATGAAGTTTCCCGGAAACTTCCCTCGGAAACTTCCGAACTTTCCACGGGAAACTTCCTGGAAATTCCGGTGCTATCTGGGATACATTAAACGTATATTTTAAACATTCTCAACTTCAAAATATATTATACTCTTTATTTTAACATAAGAATTCAAGAGAATCAAATTATGTCAACCGGAGTAATTCTACCCACCCTTATTGAAAAAGTCGACGTCGTTTACTGCGACGTATTTTCAGAGAGAACACGACGTCGTGTACTACGTCGTATGCTCTTTTTTCTGACATACTTTTTCATGAGAGGAAAGAAACTACAACTTAAATTATAATTACAATTACACGACGTCGTACACGACGTAGTACACGACGTGGTACAGGACGTAGTACACGACGCAGTACACGACGTTGTACACGACGTTGTACAGGACGTAGTGCACGACGTAGTACAGGACGTAGTGATCAACTGCGTTGTCGACGACATCGTGAACGACGTCGTTGACTACGTTGTGTACTACGTCGTGTACGACGACGTATACGACGTCGTGTACTCTCTGAAAATACGTCGCAGTAAACGAGGTCGTTGTCGACATAGTACTTATCGCCAGTTTTTAATAAGTAAGACTGTTATATTAAAGGGTATGAATTTGACGCTAGGGGTAAATATTGTTTGATAGCTGTACAGAGTAAATTTCATATAATTACTTAACTCTTTGTCAGAAAGTAGAAAAAAATTCGTAAACTTGCAAAAGTTGCGATGATGTACACGTGATGTGCTAACTTTTTATTGTCTATTTTAAAAAAAAATTGTAAAAAATATAACTATTCCACAAGCCTGCAAAAAAATTTTTCTGTTGTTTAAGATCGGTAAGTCTTTTCCCGTAGTTTTTGATGCGCTGAATCCGAATCTGGCAACGAAAACCTCCCATCACGTCAGGATTTTGAGAAAAGTAGGGGTAAAACTCCCAAAAATCACGTTTTTGGCACTATTTGAAAATTTGTATCAAGTGATTCCGACGTGCTAGAGACTTGTCATAGA
Organism: Ganaspis brasiliensis; assembly: GCA_037103525.1. NCBI lineage: Eukaryota > Metazoa > Arthropoda > Insecta > Hymenoptera > Figitidae > Ganaspis > Ganaspis brasiliensis. Next base: position 15,212 of record JAZKLR010000511.1, on the reverse strand, counting down.
GGTTAAATTATATCTTGAACCCTGTACTTTACAAAGATATAATGATATTGGCAACAACATGCTAAATTAACTGACAAACATGGTTTTGTTTGACAGTTGTCAAGCATAAAAAATGTCTTACACTGTCCGTAAATACAACTATTTAAAAAATTGATGGGATTCGCTTGATACTTGTTACTCGGGGGTTTTTGAGGTCGCTAAATACGAATATGTAATCAGATTTTAAAAATTCAAAATGGCGGATCTAATATGGCGGTTCTAAACGAAACCAATCAATTTTGAACAAAATCGTCTGCCATATTGGATCCGCCATTTCAAATTTTTGAAATCTGATTACATATTCGTATTCAGCGATTCCGAAAACCTCCGAGTAACAAGTATCAAGCGAATACAATCAATTTTTAAAATAGTTGTATTTACGGACAGTGTAAGACACTCTATGGAAAGTCTCTAGCACGTCGGAATCACTCAATCCAAATTTTCAAAAAGTGCCAAAAACGTGATTTTTGGTAGATTTACCCCCACTTTTCTCAAAATCCTAACGTGATGGGAGGTTTTCGTTGCCAGATTCGGATTCAACGCATCAAAAAATACGGAAAATAACCTACCAATCTCAAACAACAGAAAAAATTTTTTTTTGCAGACTTGTGTTATTTAAGGTCAATTATTTTCGAAAATTTGTTTCGTAGTAAGTAAATATGTAAGTATACAGTGCATTATTTTTATAAGTTTTTGACATACTTTTGTGTAAAAAATCTAAGTATAATTCATATAATTACAGTACCGGACAAATTTGTCAGTCCACCCATTTTTTAAGAATTGAAAAACTTCTTTAAGCGTACAAAGTATAATTATTAAAAAAAAAATTTTTTTATTTTCTAAAAGTAGATGAAATTCTGAAGAAAATATGGCCTGAGTGAAGTGATTGAGTCCATTTTTCATTGAAATATATTTAAAATAGTAGAATTTTACTGTTTCACAAAAATTCAAATTTTTGACGAAATAACCATGGTTTTTTTAAAATTTCTATGCTTGTTTTCAAGATAATTTTCTAAGGAATAAAACTATTACATAAGCATTGAATTCCTAGCCCTGTGTATTCTAAGATAAAAATTGATAGAATTGATTCTAAGATAATAATTCTATTTCTTAGAAAATTACCTTAAAAACAAGCATAGAAACTTTAAAAAACCATTGTTATTTAGTCAGAAATTTGAATTTTTGTAAAACAGTAAAAATTTTACTTTTTTAAATATATTTCAATGAAAAATGGACTAAATCACTTCACTCAGGTCATATTTTCTTCAAAATTCCATCTACTTTTAGAAAATAAAAATAAATTTTTTTTAATAATTATACTTTGTTTGCTTAAAGAAGTTTTTCAATTTTAAAAAATATGGGTGGACTGACAAACTCGGCCGGTAGTGTAGAAACAAATTAAAAGTTTATAAGAGGTGCAGCATAACCTCAAAAAGTAACTGACATTAATATTTATATATTTTTCCAATTAATTTTCAAACTTCTTGTTTTAATTGTCAAGAAACATCAAATTTTTTTTGGTCGAACGATCATGTAATCAATAAATTGCGAGTCATAAATTAGACTCGCATTTAGACATAAAAATTTAGAATTAGTAGAAAACACTTTAATTAAAAATAGTTATCCTTTACCTTTAATAAACCAAGTTATAAAAGAAAGAATTTATGATATTTACAATAGTTCTAACAAATCTTCTAAAAAGTTTAATATAGATACCTAGATTACCAAATGTCAAACTTCTTCAGGAGCGGCTTTAGGCAAAGTGTTCGGAAGGGGCGATATATGGGATATAAAGAGATAGCACCATAGTGCTAGCTCTCTCTCTCTCTCTCTCTCTTATACAAATATAAGATTCTCGTGGGGGGGGGGGGGCGGTCGCACCAATCGCCCCTACGTAAAACCGCCTCTGCACTTCTTTATGTTGAGACTCTAGGTGAAAAGTTAATAGTAATATTAAAAAAATATAACATTTATGTTCCTCTCAAAAATAATAATAAATTAGAAAATTTATTCTTAAATAATAAAAAAGATAGAGAATCTAAAGAAAATTAATCCAATGTAGTTTATTCAATTAATTGTTTAGGTTGTAATATGATTTACATTGGTGAAACTGGTAGACGACTTAAAACTAGAATGTCTGAACATAAGAAAAAGTGTTAAATTAGTGATTTAAATACGGACTTAGCAAAACACTGTTGGAAATATGGTCATAAGTTTGATTTTGATTATGAAAATATAAAAATTTTGGCTAGAGAAGATAATATGTTTTAAAGAAGAGTTCTAGAATCTATTTTTATTAAAAAATTTAAAAGTCGCGCGGTTAATTTACAAACTGATATGAGAACCGTAAGTGATATTTATAACAATATTATAAAATAATTTTTAATTTCATTAACGTTAATTGTTGCTTTAAAGTGCTGTCATATGTGATTTGAGCTTTAATAAGAATTTACATGTGGTTGTACACCCACCTTAGTATTGTCGGTCATGTGTTTTCCCTTCCAGTCTGTATTTGATATTCTATGGGTTAGTTTACGTCATTGACAATGTTTATTGACTGGATCTTGTTAAATCCTTTTTCGTTAAAAAGGCATCGTTTGAGATGTTTTCCATTTTATGTGACATGTTGTTTAAAAAATTTTTTGCTTTTTTATTGAAAAGTGATATTGTTTTATGTAAACTAATTGATTTGAAGATTTTACGTTGATATTTTAAACAGTTGATTGATTTGTAAGTTTGTTTTTTATACATAAAACTTGAAAAATGCACACATATGTTGCGGAAACGTTGTTGATGTATTTATAAGTCGTTTATGACTTGCAATTTATTGATTAAATGATCGTTTGACCGAAAGAAACTTGATGTTTCTTGACAATAAAGAATTTACGATCAAAGAAAGAAGAGTGTTTTGGAGAATTGTCTTGACAATTTTTTATTCAAAAGTTCATATTTTAAAATAACATAGAAAATGTAGATTTCAGCAAAATTTCAATGTTTCACTTTCAAATTAGTTAAATAATTTCTACAAAAAAAACTTTTTTAGTTCTTTATTTTTTTTATTGGACTCTAGACTATCTACTGAAAAGATTTTAAATACCGTCAAGTGGGGCTATTTTGTGCAAAAAACCCGTTTTTTTTCCACTCTATGCTTTATTAAAATTCAGAATTTATCTATTCAGTTATGTTGTAGACATCTTTCTAAAGGTGTCCTATGAGTTAGCCGACAAGAAAAAAATTTTAGTCTGAGTTATAGAAACTCAAAGTTGTGCACAAAATAAACCCCATGGTGGGGCTATTTTGTGCATCAAAGTTTGCTTATTTATAAAGTTGTGTAAAAAAAATTTTTTGAACGCTTTTGCTGCATTAAGTATTATTTCTAGATATTCTAGAGTACAATAAAGGAAAACAAAGGCAGAAATATTTTTTTTCTAGAAATTGTTTAACTAATTTAAATGTAAAACACTAAAACTTCACAAAAATGTAGATTTACAAAAAAGTTATTTCTTTAAGAAAATTTTACTTAAAATAACTTCTATTACACTTTTTGAGTTATTTTAAGAGAAAAAGTTTCAATACTAACTTGAAAAGCATGTAATTATTAATGTTACTTTTTTGAGGTTTTTAAGGGACCATGTGTAAAACTGAGATGCTTAATTCTTGTCTTCTATAACAAAAATATGACAAAAATGTTTCAAAACGAAATTCTAAAGTAATTTTTACTAACTACAAAACAAATTATTGAAAAAAATTTGATTTTAAAGAATGCACAAAATATCCCACCAAATCCTGGTTTTTCAGTTTTTTACCCTTTTTTCTTAAAATATGCAATAAAAAGTTAGCGCATCACGTACACATCATCACAACTAAATTGTCAACAAGTATTATTAATACCTTTAGAAACACTTTTAAACTTCCGGAGATCTGAACAGAATTTTGAGAACTTTGAAAATTTTCAGCTTGATTTTTACAACTTTACGATTTTTTTCTGATTTCTCATAAAGAATTAAGTAAATTCATTTAGTACTCTCTGTAGTTTAGTTATCAGAAAATATTTATACCAAGTAGCAAATCTAAGCAACTGAATAAAAAGATTTTATTCATTAAAAACCTAGCGTGCACAAAATAGCCCCACGGCGCACAAAATAGCTCCACTTGACGGTATACTATTATTAATTTCAGTCTCATATGAGAACTGTAAATTTTAGTTGTAAGAATTAAAAAAGTTAATAATAATATCAACAAATTCTTTGTTTATACACACAAGAGTGTCGTCTACATATCTAAAATAAAAACGTGGGACATAACCGTAACTTTTCTTTAAGTTTTTCAAACCATCTAACTCCAAATCTTCCATTACTATGTCGGCAAAAAAAGGTAAGATTGGAGAAACCATGTGTGTACCACGGATTTCCTAATATAAGAAATCAGTTATAGATATAGGTATACTGCTATGCTTTTCAGAAAGTAAGAGAGAATAAGTTATAGAATTTACCTGTGAAAGATAAAGACAACAATAGCGTGCTAAACGCAAGGAGAGTTCTCAGTTGTGGTTCTAGAAGCAAGAGAGAATAAGGTTACCTGGGAAAGATAAATTCAACAATAGCGTGCTAAACGCAAGGTGAGTTCACAGTTGTGGTTCTAGAAGCAAGAGAGAACAAGGTTACCTGGGATAGATAAAGACAACAATAGCGTGCGCAACGCAAAGAAAGTTCACAGTTTGTAGTTCTAAAAGCAAGAGAGAATAAGGGTTCCTGAAATTTAGAAAAAAATTTATATCATACAGTATTATTATTTAGGCTAAATAATAATAAGATAGGTAAGGGAATGTCTTAATGAGTGGGCCACCTTTTGATAGAAGTACATAAAATTTGTTTAAAAAAGAGTTTAAAGAATCTATATACTATGTTATTTAACTGAAGGTGTTAGCTAACTACTATACGTGGTTAGATCTTTTTATAACTTCACTGGAAAAACTTATGGTCGACTTTCGAAAACATTTTTTTTAACCCCAAAAAATTTTTTATCAATGCGTGGACCACTTGAAAAAAATCTATAAAACGTAGAAAGAAATGCAAGCACAGTTTTTTAATCCGGTTGCAAAACAAATTAAATGTTTTTGCTTACCATTAGCGGTGAAACATGCGAAGTAAATTGATGCAAAATGGTTTGTAAACACATTATCGGTTACATTCGAAATATTCGGTATTGTGTTATCAATTTCTCAATTAATCTTGATAAACTTGTTCTCGGTATTCCATAATTCTTTGCAGTAGCTCTAATTCCTTTTCCTTCTAATTGAATTTCTTTCACAGCTTCAAAAATTGTATCTATATTAATATCACTCATTTTTGGGTTACGACATTTGTAAGCAAAACAAAAATGTAACCAAAAAAATGTCAAAATAGTAGATGACAAGCAAAAAGAAGTAACTTGATTGGCTATAACAAATGCTATACACAAATAAAAAATTATAAGCACGGAGGTCCACTCATTGAAAATAAAGTCTTTTTTAATTATTACACAAATTTTTACTTAACATCGAAATACTTGTCTGTCCCTTTTGTATGATAAATATTAATGTCTGAAGTTAATTGTACAATAAAAACCGCTTAAAAAGTCGACTGTTAACCATCGTTTTTTAATTTTTGAAAATTCAAAAAAAAAACTTTTTCGATTGTTTACAAGTCCTTTATTTTTCTATTCGCCCACCTGACAATATAAAAGCAAGTTTTTTCTCAAGAATGTTACTAAAAACTGTTTCGTGATAATATCAAACTCTCAAGAGCAACATTTTACCATTTCGGTTTTAATATTATAGAAATACAGGAGGTGGCCCATTCATTAAAATGGCCCTCTCATTAAGACATTCCCCTACAGTGTGATAGCAGGTAGCTTAATATTTAAATTTAGTTGGAATTTTTTTTATAAAAGTAGAAAAGGGGTAACTGGAGAATATTAAAAAAAGTACATTGTTATGGGAAAATTGGCAAAGTAAAAACATTGATAAATTAGAAAATTAGAAAATTGGAAAAATTTGTAAGCTGGTAACTTGAGACATTGGAGATTTGGTTATTGCAAAATTGGCAAATTAGGAAATTAGAGAAGTGGTTATTGTAAAATTGGAGAAATTGAAAATTGATAAACTGGAAGATTGGCAAATCAGAAAATTGTTTAAACGGGTAAATTACTAAATTGGAAATTTAGATATTGGTAACCCGTGTAGAAATTAAATCTGGTCTCTAGCCATCCCACGGCCGGGAAGCCCAGATTGAACTTGGGATCTGATCGGGCACTGGTAGGGGAGCCCAGGTGTAAGCTGATCATTGTTCGGTCTTCTAGCTGACTCCTGACCAGAAGTGTCTCCCCGTAATATTCAGGGAGTATCTGGGCAAAATTTCGAAGTATCCGGCTATAGCCCGACCAGAGATGTTAGAATTAAAAAAAAGCTTTAAAAAATAGCAGTGCCTAAATTTGAGTCAGTGGTGGACATATAATACATGGCAGTTAACCTCAAGTTGTGCAAATTTTGACTTTTCTAAAGTACTTAAGTACCCAACAGATGTCCAGGTCATTTCCGGTCAACTTCTTCGGGTAAGTTAATCTCAAAATGTAAAAATCGACATCTCTGAAATACTCAAGTACCTATCTGATATCTAGGTCATTTTCGGTCAACTTCCTTAGAGGAATTAACCTAAAAATGTGAAAATCGACTTCTCAGAAGTACCGCACTACCCAACCGATGTCCAGGTCATCTTCAGACAACTTCCTCAGGGAAGTTAACATCAAAATGAAAAAATTTACTTATTAGAAGTACCCCAGTTTCCAACAAATGTTCAGGTCACCTCCGGTCAACTTCTTTAAGGAAGTTAACCTCAAAATGTGAAAATCGACTTCTCTGAAATACCTAAGTACCAACCCGATGTCCAGGTCATCTCCAGACAACTTCTTTGGGGAAGTTAACCTCAAAATGAAGAAATTTACTTTTCAGAAGTGCCCCACTACCTAACCGATGTCTTGGTCATTTCCGGACAACTTCCGCAGAAAAATTAACCTCCTAATGTGAAACTCGACTTCTCTGATATACTCAAGTACCCAGTCTGATATCTAGATCATTTCCAGTTGACTTGTACAGGGAAGACAACCTCAAAATGTATAAATTGACTTCTCAGAATTACCCCAGTACCCAAACGATGTTCATTTATTTCCGGTTATCTTTCTCAAGGAAGATTACCTTATAGTGTGAAAATAAACAACGCTGAATTAACTAACATACTGACACTGCAAAACCAAATGTCTTGTTTTGAGACTTTCAGTCCCTATATTTAAAACATTTAAACTTATGTTAGTTTATTCAGAAATATTCATTTTCACATTTTGAGGTTAACTTCCCTTAATGTCCCAATTTAAAGTTAACTTCCCTAAAGAAGTTGACCGGAAGAGACCTGGACTTTGGTTGGGTACTGGGGTACTTCTGAGAAGGAAATTTTTTCATTTTGAGGTTAACTTCCCTGAGGAAGTTGTCCGGAAATGACCTGGACATAGGGTGGGTACTTGGGTACCTCAGAGAAGTCGATTATCACATTTTAAGGTTAATTTCCCTGAAAAAGTTGACTGGAAATGACGTCTGGACATCTGTTGGGTACATGGGTATCTTAGAATAGTCGATCTTAACTTCCCTGAAGATATTGAGCGAAAAAATCGAGTTATGCTTTAGATACACTAAGCCCAGCCAGTTCCCTACTGTTTTTGATGTTCTCATTTTAAACAAAGTTAGCGCTTCCAGCCCTTAACTAGAAAGCTTTTTTATTTGGACTAACTAGGGCTATTTCTACACGGGAAATTGTCAGAGTAAAAAAATTTGTAAACTGAGAAATTGGAGATTTGGTTATGGGAAAATTGTCAAATTAAAAAATTGGAAAAGTAGTTATTGGAAAGTTGAAAAATTTTAAATTAGTAAATTGAAAAATTAAGGACGTTGGAACCCGAAAGTTGGCAGTGGAGTAGAAACACTTTTCCCTCCTTTGCTCGAAAATTTCCCTTTTATGCATTTTTTTAAAAACACTGGACATTTTTTTAAAAAAAGGGCTATAGTAGACAAAGGTATTTGAGGTAAGGGATTTTTTAAACATTTGTTTTACGAGAACAGATGTGCCTACAAGCGTCAAAATTAACTCCTGTTTTGACATTGCAAGATTATTCGTAAAAGATCGCCGCCGCCATCTCACTTGAGTCGCATGTCACGTAAGCCCGTGCCGAGCTGACGTGCGGCAGCCATCTTTTACGGAAAATCTTGCAATGTCAAAACGGAAGTTAATTTTGACGCTCGTAGGCACATCTGTTTGCATAAAATCAAAGTTTAAAAATTTCTTATCTTAAATACTTTTGTCTACAATAGCCCTTTTTTTGAAAAAGCGTCCAGTGTTTTTGAAAAAGTCATAAAGTGGAAAATTTCGAGCAAAGGACGGAAAGGTGTTTCTACGCCACTCAACCCTACTGCATGTAAAAACTTGCGTGTGATCTGTTGTAAGAAGGTAGGTATGTACTTACATGTGTACGCATATAAGATCTCAGGTGACACAGCCCTACCGATACAAACTCACTGAAAACTCACTGGCGAAAATCACTGAGTTTTATGGGCCATTTCAATGCGTTTTCAGGTAGTGTTTGAAACATTTACTCACTCAAAACTTATTGGGTCTTTTAAGTCGGATTTATGGCAATGGGAAATACCACTGGGGACCCTTTTGCGGTTTATGACCAACATAAATACTTCTGGTGACCTTCGGGCATAAAAATAATTACGCTGAAAATAATGTTTATTTATTTCAACATTATATTTATTTTAATGAACTTTAACTATTTTCATGATTCTATTATGTTTACTACATATCCCTTTGACTTTGATTTCAAAAATGATATCAGTTTTAACGTAATATTTATGGTTTACAAAATACCTTATAATTTCTTAAAATATAAAATTATCATAATAAATTTTAGATATTTGGAATCGTGAAGTATTACAGATTCTAAATTTTTTAATTAAAAATGTCAAATAATTAAATTGAAGGAATTTCAAGTCATAAAATATTAGGGTTCAAAAATTATTAGCTAGGGTAACAATAGACATGGGGATTTAAAATGGATCCCGGCTTTAACAGTAGATTCTCAAATCTTTTGTCATTTAAGTTTATGTTTTTCAACCCGGCATTTTATTACCTGGAATTTATATACTTTTACTTTTTGAGGTCTGCAATACAAAAATTGAAATCTTCAATATTTCACTATTCTGAATTTCTAAAATTCATTTTAAAAATGTATACTACTAAATTAAAATTATAATCAATAAATTACTTAAAGAATAATTAATTATTAAAATATATGTTATAGACATTTATAATTTTTATAGAAAATAACAATTGCAAAAATTAATATTATAATTTATAAACAATAAAATTAATTAATAATTTTAAATCATAATTAGCTTTTTAATTAATATTATTCTCTGTAAATAATTATATTGTCATATTTTTGACACAATTTTTAACATAGGTATATACTCGCATAATATAGGTATATTGAATTTTCAGAAAAATATTTTTTTAATAAATTTACATAAAAATATATATTTAATAAAGAGCCACAGATGTCTTGTGACAATATAATTTTAGTTTCTTTTGAAACTAAATTTAAAAGGACTACCTCAAAACGGGCAATAAATTTTGACCTGGCCAGAGTGTAGCAATAAACCCTAGTGCGCTAGTAGCTCACTGGGCCAGTGAGCTTCTAATAATTTTCCAGTGATTTTCTATCGGTAGGGAGACGAGATCTCGCATAAGATCTTATGTAAGAACGTAGGTACGAACGCATGTAAGTTCTTATATTAAGTTCCGTCATGCGCTGCGTATAACGTTACTCAATATGAAATTGAAACAGCGTTCTTGTATGAGTTCTCATCTGCGTACGTATGTAAGAACACAGGTGCGAACACACCGAAGTATTAAATTAAATATATTATTAAAAAAAAATTTTCGCCAAAGGGATTCGAGCTCATCTAACCTGAGCCTAAGCATGCCTTAAACTCCTCGGCCACCGTAGTTATAGAAACAACTTTACAAAATCTTAGTCATGTTTAATACATAAATTTCTCCGGAAAGACATGACTAAGATTTTGTAAATCTTTCTTTGTAAATGTTTCAATTTCATATTGAGTAACGTTATACGCGGCGCATGATGGAACTTAATATAAGAACTTACATGCGTTCGTACCTACGTTCTTACATAAGATCTTATGCGAGATCTCGTCTATGTCACCTGAGATCTTATATATGCGTACACATGTAAGTACATACCTACCTTCTTACGACAGATCACACGCACGTTTTTACAGTAGGGAACTTTCTCCTTCCAACGTCCTTAACAAAATAGAAAAATTCGTAAACTAGTAAATAGAAAAATTAGAGATATTTTTATTAGGAAATTGCCCACAGTGCTCTTGAATCAAAAGCAGGATTTTTGAAAATGGATGGAAGATTTTCGAACGTAGAGTTTTCCCACATGACCTCTAGTTTCCGAATTTTTAAGACCCGAAATCGTACCTGATCCTATTTTAAAGATACATGTACAGTCGCCTCTCGATAAATTGAACTTCAAGGGACCACAAAATCAGTTCAAATTATCGAGATTTTTATTTATCGCGTGTTTTAATTATCGAGTGGAAATTTGAAGAAATTCAAAATAACGAGAGTATTGGAAAAATCAAGTTTTATTATTTCAAAAAACATTGTTTACTATTGGGATTCAACATAGTCTGTAATCTGTTTTTGTTCTAATGCACTCAAACGTGCAGTGTCAAGAGTGTTTTCAATTGTCAGTAGAGCTGCAAAAACATCTTTAACATCAAAATGGACATAAGCGTCAAGTGTAACAGCTCCTTGATCAGGAAGAAGGTTCTAAAGTTGAACTTGTGGAACAGAATCAACCAAATTGCTTTGCAATATCTTTTTTGATGCTCCGCTGTCTACCAACTCAATAAGTTTTTTCTTTTCGGAAATAGGTAGACACTTATGGGTTCTTGAAAACATTTTAAACTATAGAAACCGAGGCGGATATAAAACTGAATTATGAAATTACTCAGCACTGTTAGTAAGAAGGTAATTAGGTATATTGATAAATGAAACAATACAATAACTATTATTCAGAAGAGAATATTTTAAACATAAATATGTAAGTTTATATCACAAGAAAAATTCAAATTACTGAGAGTTTGGTCTGTCAGAATTCAATTTATAGACCCTGCCGATAGAGAATACCTTAAAAATGATTGGCCAAAATGACTGAATGGATTCAGTCATTTTTGAGGTACGATTTGAATGATTTCGTACCTAGAAAATGTCGAATGATTTTTTCTTTTTAAAATTGCTTTTAGACCATTTTAAATGCCACCGAGCTTCGTGATTCTTTATAAAAGTGTTCAAGCGCACTTCAGAATTGGTTTATATCATTAAAACAATATAAAAATATTTAACAAAAAATTTAAATAAATAATAAAAAAAATTAACAATTTTCATTGTTTATTCTAAAAATATGAAGCGAATATAATCCTAAGAGCACATTAAATAGTATTCAACAAATTTATTATTAAATAGATTACTTTTCATATATTTAAAAAAAAAAATGACTGAAAAATGACTGACTAGACATTTTTCAGACATTTTCTAGTCACTTTCTATCGATAGGGGAGAGTGAATGGACATATTGACCAAAAAATACTTTTAATTATCGAGAGTGCATAAAACCATTGTTCTATTTCAATTTACCAAGAGTTTTTCAAGGGACCGGACTGTTACTTCAATTTACCGAGAAATTCAATTTATCAAGAGTTGAAGTAGAAGAATCAGGCATAGTGTTCCAAAGGCGGTAATTTACGTTAAGAAGAGAAAGAAGATTGCGGTAAATTACCGGTAAATTACCGGATCGTTTTTTCTCGGAGAATTTATGAGAAGATTCAAAAACTGTTTTAATGACTAGAATTTGTACACATTCAGTGGATTGGAGGAATAGTGAAATAGAAAAGACGAATCAAGTAATTTGTCACATTGGAATACCTTTTTTGATTGGTCTATTCTATTTTACTTTTCGCATTCATTTATTGTTGGGCGTAAACTTAAGAATATTATAGAGAGTTACCAGATTTTTATAGATTTAAGTCACTCAATAAAATTGGCCTAACGCACAATGAATCGTAACCGCTAATCCTTAATCGTAAGAATGAGAGGAAGTAGGACAGACATATATCTCTGTCCTGCTTCCTCTCATTATTACGATTAAGGATTAGCGATTACGATTCATTGTGCTTTAGGCTATTAATCTTAAAGTAACTTTTTCAATGACTTTAGCATGGCTATCTCTTTTTTCCTATTATTTAAATTTTAACGGAAAGTGCAAATCGCAAAGACTGTTTCAATACTGTTAAAAGTGTGATATATGTTTAATTGTTTATAGAAACGTTGATCTTATGGCCTGTTTACAACTTCGAAAAAAAATTTTTTTTGCCTGAGAGTAAAGAAGACAGATACACAGTCTCTCCTCTTCCCTCCAATGCGAAAAATTTTTTTTTTTGAAGGTGCCCTGCCGATGGGATATACCTAAAATATATCCAAAATATGACTGGTACGACATTTTTTAGTTATTTTTACTCTAACAATGCCAGGTACCACTTTTTTCTCCGAGTAGGTAGTCCCTTTAAATTTCGGAAGTACTTATTTAAGTTTTAATAGGATCATAAATGCGTTCAACTGGAATATATGAATGCCTCCCAGGATATTTTTTTCATTTATGGCTTCGATAACCCAAAAGTTTTATGACTAAAAAATTTTGCAATTTGCAAATTTGAAATTGTATATTAAAAAATTATGAATCTCTGGTTTTTCACGATTATAAATATCTAAAAATTTTCTCAAAATGAATAAAATTAAATGACAATCAATTATTAAAAATATTGTTATTTTTTATAAAAATAACATTATCGAGAAAAAAATTAGATACACATAATCGTTGAAAGACGTAGAATGCAAATTCTCAATTTATTAATTTATAATTACAAAATTAGAGGAATTTTTATTTCTGATTTTTAATCCATTCCAGATGTCTGAAAGTTTTACGACATAGCTCGTCCCTTTTTCGACATCTCAAATACGAAAAATGTACTGATAAAAAATATTTATTTCTTAATAAATAAATTGTTTCTAATTTTTAAGTTAGAACTTCGGTTCTTTTAAATTTAGAATCTGTAATTTTTGACAATTACGGAGATGTAAAATTTTCGGTAAAAGCCTTACAATTAAAAGAATAGTAGCGTAACTCGTAAACACTAGAAGATATTAAAAAACTGATATCATTTTTGAATTTTGTTTCCAAAGAATATATCTTATTCATATAAACATAAAAATAACTAAATTATTGAAAAACGAGTATAATTTTGCAATAAATAATATAAATAATTTAGAATTGAGAAAAGGACTGTAAAAGAACCTTTCATTTTATGAGCGGGTAAAAGCATAATAAAATTCTTCAGGGTTTAGAATTTACGGTCATAAATAGCCATAAATTAACCTTTTGATCGCTTTTTCGTTGGACATTTTCTAAGCACGGAATCATTCAAATCGTACCTCAAAAATGACTTAATTCATTTAGTCATTTTAGCTAGTCATTTTTAAGGTATTTCCTATCGGCAGGGTGTAAACAGGCCATTACAGTTTTATGTATGTACATATTCGTTGTTTTAATTATATAATATAATTAATAAATTATATAATTAAAATTTAAATAACTCTTCTATGCATTTTCTTTAACCTATTTATTATAAAATAATATAATTAAAGCATAAAACCAAATTAAAAAACCATAAAAACAAATATTCTCGTTAATTCTCATAAATTCTCGTCTTCTCGGTAATTTACCGCAATTTTCTTCCCTTCCTTCTCGGATTATATTTTACCGAGAATTTTAGAACACTAATCAGCCATTTAGCTTAATTTCTAGGCATTAAGCTACACTTAGGCAAGTAGAGGAATGAAGATGTGTAGGGTGCGCATTCTTTTGCTTGCCTGAATTCATGTAGGCATTAAGCTTATTGACTAGGCAATAAGCTAACTGCCTAAAGTGTTTCTGTCAAATAGAAGAAAAGGGATATTCTATGACGAAGTATAAACACAGATATATAAACAAACTTTTGATGTACATAATTAAATAAAAGTAAACGTTAATTTGTATTTATTTTATAAAATTCAAAATAAAATTCAGTTTTTCGTTATTCGTTCCAACTAACAGTTGACGATTTTGCTAAATAATTTTAAAATGGAACTTAATTCTGTTGATAAATTGGAATTTGAAAAAAGTGCTACAAAGTAAGAAGTAAAAAAAACTATAGTGACAGATCTTTTTAGAATAGAAATCAATTTTGGAGAATACGTTTCGTATGGCACCATATACACTAAATCCATCGCCTTTCATAGTTATTTAAATGTTAATAGTCAGGCTGAATTTTTTTCAAATCTAATTTGGCATCTTTTAATATTTTGTTAATGTTTTCCAATTGTTTTCTATTCCAAAAACATCTGCTACTAGTTTTTTTACTCCTTACTTCCAAGCACTTTTTTCAAATTGTAACTTATTAACAGTATTAAGTTCCGTTTGAAAATTATTTAGCAAAATCGTCAACTGTTAGTTGGAACAAATAACGAGAAACTGAATTTTATTTTGAATTTTATAAAATAAATACAAATTAACGTTTACTTTTAATTAATTATGTACATCAAAAGTTTGTTTATATATGTGTGTTTATACTCCCTACTGAAAAATCCTATATAGGATCCTACATAGGATCCTACATAGGATCCTATATAGAGTCCATATGGATTCCTATGAGAATCCACGTAGGATCCTATATAGGATCCTATATAGGTATTGTCCTATAGGAATCCATGTAGATTCTCATAGGAATCTATGTGGATTCCTATAGGTCGCCTATAGGACACGTCCTATATAGGAACCTATGTGAACTCTCCTATAGGAATACATGTAGGATCTCATATAGGATCCTACATAGGCGTCCCAAAAAAATTTTTGTACACCCCCTACATAGGATCCTACGTAGGTTCCCATATAGGATCCTA